>OZ018324.1:83412622-84046539 GCA_963969495.1 Ceratothoa steindachneri
GCTGCATAAAAAGAGAATGAGTTGTATAAAACTCTTCATTGAAAAAAATGCTTTCTTCTTTATCTCTCCCTTTGTCACTCATTTTTACTGTTTCTCCATCTTTCTTTCTCTTTCTATATCTTGCTCTCAGTCTTTCTTTCACACTCTCTCTCTCTCTCTCTCTTTCTCTCTCTCTCTCTCTCTCTCTCTCTCTCTCCCTCCCTCTCTCTTACTGGTTCTTACCTTACCGAAGTGCCTGTCATGTGACGTTAGCTACCATCGAACGCCATTTTTCTCTATCTTCTGCCTTCCTGACACCGTCCATCTTCTGTTCATGTTTTCCATTACGGTGTCCATGAACCTTTTCCATTGTCTTCCTCTTCCCATTCTTCCTTCACTTCTTCTCAGCAGGCAATCTCTTTCTATTCCTCTTGCTCTCAGGATGTGTCCCAAGAACTGGAGCTGCCTTCTACGGATCCTTCTCATTAAGCCCCTCTCCAGTCGTGTACATCCTAATACTTCCTCATTTGTTGTTCTTGTTCTCCATGAGATTCTTTGCATCCTTCTCAATAACCACATTTCTGTTGCTTCTAATTTCTCTTCCATATTCTTCTTAATCGTCCATCACTCACATCCGTATGTTAAAACTGACCAAACATAATTCTTAATGTCATTCCCAAGCTCGGATTCGTTAATAAGTTTCTCATTTTCATAAAAGCACTTTTTCCCAATATTATTCTTCTTTTTATTTCTTTCTCACACTCTGCCTCTTCTGACACAGTACTTCTTAGGTAATTGAATTCCCTGATTTGTTTGATTTGTCTCCCTCCAATATATACAGTCACTCTTAACCTCTCTCTTCGTTTTGTTACACCCCAAATCCCCGTTTTCTTAACATACTCGTATATCCTAAAATCCCTCTTCACCAACGTCTTTCAGTTCATCCACACGTCTTTGCAACTTCTCTTCTGAGTCTGCTAAAAAAACCGTATCATCAGCGTAACCTATATTGTTCACATTTCGTCCTCCAATATTCAGTCCTTCCAGGTGTTCCAGATTCTTCATGCCCTTTTCTCTATACAACGAGGAGAGGTCTTCTATTTTCATGGCTGCTCTATGTTTTCAATACAAATTTGCAATTAACCTCATATTCTTACCATCAATTGAAATTTCTTTAAGTATTTTTACCAAGTTTCCATCTTTTACTGTCCCAAAAGCCTGTTCAAAATCGCTCTCTCAAGAATGGTTCTTAGGCATAAAATGGCATTACTTGTACCCTTTCCTGCCCTAAATCCAAACTGTTCTTGAGCTACATTTTCCTCTCCCTTCTTTTTATTTTGTTTCTTAGTACTCCCCAAATTATCTTTCCCATCTCGCTTATTATACTTATTGTTCTGTGCTTTCCACATTCTGCAGTTTCTGGCTTTTTAGGGATGACTATAAATATAGACTCTGTCATGGCCTCCGCTATATATCCACTTCCATAAATATATGCTATTAACTAGTTCTGTGATTTTATCCAGAGCCAAATCTCCCGCTGCTTTCACGATTTATATTGCCACTCCATCTTCACCTGCAGCTCTATTACTTTTCCTCTTTCCCACCAGCTTTTATCAGGCTCAATATTTTGAATCTGTTCCTCACCTCTATTTCACACTCTGACCTTTTCTCATCCTTATTTAGGGTACTCCATTCTCTGCTTGGTTCTTGAAAGTTTCCCTGTACTCGTTTTAGCTTCACTTTCATGGTTTTATCTCTCTATCTCATTCTCACTATCACTGGAACTCATTCTTACACTCTTTTATATCATTCTCACTCTATTTCTAGTCTCTCTCACTCTCTCATAAGGTCTCTCACTGTTACTTTCATCTCTTTCTTTCAGTTTATCTCACTCTCTCACACTCTCTCTTACTCTACCTCACCATCTTCACTCTCTTTCAAACCCCCTCACTCTATCCCACTTTCTCAATCTGTTTTCCTCAATCCAACTTTGTCTCTCAATCAAATTGTCACGTTCTCTCATTCTCATTCACACTCTAGATCAGTTTATCCCACACACTCTCTCCCACTCTTTATCTTTGTCTCTAATCTTCTCACACTTTCACTCTCTTAAACTCTCATTAATTCTCTTGCTCACCCCCTATACTCTCTCTATCTCTCTCTCTCTCTCTCTCTCTCTCTCTCTCTTAATCTATCACTCTTTATCTTATTCACTCTTTCTCTTTCCCAGACTCTCCTACGTTATCCTACGTTATCTTACTCTCAATATCAGCGATGTCTAAAGTCTCTTTCACTCTCTCAAACACTCTGTAACACAAACACACTCTCTCTCTTTCTCTCTCTCTCTCTCTCTCTCTCTTTCTTTTACTCGAAACAGTGCATTAAGGCGGAGAAAAAGGCCCAAAGGATGCTAGGTTATATAAAGCGCCAGTTTGGATACCGTAACAAGGAGATAGTACTTTGTCTGTACAACTCCCTCGTTCGGCCGCACCTGGAGTATGCCGTACAATTTTGGAGTCCTTCGTATTGAAAGGACATCGCAAGGTAGGAACGCGTACAAGCCAGGGCACCTAAGCTGATTCCCTCTATCCGACATAAAAGTTATGAGGATATACTAAGGGAATTAAATCTGTTCTCGCTGGAAACCCGTAGACTGCGTGGTCAGCTCATCGAAGTCTTCAAAATACTTCGAGGGTTCGACAATGTTGACTACCGGGATATTTTCACACTGAGTGAGAACAGAACGCGCAATCACGGCTTCAAACTTGAACTGAAGCGTTACAACCGCAATCTGTGTGGAAACTTTTTCACCTACAGTATCTGCGGTAAGTGGAACGCACTTCCAGTGGAAGTTGTCAACAGTGAATCTGTTGACCAGTTCAAGTCAAGACTAGATAAAGTCTGGAAAAGTGGCCGTTTAGGGACGCGAAACAATTGAGCAGCCATGTGCCTGCTCGATTGCTAGTCCAAAGGTACCCTCTTTAAATGGACCGTAAGGTCTCCTAGGTTACTTCCTTTCCTTGTTACTCCTTGTTACTCTTAATCCCACATGGTCTCATTCTTTGTCCCATACTTAATCGTTCTCAAGCACTTTCTCCCCCTCTCTCCTTCTCTCCATCTTACTTTCCTTCTCTCACTTTCTCACAGTGTGTCTCAATCTCTCTTTTTCTCACTCTCGCTCACTCTATCACTCACTCTAGTCAACTCACTCTCTCTCTCTCTCTTTGAATTTCTCTATTAAATTATATTATCTTTCTCACTCTTTTTCCCTTATCGCTTACTCTCAGTAATCTTTTTCGCTATCCCACTCTATAATTCTCTCACTCAGCCCGCTTACACTCTCTTCTCTGAGTTTCTTGCACTTCTTTCAATCTATGTCTCTAACACTGTCACTCATTATTAGTTATTTATCCTCACTTACATCTCACCCTCGTTCTCTTCCTCTCTCTATATTACACATAAACAAACTATTTCTCAGTTACTCTTTCATTCTCAATCTCTTACTATCTTTCATAATCTCTGTCACTCTCTCTTTCAATCTCTCACTACTCTTTCACTTTCCATCACTCAATCTCACTTCCTCAGGCTTTCTCTCACTTCTTCTCACTCTGTCCCTCGCTACATTACCGATTAAAATAAAAAACGATATTTCTTTATTAAAATATTTTTTTCAAAATATGGTGATCAAGTGAATATATGATTGTATTAAATGAAATCTTCATAAAAATATATGAAATGCATGCCTTCATGTACTGTGAAAATTTCATTTACTTTTTCATTATATTTTTAAAAATATTTGAATAAAGGAAAATCGTTCTCTTATTTTGCTCGATAGTGTATGTCCATATCTCTAATACTTTCTGTACAAAAGGGACGGAGTGCATCTTTCCTTTAAAGGGAAAGCTGCACTCGCGAACATGATCCAGGATGTTGTGGATCGGACCCAAAGAAGTGTCAGACCCCGAGTAAAGGAGGACGTACGCCAGTATACCCGTGTTACTCCTGGAACGACTTTTTCTGAAGTCACAAAGAGGGAAGTGACCCCGCCACAGAGAAAGAAAGCGGGAAACGGAAGAGCGTAGGGAGTCCTACAGTCGGGGACTCCTTCAAAGTTCTTCTGCTTAATGCGAGGTTTATCAGAAACAAGTTTCTAGAACTTCGTGGCCTCGTAGCAACAGAAGAACCTCAAGCCAAAATTTTAAAGGTAAATTTACGATTCCCGGTTACCAGCTCTTCCTGAAAGATAGTCCAGAAAGAGAGGGTGGCGGTGTGATGTTGTATGTCAAGGATATTCTCAACTCGACGGATTGCAACATCGTATCCAACCATGAACTACTAGGTGTTGACCTAGAGATAGGTCCTGCCAAATACAGGACCCTGGTGCTTTATAGACCTGCTGCCCAACTCATTGAAAAGGACAAAGATCCGTACCAGCTACTAGGAGAATTGCCGAAGACAGAGTGTGTATCGTCATGGGTGATTTCAACACACAGGTTGACTGGGAAACCAGAGAACCCTGTGGCGAGAACGCACTACTCTTGGAGTTCGCCAACAACGAGTTCCTCACTCAATGGGTGAGAGAGCCAACGAGAGGAGACAATATCCTCGACTTGGTTTTCACCTCTGAGGATGACATCGTTAAGGACCTCTCTGTTGGCGAAGAGGTCGGTGGCAGTGGCCAGCGACTAATTAGATTTGTAGTCAAAGTCCCGAAGGCAGGGCCTGCAACTAGTAAATCGAGGAAACTCGATTTAAAAAGAGCAGACTGTGCAGGTCTTCGTGCTGGACTGACTGACGCAAAGCTAGAAGTGTGCGATGTTATTGAAGACTCGTGGAACAGTTTCAAAAATAATTTTATGAGTCTTCAATCACGTTTCATCCCTCTGAAATGTCCCCGTCGGTCTTCTGTTCGACCAAAGTGGTTTAATCGAGAAATCGGCCAACTGCTTAGGGAGTAGAGAACTGTGTACCGGCAATCGAAGATCTCGGGCGACTTTGACGAATACCGGAGGCTAGCCAGGAGAGTGAAGTCCAGCATAAGGGCGGCTAAGCGGTCTGAGGAACTCCGAGTGGCGAGACTCTGTAAAGAGAATCCCAAGGAGTTTTTTGGATATGTGAACAGCGGTAAACCAATCCGTCGAACGATTGGCTCTTTGAAGAATGAGGACGGGAAGTTAAAGCATTCAGATGCAGAAAATTCTAACCTCCTCAACGACTACTTCTCTTCAGTGTTTACTGAAGAGTGTGGTCCCATCGCCGAGCCAATGGATTCCTTCTCGGGGGGAAAGCTGGAGGATATGGACTTCACCGAAGGAGAAATAAAGAAAAAGATCGCTGACCTAAAGACGAATAAGTCACCTGGCCCAGATGGCTTTCTACCTTAAAGTGTTGAAGGAAGTGCGCGATCAAGTGTCACGACACCTAAGCGCAATCTTCAACATGTCAATCCGGATCGAATGCGTTCCTAGAGACTAGCGTAAAGCGGAGGTGTCTCCGATCTTCAAGAAAGGAGACCGTAGCCAACCGTCAAACTATCGACCTATCAGTCTGACTTCGAGAGTCGGTAAATTCATGGAAAGCATCATGGTGGACAAAATGACGTCGTATTTAGAGTCAAACCTGCTACCGAGGAATTCCCAGCACGGCTCCTGAAGGCAACGGTCATGCTTGATGAACCTTGTGGAATTCTTCCACTTCGTGTGCAGTGAGCACTATCGGGACAAGGCGGTGGATGTTGTGTACTTAGACTTTTAGAAAGCCTTTGATAAGGTACCACACCGCTGACTTCTCCGGAAAGTGCGAGCGCTGGGCATAGACGGAAAAGTAGCCGGCTGGATCGAGAACTGGCTAAGTGGCAGACGGCAACGGGTGGTGGTGAATGCACAGGCTTCTGAGTGGGTGCCCGTTACTAGCGGAGTGCCTCAAGGTTCTGTCCTGGGACCACTACTATTCATCATCTACGTCAACGAAATGGACAGTGACATGGTTGCCAAGATTTCCAAATTTCCTGACGATACCAAGCTTGAGAAGAACGTTGGAAAGGATGGAAATACTGCCCGCCTGCAGGAAGATCTTGGGAAGATTGGGGAGTGGTCGGACACGTGGCAAATGCCTTTTAACGTTGGGGAATGCAAAGTGATGCATATCGGCCACAGAAACCCCCAATCTCAGTATATCCTTAAGGGCACTGCTCTTGAATTGAGTGACACTGAGAAGGACTTGGGTGTAACTATCACTAGCGACCTCAAGTTCTCGAAACAGTGCATCGAGGCAGAGAAGAAAGTCCAAACGATGTTAGGCTACATAAAGCGCCAGTTTGGATACCGTAACAAGGAGATAGTACTTTGTCTGTACAACTCCCTCGTTCGGCCACACCTGGAGTATGCCATACAATTTTGGATTCCTTCGTATTTAAAGGACATCGCAAGGTTGGAACGCGTACAAGCCAGGGCAACCAAGCTGATTCCCTCTATCCGACATAAAAGTTATGAGGATAGACTAAGGGAATTAAATCTGTTCTCGCTGGAAACCCGTAGACTGTGTGGTCAGCTCATCAAAGTTTTCAAAATACTTCGAGGGTTCGACAATGTTGACTACCGGGATATTTTTACACTGAGTGAGAACAGAACGTGCAATTACGGCTTCAAACTTGAACTGAAGCGTTACAACCGCAATCTGTGTGGAAATCTTTTCACCTACAGTATCTACGGTAAGTGGAACGCACTTCCAGTGGAAGTTGTCAACAGTGAATCTGTTGACCAGTTCAAGTCAAGACTAGACAAAGTCTTGAAAAGTGGCCGTTTAGGGACGCGAAACAATTGAGCAGCCATGTGCCCGCTCGATTGCTAGTCCAAAGGTACCCTCTTTGAATGGACCGTAAGGTCTCCTAGGGTACTTCCTTTTCTTGATACTCCTTGTTACCTACCTTCTCCCTCTTATTCTCCCACTCTCTCACTCTTTCACTCCTTCACTATCTTTTCCCCTTACTTTCTCTCTATATCACTCTCGTTCCCACTTTCTCTTACTCACTCTTTCCTACTCTTTCTCGCTATATGTGATTGTTCGATATCTTTATATCTCAATTTCTCTCTCTCTCTCAAGGTCACCCATTCATCTCTCCCCTTCACAAAATCTATCTTCCATTCTCACTTAGTTTCTTCAACCACTAATTCTCAACTTCACTCACTGTTTTTCTTTCTTAGTAGCTTCTAATCTCTCCCAATCTATCTTAGTCTCGTTCACTCTCTCTCAAACTGACCTTTTCTCTCTCTCACTCAATCATTCTCACGCTCCCTCCAAATCTATTTCTCTCTCTCTCTCTTGCAGTTTAATAGTCTCTCTCTCTCCATCTCACTCTCTTTATCTCATTGTCTCAACTTTTCTATATCTCATTCGAGCTCACTTTCTCCCTCACTATATTTCTCGCCCACTTTTTCTGAATCTCTTTTGTAATTTATTTCATCTTATCACCCTTTGTCTCTCAATCTCTCGTATTCTCTCTAACACTTATTCTATCTATAATCTCCCACCCTCCCACTCTCTCTCTCATAAAGAAAGTAGAGGGAGAGGTGACGCCCCCTTGTCGCGGGAAGAGAGCTTGTGTGTACCTTCGACTTTTCGAGCTATGTCGGCGGGGGTACCTCTTCTGGGTACCCCTGGTAGGGCTTCCCTTGTCGATTTGGTCGAAAACGAGATTCCAGACTAAGTGCGTCATTCCTTCTTTTTTATACTCTATCCTTCTCCTTTTTTTACTTTTAGCCTATCTTTCCCACTAATACAAAAAGAAAAAAACAAAAAACCCTACTCCTATCATGTCACTCTTTCCCTTTTTTCCCTCTATCTACATATAAGGACCTGGCAGCTACCTTATGCGTCAGAAGAGAGGCTTTGGAACCTCTATAAACAACGCCAATCGACGCTCACTGGTTGCGAGAGACTAGGACTAGAGGTGTCCTAGGCGTTGGGGCACGATGAATGGGATGAGGGTAGTGCCCCGTTAACCCCTTTCCTGGCGCGTAATTATTGACCGTTCCCAGTGACCGTTGACGGGTGCATCTGATAGCATCGGTGCAAGGTGACGGCCCTTTGTTCCCAGGTTTGTTGCCAGGCCAATAAAAAGCCTTGGGTCGAGTCTCTTGGTGTGGCGGGATATCCATTAAACGCTGCTCCGAGATCCTAGCCGTTGTGAAGGGAACTAGTAGGAGTTTAGTAAGGAGCGTGCTTCGTTGTTGTTCATCTGGTGAGAAATCGATCGCCCCTTCGGGGACCGTCAGTGCTGCTTGGTTGGGAGCCATGGCACGTCAAGGCTTGACGACTCGGTCGGACGAACAGCAGCACATGGAGCGTGCCTTCTGGAAGACTCCGAAACGACTCCGATCAATAGGCGGGAGCGACTCACGCGGGGAGAACTCACTAATCCCCCTTTTTATCATTGATTGGTCGCAAAGTATTGAAAGAGAGAAAGTGTTTAAAATGACCGGCAAGAAAGGGCCAGGAGCTCTAAAATACACGTGCGCAATATGCCACATAGATAAGTGGTGCGTGGACTTTCCGGAGGGGTCTTTTTCAAAATGCCACCACGCCAGTTCCTGCACCGACTGTATTCTAAACGGCCAAATCAAGGAGCTAAAAGAAACGTGCAGGACTTCCGAGCAAAGATCCAGGAAGTTGGAGGAGAAAATAAACAGCCTCGAATTAGAACACGCAGGACTGATTTGCAGGCTAGAGGTCAGAATAGCACAGCTAACGTCAAGCCCTTTAATAAACACTGCATCTGCAGTATTACCCCCAGAGCTAGGTCCGCATGCTACGGATAAACCCTCAAAGAAAAAGAAAAGGAAGGGAAAGAAACAGGAAGAAGAGAAAGTTGAAACAGAAGATAAAGTAGAAGCTGAAAAAGAGAAAGTTCAAGCAGAGGAAGAAAAGATAAAAACAGAAGAGTATATAACGAAGGGAAATAGGGGGGAAAGATGAATAAGAAAAAGAAGAAGAAAAAGAAAAAAAATAAGATGGAGAAGAAATAGGGAACCGAGAGTTCGCTTCCGCAAGGAAAGCCTCAAACCTCTGCAACGAAATGTCCAAGGGTTACCCTTGTGAGCGATTCCCAAGCACAAGGTTTGCAGCCCCTGCTAGTGGCCCGCCTTCGTACTAGTGTGGAGGTATGCTGCCAGCCAGGACGGGGAAACCACCACATCAGGGTAGAGGCTGAGAAATCTCAGATCTCCGAGAATTCAGTCGTTGCCCTAATGGTGAGTGGAAATGACCTCTACCTCCGAGGAGGCAAGGTAAGCCCCAGCGAGAAAATTCTCAACACGGTCATGGGAGCCGTGGACGACTGCGGATTGAGAACTCGCAAGCGGGTCGTTGTAGGGATGCTCCCAAGAAGAGGTTCTAGCCGGACAGCTCACTCAAGGAACGTGACCCTGTACTAGCGCCTGCTCGACCTCTTTACGGCGGAAGGGGTCTTCTTTCTGGACCCCTCTTGCACCTTTTACGCTTGAGACGACCTTTACCAAAGGGACGGAGTGCACCTTTCATTCAAGGGAAAGGCTTTACTCTGTAACTTAATCCAGGATGTCGTAGAACGGACGCAGAGGAGCGTCCGACCGAGAGTGAAGGCGGACATAAGACAATATGCCCGTGTCACTCCTGGAACGACGTTCTTAGATGTGGCAAAGAGGGGTACTGCCACACAAAAGAAGCCGGGAAACGGAAGAGCATAGGAAGTCCTACACTGGGGGACTCCCTCAAAGATCTTCTGTTCAACGCGAGATCAATCAGGAATAAGTTTCTTGAGCTCCGTGGCCTCGTAGCAACAGAGGAACCTGAGATGGTGGCCATAACGGAGACGTGGATTAAAACCTCAAGCCGAGATTTTGAAGGTGAATTCACGATTCCCGGTTACCAGCTCTTCCAGAAAGATAGGCCAGACAGAGAGGGTGGCGGTGTGATGTTGTATGTCAAGGATATTCTCAACTCGACGGATTGCAACATCGTATCCGACCATGAACTACTAGGTGTTGACCTAGAGATAGGTCCTGCCAAATACAGGACCCTGGTGCTTTATAGACCTGCTGCCCAACTCGTTGAAAAGGACAAAGATCCGTACCAGCTACTAAGAGAATTGTCGAAGACAGAGTGTGTATCGTCATGGGTGATTTCAACACACAAGTTGACTGGGAAACCAGAGAACCCTGTGGCGAGAACGCACTACTCCTGGAGTTCACGAACGACGAGTTCCTCACTCAATGGGTGAGAAAGCCAACGAGAGGAGACAATATCCTCGACTTGGTTTTCATCTCTGAGGATGACATCGTTGAGGACCTCTCTGTTGGCAAAGAGCTCGGTGGCAGTGATCAGCGACTAATTAGATTTGTAGTCAAAGTCCCCAAGGCAGAGCCTGCAACTAGTAAATCGAGGAAACTTAATTTGAGAAGAGCAGACCTTGCAGGTCTACGCGCGGGAGGGACTGACTGACGCGAGGCTAGAAGAGTGCGAGGCTGTTGAAGACTCTGGAAACAGTTTCAAAACCACATTCATGAGTCTTCAATCGCGTTTCATCCCTCTGAAATGCCCCCGTCGGTCGTCTGTTTAACCAAAGTGGTTTAATCAAGAAACGGCCAACTGGTTAGGGAGAAGAGAAATGTGTACCAGCAATCGAAATCTCGGGTGACTTTGACGAATACCGGAAGCTATCCAGGAGAGTGAAGTCCAGCATAAGGGTGGCTAAGTGGTCTGAGGAACTCCGAGTGGCGAGACTCTGTAAAGAGAATCCCAAGGAGTTCTTTGGATATGTAAACAGCCGTAACCAATCCGTGAAACAATTGGCCCTTTGAAGAATGCGGACGGGACGTTAAAGCATTCAGATGCAGAAAATTCTAACCTCCTCAACGACTACTTCTCTTCAGTGTTTACTGAAGAGTGTGGTCCCATTCCCCAGCCGACGGATTCCTACTCAGGAAAAAAGCTGGAGGTACTGGACTTCATCGAAGGAGAAATAAAGAAAAAGATCGCTAACCTAAAGACGAATAAGTCACCTGGCCCGGATGGCTTTCTACCTTAAAGTGTTGAAGGAAGTGTGCGATGAAGTATCACGACATCTGTGCGCTATCTTTAACATGTCAATCCGGACCGGATGCGTTCCTAGAGACTGGCGTAAAGCGGAGGTGACTCCGATCTTCAAGAAAGGAGACCCCAGCCATCCGTAAAACTACCGACCTATCAGTCTGACTTCGATAGTCGGTAAACTCATGTAAAGCATGATGGTGGACAAAATGACGTCGTATTTAGTGTCAAACCTGCTACTGAGGAATTCCCAGCACGGCTTCCGAAGGCAACGGTCATGCCTGACGAACCTTGTGGAATTCTTCCACTTCGTGTTCAGTGAGCACTATCGGGACAAGGCGGTGGATGTGGTGTACTTAGACTTTCAGAAAGCCTTTGATAAGGTACGACACCGCCGCCTTCTTCGGAAAGTGTGAGCACTGGGCATAGACGGAAAAGTAGCCGGCTGGATCGAGAACTGGCTAAGTGGCAGACGGCAACGGGTGGTGGTGAATGCACAGACTTCTGGTGGGTGCCCGTTACTAGCGGGGTGCCTCAAGGTTCTGTCCTGGGACCACTACTATTCATCATCTACGTCAACGACATGGACGGTGACATGGTTGCCAAGATTTCCAAATTTGCCGACGATACCAAGCTTGGTATGAACGTTGCAAATGATGGAAATACTGCCCGCCTGCAGGAAGATCTTGGGAAGATTGAGGAGTGGTCGCACACGTGGCGAATACCTTTTAACGTGAACAAATGCAAAGTAATGCATATCGGCCACAGAAACCCCCAATCTCAGTATATCCTTAAGGGCACTGCTCTTGAATCGAGTGACACTGAGAAGGACTTGGGTGTAACTATCACTAGCGACTTCAAGTTCTCGAAACAGTGCATCGAGGCAGAGAAGAAAGCCCAAAGGATGTTAGGCTACATAAAGCGCCAGTTTGGATACCGTAACAAGGAGATAGTACTTTGTCTGTATAACTCCCTCGTTCGGCCGCACCTGGAGTATGCCGTACAATTTTGGAGTCCTTCGTATTGAAAGGACATCGCAAGGTAGGAACGCGTACAAGCTAGGGCAACCAAACTGATTCCCTCTATCCGATGTAAAAGTTATGAGGATAGACTAAGGGAATTAAATCTGTTCTCGCTGGAAACCCGTAGACTGCGTGGTCAGCTCATCGAGGTTTTTAAAATACTTCGAGGGTTCGACAATGTTGTCTACCGGGATATTTTCACACTGAGTGAGAACAGAACGCGCAATCACGGCTTCAAACCTGAACTGAAGCGTTGCTACCTGCAATCTGTGTGGAAATCTTTTCACCTACAGTATCTGCGGTAAGTGGAACGCACTTCCATTGGAAGTTGTCAACAGTGAATCTGTTGACCAGTTCAATTCTAGACTAGACAAAGTCTTGAAAAGTGGCCGTTTAGGGACGCGAAACAATTGAGCAGCCATGTGCCCACTCGATTGCTAGTCCAAAGGTACCCTCTTTGAATGGACCGTAAGGTCTCCCAGGGTACTCTCTTCCCTTGTCACTCCTTGTAACTTGTAACTCATTTTTGCACTCTCTCTCTCTCTCTCTCTCTCTCTCTCTCTCTCTCTCTCTCTCTCTCTCTCTCTCTCTTACGCTTCTCGCTATAGCCCTCATAACCTGATTGCTCTCACTCTCTCTGCCTTTCAATCTTTCTCACTCATTCTAGCTCTCTCTCTCACTTCAGATCAACCTCTCCCTCACACTCTTTTTTATTCTTTGCTAAGTTTAATTTCTAAGTTTAATTATCTCTTATTTTAATTGCTGGTTAATCGCTAGGTTTAATCTGTAACTTTAATTGCTAACTTTAATCTCTTAAGTTTAATATCTAAGTTTAATTGCTAAATTTAAGTTTAATTTCTAAGTTTAATATCTAAGTTAAATCGCTAAGTATAATCGCTTAGCTAATCTTTGCCCAACTCGTTGCATATAACTGGCCAGGATAAAACAACCAAATAAAGAGGCTCAAATTAAGCTAGATGAGGGGCAGAGAACCGTTCTCGACGGATTAGAACTCGTACCTCAAAGTTCTGGACAAATTGAAGGGGACAAATTGTAGGGTTGGGGTATTCAGTGAGAAGAGTTACAATAATCAAGACGAAAGGTAACAAAGACATGGATCTTGAAACTGTTTCGGTCAAAGTGGGACCAGATAGGACTGAGGTTACTGAGAAATCAGAGAGACGATTTGCTGATATTAGCAACATGCGATTTGAAATCGAGTTGTCAGAGAACGATATTAGGAACACCTAGATTGAGAGAGAGGAAGCTAAATCTTTACAGCGAGTGACATCTGCTGAGGTGCCCCTCAAAAGAACCTCAGTCTTATCATGGTTGAATTTGAGGAAGTTATCCGGTAGCCATTCTGCAATCGTGTCGTATGCAGAAAAATATTAGTGACGGTCACGTAGGACAAGTTTGGAGAGGAGGAGATAATTATTTGTCAGTCATTAGCAGATAAATAGAAAGGGTATACCTAGGCGATGCAGAAGGCCAAGAGGAAGGAGGTAGATATGAAAGAGGAGCGGCTCAGGACAGAGCCCTGAGGAACACCGTAGGACACAACTGCTGGTCGAGAGATCTCACACCGATTTGAACAGAATTAGTACGAGATGATAGATACTCGTAAGAACGAAACCAGTTTAAAGCATTTCCAGTTTTTCGTATATTTGAAGCTATTGTCCAAGTAATGGAGTGGTCAATGGTGTCAAATGCTGCCAAAAGATCGAGAAGCACCAGAATTGAAGGCTTCCCAGCGTCGGCTTCGTGGCGGAGTCGCCCAGTCACATGTAGGAGAGCCGATGCAGAGCTGCGAGCTGCCTTGAAGCCGGACTTGAATGTTTCGTCAATGCTGGAGGCGGAAATGTGTTCAGTGATGCAGGAAGCTGCTACTCTCTGAAGAGCCTAGAGCCTTGCATAAGAACGGAAGTTGAGAGATATGACGATAGTTTGAAGGATTATTAGGTTAGGGCTAAGATATTTTTCTTTAAGATCGGACGGACAGAGGCATGTTTAAAGTCAGAAGGCACCTCGCCCAGACACAGGAAAACGTTGAAGATACCCAGTAGGTGTGGTAGGAGGACAGGTAGGAACAATACATAGAGACTGGGTCAGAAAGTATCAAGCGTAGAGTTTTTTTATGAGCGTAGTATTGAGGCAAGCTCTTCAGGGAAATAGGGGGCAGACGAAGACGGGATCCCAGAGCGAATACTAAATACTTTTACAGAGAAGAGGGCACAGAAGGAGGATGGGAAGAAATTAAAGTATATAAAATATTAATCCATTCACTAACATTTTATTGAGATAATAACTTTACTGTATCTGTAAAGTTTATACATTTATACATGTTCATTGATGCCATTGGACTTTATAAAGTATCATTAGAAAAGTTCTCTAACACAATATAGAAGATTATTGTTTACATTGTACATTTACGAACTTTTCTCAGGTCAAGTCATAAATCAATTCAGAGAAAATTACTAAGTTTAAAATTTCATTTTCGATGCTTATGAGTTCCATGGAACTTCTAAGTTCTTTTATTATTCTTTTCACTTTGAAAATGAATGCTCTTCACCGCTGTAAGACGCCATCATGGAGAAATATGCGCAACAATATGTACCGGGTGGTCCGAAAAGTCTTGTCACCTCTACCGAAAAGTAATAAGAACAATAGAGGAACAATATAATAATAATAATATGAAACACAGGAGGTGACACGACTTTCGGACCACCCTGTACTTATTTGTAAAACTTTGTATGTAAACTGAGTCAAAGGAAACAACATTTCTAGTCGCGTGCGAGTCAGGTCGCGAGCGACTCTACATCGTTCTATGTCGGTCGGTCGGTCCCCGTTTTATTCTTTTTTGTTTTTGTAATAACACAATAACTATTTGGCCGATTCTAATGATATTTGAAAACCTTATGTTATTTTGCCTTCTCTTTCGAATGCTATAATTTTCAGAGTCCTCCCAAGGTTAGCCAGGGAGTGATTTTGTTTTGGCCATAACATCATTACTATTCGCCCGACTCTAACAAAATCTGTTAGGCAAGCCTAGAATAGGATATGCTATGCTAGGCTATTATAAGCTAGGCTTTGCTAAGCTATGCTAAGATATAATGTACAAGGGTAAAATATACTATGCTAAATTAGGCTATAAAATGCAATGCTTAGATAGCATATATTATGTTAGGCTAGACAATACTAAGCTATGTTTGACTAGAGTATAATAGGATAGTATAGGCTATACTTGTCTAGGATAGTTAATGCTAGGCTAGATTATACTATGTTAGGCTATGCTAAGCTATCCTAGGCTAGATAGGGCTATGTTATGCTATTCTAGGGTAGGCTAAAGTACAATATGCTAGGGAGGGCTATGCTCTCTTATGCTAGGTAATACTATGTTAAGCTACGATAGGCTAGCTAACCAAGGCTATAATAGGCTAAGCTATGCAAGGTTATTCTAGTATAGGGTATGGTATGCTATATTATGTTAGGTGTAGTCATAAATCAGAATAAGTGGGTGCACGCGAGTTTTTGGTCAGCAGACCTTGTTTGTTTGATACTCCTATTTTGTTCTGAAGTTTGTGGGTTTTTTTTCCAGTTCTTGTCTATTGACACTCTTGAAGAATCCTGAAAAGTGAACTAATTCAGAAGTCTTGAAATCATATGGGGATCTTCCCAGCAGATTGGTTGCTGTTTTTAGTCGTGGGCCACTCTATATCTTACTATATCGGTCCATCGGTTCCCGTTTTGCTTTTATTTTGTTTTGGTAATAGGAGTGTAACTATTCGGCTGATTGTAACAAAATTTGAAAACCTTATGTTGTTTTAAATTCTCTTCCGAATGATAGAATTTACAAGGTCCCCCCACTGTTAGTTCGGGAATTATCTTGTTTTGGAAATAACATCATAATTATTTGTCAATTCTAATGAAATTTGAAACCCATATGTTGTTTTTCTTTCTCTTTCGAATGATATACATAATTGCCATAGTCCTCCCAAGGCTAAACCGGGGAATTATTTGGCAATAACATCATAACTATTAGGCCGATTCTAACGAAACCTGAAACCCTTATGTTGTTTTACATTCTCTTTCGAATGATATAATTGCCAAGGTCTTTCCAAGGTTATTCCTGGAACTATTGAAGGTTTTGCAGGTCGTAAGGTCATTAATCACTAAGTGAGAGCACCTGACTTTGGTCAGCAGACCTTGTTTGGGTGTCATCATTACTCACAGAGGATCTTCTGGAAGAGGCAATTATGCCTGTGGCTCCGGGGTTTGCTCAAGACATTTTGTCAATGATTACCAGAAATACTTCAACTATGATTTTTTTTCTGGGTAAAAAACACTGATTCAGTTGATTTACCCGCGTCAATTAACGCTTTGTCGTAGGTGATCGTTTCGATTAATCTTTTTTTATCTTTAACTACACCCTTCATTTTCCTTTCTCTTCGTAGTATTCCAACTCCGCACAACAATTTATGACAAACTCAAGAGCAGATTTTACCAAGTGAACTGCTGAATTAAAAGACACTCCTCCCCTTCCAAGAGATAAACTTGTTTCCTGAAATCTTTCTAAAAGATGGCGTTTTCCATTTATTGATGTTTCTGCTTCAACCTTATTTTCTCTTGGTTGATTTTCATTAGGTGAAAACTCTTCTAGTGCTGAAATATTCTCATCATACCCTCTGTTTACAGCCCTTACTGCACCATGTTGAGTTGACCATCTTGTATCTGACAAAGCCTTGCTAACAGGTAACCCATTCAGGTGTTTTTCGATGAACCTACCACTTCAATATAGGCACGAGATGCGGACTAGGAATAAAAAGAAATTGCGCTATCTAAATAATATATGAAGAACTAGTTTCCATTACTGAACTTCAATTTCATATTGCTTCACCAAATCTGTGTCGATTTGACTAAGCGACTCCCGAGAGCATCAAAATGTTGCTAAGAGTTTTCATGTTTCGAAAGAATTTCATGGGTATGTTTCCAATCATCGAGTCCAATCGTCATCTTACTCTCTGTAGACAATATCAACTTGCATGCTAAACAGTAAACGTGACCGCTCGTTTTCGAGGTACTTTATCAATTTCTGTTAAACTCTTCCACTATTGGTCTACAGTACCGGTGATGTGACTCTTACTCCAACTACACAATTGATTCCTTTAAGCTTAATGCTGAATAATGACGATGCGCTACATATAAATTAAAGCCCCATCCCCTTCTAGAGAAAGCCGGAGAAGCGAGCCCCATGAGGAGACTCGTGGGAACGGTAGCCGGCGAATAACAGTCTAACTGCCTACCTTGTTTGATCTCTCCACCGCATAGGTAGTTGGAGCGACCATCTGTGTTAAGGCAACAACCAAAGGCCCTTAAACGACGCTCTAAAGATCCAATTACCTACGAGATCCGTAGGCCCGTGGTTATATCACCATTAAGCGGTGCCAAGCAAAAGGCACGCAAAGGAGGGTGGCGGTTGGGGGGCTCTCTAATTAACAAGACGACTTGGGCACCTCAGTGCCAACCTCTTCACTCCTCGCTCTCCCAGATGCGACCTCACCACTCGCGCTCCCCTCTGCGGCCTCGCCCCTTCTCCCTTAGATGGGGCGGTGGTCCGCGTATAAATAAGCCCCTGAAGGAAAGAGAAAAGATTATTATTCGGTGAGAACGACATAAGATCAGTTCGTGAAGATAGATCCTTCAGACAGTCAGGATTATTCGGTGAGAACGACATAGGATCAGTTCGTGAAGATAGATCCTTCAGCCAGTCAGGATTATTCGGTGAGAACGACATAGGATCAGTTCGTGAAGATAGATCCTTCAGCCAGTCAGGATTATTCGGTGAGAACGACATAGGATCAGTTCGTGAAGATAGATCCTTCAGCCAGTCAGGATTATTCGGTGAGAACGACATAGGATCAGTTCGTGAAGATCGATCCTTCAACCAGTCAATATTATTCGAGGAGAGACGATAAAGGATCAGATTGAGAAGATTGATCCTTCCTTCCCAGTGCCGAATAAACATAAATCGTCAAGTTTTGTATCGGTGCCATACCGAAGAATCCTTTACAGACTTAGAAGAAGTCTGACTGGAGAAAAGTAAACCCGCTCACACTCAAGTGACTCTCACAGCTCAAGCTCCGTACGAGTGAGGGGAGAAGAACCAAGCCCCAGCGAGGTTCCATTTGTTAATGACTGTAGAAATCTCATCGTATACCCCAACACTAGTTGGGCACCCAGCGTTAAAGAATAAGACACAAATAGGCTTCAAGATTATCCAGAAGAGGAATGTTTGAGCGAGGAGCACCGTAACTCTCTGTCGTCTTAACGTACCAGGAGGCAAAGTTGCAATAAGAAGTTGACATCGCCCCCTCCCTCCCTCTTTTCATCCATACTATCTCGTCGAAATTCTACCGTTGGACATTCCAAATCTCCGAAGCGCGAGAAAATCCCTCCAGTGACATCCGGCCACCCCCGATCCCTTCTGTCATGTAAGTTAGAAAGAACATTTATATTCATATTGCGATAGTATGAGTTTATTACGTTTCACGATTTAACGGAAGTAGAAACAATTGTGCGTGAACCCCGCCATATTTACTAGTAGAAGAGAGTAATTTAATTTAATGTTTAACGCTAATCTAAAAGTGTCGCGATAAAATAATTAATTGTCAATTGGTGTGTTTACGTGTAGCCTATTTGTTTATGTTTGTCTTTAAGAGATATTGTAATAGGCCCAGTTGCCAACCGGTTTGGTCTCGGTTAGCCTAGGAGGAGGATATAAATGTGTTTACTGTTTTTTTGTCATAGTTAATTGTTAAAGTTAAAATATATGTTAATTTTGGGATAATTCTTGTGCGTTTCTCTATATTCTTACGTGTTAAAGCGGCTCTTCCTTAAAAACAACAAAAAAATAGATTTCTTAGACAAAAGTATACTTCAAAAAAGAAGTATATCTCGATCAAAAGGTATAATCTCGACAACTTTGCATGGCTTTTCCTAAATGAAAGATTGAAAACTTCAAAAAACATTATAATAAATAAGTATTGTATTTGTTACCCATAAAGGCAACTTGAGTCATTGCGAACCTAGCTTCATTTTGCCGCTACCCATTTCGTTTTTTGCAATGCATACCTCATCTATCTATATCTATCTATCTATTATTTTTTATGCTTGAGCGTAAAAGCCTATCTGGAACAAATTAAATTTTCTGCTTGAGTTAAATGTTAAATTGCTCAATTAAAAGTTAGTAGGTATAAAAATGTAAGGTTTATTTTTACTTTTGAGTAATAGAGTAGTCTATTATGAAATACTAACAGAGAACGATTTTCACATTTCCATAACAATCTACATTTAGCTTCTGGGTCTTGGACTCTAAGTTGTCTATGGCTTTTAGATAAACCACGTTTCTTTTACGGTAGTTCGGTGCAAAGAAGCCTCAATCTCCTGTGGTCCAAATAAAAATGAAGTGGTACTTCTCCCAAGGATCCTACTCATCCCATCAGAATTTGAGCTGCCTTTCCAATTCCGAAGGCTCCAGTTTCCATGCTTTGTCATGACTGTGAATAAAAGTTAGGGAAAAACTTTGAAAGCAATTGGGGTGGATCTCTCGATCCCCTTTTATCAATCGCGTTTCATCCCTCTGAAATGCCACCGTCGGTCTTCTGTTCAACCAAAGTGGTTTAATCGAGAAATAGGCCAACTGCTTAGGGAGAAGAGAAATACGTACCGGCGATCGAAGATCTCGGGTGCCTTTGACGAGTACCGGAGGCTAGCCAGGAGAGTGAAGTCTAGCATAAGGGCGGCTAAGCGTACTGAGGAACCCCGAGTGGCTAGACTCTGCAAGGAGAATCCCAAGGAGTTCTTCGGCTATGTAAATACCTGTAAACCAATCCATCGTAGGATTGGGCCCTTAGTGGACGAGTAGGGTGCATTAACTCACTCAGATGCAGAAAATGCTAACCTTCTCAATGACTACTTTTCCTCAGTGTTTACTAAAGAGTGTGGTCCCATCCCCTAGCCCACGTATTCCTACTCGGGGGAAAAGCTGGAGGCAATGGACTTCACCGAAGGAGAAATAAAGAAAAAGATCGCTGACCTAAAGACGAATAATTCCCATGGACCGGACGGGTTTCTACCCAAGGTGTTGAAGGAAGTGGGCGATGAAGTATCACGACATCTGTGCGCTATCTTTAACATGTCAATCCGGACCGGATGCGTTCCTAGAGACTGGCGTGAGGCGGAGGTGACTCCGATCTTCAAGAAAGGAGACCCCAGCTATCCGTCAAACTGCCGACCTATCAGTCTGACTTCGATAGTCGGTAAACTCATGGAAAGCATGATGGTGGACAAAATGACGTCGTATTTAGAGTCAAACCTGCTACTGAGGAGTTCCCAGCACGGCTTCCGAAGGCAACGGTCATGCCTTACGAACCTTGTGGAATTCTTCCACTTCGTTTTCAGTGAGCACGATCAGGACAAGGCGGTGGATGTGGTTTACTTAGACTTTCAGAAACCTTTTGATGAGGTACCACACCGCCGCCTTCTCCGAAAAATGCGAGCGCTGGGCATAGACGGAAAAGTAGCCGGCTGGATCAAGAACTGGCTAAGTGGCAGACGGCAACGGGTGGTGGTAAATGGACAGGCTTCTGAGTGGGTGCCCGTTACTAGCGGGGTGCCTCAAGGTTCTGTCCTGGGACCAATACTATTCATCATCTACGTCAACGACATGGACGGTGACATGGTTGCCAAGATTTCCAAATTTGCCGACGATACCAAGCTTGGTATGAACGTTGCAAAGGATGGAAATACTGCCAGCCTGCAGGAAGATCTTGGGAAGATTGGGGAGTGGTCGGACACGTGGCAAATGCCTTTTAACGTGGGTAAATGTAAAGTGATGCATATCGGCCACAGAAACCCCCAATCTCAGTATATGCTTAAGGGCACTGCTCTTGAATCGAGTGACACTGAGAAGGACTTGGGTGTAACTATCACTAACGACCTCAAGTTCTCGAAACAGTGCATTGAGGCAGAAAAGGATGTTAGGCTACATAAAGCGCCAGTTTGGATACCGTAACAAGGAGATAGTACTTTGTCTGTACAACTCCCTCGTTCGGCCGCACCTGGAGTATGCCGTACAATTTTGGAGTCCTTCGTATTGAAAGGACATCGCAAGGTAGGAACGCGTACAAGCCAGGGCAACTAAGCTGATTCCCTCTATCCGACATAAAAGTTATGAGGATATACTAAGGGAATTAAATCTGTTCTCGCTGGAAACCCGTAGACTGCGTGGTCAGCTCATCGAAGTTTTCAAAATACTTCGAGGGTTCGACAATGTTGACTACCGGGATATTTTCACACTGAGTGAGAACAGAACGCGCAATCACGGCTTCAAACTTGAACTGAAGCGTTACAACCTCAATCTGTGTGGAAATCTTTTCACTTACAGTATCTGCGGTAAGTGGAACGCACTTCCAGTGGAAGTTGTCAACAGTGAATCTGTTGACCAGTTCAAGTCAAGACTAGACAAAGTCTGGAAAAGTGGCCGTTTAGGGACGCGAAACAATTGAGCAGCCATGTGCCTGCTCGATTGCTAGTCCAAAGGTACGCTCTTTGAATGGACCGTAAGGTCTCCTAGGTTACTTACTTTTCTTGTTACTCCTTGTTACTCTCATGGCCAACTGCATGTGACCACTTCCAGCAGTGACGCAATTTAACTCAAGCAGAGAATTTAATTTGTTCAAGATAGGTTTTATGCCCGGGCAACGCCGGGTACCTTTGCTAGTAATAAATAAAGAGATATTCAGTCTTATGATTTTTTATTAATATTTTCCGCTATTATTATGATTAGTATTTGGTTCCATCTTTTCAAAGTTTAATATTGTAATTGAGCATGTATAGAAAGCAAAATTGTAAAAGAAATTTAACATTTTCAAAGAGGAATGATTGTTGGTCATTCTGATGGCAGCCTGTCCCAAAGAAAAATTGCTAGACATCTCGGAATTCACCCTTTCCTTATCTAACAAAATTATAGTTTAATTTAAAGAAGAGAGCAAAACACTGGAGTCACGATCTGGGCCTTTTGAAAGATGGCTTTGTGCTGCTGCAAGCTCCATTAAGAACAGCCCTCCGTTAAAAGATTCCTAATGACGTCCAGTCATTAGGAAACTTCTTTTAACTGATCATTATTAGAAAAAAAGAACGAGGGACTGAATAAATGAGCGATAAATCTCGGAATTTTGCCACACAATAACTTTTATACCTTGTCAAGGTCTGCTCCATTTTTAGTCGCGTGCGACTCTATATATCACTATATCGGTTGGTCGGTCGGACCCCGTTTTGCTTTTTTTTTGTTTTGGTAACAACATTGTGACTATTCAGCCGATTCTAACGAAATTTGAAACCCTTATTTTGTTTTACATTCTCTTTCGAATTATATAATTTCAAATGTCCTCCCAAAGTTAGCCCGTGAATTATTTTGTTTTCGCAATAAGATCATAATAATTGGGCCGATTCTAACGAAATTTGAAACCCTTATGTTGTTTCATATTCTCTTTCGAATGATATAATTGCCAAAGTCTTCCCAATGTTAGCTGGGGAATTATTTGGCAATAACTTCATAACTATTCGTTCGATGCTAATGAAATTTGAGACCCGTATGTTATTTTACATTCTCTTTCGAATATCATAATTGCCAAGGTATTCCCAAAGTTAGTCCGGGAATGATTTGACAATAACATCATAACTATTCGGCCGGTTCTAACGAAATTTGAAACCCTTATGTTGTTTTACATTCTCTTTCGAAGGTCCTCCTAAGGTTAGTCCGGGAATAATGGAAAGTTTTGAAGGTCGTAAGGTCATAAATCAAAATAAGTGAGAGTACGCAAATTTTGGTCAACATACCTTGTTTGATAGTGGACGGTTATGGACTTACAGATTATCCCTTCAGGAGTTTGACATAAATAGGTTACAAGCGACAGTAAAACATAGTGATTTTCTGTTATGGCGTGCGGAGCAATTTTGGAATGATGGAAAGTTAGAGTCGGTTGATTGTGTTGTCAATAGTAACTCTAGAAAATATACTTACATTATTAGAAATGAACTTCTACCATTGTTATAAAATGTCATATTGAAAAAGCGCGTTGTTTATTCATGGAAGATTAGGCTTCTTGATATATTGCAAAAAGGACAAAAGACTAGGAGGGACAATGATGCACCAAACGACTTCTTAGGCTGAGTAGGTCCTCTGACATGAACTCAATATAACATATGTGGGAAATATCAGACAGGATTTTATGAAAAAAGTACAAAACAAAACAAAAACAGGAATACGATCAGAATTGGTGAATGCAGCAATCAGTAATCTTAGAACTTATTAAATCCAGGCGAGTTTCACTTCTAAAAGTAGCTAAAGAGAAGTCCTGAAGTATTAATGATATATTTTCATTGTTAGAAATGTATTTCATTATTTAAAATTGAAAATGGAGGTCTTTCAATCATTCACTGGGTATCTATTTCTTGCATGATACTGTCTATGAAACTGGCCCTAACTTTGCGGCAAGGTGTAATTTGGCAGAAGTGGTTGGGGTTCTCCAACCTGCCCCTATCCAGGGCGGATCTCGACCGGATAATGAAATCGCTGGTGAGCCTGGGAGCACCAGGGGCTGCTCCTCTTTGGGGAGACATGTCAGGAAGTATTATGCTTTTTGACACCAAACAGGTGGAAGCCTTCTTCGCCCTGGGGGTAGAGGGACCTGTTCCGCGTCAGAGGTATGTGGATATAGATACCTATCTGCAGGGTTCCTTGGAACAGAGAGTGTGCGTGTGTGTTGTGCTGCGAAGACTGGAGAGGAAAGAAAGTAGTGTTTTAATTGTATATTTGTGTGATGCGAAGTGTAAGATCTACCCACCTCAATACAGGGGTGAGCACAGCGCGTCCACCAGATCTCTACGTGCGCTTACGTTTGTGTCCGCTCTTACCGAGATCGAACCCGGTACCGCGACGTTAGCGGACCAACACTGTATCCACTCGGCTAGCAAGATCTCTAGGTTTAATGTGGTAGCTTGAGTTATATGCTAGAGTTGGGGAACACAGGCTGCAAATCCATAACATTAGTAAAGCACTGAGTGTTAAGTTATGTACTTTACTTGCAGGCACTGCACAGCTGTCTTTTGCCTCCTTATTTATCGTGGGATTCAACTAGGTTTAAAATTTTTCGGGATTTATTTATCCTGTTAAAAAAAAAATATGTGGGCTCCTTAAACATTGTGAGTCCCTTGCTGCAGCCCACTCAGCCCCTCCTTCCTTAATCGCAGCAAGCCTAAAATTTAGCGTTACTTTAACAAGTCTGAAACGCTCCTTCTCAAAGAGGTCCATTGAGCCCCCCCCCACCCTGGATCAGCAACAAATTTTAATGGAATTTTTTGCGTCATATTGAGCCTTTCATGAAAATCTCATCCGAATCCTCGTCTTTTTTTCACCCAAACATAAACTTACTACACCTCTCGTTAAGGGGTGCAGGGGAAGGTTGTTGCGAAGTGTTTGAAGGGGAAAAAGGGAGAGGGAAACCTCTATTCATTCCCTCTATTTATTGCGGGCACTTTTTCCGCTCGTCTTTTGTTCCAATTAAGTCTTTGTCCCTGGTCGTCCCCGAGGAGGCGTGTCAAGGCGTCTTCTCCGACTCATCCATGTGAATCCCGCCTCCACCCGACCGACGCACCTCGTCCTCGAGGCTTACCCTCGCCGCCTTTGTGTTAATCGCACCCTCGAGGGGGAGGGGGGCGGGGTTTGCAGTTCAGAGTCTCACCCGTCCTATAACGAACTTGTTCCGTGAGGTATACAACTAGCCCTTCCGGCCCCAACACTCAGGGGCGACGGGGTTTGCTATTTCCATCATCTCGTTTTCTCTTCTTAACAATTTCCCCCCCCTCCTTCCATAAGAGAATTTGCGAAGGCCCTCGTTGGTCGCTCCTTTTCTCCCTCAATTGCATTAATTACCGGCAACTGGGGAGTGGCAAGACATGGGAAACCATACCTCTGGTCATATATGGATTCTCTTCGGGCCTTACCTGCCCCAACACCTCATTTATGACTTATACCTAGTTCTATAGAGTTGCGCGTCCTCCAAGTGCAGAGCGCAACAAGTAGTCTCCTCTTTAGATTACTAGAACTATGTTCCTCTTTGTAAAAAGTGAACAACGAGGGCATTTACACCCATTCTCATGAATGAAAAGAAGAAATCCTGGCAATGAAAACATGTGAAAAGCCAGTGTGTATGTCCGACGAAATCACGTTGATAGTGACCAGGATGAATGGGGGTAGGGGGGTTGTGGTGAGTCATTGGCGAAGACTAACGCATAAAACGGTGAAGTTGGGAGAAGTTAAAAATAAAGTAATTCATAGAGCCCGAGTGGTCAAAAGCGGGGACTACTTATAGCACCAGTGAAAGGAAATGACCGTAGCTCTCCTAGGCCTGCCCTTATGTTGTTAGTAGGGAAGGTCCCCATTTTGTGGGTGTGTGTGGAATATGACAAGATTGAGCCACTTATGGGTAACATTCAGCAAAGTTAAGCCACCTTGCGTCTGGTTAGTCACAGGATGGGCGTCAATAAGTCGGTTCTCGGTGGCTGCTTTGTTTAAATCCGTGGTACTGATTTACTGTACTCCCCTCACTGATATTGGCATCAGACGGTAGAACTCAGTGATAAAGGCTATAGCCAAAACATACATGCATACCTCCGTACGTACGTACGTACGTACACTATCAACGTGGAAGTGCATTGAAAAGTCCTTTAAGGAAGACAAAAGAGGGTGAAGTTGCGCGGATTAGCCGCGAGATGGCGGGTCGGGGCCTATTATGAGGCGGGAGATGGACGGTTCACTCCATTGTCTCTATAGGCCATTTAGGACGTCCACCCCCAATCTCCCACTAATTCGGGGTCATATTTATGACCCAAGGAGAGTTTGACCTCACTGCAAATGATAATTATCACCTCCCCATCCATTAATGCGGTGGCCCAGGCATTATAGGACGGCTGAAAGAAGAGGAAAGGGATTTTTTTTTCATGGGGACCCAATGAAGAAATGTAGAGAAAGAAGTGATGAAGCTTCATCAGGGTTTGAATCATGGTTTATATATATATATATATATATATATATATATATATATATATATATATATATATATATATATATATATATATATATATATATATATATATATATTTATATATATATGTATATATATATATATATATATATATATATATATATATATATATATATATATATATATGTATATATATATATATATATATATATATATATATATATATATATATATATATATATATATATATATATATATGCGGTTAAAAGGTTATTTTTGGCAAAAACAGTCTTCCTCAAAGCCCTCGGAAGCTCTTCTCACATATACGTGAAGGTAACACTTAAAATAAGCGTTTTCTCAGATAGCCAAAAAACTATCTTTCGGTTGGCCTTTTCAAATGTTAACTCTGCTGATCGAAGAGAATGGAAAATTTATTTTCTTCTCCATCTTCGCAACAGATTATAAATTGAGAAAAATTATTGTAATAACGCAATTAATTATGTGATTAAAAGGCTATTTTTGGCAAACACAGTCTTCTTACAATTTATGCGTGATCGCATTATATTTTATTTTAAGTTCATTTTAAAAATATTAAGTATCTATATTAATTCTTTAGTACATTCCACATATCTTAAAAAGTAATATTAAGGAGATACTCTCATATTACCCCGGCAATTCACTTACTTTAAGGCTACTTTAGGCTATTGCAATTGCATCATATATAATTTTGAAGATAATTTTGAAATTGGGGGGGTGGATCCTTTCTCTTATTATGGCCCACCAAACCACCCAAATAAATATAACATAAAAAAGTAATCCCATCCCTCGATTCCCACGTATGAGAAATGGAATTAAGAAATCTATCTGATGAAATACTCACTCGAGTAACCGGCCGTTCACCCAACCGACTGAGGAGAAGAAAATGCGTCATAATAAGAGAAAAGATCAGGTGTTTATTGCCATATATTTTCCTGGCTAACCATGTGATTAATTTGGCAATTATATCATTCGAGAGAGAATTGACCGATTAGTTATGATGTTATTGCCCCAAAAAATAATTCATGGGAAAACCTTGGGACGACTTTGTTAATTGTATCACTCGAAAGAGAATGTAAAACAAGATAAGGGTTTCAAATTTCGTTAGAATCAGCCGAATAGTTATGATCTTATTGCCAAAACAAAGCAATTCATGGGCTAACCTTGCGAGCACTCTGACAATTATATCATTCGAAAGAGAATGCAAAACAACATAAGGGTTTCAAATTTCGTTAGAATCGGCTGAATAGTTACAATATTATTTCAAAAAAAAGCAAAACGTGGACCGACCGACCGGACGACCGACATAATGACATGTAGAGTCACCCGCGACTAGACTCTCACGCGCCTAAAAATGTGACATTAAAATCGTAAAATTTACCCAGAACAAAGTGTAAAACATATTGCTATTTATTGCTTCTTATTTCACTGTTGTATTCCTATGGATATGTAAATAAGGACTTTACGACCCTGTGTTTATCTAATTTACCTATATATATATATATATATATATATATATATATATATATATATATATATATATATACAGTGTTGGCGAAATTATTATAGATATTCCCAAAATTTTACATTTTTCTACAAAAAAAACCCATTGATTGCAAATGGATTTATTTTATGCACCAACGCTGAGCAACGATTTAACTTGTATTTTCAAGAACCTTTGGTTACTCTGTAAGTATAATTGTTAATACTGAAGGAACAACACTGCGTTGGACCATTTCAATGAAGTCACAGCCAGTTGTGAGTCAGTTGGTATAGTGGCTCTAGAGTGCAAATAGAATGTTTTCTGTTATTTATAGTGTTTTTGTGTTACAAATAGTTTATTAGTTATTTTATTAGTTTGATTTTATGTGTTTAAAGTATTTTTTTAGCTATAAATGAATTAAACCAAAATGGGTAAGTAGAGTGATTTGAGTCCTCAAAAAATTGGACAAATAAATATTTTACTGAAATAAACTAAATTAAAACAAAGAAATTGCAAAAAAACTAGTTGTTTCAACTCAAACAGTAACTGTTATTAAGAAAAAAATGATAAGGGTCAAGATTTCAACTCAAAAAGAGTTGGATAATGTGGTCGAAAACGAAAAACAACTCTAAGAACAGATTAAAAATGAATTCAATAATCTTAAAAACTGAAAAGCATCTTGCAAGAAGATTTCTATTGAGCTGGCACCAGAGGGAGTTAGCCTTGCCCGAAGAACAGTGAATGACAGGCTTTTGGAAGCTGGATTGAAATCATATCGCCCGAGAAAGAAGCCTCGACTCACGGAAATAATGACGAAGGCACGCTATTCCTGGGCAAAGAATCACCTTGAGTGGACTCCAGAACAATTGGGAAAGGTAAGAATGCCACATCTAGCTAACCAGTTACCTGTAATTCATAAAAACATTAATACCTACTAACTTTAACAGTGCCGCATTTTTATAATGGCTCCAATCTTTTCAAACAATAAAGTTTATTTTTATGATTCATTACTTCAATGGCTTTTCCAATACTTTTATGACTGTTGAATTACTTATGTTGTATTTTCTACTATTGCAGGTAGTTTTCTCTGACGAATCAACCATTGCAGTGCTAGATGACCGCGTGAAGAGTGTAAGAAGGAGGCCTGAAGAAGAAATTATGGCTGAATGTCTGAGGAAAACAGTAAAATTTCCAACGAAAATCATGGTGTGGGGAGCCATTTCGGTGCAAGGAACAAGTCATTTTCACATTGTTGAGAAAACTAAGGACCAATAAAAGTATATAGAAGGTCTCAAAGGACGTTTACTGCCTTAAATAAGGGATAAGTATGGCGACAGACCTTGGATATTCCAACAAGAATCGGCCCCATGTCATACAGCGAAATCACTGAAGGCATGGTGTGCATAAAATGGAATTCAGCTGCTTCTATGGCCCGAAAATTCCTCGGACATGAGTCCGATTGAGAGTTTATGATGTGTGTTGAAAGATGAAATACACACAAAGCCCATTAAGACCAAAGAGCAACTCATATGTCGTCTCATTGAAATTTGGTTTAGATCTAAGCGAATCCAGAAAATGTGCAAAACATTGATCACTGCCATGCCAAGACGTATTAAAGCACTCAAAGATGCTAAGGTTGGCCAAACTGCTTACAAATGAATGAAGAAGACTTAATACTGAGCCAATGTGTCAAAATCTATTTGCAATCAATAAAATTAGTTTTATTCGCATTTTTGTAGAAACATTTCATTTTTGGAAAAATCTATAATAATTCTGCCAGTACTCATTTACGATACCTTTTATTTCTCAGTGGGGACCTACTGATTAACTTGAGCTCCAAACCACAGGTATTAACAGACTATGGCAGTCTCCGGGAAGGTGACCTAAATTAGAACTCCCTCCGGGTACTAACCACACCCGATATGGCTTAACTTCGATAAAATTGGAAGTGGTGTTTCTATTCTGCTAAGGGGTATCCCATATAGACGAGGGATCTTCAAAAAGTTGGTGCAAAAAAAAATATATATTTATAAAAAATTAAAATAACACAAATGTCATTAATATTTCTCAACATCGTTTCCATTTAGGTCAATGCACTTCTGAAGGCGATGTTTCTACCTGACAAGTCTCTCTCTCTGAAGAACTCCTGGCTTTTCGAATTGCACAGGTAGAGACTTCACGTTTTGCCTCTTCGATCGATTGAAATCTTGTCCCTTTTAAACGTTCCTGAAGTTTAGGAAACGATAAATAGTCCGAGGAGGCAAGATCAGGGCTATAGGGTGGATAAGGTATGATTTGCCATCGAAATTCTTGTTAGAAGTGAAGAATGGGCTGGAGCATTGTAATGATGGAACATGACTCCTTTGTGCAAGCTGATTATCCCACAACGCTTGCGGTAGCAAATGGTCAGGAAGCTTGCTGAGACCAAGATGCTCTGTTAAAATTGCATATGCTGATCCTTGAGAAATATCGAAGTAGGTAGCCAGAGAGAGAGGGGAAGGGGTTAAGCGGTTTGCTAATGGTAATTAGTGGCTAGGAGCAGCTCTGAGTACATCTGTTTGCTTTTCTTGCGCTGGGCAGGATTTCATTGGATTTAACCTGTATGTTTAAATTCGGTTGCTTCTCTTGGATATATATATATATATATATATATATATATATATATATATATATATATATATATATATATATATATATATATATATATATATATAGTACAAGAAGAGAAATTGGACGCGAATGAGCAATGAGACAAGAAACAGGACTTTTTTAGAGGTAAGAGAAAAGGACATTAGAAGAAGACTAGAATCAAAGAATCTTCTAATGTCCCTTTCTCCTACCTCTAAAAAACTCCTGTTTCTTGTCTCATTGCTCATTCGCGTCCAATTCCTCTTCTTGTACTGTATTGTTATATAGTCTGCAATGCAAGGTTTCTGCCCCTTTCTTTCTATCTTCAAAATTGTTTTGAAAGGCAGAAAATAAATATGGCGAAAGCCCTGGGGTGGTTGTTATGACCCGCAGAACTTGCATTTGCTCTTTCTATATATATATATATATATATATTAGACAAGATTGCTTCTGGGAAGACATAATTATAATTGAAGTATAAAAGATAAGACAAGGAGAGACATCGTTATTTATTACAAACAACGTTTCGGATTACCTAATCCGTCTTCAAGCTAAAGAGAGATCACAAATAATAATACACATAAAAAATCATATAGCCTTTGCCTCAAAGTCTAAGATAATTTAAATTTAAAATCAAACTTAAAAAACAATAATTAGATACAATGAATTTTAATATATATATATATATATATATATATATATATATATATATATATATATATATATATATATATATATATATATATATATATATATATATATATATATATATGTTACTTGGTGACAAAAGAAAGGTCAATAATTTAAATTGAAGGTACAACATTTTAAACCAAGGACTAAATTCAAATTAATGATTCAGTGTAATAAAATATGGTTAAAAAATAAAGCAAAAAGAGATACTCAAAACCTACGAGTACCTTTGTTATCAGCTAGTCAAATGACTGAGCAATTTAGAGAATTGGGGCTGCATTATGGGTAGGTTGGTTGTTAAAAATTGTTAACAAGTTTGAAGCTGGTTGGTTGTTGTTATTAACCACATAAGTTGGCAAGTTGAGTCGCTATTTAATGTGGAAGTGTGTATTTTAATTAAAAGCTATTAAAATTCTGAGGTGCGCGCCGTCATGATTCGAGTCAAGACAAGGTAAAATTTTCAATGCTGGCATCAGCCTTGCATTTTATAATGTGGTCTGGAGATTTCTTTCCTAGAGAGAGATTTCTCCGTTCTGTAACGAACGCTAAGGAGTGCACATACTCTGGAGTGTAAGGACTGAATGAATAAACAAACGGGTGTTACTCCTTTGTTACGAAATAAACCACCTTTGAAAATCAGTCGAAAGTGGACTTCCAGAACAAAACTTTTGAAGAATCTTTGAGTAATATCTAGACGCATTTTGTCAGAGGACCAAGATCCCGACAGGCAAGAAGAACGTAAGTCTTTAGGGACAATGATCGTTGCAATCTTTGATTGGAAAACGTTATTTAAGATTCTGCCTATGCGTTGGTTAACCAAATCAATGAGGAACAAAGAAAAGAATTCATCGCCAAAAAGTTTGTAGAACGGCGAATTCCAGGTGCATTTAAATGTAAGGAGAACAAAACCGAAGGATCCTTCATAATTACAAATGTTCTTGCCCTGAATGTTGGCAGGGATCATACACATAGGAAGTACCAGTCATTTATTGTTAGCTTTGTTTCTATATTTAGGTGGAAGATAGCTTAGATAATCCGAAACGTTTACAATAAAAGAGGATGCTTTCATGGTGTCATGCTTTATACTTCAATTCGAGTGACCAGAAGTCACTCGAAGAAAATACCGAAATACTAGGACATGTTCTAAACTGCGGTAGCTACTCTACTATAATGGCTAAATTTGACAACATGATAAAGCAGGAGTGTAACGCAGGAACCAAACACACACAACACATCCCCTCACTACGGTAGCCGAAAGCAACACTGCCTATATGTGTAACTAAAGAGTATGTATGTAATTCGGAATCAGCATACTCGATTTAGTGCAAATCACAAGCTAATACCCAAGAAGCAAAATCATTGTTGACTAGTGTTATATATGTTTCGAAGAGAATCTACTTCCTAACTAACTAACTATATATATATATATATATATATATATATATATATATATATATATATATATATATATATATAGTTAGGAAACTGAGGAAATTATTGGTTTTACCTGGAATAAGAGCTGGGATTGGTTCGACGAGAATGATAAAAACATCACAGGTATCCGTAGAATGCCAAAGAGGGATCCGCGAGGCTCAGAATACCTGGTGGTAGAGGAAATCAGAGGAGATACAAGACTACGCTGACAAACGAGACTTAAGCCGCTTCTATGCCGCAACCAAGGAGGTATTCGGCCCCACAAGGTCATCATTCGCATACCCCGGATGATCTTCTCCGTATGACCCCACAGCACCCCGTCTGCCATTGGATGTCATTGCCACCTACGATCGAAGGATTCAACAAAGCCTTCAGGCGCATGAAACCGAGCAAGGCTCCAGGACCGGATAACATTCTACTCAAGTTCTTCACTTACGGTTAGCCTGGTGTGAATAACCGCCTGATGCACCTCATCCTCAAGAACTGGGAAACCAAGACCATCCTGAGAGACTTCCGCGACGCGAATATCATCACTATCTTCAAGAAGGGGGATCAAGAGAACTGCGGCTACTACCGCGGCATCCCACTTTTAAGTATGTGAGCAAGATCTCCGCCCGCATTCTCCTCTAGGATCACAAAAAGGTGTTCGATAAAGTCCCTCATTTTGCAATGTGGGTGGTCCTCGCCAAGTTCGGATGTCCATCTGACTTCATCACCCTAGTCCGCTCCCTTCACGAGGGCATTGTTGGCAGAGACGGCCATCAAAACACCCTCTCAGACCCGTTTCCCATCACTGGTGGTCTCAAACAAGGTTGCGGTTTAGCTTCGGCTTATTTTCCACAGTACATGACAGCCATGTTCAACGAAATCAAACCGGGAATCCCACCATTAATGTGCGGTACCGCATGGACGGCGGGCTATTTATTCTCGAACGATTTCGCGCAAAGACTAGGACATCTAAAATCTCAGTCTGTGAAATGCAGTTTACCGACGACAACGCCACCACGAGCAGGACTGCTGACTGCCTTTAGGGCGCATCCGACCTTTAAAACTCTTCTACGAGCGTTTTGGGATGCAAGTGAACATCAACAAGACTAAAGTTCTTATCCAATCACCGCCCGGTCAAACCCTCCCAAGTACCAACATCACTATCAACGGCCAAGCCATGGAAGAAGTGGATCACTTTTCATACTTAGTAAGCATTCTTTCGAAAACACCCACGTGCGGAAAAGACGTGGAAGACCGGATCAGGGCGGTCCATTCTGCCTTCGGTCGCCTCGGCCACTGCTTCTTCAACAACCATGCCCTGATCATTCTAACCAAGATCATGGTCTTTCTGACCGTAGTCCTCTCTACCCTTCTCTATGCCTGCGAGACTTGGACGCCCTACCGCCGTTACATCAAATGCCTCGAGCGATTTCAGCAGTACAAACTAAGACAGATCCGCAAAATACGATGGAAAGATTTCATCAGCAACACAGAGATCCTGAACCGAGCCTTGCTATCCAACGTCAAAGCCACCATCATCCACCATCGTCTTCGCTGGACAAGCCCCGTCCTACGAATGGACCACTCCTGACTCCCCAGGATTATGCTCTGTGGGGAACTCGCCACCGAACAAGACCCCAAAGAGAACTAAAGCGCCACTACAAAGACCAACTTAAGCGCATCCAACTCAAACCAACAGTGAACCTTCTTTGTGGTAGCAAAGTGCTAGGAACAGAGGAGCCTGGAGGACAGCTGTCTGCGACGGCACTACGGCCTTTGGGGAAAACAGAAGACAGCAAACAGCATGAGGAGGACAAACGTAGGAGGCGGAAGGAGCGACTGGAACAACCTCGTTCTCTTCCTGCACTCCCATGTGGCTTCTGCTCGCAGCTCTTCCAGAAACAGACTGAGCCTCCTAAGTAATAGCTGGCAATATATATATATATATATATATATATATATATATATATATATACTTTTATTCCAAACCACACAGAGTGTATGTTTATACAAATAGTAGTCACCAATCAACAAACTAACAAGCGTTTTATCCCAGCTACTCACTAGAATAGGCAATATTATAAATATCATATTATTATTTGGAGGAGGCCAAAACCCACAAAAGTAAGAATATCCAAAACTTGAGAAACACTAATATGGCATAAACTGCATCCTTTATGATTTAAAAAAAACCTACGGGATCTTCATTAGCCTTATCTGCCACTTTAATTTCTTAATTTCCCTTTGATACCCTTATTATTAACTTTTAAATGTCCCGAGCTAGCTTATTGTAGCTCTGATTTAGTCGAACCTTACCGTTTTTTGTTTTCCTAAAGAATTCCCTTTTAATGCCGATGTAATGTTTAATTTTATCCTACATCCATTTAGTTAAAAGCTTTGGTTCTAGTTTCCCTAAGTCGAATATTCATATCATGGCCGTCAATTAACTGCTTAACAACTGTCTCATATTCCTGATCTACACTATTCCTCTCTACCTGAGGGTTATCTTTCCCCTTAATCGGTTCCATTGACCTCATATTTCCTAACTTGACCTCACTCGTTGCTCTAAAAAGCAACACACTCCAGGTGCCTTCTCAGACCACTGTAGTACTCCGCTTTTCTAACGTCGGAGATTTTAAATTCATTTATTTTATTAAGAATCCTTTTCTATCTTAACCTAAATCTGATTTTGCCATGTTTGCTCTTTCCAAAATTTTCTCCATCTCTGTATCGCTAATTTTCTCCTCCCTATAACGTTAGAACTAAATCCAATATATTATCTCTCTTAGTGGGTTGGTTTATAACTTGATAAAGAAAATTATTCTGCAAAATATTAAAAAAATCCTCAGCTTCGTGATCACTGACAAGAGATTTCCAATCTATATTTATGTAATTAAAATCACACATTATAGACACATGTTTACTTCTACATGCACGTTCTATCTCATAGCAAAGAGGTGACGAAACTAGCTTACTAAGATTTGTCGGTCAATATGAAAATTCTATAAGAAGTTTATCCTCCCCTCCTTAACGACTAGCCATAATGACCCGGTGGTAGTAATGGTTTTATTTGTAGTGTTTTTGCAACACTGGAGAGTATTCTTGATATAAATTACCACCATTCCTCCTTTCCTCCTGTTCTTATCTCTATGAAACATATAATAACTATCAATCTAGACCTCAGATCTAAAGTTCTTCTCCGATAAATCAAACCATGACTGCTATCGCCAAAAGATCAAATTCTCGACACTTGCTAGCCATTTAACAAATCCATTGTATTTCTTATTCTCCCATTATTTTATATTATTTTTTCAATGTATCATTCCTTATAAGCTTACCTTTACCACACACTACCTTCCTAGCTATCTGCTCATTTCCTGCCTGTTGTTCCCAACATTTATCCGAATGCTCTAACGTCTAGCTGACTCACCCTACTTTCTCCGATAGCCTAGATCGTTATTCTCCTATAGAAAGTCACTCAATAGTTTAGCACCCTAGCGACTAAAGTTCAACCACTTCATTGCAAACAAGGCTTCCCTTCCAAAAAGTTAACTCTATTTATCTATAAACACTAGTTCCATACTATCACACAATACGTCATTCACTGCCACATGCAAAACAACAACAGCATCCCTTTCAGTTCATTCAGTATCTTTTCAATTCTCTCATTCACATTAACTACACGTGCACATGGCAAACAAACTCTCATCCTTAGGTCGTTTTCGCGCTCACAAAAGTGTGTTCCAAATACCTAAACTGTGACTCACCTACCATAAGCACTTCATGGACTTCATTTCCCTCACATTATTATTATTAAAGTTCCAAGCCACAACCCCAACTGGAAGAGCAAATAGCTATAAGCCCAAAGGCCCCAGCGGGGAAAGAAACCTGGTATGGAAAAAACGAAACAAAGATTAAGAAAAACATAATAAATAAATAGAAAATTAAAAAAAAAAAAAAAAAAAATTAAATGCTATAATGTTAAAAATATTATAATATTATATATGTGTGGATAATGAATAAAATATTAAAGTTATAAGTTTCTGTTAATTAAAAATGTATTAGCACCCACTTTAAATTTCTGAAGTTCCAAGGACTCAACAACAACACTAGGAAGTTCATTCCACAGTTTAGTTGTGTTAGGAATGAAACTTCTTGAAAACTGTGTTGTGTTGAATCTCATAGGCGTAAAGGCCCTACTATTGGCATTTAGTACACCTCTGGTAACTCGTTGAGGGGCATATAAATTGGGCAGATCGTGATGCAGTGGATGATCTGCATTGTTAAAAATTTTATATAAGATGCATAAGGAGCTTATTGCTCGCCTGTGCCACAGATCAACTTTGAGGTCAGGAATTAAAAATTTTATTGCTCTCAAATTTTTATCTAATAAATTAAGATAAGAGTTGGCTGCCGAACTCCAAACAGGGGCGCAATATTCAAAACACGGAAGAATAAAAGCATAAAAACAATTTTTAAGAACAGTCTGCTCTCCAAATACTTTGTAAGATTTCCTCAAAATGCCAATTTTTTGAGCAATAGAGGAGGAAATAGATCGAATGTGATTCTCAAAAGTAAACCTAGAGTCAAGCATAACTCCAAGCAACTTAAAAGAATCACATATGGAGATGGGAATGTTATTTATTAAAAGACCTATAATCTCCCCTTCTTCCTTTCTCTTAGGTTTCCTAATACATTGAACTTGTTACTACAAGTAATAGACCCAAACTTAAACTCTCTACCTAGGTCTACTATCCCCACATCCTTCACACCGGCAACTCTACTTCCATATGGAACAGGAGATGCCTCGCTAGTTACCCGTTTCCTTCCCACCTTTACTACCGTCTACTCGCTACTATCCCAACTAAACCTACTTTTAGCTAACCTTACGGTTCCCAGAACTCTTCTCCTTGGGTCTAATGTTGAGATCGTTCCAAAGCTTGGTGACTAAACCATAGCTGATTGAAGTGAATTCACTCAAAGATGGTTATGGCTTTCTTACCTAATTCAAGAAAACGATAAGGAAATAATGTAAGGGAATCGATACCCTACCCTCACAATTGAGCTACTGGACTTTAACCACAACGTCCTGGCATTGGAGTCTGCGTAGCCCGACCACTTAACCTCTTCCCTCTCTCTCCTCGTCTTAAAGAGAAGCTGAACGGCCGCCCGAGACCACATAATGCACTAATCAGCTCAGGTCGGACCCGTGACCCAAACACGGGTTAAAACAGCAAGATTTCCCCTAAGTGTTAATATTCAATTTCAAAGCATTTGCGAAATTAGAGGAGCGTCGACCTAAAGCCAGAAGCTCCCCTTTAGGGTTAGCTGAAAAACGCTCTGAGAAAGACCGTTAGAGGAGGAGACTTAATGCAGCCTGTCCACTCATCCCCCCTCCTTCCCCTACTCCCAGTGGGGTGGCGAAGTATAAAATCAAATAACTTTGGAAAAACGGGGTAGATTACGTTAGTCATTAAGGCGACGAAGACCCGCAAGAGGCCCGGCTACCAACAAAAGGGACGTTGAAGAAGCTCATCCGGAGCCAGCTCCTGGTTGTCACACCGAATTTAGAAGCCTGTCAGAGGTAGATCGTTAGAGAAATCTAGGTAGCGAAGAACAGCAAAGAGACCGGCAAATCAACGAGGGGAACTTAGAAGAAGCTCCTCCTCAAGCCAGTTCCTGGTGGTCACACCGAACTTTAAGTTAACTTGATTTAAGAAGCAAGTTTAACTAACTCCCGTCAGAGAAACCCCCTATCCTGGTGGATCCCCAAACACAGAGATAGTCCTCGCCTTTGAGGAATACCCCTAAGTGAACTCCCTTAAGCCTCTCCTGAGTCAAAGAATTCACGCATTAGCTCATCACTCACCAGTGCGAAATATTCCCAGAGTAACCCGAAGGGTAGAAGAAACATTCTTTCCCTGTCCCATTGTGAGATCATTTCCTCCAGAAGGCGTGCGTCTCTCCATCTGCCACACGCTCCGAGGTCCTCTGCGGCTGTAAAGCATTCCTCATCTGGACACTGATCCACGCGTCGGCCCGGAAACAACATTCTTGTAATGACAACCATCGAGTTCAAGGTCAGACTCAAATCCGATTCTCGTGGAAGCTCGGAAGGTATTTAAACCCCTGATATCTGTTTTGTTGAGGTCAGTTGCATATAATATTAAAGTGAGCTGTGGGTCAACCATTACTATAAATTCAAGTATGTAATTTAGAAAGCCTCACTTAAATTTGTTTAATTCATTTCTGTGTATTTAGTGTGTTAAATTTCATTGGTTCATGTTTATAATTAAAGTTATAGTTTTCTTAGAAATAACTTTTATTCAAAGCTCGAAACGCTGAGCAAGGCACTAGCAACCCTCAAAGATTAACATAATAATAATAAAGATAATTATGATTAAAGAGAAAACTTATTCAAGGTGTTTTTTTTGTGTAGTACGTAACCAATCCATACGTATGAACGCCATCACTCGGTCCTTCCTATACCACAACAAATAATTACATACCTAATGAATAATAATACTGACTGATCATGGCCATGCTAAATTGAAAGATGAAAAGCCTTAATTCATGAACCGATTAATTCAGGATAATTAAATTTGGGGGCATTGAAGCGAATATATAAATAGATACATCAACAAAATTATAACAGGTTTAATAAACAAATAAGTAATAACAATTTGTTCAAATATTCGCAAATCCATATGTTTAATTTATATGATTTTAAATTATGATACAATTTCGAGGTCACACCAATAGTTTCTGTGACCTATTTATAATTTGGACTAGACAAGAATAGTCTAAAACTTTCTAATAACCCTTTCTTTGGCCTCCCAAATTCGTCCGTTTTATTCTATAAGCAATCATCATGGCGAAAGTTATTGAACTGCCTTCTGAGAACGATTCGAGAATAATTATGAAATTCAAATCTAAGATGAAGTAAAAAAAGGAGTCATTAATAAAAAAAGTTTAAGAACTTGTGAACTGCAAATCTCCCTCGTTCGGGTATTCCTCGAAAAACTACACCCCGTACGGTTCTGAAGATTCTTAGATCTGTTAAAAATAAGCAAAATATGAGTAGAAGGAAGATGAAGGATCAGTTAGAAGAAGGCGTTGATGTTAGCTTGAACACAGTAATGCAGAGAATGGAATGCTTAGAATTAATTAAGGATGACACTTTAATTAGCAAAATATTCATTTGAAAGCCCGTCTGAAGTATTCCAACGATCATTCGCAGAATAATTTATTTTGGGGAGCCATGTGTTATGGTCAGGTGAAATGATGCGTTTGGTGTAAAGTATTGAGGCTGGTCTTTCAAAAAACACTTCTCACAGTAAGACATGGATGCGGATCAATTTGGAGAAAACTTATTTTATTGAATAATATCTGACACTTGATTGTAAATAGTTTTTGTGCGTTGAAAACGAATTTCACCTCGGTTTGTCTCTATCAGGTCCTAATTCTTGTAAACAGCCCATGCGCCATTTTCTAGTTATTTTCAAAATTAGGACTAAAAATGAAGTCATGCGTTAACATTTATTTTCAATTTTAATGAATACAAGCAGTTCAAACTATTGTAAAATTACATTATTACGATCGAAATGACTTAAAATAAAATAAAACAAAGAGATATGAATCCCAGCAATATAATCAGCCACCATGTGGCAATCCCAGCTTCCTTGATAACGTTCCTCCATAATTTTAATATCAAAGTCAATAAACAAAAAGTTGAAATTTGTTCCCCAGTGTTATTTTAGTGGGGAGTGTTATGCAATAGGAGTTGAAACAATTCATAAAATTAACGGAAAGATGAATATAGAATGCTACGGAAATATTCTTGAAGATTATCTGAAGAATGATGCTCGCAAGATTAGCCTATGAAGAAAGGAGACACTGGATCTTTCAATACGACAACGGTTACACACATCAAAAGTGGTTTCTTCCTGTTTGGAGTAAGGTAAAATTTGCTTGTAGGAATGACGATTACAGTCGCCTGCCATCAACCCAATAGAAAATTTATGGCAGGAACTGAAGAAGGTCCATTACCATGTAAGTCACTTAAAAAAAACAAAACCACAACCTACAAAAAACACACACGATGAATTGGAGAGGATTTTGCGAAGTTGAATGGACAAAAATTTAATTCAAAGTTTCTTTGAACTTAGTTATAAACTATAATAATTGTTTAGAAAGTGTCATTAAACAAATATGTTATGCTATTGACTATTAGTTTGGGAATTGTATCAGATATTAATATTTTTGTATTGCATTTTTTTGTAAAAAGTATTATTATTCCATTATTTGTCTATTAAGCTTGTAAAATTGTAGGTGTTTTGATCTATACATTCTTCTCAATGGTCTTAGATTTCGTTGTTCTACATAAACGGTTCATGAACTATAGTGAAAAGATTGTAGTATTAGTTCAGGATTTGGATACTTTCTGGAGCAAGTACATCTAATTTAAGTGAAAAATAGTTTATATAGAAGATTAAAAGTACTGGCACTTACTGACTCAACCAGCAAGCTATACATATTCAGCCCTTACGCGGGTATGGTTCGACAATTTTAAAGCGTCATTTGCTTAAATAAATATACTCTTTCTGTGGATGTTTTATTTTAACTTGCAATCTAAATAAACATATTTGTGATAGTAGACTACGTTGGGTTGGAGATTATATCTGGCGTTTGCACTAATATTCTATATACAGTAGGACGACGCAAGTATTTCCACTAGGGTTGCGAAAAAACCGGCAATCCTAGACCCGGTTCTGTAATCGCATTCCTCATTCAAAACCTGAAAGAACCGGTTTTGAAATAAAATTTTATTTTTTTATTTACATGTTAAAATCCTAATTTATTTAAAACTAAAGGGAACAATATTTCTTTAATATTTGCAATGCTTATTTGAAATAAAAAAAGTGATTTTACAATTAATATTTATCCTATTAAAGAAAAAATAATACCATTTATGGAAACCAAATTAGCTAATTGAAACGCTTTTTTAAGAAAATAAGATATTACAAAACATAGAGCATTGACGCTTTCAGCCTGACAATTTTGACTTTATCTTATTTAAATAAAGCCTGAAGCTACAAAGGTATGCTATGATTCCACGCTAGTTGCTATAATAATGGTCGGTAAGGTTTGGTGTAATAGTTGTAAATTTTTGTTTGAATAGATTAAAAATAATTAACATTTTTCTCTCATTTAAAAAATTCTTGCATAAGATTAATGCAGTCAAGTGAACCGATATCACTTGAATGACTTGAATTTACTAAAATTTCCTCTTCTGACTTGTTGGTGTTGGAATAAATCTGAGGTAAATCTAGAAAAAATGCTTTCAGCACATTTTTAATGCTAGATGTGATGGAACTGGAAACATTTCGTTAAACTGGTCTTGGATTGAACTTGTATTAGCCAAGTAACTAAGGAGTGCGACAATATCTACTTGTCTTCTCAAAGAATACCTATTAATGAGACATTTTAGAAGTTGTCCTGATATTGAGTTTACGTGCTTGGATTCTGAAAACTTTTTAGGAAGGATTTTCATCGACATAACCACTGATCAAATTAAAGGGTCAGATCAAATTAATTTTTAAAAAAAAATCAGAACCAGTTCTGTAAATATGGTTCTCGGTTCTAAAGAAAAAAATGAAAACCGAGTAATATCTGATTTTTGAGAACTGGTTTCCAACCCTAAATTCCACACTTAAATTTTCAATGTTTCTGAAGCATTTCTTGTTTTGGTCTGGTTAGAAAACTATCAAGAAATTCAGTAAACATATTTATATTTAACAGAAGAAATACGTATGAACATATTTTTTTTTGTATATAACAATTGCTAATAAAAGAAATAGCAGGTGACAAAAGTATTCAACCAGCCTAAAAAAAAAGAAATCTTATAAATTCGATGAAAAATGTACGATTGAAGATTCAAGAAATTTCTAGAAGCGAAACTGATGTAAATTGCCGAATATTTATGAGCGAGTTGAAGTGCCTTACGCAATAGTAGGTTCGATAATTCAAAAGTATTGTGAGTATGGAATCACCTCCAACTTACCAAGAGCCTATTAACGATTGGTCTCGACGTTACATGCTTTGAAAGCTAAAGAATAATCCAATGATGACTATGAAGTATCTACAAAGCGATCTGGAATTCTCATGAACTAAAGTGAGCAAAATAACTGTTAGTAGAGAGCTCCATCCTAATGATCTGCATTTTATCATTTTACGCAAAACTTCACTTTTTAATGAAAAGCATCTAACGAACAGTTTAAGTTTGCCAAAGAGCAGTTTGAAAGCGAATTAAATTTTGATATATGGTGAGATGAAAGTAAAATAGAACTTTTCGGCCAAAATGATGCTCCTAACGGTCCGAGGGCAGAATGAACTATCTGTGATCCTAAGGAATCCGAACCGTGAAACAAGGAGAAGGTAGTCTCATTGTTTGGGGTTGCTTTACTGCGCATGCCACATGAGCACTCCGCATCATTGATACGAAAATGGATAGTGCCACGTATCAATAAAAATACTGGAGGAAAAATTGCTCCAGGGTGAGAAAATATTCTACTGCTGACATCAATTTATATTTAAGCGAGGCAACGATTCTAAGGACACTGCCAAATTCACCCAATAATAGTTTAAGAAGAGAAAATAAACTTCCTTTCGTGTCCAAGTGAATCGCTAAACCGCAATCCTAATAAACATTTGTGGCGAATCCTGAAGGCTACAATCCGAAAGAGAAACCCACAGAACCTCGTCTCTTTGAGGGATATTTCCGTGGAAGGCTGAAAGAAAATATCACTAAAAGATTGCGAATCGACTTCGTGATGTTATTGTAAACAAAGGTTATGCCACTAATTATTAAATAACTAAAATTATTATTGGTTGAATACTTTTGTCATCTGTTACATTTTCTTTTTTAACAATTGTAGTTATATATGAAGAAAATGTGCGAATGAGAAGACTGCGAAATAAGAAGAACGATGGACAACTCAAGGAAGAGAATCTATAATTAAGAAGGCAAATGACGCTAAGGTAAAAATATTAAAATATTCTTGCTGGGATATTTCTCTTTTTGTAATGATGAAGAATAAAGTCTGAGTGTTGGATTTCAGTCAAGATTGCCATCAAGTACCGCTCACAGAAAGATCGTATCCACCAGTGAGGGATGGCTCATGATAAGTTATCCATCTTACCAAATATCAAACCCATTGGCAATCATTCCCATCGCCTCCCTGAGGCTAAGCAGATGATGCGATGGGGTCTCTCTTTTGGGGGTAGCTGTGGACAGGTGACCGTCGCCAAGGTGTCCTTTACTGCCCAAATTCGAAAGCGAGCCATTATTTTAGCAAATCTCTGACTTTGTGCATTAAACTCGTTGCTACCGTTCACTCCAGGCGTTGCTACACTCGGTAGAGCCCATGGTGTTCATATACGAAGAACCGCACGAAGGGTATAGGTCCGGTTTATGGTTGCCTTTAGTCCTTTGTCCCTCGGGGATTCATATGCAGACTCATCCTTTCCTACCATTTAAGACTGTTCATGTTCGCTACTGCTACTACCGCCGCCGTTGTTGTTGCTACTACTGCTACAACTAGTGTTACTACTACTACCCCTGATACCTCTACTACTACTAAGACGACTGCTACTACTACTACTACAACAATACTACTACTCCAATCCGTTCTCTCATCTTCCGCCTATGTTTATTCGTGATAGAAGAAGAAGAAATGAGGATAAAAGAGAATTAGACGTAAGAAAAATGGAAGATGCCATAAACTGGGATTACAAACTTTGTCTACCCAGAACTCTGTGGTAGGGATACCGTATTACAAACCCCATGAACCAGTTTGTATAAAAACAGGCACCCAAAGATAAGAACCTCACCACCATTACGTCTTAATCCTAGGCAATTAGCAATAAAAAAACAACACAAGACCCCAATTTAAAAAGCTCATTGGGTAAGAGGATTAGAGGGAACTAGGGAGCTGGAAAAACAACAAAATCCGCATCCGAGATAATAAAAACCCTGTTTGGGTCAAAAACTTCGCATCTGAATTGCAAAACAATTGCCAATCAATCTCCCGTCTTCTGCATCGCGACGGGCAATAATAAAGCTGCCTTAATCTGCACTTGATCGGGCCGATCCCGCGCTGCACAGACAGGCGTCGCGTGGCTGAAGACGGGAGAAAGATTTCGTGGTAACAAGCAAAACACGAGAGTGAGATCCGAAGCGCCGCCTCCACCCCACCCCCAATACTGGACTGAGATGGACAAACTGAGATAGTCCCCTATTGCATAAAAATAAAGTCCTAACGGGACGGTCGAGAATCTCTCTTATCTCTGAAAGAATTGGGAAGAAACTGTGCTTGGAAAGAGCGGACCATAACAAGAAGGTACCACAAAAGGCGGCAAAGGAGGCTCCGTTCGCCCCCAATAGGACGCGATGACCTGCTGGAATAGATATAAATCTCCCCCCTTCCCCCTTCGCTTCTCACTTGCATGCGAAGTGATTACATGAACACACGACCATGCTTCATGAACGAGAAAAACGCTTCCCGAGTCTGACAAGCGTGTGTCCTAGAATCACTATCAGCGATGCGATGATGTCGTAATACGGGTGGAGACGAAGGAGAGTCAAATCGTCTGACCTGTTCCAGTCCTGGTCGAGGTATAAGTTACACCACCACTATCGTTCAAGGCTGAATAAATGTTATTTATGTTTTATTGCGAAAACCAACGAAAAATATCAGCCAGTGATGAGTGGTTGAGTTAGTGTAAATGCGGTTGTATGGAAGGTGTATAGCCCGCATCGATTCCGAAGAGTAGTATTGAATATGAGCTGAAACAACTCTCCTGAACCTAACTCATTAAAGATGGTAGGACCCCTCTGTACGACTCTCGCAAGGGGAAGCAGAAACCCTTGAAGGTCATCTGGGGGAGAAGACAGACAAAAGAGGATTTGAAGATCGAGATCTACTACTATTGGCGGGTTTTCACATGGAACTGGAGGTGTTGCAGCTGCGATCGCCTCGTCGGTTGCTGATATCGCAGGATCTTAAAAAAAGAAAATCAGGATCGGAAAGCGCTAGGGTCGTCACCCAAATTTCTGTATTTAGCTACAAAACTAGATGGAGAGTTGCGTACGCTGGCTGTCATCAAGTGTGTGGGGTGCAGGTATCTCATGGGATATCATCCGAAATATTGCAGGACGATTGTTGTCTACCCGTACTCACAGTACTCGCATTGTGAACTTTTGCTAGTAGGAAATTGCATTATTTGTTTATACTGGAAATGCATTTAGATTATATCTGCACGCACAGTCTTTGCATGACCAATATGTACTCATAGTACTACCATGGTTGAATTGGAGATGCAGGATTCACATTCTATTTGTACTCGCACTACTTGTATTGTACATAAGAACTCGCAGTGTCAATCTATACTCCCAGTACGCCCACTTCCTGTGTTTCTTGTCTGTCCACACTCGCCTTACTCACTTGTGTATCGGTGGCTCTATGAGTTTTGTATGTCGGTCATTTTTGCCTTAGTTCATTCGTAAATTCGTGTTGATGTCCGATTTGGCGGGAAAAGGAGGCGCGTTTTCGGGATTCGTGTCAGGTGGCCGCGATGGAAGTGAATATTTGATGCTGATCTCCTCATAATGCGGGATCCCCATTTGTCACGGGATACAAATGAGAAGGAAAAGGTGAGGGAGACAACACTTACCTCAGGCGATAAGACGTTCTCTTGTTGGTTTCTCGAGACGTCGAGGGATGAAAGGAAAGGAAAGTACTCTGGTTGATGGGAGTTTGAGGATGAGAGGGGAGGGAGTGCTAACTCCGATCAGGCTACCCTCCATAGCCTCACCCTTTAGTCTTTATCTGGAGAAGAAACAGGCTTTTCACAGTATGAGGAAAACTTTTCGGCGAGGTCACCAGTGAAAATGATGAATAATTTAGTCCTGAATCAGACGGGGAGAATCGGTGGGGAAGCGGTATTGAAGCGATTCGCGCTCTCTCCCGACCCCAGTAGTGGCGGGACAAAAAGGGAATAAAACGCACATAACGTGTTCAATTTAATGTGCGTGGACATGTTTAATACGTCCACAAAAATTGGAAAGGTAGACGGATAGATAAAACACTCGATTGAATCTTATCAACTTAGGTAAACAAAGATCATGCGTAATAAAACAAGGTGTGCTGACCATAAAGTCGCATGCCCTCACTTATTCTGATTTATGCCCTTATGCCTTTGGAAACTTTGAATAATTACCGGAGTTACCTTGGTAAGACTCTGGAAATTTATATTATTCGAAAGATAATGTAAAACAACATGGGGTTGTAAATTTCGTTAGAATCGGCCTAATAGTTATGATGTTATTGCGAAAACAAAATAATTCTGGGGCTAACCTTGGAAGGAGTTTGGCAATTATATCATTCGAAAGAAAATATAAAGCAAAATAAGGGTTTCAAATTTCGTTAGAATCGACCGAATAGTTATGATGTTATTGCCTCCCCCCCCCCCCCCCCAACTAATTACAGGGCCTAGCTAGAGTAGAAAAAACAAATTTTCCATTCTCTTCCACAAGTAGGGATAACAATTAAAAAGGCCGATCGAAAGACAGTTTGTTGGCTGTCTTAGAAAAGATGGATTATGCGTTATCTTCTCGTGTATGTGAGAAGATCTCCTTCCGAAGGCTTCGATGAAGAGCTAGTATCTATAAAATTGCCTTCTTAACCGCATATATATATATATATATATATATATATATATATATATATATATATATGGCTGAGTCTCTTCTCTCTCACAAGAAGTTTTATAATTTTTTATATGCTCCTTTCAAGTGGGTGTGGCTACATAAAATATTAAACATAGTAGGAGGAGTTTTCTAATAATAGTCTGGTTATATTTGATTTAGTTAATAAGTTTTTGTTAGATTTTTACAATTGAAACAATGATTATATAGACCATTTAACACGGTGGGATGGGTTTTATAATATCTATCCAGTTAACTTTATCATAAGGTTAATGGGGCAGAAATTTTTTACAACTGAGCCATTGTGAATACATTTTGAAGATAGAGCATACTCCTATCTTAGTATTAACCAGACAGGGTTTACCTAAGAATCTGTCCTTCGAAAAAAAAACAGTCAAACCACAGGAAATTAGTCGGCGGTATTTAATATTTTTGATACTTAAGAGGGAATATTGCTTTTATTGTCATAGGGATCAGCTAGAAGGGGAGATGGCGATTGGAATGCCTGCGTCACATACTGCACTTTTTAGCTTCGGAAAATAATGTACATTTGTGTGAATTTCTAAGTTCTTATTTCATGCCTATCTGATAATCATTTAATTATTATTATTATTACTTACATTATTATTATTAGCATTATTATTATTATCATTACCATTATTATTATTATCATGATTATTATTATCATTATTATTATTATCATCATCATTATTATTATCATTGTTATTATTATTATTATTATTATCATTACCATTATTATTATTATCATAATTATTATTATCATTATTATTATCATTATTTTTATTATTATCATCATCATTGTTATTATTATTATCAATATTATTATTATAATTATAATATAGTACATCATCATCTCATCCTCCCCATTTGGCAGTTTACGTTCATAGACGCATAGTTGCGACGAAGTACTAAAGGAGTATTGTTTGAAGAGAGGGAGCACGAACTTTAACTCAGAAGCTAGACGACTTAGACCAGTGAATAGAGAGAATAAGAAAACACTACCAGAATCCCGCTGCGTGCTATAAATGGACAACCCAAGCCCAGCAGGGAAAGGGTTTTCGAGGTAGTATAGGGAAAACTAAGCATAGCCATGGTTAGACTCCTGGAAGTGACCTCAGGGTACGTCGCTATCTGCGAAAAGTAGAGAGACATCGAGACCATCACTAAAGAAGAAGCAGTCGAGGTCCTTCGTGTAATCGGACTGCAGACAGCCATACTACCACAAATCCTGGCCCACAGGAGCGTGGTTTGTCGGCATCTAGACCCATGGATCGGGCTGCACGCCAAAGAAGACATAAATGAAGAAATAAAGCTTCGACAATCCTAGGCTAAGGTAGTTGAAGTGATTAAATTCAGAAATAGAAGGGAGAACAGTGACTACTTACATGTCTTCAAAGTAGTCTTCGCCGAGACAACAATGGCCCAGAAGTCCAAGGAAAATGGACTCCTCATGCTCAACGCTAAAGTTAGCGGAGAACAAATCGAGAGAGAGAGAGGAGTTTACTCTAGTCCAGTTCTGCTTCCGGTGCTATAAGATGGAGGAACTGTAAAGAACCCTTGGAGACGTGCTCCAAGTGCAGCGAGAAGGTCCATCACTGGAAACAATGTACAAAACAATTCGAAAAATGCACCAACTACGAACAGGGAGATAGATCGATGGCCATGGCTTGTCCAGTCAAGAAAGAGATGATCAAAAAGAAGCAGCAAGAAAGGAAACAAGAGGAGACGTGTGGTACAATACCACATATGCCCAAGCAGCAAAGGCGGCACTTACACAAGTAGACGCAAAGCAAACCTACCTCAAGATCCAAAACGAGAATTCGTCAAGATTGTGACGTGCATTCTCCACGCGCACGTCATAAATCTAACACAACCGGGTACATTCGCAAAAGAGCTGAACGAAATGCTTGCGTTAAACGAAATAAAACAAATGTGGTTTCCAGACAATCCCCCTTCCGAAGATGTCCTGCAACTGCAGATGGTATCAAACCGACAGGCAGATGAAGTAGAACAAGATGGCACGAAAAAGCAAAACCCCCCAAACAGGAAACAAAACCAGAAAAAGAGATGATAAAAGAAACGGTAGAGGTAAAACCTCCTGCACAGAAACAAAAAGAAGAGGGAAAAAAAGAAGATAAAAGAACAGAGACGGCTACATCGGATTCTGCGGACTCAGAAGCTGCCCCTCAAACCAAGAAAACCAATGGGAAGAAAGGTAAAAACAAAAAACTGGATGCATATAGAATCAACTCTTTATTTACCCTTGCGAACAGTTTCCCTTCCCCAAGGATATGGAGCACAGAAAAATCTTCCAAGGCATTAAATCAAAAATATATAAGTCGGAATTCGATGCTGACATCGACACAGAAACAGTAGAAGAAGCATTGCTCCACCACAGAGTCGTTCTACATGATAATACTTGCGAGCAGGTTTCAAATGCCGAATTCAGAAAGAAGAGGAACGGAGGAAAGAAAAACACAACCCAGAAACCCTAAAAGGACAATATGGAGAGAGTAAGCAACAAAATGAGGATCCTGACACTCAACGTAGAGTGATGGGAGAGGAAAGCAACTGCATATAAAAACATATTTCTTGCACTGCCTTCGACATCAGATTAATAACAGAGCATGGTATTGACTCTACATCTGGTCAAATTAAAATACCGGGCTACAAAGTGGTCATGAAGAATCATTCACCACAGAAAAGGTTTGATGATGCTGTGATAGCTGTCAAGAAGAATATCTCGTTCAAGCTCCTTTCAGAGCTGGACGAATCCTTTGTGGCGGTTGAACTGCACACATTGGTAGGAAACCTCCTGATAACCGCAGTTTATCAACCCCCTCGTCGAGCCTACCAGCAAATAAATAACTTTTACACGCTGTTTGGGCATCGCTGAATGGCAATCTTAGGGGGTTACCTTAATGCCAGATGCCCTGCGGCAGACTATGGTAGAACCAACGAAAGAGTCCGAAACTTGAAATTGATCAATTAAGGGAAGAAAAAACATCCAAAAAATAGGGCCGGACTTTCTGATCTATATCACCTCCACATCAGCCACCAAACCAGACATAATCTTAACAAGTGAAGGCTTTCCCTTCAACTACCATAGCGAGCCGGGTCCAACAGTCCCCAGTGATCACATAGCGATCCTCACCACAATCTCACTTGCGGCGATCCAGCTACGAGCCACTCTCCGAAAAAACTACGCCTTAGCCAACTGGGAACGTTACAAGAGACAACTCAGTCTATTCGCCCCAACTGACCTGAGTGATGCAAAGTTGGATGAGATAGATGAAGAGCTAGATAGGATAACTGCGACTATTCTAGAAGCAGACCGCAAGTGTGTCCCCAAGACAGGGTACAAAACTCATCCTCAACCTAGATGGACAGAAGAGATGAGGGTAATCACTCGTGATCACAGGAAAGTGTATGAAGAGATAAGACGGCAGGTCCAAACCGGCAGAGAAGCTCGCTACTACGGTGCCTAGGCGCCAAGCTTAAAGACGCTATCAACCTGCAACAAGAGGAAATATGGAACAACTTAATAGATAGAGTCGAAAGCGAGTTGAACCCGGCTAATTTCTGGCAACAAATCAGAAAATTAAAAGGACAAACAAGAAAAGCGAAAGCTCGAATTAAAGAGAACGGAGATTATATAGATGAACCAGTGGTTCTGAAAGAAATATTTCTAACGTACTGAAAAAAATGTCTTCAGCATCACTCCAGAAGACAATGAAGAGTTCGACCAGGAATTCGAAGGCCAACTGATAGAACACCCTGAATCAGATCATACATCGTACTCACCCGCATCACCAAGTAGATGAAGGCAGGGAGATGGCGGACCAAGGCCGATCCATAACATCTGAAGAGGTCATGACCACTGTAAAGTCCTTTGAACAAAGGGCGCCAGGCTGGACGGGGATCACTAAATGCAACTTTGTAAATGCCCCAGAGCAGAACGTCCAGGAAATTACTAACATCTTCAATACTTACCTCAATACGGGTTACTTCCCAGACGTCTTAAAGATTGCTAAAATAACCTTTATACCTAAGGGAGGTAAACCCCTTGATCAATTGGTCAATTACAGGCTAATCTCACTGCCTGAGTTTGTAGCGAAGATCTACGAGAAGCTCCTGGCTGACCGGCTTCAAGACCACTTAGCTAAACAAGGAGCCCATAACTCTTAGCAGCACGGGTTCCGTAGGATACAGAGAACGGAAACTGCCCTCGCCCTCCTAACGAAAAAACTCGCGAGCAGGCAGCAAAGCTGAGTGGAAATACGTAGACGTGGTACTGCGAGATGTTCAAAAGGCCTTCGATAAGGTTTGGCTGAGGGGTCTACAATACAAGATCTTGAACCTTCGGCTACACTCAATACTAAAAAGGGTTCTCTGTGACTATATCTTGGAAGGAGAGCCCAAATTTCGATCGAAGGCTACACAGGACCCGAATTCGAACTCGAGGCGGGTGTTCCACAAGGCAGCTGTCTGAGTCCGTTGCTGCACATCGTGTACACAATAGACCTCCCTGCTCCAGTGCGGGACGATGCGATGTATCTGCAGTTACAGGAACCCTGGAGTTCAAGCAAGGGCGACAGCTGCCGAGATCGAAAATGTCAACAAATTTGAAAAGAGGAGGAAAATTAAGAAGAACCACCAGAAATTCCAGGTAATTTCACTGAACCGCCGGAAAGTAGACGACATCCTCGTAGAAGAAGAACACTACCCGTACTCTAACGAGGGAAAATTCCGGGCTTACGACTCACCGAATCAGGATATAAAACCAACATTAACAGAAGAGTCTCCCTAGCCTAAAGAGAGCTGACGAAACCTTCCATGTTTCGAAGCCTCAATATGCCGAAGAAAAAGAAACTCTACACTGCTTTGGTACGCTCCGTACTGGTGTACCAAGCGGTGATGACGCAGGTGGCCAGTAGTACCTCTCACAGGACGAAGCAGGGGGTGCAGAATAAAGCCACACTGCTTATTGACGGCGCAAGAAGGATCCGCCATATTAGGCATACAGTTCTACACGAAAAGAGTGGGACTCAAGCCAATTAATATGGAGATCTAGAGGCTAGGAAGAAAGACATATGATAAGGTGGAGGAAGAAATACTCCCGAATATCAACTCTAATATCGACATACCTCAACGCAGATAACACAAAGTAGAAATAACAGCACTGTTTCCCAGCGGAGGAAACTGTGCGAGGGGAGAAATAAGACCGATCTATACCTAAGAATGTAAACCCCCAAAATAATTTAATAAAAAAGAGATGGTAAAAATATACAACAAGAGACAATAAGAATAATTAAAAAGAGGCAAAGTGCCCAAGTTATTATGACACAAAAATGAAATAGAATAAACAAACAACAAAAGTTAATAATCATTAATATAAGGAGGCGAAGTGCCCAAATTAAATTATAAATAAAATAGAAATTAATAACAAAAGTTAAAAGCATAAATAAAAAAAGAGGCGAAGTGCCCAAATGTAATTTTAAATTAAAATAAGTAAAAGAATAATCCAACACTATACATAATAAACTTTAGTAAATAATAAAAGCAATAAAAAACATAAATTAAAAGAGGCAAGTGGCCAAACTAATATTTAAACTAAATTAAGATAAAGAATAAAGGAACAACAAAGATAAAAAGCTTAAATAAAGGAGGCGAATTGGCCAACGGTAAAATAACATAAAAACATAAATAAACGAAAGGCTTGAAAGCCACGACGGAGGAACCGAATTAAGAGTTATTAAAATATTTAAGCATAAGGAAGAACATGACCGTCATGACCGTCATGATCAAAACAATAGAAGGATGAGACATAAAAAAACTAAAATAAAAAGGAGAGAAATGCTAGTGATGCCCTCAACGCCAGGCAAACTAGTAAATAATTTCACACCTATGAAAACCTACCACACATTTCATCACTTTCATTAACTTGAACTTGATTTAAACCCGTTTCATCAAGAGTACATCGCTAATATAACCAAGACACTAATCGCCAGAGCTACCATCCTACCCCCCTCCCCCCAAGGTTGATTCAAGAAGACTTTTGAATAACGAAGTGTAGTTTTTATCCAGTGAGAGACAAGACAAGTGTTTTTCAAGTAGGGGGTGGCACGGGGCTTTTTTGTTTATAATAATTGAAAATCACATGACACGTGATATACATATAATAGATGTATTTAAAGGCCCAAAGAAATGAAAACTGGTAACACAAACCGGAAAAACCTCGTCTTGTCTCTCACTGGATAATAACCTACACTTTGTTGTTCAAAAGGCTTCTTGAATCAACCTTTTTAAGGGGTGAGGATGGTAGCCCTGGCGATGAGCGTCGTGGTCATATAAGCGATGAGCGCTTGATGACACAGGTTCAAATTCAATTCCTTTGCCACGTAATATTCTCCTTCGCGTTTTTTAGGGTTGTGTTACCAGTTTTCATTTCTTTGGGCCTTTAATATATATATATATATATATATATATATATATATATATATATATATATATATATATATATATATATATATAAAAATTGAAAATCACATGACACGTGATTTATAGATGTATTTGAAGGCCCAAGGAAATGAAAATTGGTAACACAACCCGGAAAAACCCTTAGGAGTGGATATATATATATATATATATATATATATATATATATATATTTATATATATATATATATATATATATATATATATATATATATATATATATATATATATACACCCACTAACTGATAGAAAATAAGGAAACAATGATACATAAACGTTTGTCTCTTTATAGGACCAACCAAGGATTAATGAAGAACGAAGAGAAAACGTAATAAAACAATATGAACTTTTTACCCGTTAAGAAAAGGGAAAATGGGTGGGGTTCGAACCTATGGCATCGAGCGGTCTTCGCTTTTCATACCAATTCCCTATCAAATAGGCTACACTCCATATGACCCAAAAGGTGCTTCAAGACATTGCAGAAGCAGAACCGTGTAGATTAGTCCTAATATGTTGAAGAAGGAGGAAGGACACACGGTTCAATAACCCATCGGAAATAAAGAAAGAATAATTCCTCAGACTTCCCCCACCCTCTCTGTTTCTGCTGGTGTCAGTTATTCGAAATAAAAAGGGTAGAGCCCCCTCGACATCCATACCCCTCCCTCTCGAATACCTCCCTTATTTCTATATATTGGTACGAGGCCTTATTTCTAAAACTTTCTGGAAGATAAATTTTAAGCGAAAACCAGAGAGGGCTTTTCCCGGAGAAAGTTTGCACCGAGAGATCTGTGGTGAAAGTGGTGAAGATGAGTAAGCGAAAGTGTGTGGAAAATATATAGCCTCAGATCCATTTACGGGCAGTTGGCTTGGAGGACACACATTCCTCTTAATGTCAGCGTCGGCATGGTGCCCTTGTAAGGGTATATACACACTCGGGTCAGGAGGGCTTGTCACTCTTCCGGGTTCGAGGTGTAGCAGGAGGGTATACCACCACTAGACCATCCACCCCATGCGTGGTCTGGAACAGACGGTGCTGTCTAGGCTGAATAGTTTTAAGTAAATTTTGATAATAATAAGAGTAATAATAGACTAATTTGTCCGTATTTTCCTTCATCTCTTTTATGCACATATTCCAAAAATTGGAAGACAGAAGGAATACTAATAATGAAACTGGTATACTGGTTGAGCAAACTATAGCATGATTATATTACACAGGCCTGCGTTTTAAAACAAAATTTATGTTCCTCAGGATTTCTTTGTGGATTCTTAATGAATCAAACCTTCCAAGCTCAAAAATGAATGTATATTTGTTCAATCAGGTCAGATTTTCTCAGTACAGAATACACCAATTTCATTGAGATTACCTCATTTTTCATGGAAAAAAAAACCTTTCTCTATCTAATAATGCATTATTATTTTTACATCATAGAAACAGGAATAAACGTATGCAAACTATAATCCTTTTAATAAAACAAACAATTAAAGAATACAACATAATAAAAAATAATTCTAATTTACAAGAAAAGACGCCCTTGACGATTTTCGTTTGTGCCTCTCATCTGGTGCATCACGCTTCAAACACCAACAGTAGTGAGCAAATATGTTTACGTCCCATTTACCCTGGTAACTGGATTCCATTGTTTTTATTTCCTGGTAGAATCTTTCCTCCTTTTCTTCACTGTAATCCCCGCAGTTGTCGAGAAAATAATCCAGATGGGACTGTAAAAAGTGTATCTTTATAGACATTCGAGCTCCTAAATGTTTAAGCTTGTTAGGAGCTGATTGACCAGGGCAACATATTCTGTGGTTCTTTTATTGCCTAAAAAAATTGTTAACTAGAGCTTTGAAAGCTTTACAGGCATCTTTTTATATGTCCGTCTTTGATGCCTCAAACTGCTGATCTCTCATTAAGTTCCTGATCTGAGGTCAATCAAAATTCCCGTATGGAGCTTAGCGTCACTGAGTTGCGGAAATTTTTGAAGTTGAAATTTTAAAGCTTTGCCTTCCTTATTAAGTGTTTTGACATAATATTTCATTATGCCAAGCTTTATATGCAGTGGAGGAAGCAGTATTTTATGAGAAGACACTAAAGGTTCAGCTATCACATTGTTTGATCTAATTCTAAATGCTTCTCGTGGAGGCCAAACCTTCTTCTCATAGTGCATACTATCTGCACGACTGTCCCATAAACATAGGAAACAGGGATGCTTCGTGTAGCCTGTTTGCATCCCAAGTATAAGAGACACAACCTGAAAAGAAATTTAGCAGGATATGTAAATTCCATGTGTAATATTTCTAAAAACAAATTCAAAGTAATATTTCTTAAAATAATAAAGATATGAATATATACTGAAAAATCCTGTATGCCGATGAATTAAATCATTGTATTAGAACTAAGTGAATTTATGTACATCTTATTTTGAGTTTATGGAGTTATGTTGTATACCTCCCCAATGAGGATATGCTCCCCATTAACCCAAATGGATGCATTAACCTATAGGGACACACTTCAACAGAAAATATAACTCAAAAATGACTGATGATTTCCAGATTTGCATTCTTGTAAAATGTAAGTTGACCAAAAGGTGTATACAAGTATTAACAATTAAAAATAAAATTGTCAATATTAAAGAGCTTATAAATGCCAAATGTAAAATGATCTTACCTTTAAGTCAACACATATCCTCCAATTGTGGGTAAAGTAATTTATTGCGTCCAGCAATTTTTCCATATTTTCATAACTTTCCGTAAGTTGGATTGAATCACCTATAGGAACGGAAGCTATCTTGTTACCAATATTCAGTAACATAGCTATTAAACTTCTACTGGATGACTCTATAAAAAGTCTCTATTTTAATAGGTTGTAGCGAATTCCAAGGGCCTTAACAAGTCCTTTAATATTTGCGCACTATACTAAAGAGCTGGAAGAATGCTGTAAAAATTAGCTAAGAAACTCTTGTTCTCTATTTCTGTCCCCCCAAAATGTTGTTTCTTTAGCGAGAAGATTGCTTTCACGAAGTTGAGAGCCAAGAAGTTGTGCATTCTCCTTTGAAAGCCCCAGATCCCTGGTGAGGTCATTTAAATGAACTTGAGTGAATATTCTTGCGACCATATCGTGTGTGCAAACCTGATAAGACTCAAATGTGTCATAATCTTGATCAACTTCCATATTAATCTCTTCATGGAACTCTATAAGTTGAGGGAGAGAAAGTATATGAATTTCTGGACAATGGTGCAGGAGTTTGATGGCAGAAGGAACATCCAGATATGCGACACTATGTTTATTCTTTTATTTATAACTTTGGAAAATATAATTGCATATTACATAAAGGAATTGATTTGGAGTTGCAGATAGTAGAGAAATGTTTAGTAAAAGCTATTTCATGCTTCCGTGAACTATGTTAGTTTTTAATTTTTTGCTAATTCTATGTATAATAACGACATTTTCAGGAGCCAGTATAATACAGAAAGATTAAATACTTGAAACAATGCTCACCTTTAAGTTTTGTCATACAAAAATAGCAGTCTGTAGTTTGGTCCTTGCCCTCTCTCCACGCCATGGGAACACCAAAAGAGAGAGACTTCTGTTTGCCCTGACTCCAGCGTCTTAAACTTATGTAGCATCCCTTGCAGCAGATATGTGGTGCAAAACTTTTAACTTGATCTCCTAGCCTTATTCCAATATATGAATGATACCATGATTTAATTACAGGAGAGATTGTACATTGCTGCTCGAAAAAGTCACTTTGCCGCAAACATAGCAAAATCTGTCGGAGCTATTCTTACATTTTCTGTTCATTATTAACTCAACCATTACTATTATTATTATTCTTATTATTATAATGCTAAGAAATTTCTAACCTGCAAAAATATAAACATATTAACATAATTACTTAAAATGTACCCCAAATTTACTGCGAAAACAGTAGTGGAAAAACTATTGAGATTTGATGTAATATAGGACATGTATAAACTATAAAATTATTATCACCCCCTGTATCGCAAAAACTGGACCTGATAGAGAAAAACGGATGCCAGATTCGAATTTAGGAGGTCAATTTTATTAAGAAACACTACAGAAAACCTAAGGTACATTTTTGACGCAGACCAGTGTTATCGATTAACTTAATTTATTTCACAGTGAAATTTTAAAGTAGTCCAATACATTTGAATTTCTTGGTAATAAGGTCAATTTTCCATGATATCTCTTTGCCTGCCATTGTAAGGCTGTTCATGTGATTCTCCGTCTATTTACTCGCAATTCTATTCCAGCCCTAAATCAATATCCAGGGATGGACAGAATAAGATAAACACCAAATAGGAGTTGTATTTTGGCGAGTTACACAGAAAACACAAAAAGTGTGTATTGTTTTTGTTTTCCACGATTTTGAGGCCGTATATTAGTCGTTACATTGCCTTGTGAATGACTCTTCTCACTTCATCAAAGGACAATTTGTTGGTGTTCGCTTAGTAGGAGCTTCTGTAGCCATCGTTTAGGCAATGAAGAGAAATGAGATAACGGATTATGGGGATACAAAAGATGGTGAAACTTCAGTAAGCAAGAAAAATATTCGAGGAACGCCATTTTAAAGGTACCGTCGGTCATTAGTATAAGTGGTAGCCAAACAAGATAAAGCTTCTAGAGTAACAGTGACATCAGAACTAATTTTGCGACCTCTGCAAGAACCTAGTATAAAATAACACTCATAGAAGAACGGTAAAAAACAACACACATTCGTACACATTCGCACAAAAAAACACAGTAAGCAATCCAACCTTTGTGTACATACTATTTCTTAAACGTCATTCCACCAAACCTAGACAAAAGAAATATCCCACCCAGCTCCCAGATAGGTCGCCCTGGCAAGGCTTCGATGCGGATCAGTGGGGATAACATTCCGGTGAATGATGGGAAAACTAAGTGTTATTTATTACAGACCCAAGAAAACTCGCACTCTCGTCATAAAGAATAGCTGCTTTCCCGTTTCGGCCACATAGAGGAGTGTAATCTATTGTACGAATAGACATGTAAGGTCGGTGACTGTGAGCACGGCACTTCCTCGTACATTGAGATGACTTCAATAACCCTGTCGCGACGGCTAACAACACTTCTCCAAGACGGAACCATCAAACGCCACACTGCGAAGCATCGGACGACCCTCAGCGAGAAATACAAAATGGAAATACAACCCTCATTCTCCGGGAAAGTGATCGACAACGACTGCGCATCACTATATGGAAGCGAAGACCCCAAATGAAGTTCCGGATCCAGCCGGAAACCAGTTCGGCCATCACTAACAATTTTAATATCATCAGCATTGCACCCTTTTTCGCCACCCCTTTACTTTGCCTCGTCTTGCGTCTTGAAAAAGATAGAAGACATATAGTATATAGTGAGAGTAGAGTGGACAGTAGGGGTTAAGGTGAAGTGGTGAAGGGGAATAAGTGTAAGTTAGTGGTAGTTGCTGGGTGACCAGCCATCTCTTGTATTCCTTTTGCTGATTTCTTATCTTCAATCTTCTTTCTTCCTAATTGGAGGCTCTCACGCCTCTATAGACCTTTGGATCTTCGTTTGTTTGTTTTATTTTAGTTGTCTTTTGCAGATTATCTTGTTTTTTATTTGTGTAATTGCTCTGCAATCTCAACTGCTTGTTAATATTCAAGGCGGTACTTCCCTCGTGTCGGGTTTCCCGCTCCTGAAATTTCCTCGATTGTTGATCCTATAATTATGCGCGATTTCCATGTATCTTCTTCACTTAGTATGGTGTTTAGTTTGTCCCACACCTTGAAGGTTTGGTCTGAAGGGACACGTTTGTGATTGGAAGATCGATTTCACTGTGTAGGTCTCTCAGCTTTTTGTGCTCTCTTCTTCTTGTGTTCGTGATGATGTAAAGTGCTGCATTTTGGATCCTCTGGAGCTTGACTGCATTTGTCTTGAAGAGTCTATTCATCGGGACTGCCGGGTAGATGAGTGTGACCCTGCAGAACCATTGTAATCTTCATCATATTTTCCTTTTTTTAGGCCTCTAAGTTGAAATAATTTAGTTAGGCTCACCTTCGCCAGGTTGCTCTTTCTTTTACGTGTTACCCGTAGGCGTGTCGGGATATCTTGACCCCGAGCGCTCTTCCTTCGTTTTCATATCGGTACCTTTTGTCTTCAATTTCTACTCTGTATGTCTTGTGCCTTCCTATTTGGATAATACAGAACTTGCCCGCATTTGTATGGATCTTCCACTTCCGCTAGTATTCGTTGATATTTGCGATCTCGGCCGCTGTGATTCTCGCCATTGTTTGGGGATGCCTATACGCGCAGTTCGCAACTATTGTGATGTCATCAGCAAATTGTATATATCTTGTGGAGTCGTCAACCAGGCTTGGTAATTTCATCGTGAAGATGCTATAAGGAGTTGGACTTATGCATCCCCCTTGAATCACCCCCTGCGGGACCTCAAAGCTCGAACCCCCTTAGCCCTCCACCAAAATATAGGCCGATCTATCTGTGACATTGTCACAATGCATTTTACCAGGGTTGAGGGTTGCTCCAATCTTCTTATTTTGTAGTTAAAGTCGATCCTCTAAATTTATCAAAAGCATTTAGGACGTCCCTAAGTACAACGTCGGTATAGTTCTTGTTGAACTTTGCCTTGGCTATTGTTTGAACTAAAATGGCCAGAGCCATTTCGGCACTCCTGTTGTGGTGATTAAGTATTTGCGATCTTTCCTATAGATGTATGACCAATCTGTCGTTAATCGCTCTTTCCAATAACTTCGCCAATGCTTCGAGCAATGTAATTTGCCTGGAATTTTCTGGTCTATTTGTGTTGTTCACCGGAAATAGTATATCTTCCTGTGAAAGGAATTTCAGGATCAATCCCCGACTATCTTCATTCCTTTCCTGAGATTGTGCGCTTTCACCTTCGTTTCCTGTTTCATCATTCTCATCAACTTGAATGCTTTGTTGTTGTTCTGTATTGACGCCACCTGTCGTTGATGTCTCAATTTCCATGCTACTACTTTTGTCGGGGTGCTCTAGGCTTAAGTCTCGGGTCCCTTACCGCGCCTGGGTTTGTCTGATGTCTCTGACTGCGGTTTCTATGCTCTGGTGCCGCCATAGCTTTTTCGTAAGCAGCTGGTTTATTTTGCACATTTAAGACTTCTGAAGCCGGGAGATTATCCGGGAACCGCATCTGTTCCAATCCATTGTGCTTCAGCATTTTGTTTAGTTCTTTCGAATAAGATCCCAGGTTGACCACATTGATTACGTGTGCATGAAGTATACACGCTAGAATATTTAAAGATTTCTCCTAGCTTTATTACGTTTTTCGTTCCTTGGCAGTAGTCTGCTTTGGCCTTCACTACTTTCACGTACGTCTGATTTTGCCTTTCTTTTTCTGCGCTCGCTTTCTCTCTGCGTTTCTTTTCTATTAGTTCCTTTTTGATTGGGCATGTCATTGCCGCAGTGCGATGGTTGCCCCCACAATTCAAGCATTTCTTATGTTGGCTATTACACTCTCTCCATGCATGTGTTTGGAAACTACACTCTGAACACCATTTTTTATCTCTATTTGGGGATTCTTTCGAGGTGTGCTTCTCTAGCGTGAAGCAGTTAAGGCAGGATAGTACACTAACGAAATCATCTCTTTTTATCTATTCCTGAGTAATTTTTAGGTTAAAGGTAAACGGTCCGTTCTCTCTAGCCTTACTAGCAATTGCCGTCTCCAGAAAAATAAATCTTGAATGTATGTGTGTATTTTGTATTGGTGTTCTTGTTCACGAATTTTATCACTTCCTTAATTCTCGTTCAATCTTGCTTCCCCTCGATTTCTTCTTTAATTTCTTCTGCGCTATTTTCCCATATCCACGAGTCTATTTATTTCTCTGCAATGGCTTGCTTTCTGCGCCTCAATTTGCAGAGGCAGCTTGGCATGTAGGCCTATTAATCTCAATTTCTCGGTTACTTTTTCAATAAGCAGCCTGTCTTCATCTTACTCAGCTTTACAAATTGCTACGTCGTGGAGTAATATAGTAACCTGATTAAGACTATTCCAAGTTATCGGTAGATAACTTGGAAGACGCTGGTCCTGTCCGGTCATTGTGCACCCTTTTTTGTATTTTCCATGTTGCATATTTTCTCTTTCTTTTTTGGCTTCTTCATTGAAGTAAGAGTAAGGAAAAAAATTAGAGAAGGGAGAATTTTGGTCTTACCTGACCAAATTCTGGAGTAAGATCAATATTGCAAGAGGCAAAAGGCGTCAAAGGACCAGGATTGAAATTCCACACAACGAAATAGTTGCAAAATAACCCCATGAGATTGAAGCTGCTTTCCGTGAGATTGGAGGGCGGTGTTCGCCATGTGGTCGGACGAAAGTGAAGACTTCGACAGGGAACACGAGTTTAGGATCGTCGAGGAAGTGGAACAAGATCGCCTCGAGATCGCCCCCAACAATTGCGCATCCCCAACGATATTAGAGGAGCAAGGAATTGAACAGGTTATCCCCCAAGAGTTGAAAAGCACTCTCCCAACGCTAAATAAAGGGCGCCTGGGGAGTCCGTAATCACCAGAGAGAATTTGAACCGTGCGCCGGACTCTTTCCTTGAAAAAATAGTTCTTCTATTTAACTCTACAATCAGCGCAGGCTATTTCCCGGATTCATTGAAGAAGGGGAAAATCAAATTTCTGCTGAAGACCGGGAAGTTTCTTGACAGACTGGGCAACTTTGGACCGATAACCCTGCTGGACACGCTGGCAAAGTTACTAGAAAGAGCGATAAATAATAGGCTTATGAGACATCCAGAGGAAAAGTCCTTGATTCTGCAACATCAACCTGGTTTCCGGAAATGCAGGAGCACCGAAACAGCTCTGGCCGTCCTAGTGGAGGCAATCGCAAGGGCGAAATACGAGAAACATTACACCGACATCGTGTTAAGGAACGTCCAAAAATCCTTTGGCAAGGTTTGGAGGATCGGCCTTAAATTCAAGATTAGGAGGTTGGGACTACTCAAAGCTCTCACGAAATTCTTTTACCATTATATGACGGATCGGGAAGCATATATTTCGGTGGAAGGCTACGTTTTCACTGACCTTCGAATTCCCACAGGGGTTTACCCAGGGGGGCTGCATAGGTCCCACCCTGTACAGCGTATATACTATAGACCTACCGCGACCTGTCGACGACTCCATAAGATACATACAATTTGCAGACTATATCACCATAGTGGCGAACATCGTTTACAGGCACGCCCGGAATATGGCAGGGTCACGGAAGCAGATATCGAAAATAGCAACAACTATGAGCGCAAGTGGAAGATCTGCCCATCGCAGATAAGTTTTCTATTATACCTATAGGCAGGCCAAGAGTTCCATAGTGGGGGGGGGTAGAAGGAAATGGGTATCGTTATGAAAAGAAAGGATAGTGGTCGGACTTAAGATCACCCGTCAGGGGTACGCCAGACACTTAACGTAGCAAACCAACATGGTGAAGGCGTCTCTCACCAAATTATTCCAACTCAGAGGCCTGAATATACAAAATAAGATCAAGATTTACAACTCTCTCTGCAAGGCAACTCTGCTCTACTCCACAATTCGTCTAAATAGACTTCACAATTCTAACACAATAGAACTCCAGAGAGTTCAGAATACTGCAGTATACGTAATCACGGACACAAGGAGGAGAGAACACAGAAGACTACGTGACCTACATCATAAAATCGATCTTCCAGCCACTAATGTATCCCTACACAATAGAGCATGCAAAGTGTGGGGTAAGTTGAATAAAATCCTAAGCGAAGATGATATAAGAACTATGTAAATCCCGCAAAACCATAGATCAACGACAGAGGCAACTTTAGGAGCAGGAAACCCGACCCGAGAGGAAAACAGGCTCCTACTCGTACCTACACACACAACTTAAATTGTTATGCAATTGCATAGATCACCTAGCAAAGAATTAATCTGCACTAGAAAGGTGAAAGAAAATGAAGAGCAAATGTAGAGTAAATAAGGCGTGAGAGCCGCCAACTAACCGAGAATGAAGATTGAATATTAAGACGAAACAAGAAGAAACCAGGAGATGGCTAGTCACCCAGCAACTACACTCACCTCAATCTTTTCCCTTTCCCCACTTTTTTCTATAAACCCGACCCACTCAACTTCTATTATACACTTTATTTTTATTACTTATTCAAGACGTAAGAGGTATTTTTCACAGACGGATGACAAATTTCAAAACTCTTACTACCGAAGATTTTAGGCGAGCAATCCTGACTTTCCTACTCACTGAAGTAAGAATCAACTTTACCTGAAGAAGTCTCAGAAGAGACGACTACCGCCTGAAAATACTTACACGAGACACCTCTACAAAGAAGATCTTTCCTACCCTGTTCACTAGGGCGTAGTGTCGCAACCAATTTTAAGGCACATTTCACTCTTTGTAGAGCAGATCATCCAAAATTAGGAAATGAAGACGAAAGAAATCTGAAAACAATCGTAACACTCCCTACTTGTGGCAAAATCTGCTTAAAAAGTATCTTTTCCGTAGGATGAGGATGGTTGTATTCAGTTATAGTTCTCATCTCTGAAGCTAGAAATGGGTATTTTTTATACAGGAAGAAAATTGCCTTATGTATCTAAGGTTTAGGCAATTTTAGATTGAGGAATTCCTTGTTTGTAAACTACTCGGATGGCACTAGAAATTAATCGATGTATGACGAATTTACGAGATATGGAGGGCTATGGCTTCACTTTTTTTAATGTATTTATAGATTCACTCATTACATGCATTATTTCTTTTCTATACTAACGGGTCTTTCTATTATTTATTTTCAGGTCTATGAAGAGTATAAGAACTAGAACATGAACAAGTCACAGTGTCTTTGGCTACCCACTTCCAGAATTTTCTCATTATGAGCTGCCAACATAACAACAGGTTGGAAGATATATTGACAATAAATACAAGAGGAACAAGGTTGATATTCCTGAAGTATCCAAGGCCCTTACTGAGATTTGGTTAAAAGGCAGTTAAAACCAAATTGTTCCGATTGGTGGAAGAAGCGTCTGTGGCATCAAAACAAGAAATGAATACCATTAAGATTAAGAGGTTTATCTCATCATTGGGTCAACCTTTTTTATATAGCAGGCTGCCAGTGTGCTGATCTCTTGGATTACAAGTGTGGAAAGAAAAATGAAAGTGCCACGTCGAGAGCATGAATTTCTTGGGAGCCACATAAAAATTTGAGGAGTGGATGTAAAAAAACAAGTCAAATGATTAAAAAAAGGAAAATCAGAGAATATCGAATTCAGAAAAGAAGAGAAGAAGAAGAGTCACAAAAGGTGAATAAGAAAGAGGACGCTACAATTTCAGACGAAGCCTTAAATGAAGAAACCTCATTCTCTGTCATTTCTGATGATAAATGGAAGAAAGTCTTTGCGAGAACAGAAAACAACATCATACCAATACCAACAATGCTATGGAAGCAGATCTGTATTCTCTGTCAAATAGAGCTGCTGCTGTTGCTGCTGCTGCTGCTATTAGTAGTGCAGCCCTATTCGACTATGGTATCATAAATTCAGAAGACTGTTCCCATGTAATTGACCATCTTAAGGTCTGGAGGGCACGACATAAGTTAAGGAGGAATTTCACCGAATCTGAATGTTTGGGAGATAAGAAAATTACTGCTTTGTTTTTTGATGGGAGGAGAGACACAACACTAACTGAAAAGAAGAAAGGGAGCAAATGGTATGGAGCAAAATAAATTCAAGATCGCTTTGTGCGTGCTTGTAGGATAACCTGGTACTGTCTATTTAGATCCTCTAACTATTGAACGAGGAACAAGTGCAGATATGGCAGACGGACTGATGAAATAGCTTGTTAAAAATGATATTGAAGATGAGATCAAGGCAGTGAGAGCTGACATTACGGCAACTAATACTGGCTACAAGAATGGAGACATAAAGGGAGTGGAAAACCACAGCGGAGCAGAAGCAACCAGCAAAAAGCATACTCGAGATAAAGCAGGGCGAACCGCTGAATATACTAGCATGCATCTTGCATGCTCACGTGTTAAACGTAGCAAATCCAGGATCGTACTGGAGGGAACTGGACCGCATGCTGAATAACAACGAGATAGAACAAATATGGTTCTCCGAGAACCCTCCCTCGGCGGATATATTGAACGTACGATACAAGTCCTCGCCAACCGATCAGGCACATTCACAGAAAAAAAATCCACGAGCCAAACGGAGACACAGCTTCCCAGCCCAGTGAAATTAAGAGACCTGAGATTCAGTAAAAAAATGCACCAGTGCACAGAAGAAGTTATGGAGACTGAGGATACCCCAGTGGAGAGCAATCGTGAAGAGGTTGACTCAACTTTCCAAGCTGAAAGCCACGATGAAACGAGCGAGATACCCGCCACCGATACACACGAGGAAGGAAGAGAAGAACAACAGAGTTTCAACCTAAGGTTTTCGCTTCGGAGGAAAGACCCTTACCGAAAAAGAATAATGAGTTAATTCAGGGGATAAAGAGAAGTTTCGTTGAATACGAATTTGAAGGCCCACACACTGACCGTGAGGTCTATAAAATCATTACTGGTGGCCATCTGGTAATTCTCCAAGAGCTGTGTCACATAGTCACAGGAGAGGAGTTAAAGAAGAAGTTTAGCGAGAGAGCAAAGTCGCCCATCGAACGGAAAACCAACAAAACTGAAAGAAGATCGAGTCTAGAGGAAAATACACGAAAATAATGGCCCAACTCAGAAAATTAAAGATAGTCATCCACAATATTGCGGCCTGAACGAGAATAGGCATTCTCTAAGCAACGCCTACTTGAAAGAAGATCACGAGATATTAATACTGAATGAATTTAATATAGACCCCGAAGTGAATATAATCAAGCTATTTAACTAAACCGTCATCACATAAAAAACACCAACACGTCAACTTTGACGGCGTCGAAATCGCGGTAAGAAATGACATAAGATTCGGCAAACTGGGAAATGGAACGAGCTTACCTGTTGATTAGCATAAGGATCTCCACGAGGACCCTGTTCGTCATGACAGGATACTAACCCCCAATGAGGGACTTCTTACCATTCCACAATGTTATGGATGTTTTGGGGCGAAAAGATCAGGCGATATTTATGGGAGATTTAAACGCCCGCAGCAGAGCTTCGGCTCTACAGGTAATTTGAACAAGGCAGGTAAAAACCTTGATACATTGCTCGAAAGAAGGATAATCGATCGAATCGGTCCAGAATTTTCAACATACTTTGGACCGAATAGAGCCACCAAGCCCGACATAGTACTTGCAACTCCAGATCTACAGTTAAATTATCTCGTGGATAAAGGGCTCCCATCGAGCAGCGATCACGAAATAGTCGCTATGACCTTATCGCTGGACCCCATCCAAGTAAACTGCCCTCCTAAAAAACAATACAGAAATGCTAATTGGGACGATTATGCAAAGGAAATAGATAGACACCAACAGTAGGACCTTTCTGAAGCAACTCTCGAGAAGATCAACCTCGGACTTGAAAACCTTATAGATGCACTAGTCAAACCGGATAAGAAATATGTCCCCATTACAACCTCCAGAACCCTTCCGCATCCACTCAGGACGGCTCAAATCGCAGACCTTGAGCATCAATACATTGAATTAGGAGACGCTATCCAGCAAATTTGCCACCAAAGGGGCGATAGGGGCCAATTCAACGGATAAAGGAAGACCTAATTACCGCCACGGCAGCAGAGAGAAACTCTAGAACCAATTTATGGAGGCTATCGATTCCGAGTTCAACCCAACCAAATTCTGGAGTATGATTGATATTGCAAGAAGCAAAAGACATCCAAAGACCAGATTTTAAATTTGACACAACGGAATAAAAGCGAAAGAACCCCGGAAGATCTAAACTGCTTTCCGTGAGCAGTGGAGGGGATGGGGGGGGGGGGGGGTTCGACATCTCTCAGGTGGAAAACGAGGACTTCGACAAGAAACTCGATTTAAGGATCGTCGAGGAACTGGAACAATTTTGCATCCCTAACGGTACTAAAGGAACAATGAATTTAACAGGTGACCCTCCAAGAGCTCAAACGTATTTTCTTCAACAACATGCAGAGGGATTCTGAAGAATCAGGAATTACTAGGGAGAATTTAGTCTGTGTGCCATCTCCTTACTCAATACAATAGTCCTACTATTCAACGTCACTATCAGTGCGGGCTATTTTCCCGACTCAATGAAGAGAAAGAAAATTATATTTCTGCCGAAGCCCGGGAAGCCTCCTGACAGACTGAACAACTTTAGACCGATAACTCTGCTGGAGACGCTGGCAAAGTTACTGGAAAGGGCAATAAATAACAGGCTAATGAGATATCTAGAAGAAATATTCGTGATACCCAACACCAACACGGTTTTCGGAAGTGCAGGAGCACCGAAACAGCTCTCGCAGTCCTAGTTGAGACAATCGCAAAGGCGAAATATGAGAAAAATTACACCGATGTCGTACTAAGGGACGTCCAAAAAGCTTTTGATAAGGTTTGGAGGATCGGCCTTATGTACAAGATTAGGAGGTTGGTGCTAGCCCAAACTCATACGAAATTGCCTTTGCGACTACGTCACAAATCGGGCAGCATATATCTGGGTAGAAGGTTACGACGGACAGGGGGTCCGCGGTAAAGTCTCATTATGTACAGGCATGTAAACTCTCACCATGTACTGCATCTATACTATGAACTTACCAAGCCCTGTTTACGACTCCACGATATACATTTAATTTGTGGACGATATCACCATAGTACCAAGCAGCGTATACCGGCACACCCAGAACATGTCGAGGGTCACAGTAGCAGAGATCGAGAATACTAACAATTATGATCGCAAGTGGAAGATCCGCACAAACGTGGATAAGTTTTCTATCATACCTATAGGAAGACGCAAGACTTCCAGAGTCCACTTAAAAGAAAATAGTTATCACTACGTAAACAAAGGTAGAGTGCTCTGTCTTAAGATCACTCGATACGGTTACTGCAAGCACGTAACGTAGCAAGCCAACCTGGCGAAGGTGAGTCTCACTAGACTATTCCAGCTTAGAGGTCTGAAAAGAGAAAATGAGATCAAGATTTACATCGCTCTCTTCAGGGCCACACTGCTCTGTCCGGCAGTCCCTCTAAATAGACTCCACAAGTCCAACGCGGGACAACTCAAGATAGTTCAGAACTTCGTAGTATATATCATTACTCACAGAGGAGAAGTGAGCACAGAAGGCTAAGGCACCTAAATCAATAAATTGAGTTCCCCGCTTAAAATGTATCCCTGCACAACAGGGCACGTAAAGTGTGAGATAATTTAAATAACATTCTAAACGAAAAAGCCAAAGAAGTTATGGAAATCCCGCAAGACCATAGATTCAACAACAGAAGTAACTTTAGGAGCGGGAAACCCAACGCGAGAGGGGAACCGGCCACTATCTACACGTACAACTGAGATTGTTATGCAGTTGCATAAAACATCAAATAATAAATCAATCTGCAACGGACTGGTAAAAGAAAATGAAGAAGAAATGAAGAGATAAAGAGGCACAACAGCTTCCCACTAACTTAGAATGAAGACTGAAGATTAAGATGCAAAAAAAAAACCCGGAAGAAGGATCGTCATCCAGCAACTAACAACCAACTCAACCTATTCCCTTTCCCTACTTACGCAATAATCTCTATCGATTCTACTTTTGCTATACACTTTATTTTTCTTACTTTTTTCAAGGCGTAAGACGTAATTTTTCACAGGTGCCCAGAAGATGACCCTTGAAAGGGTTGAAATACGTCTTGGATAATAAAAAAAAATGCCACTTGCCAACATATTTCTTCACATTTCGCTTTCTGGAAAAGAGTCTTTGAAAAGGTTAAAAAGCTTCAGCGCAAAAATCAGATAAGTTACGCGGATCTCATGAGTTTCAATTCCTTCTACAGATTTTTATGGGATCCAAGTGAGGAGATTGACTTGGCCATTCAAAACTTTACTTCTACCTGCATGCAGCCAAAACTTTTTTTTGCTCTATAAATGGGGTCATAGTATTTTTGCAATGCCCACGCTGATTTCAAATTCATAGAGCCAACGGTAGATAACAAATTTCTTTCCAAAATTTCCCTTTTACATGTGCCTTGTTCATTCTTTCTTTAACTACGTTCATTCTTCTAAGCCCTGATGAGCGAAAACAACCCAATACCATGATTGAACCATCACAAAATTGACTGTACGGATTGTATCCTTTGGTGTGTAAGCTGTATACTTTTTTCTCCAAACCTGCTGATTAAATTTCGAATGGAAACTTCTATTTTCGTTTCATCTGACCAAAGGATTTGTCCCCAGAACGTTGTCGCTTTATTGAAATGTTCATTTGAAAACGCCCAGCGAGCTTTAGTGTGTTGTTTTCCAGCCCTAATTCCAGCAATAGCATTTGAGGCGATATCTATGAAAGACCTTCGCTTCATCTACCTATCTTCAACACATTTCCTACAGACCTCGCCGTGCAAACTTTATGCGAGAGATGGTCTCAGGATTATGCTTTAAATATAATTTTGAAAATCTTGTCCATAATTTTTTTTTTAAATCATGACTCTGTTAGCATATATAGAAGGAGGTGGAAATATTCGGGGATATGATAGGGGGCTCGACCTTTCTTATTTTAAATGAGTGGAGAAAAACAAAGGTGGCCCTCTGTATGGGGGTTAGGAGGAAGAGTGAATATATATATATATATATATATATATATATATATATATATATATATATATATATATATATATATATATATATAATATATATATATATATATATATATATATATGTATATATATATATATATATATATCTCAAAGTAGCACGAGAGAATGATGAAAATGAATTCATTAAACCACATTGCAAGAGAAAACGGAATAATTTTTCCTTGCAGTAATATTTTTATTACCTTTTTTTTGAAAAAATCCGTGCTGGGAAACGATTCGAACCAGGCACACTGAGGCAGCGAGCACCGCTTTGATCACAGTTAAAAGTATGCCGTTAGTACACTACGCTACGCAGAGAACCAAAAAATTCTCTGAATAGAATAGCTTTAAAGGAACACTTTCGCAAGCTTGAACGGAGCCTATGAAAGAAATAGAAAATTAATTGGGAATTCAAAGAATAAATGAGGAATAGTTAAACGCGTGGCAGATATACAAATGTATATATCTCTCAAAGTAGCTTAGTGTACTAACGGCATACTTTTAACTGTGATCAAAGCGGTGCTCGCTGCCTCAGCGTGCCTGGTTCGAATCGCTTCCCAGCACGGATTTTTTCGAAAAAAGGTAAAATATTACTGCAAGGAAAAATTATTCCGTTTTCTCTTTCAATGTGGTTTAATGAATTCATGTATATATATATATATATATATATATATATATATATATATATATATATATATATATATAAATATATATAATATATATATATATATATATATATATATATATATATATATATATATATATATATATATATATATATATATATATATATATATAAGATAATATATGCCTTTGGCCTTTCTCAAGATCTGTATCCACTTCTATGTTTCTGCGTGCATTACGCCTTGTTAGTCCGGAATGTTTGGATAAGAAATTGTCCAATATCTTTGAAATAGGTAAAACTTTGTTACCCTTATCAAATCAAAAGCAAATAATTAAGATAGCAAACCTATAAAATCAAAAAATTAATAATTACAAGTACACATACAGATAAGCTTAAAGTAAAGGAGATGAACTTATTCATACCTGCTGTCAGCGAGTCATTCCCAGGACTCGCTGACAGCAGGTATAAATTTGTTCCTCTCCTTTGCTTTGAGCTTATCTGTATATGTACTTGTAATTATTAATACTTTTAATTTTATAGGTTTACTATCTTAATTATTTGCTTTTGATTTGTATTTAGTTTAAGTTAACATTTGTTTGCCTCACCAATTGTGTTTATTATACCTTTAGCCTGATGACGGATTAAGTAATCCGAAACGTTGCTTGGAATAAATAAGAATGTCACTGATGGTCGTATCCTTGCTACTGCGATTAAAATTACGCCTTCTTCGAAGCAACCTTGTTGAATATCTCTCTCTCTCTCTCTCTCTCTCTCTCTCTCTCTATATATATATATATATATATATATATATATATATATATATATATATATATATATATATATAATTCATTGAAGTCGACAGCAACGGCTGCAGCTTTCTTATAACTTTGACAATAGTCTTAACAGAAGGCTCAAGGCGAGGAAAATTGCGAGGAAGGGGCATAGCTCTATTTGCCTATACGTGTTTCGACCTAACAGTAGGTCATCTTCGGGGCAGAATGGTGAACTTTGACTTGCTGTAAGAGTAGGTGTGGGTAGGGGATAGAGATAGGGTGTGTCGACAAATAGCGGAAAATAGACCATTGGTGAAAAGAGAAAGAAGTGTGACAGGGTGCAAAGAGATGCTAGTGCCTGGTGATCAGGCCTATCGCTTTTAAGTATTTTTGGTTTTGTGGTTCCTTTGTGGTCTTTGAATTAGTTTATATATATATATATATATATATATATATATATATATATATATATATATATATATATATATATATATATAAAATATAGCGTTCTAGCCATTTCTATTCAAAATCAATTAATGTCTTTGTATATGATATGCGCATTTGCTGTTGTGGTAATAATTACTTTATTAATTACTTTAGTGTGTGCTTAGTTTCTTGTTTTTTTTCGTATATCTTGTATTGAGTGTAATTAGTGTTTTTTTGTTTTATCGTGGATGTCTTCTTCGGTAAATCTGGGTCTTCATCGGTAAATTTGGGTCTTCATCAGTGATTTTATAGAAATCGGTGAGGTTTCACAGTTAGGTAAACTTTTTCTTGGTCGGATTTTTTTATTGGTGTCGTGTAAAAACATTTCTATTATCATGTGTAGAACGGCACTTCTGCTCCACCAGCTAAAACCCCGGCGAAGCTTGGAAATCCGGCGTGACTTATTCCTCTTCTGTTCTGGTCAATCATTTGGACGACATCATCCTCTAATTCAACATTAAGCATTTCCTGCATATTGCTTGTCCGTTCTTTTATGACAATGTTAATGGGACTCAACCCCGCCTCCCGGTGAAGCTCTTCTTGGCGTCTTCTCTTATGTCTGTATGTACCTGTAAACTGTAATTAGGTACATACTTTTATTCTGCACCACTTGTAGTTTCCTCTTTTGTGTCTTCGAGACACACGAGAGGGCGGAAGCAGGGGAAAGCAGCGTCGATCTTACAAGTGCATTGTAGATCTTTTTATTATTACTTTGATGAAGAGTTCTGAACCTATATAGAGTCTTGACTGCAGCAGTGGCCTTGGTGATTCTTTCTTGGACGTGCTTCTTGTACCCAGATGAGGTAACCATCATTCTAAGTACATTGCACTCCGTGGTGTAGGGATAACGTCTATTTCCCTCGCTGACGTCGTAAAGTAGTCTCCTGCCTATGGGGACTACTTGGAACTTTTCCTGGTTAATGCGGATCTTCCACTGGGCCAAGTAGGCGTAAAGATTTTCAATTTCTGCTGCTGCCATACGAGCTTGCCAAGGCGCATTCCTCTATGAACAAGTGATTATCTGTGTGAAATCATCGGCGAATTGAATGTTGAGGCAAGTGAAACTTACAGGGGTTGGAGATCAGCGGTGTAAATCAAGTAGAGAATGGGGGACAGGCACCCTCCCTGCGCGAGGCCCGCAGTGAGCGGAAACTTTGGTCCGTCCGTGCACCTTAAACTGATGTACGCCGCTCTCTTCATGACGTAGTCACAGAGAGTTCTTTCTAAGTTTTGACTTAGGCCCAGTCATAAGATCTTGTACTGCATTGCCCGTTGCCAAACCTTATCAAACACCTTTGATACATCCCGACAAGCAATGTCCACGTAACTCCTTTCCCGTTTTACTTGGGCTAGCTTTTCCGTGATGATATTAATCGTAAAAAAACAATTTCGCTTTCTCCCAAACCCGAATTGATGTGGATTGAAAAGGGAGTTCTCCCCCAGGTGAGACACCAGTCTTTTGTTGAGGATCTTTTCGAAGAGCTTTCCGCCAAATTCTAGAAGTAAATTTAGCTGGTAGCTCTCCTTCAACGTTGGGTTCTTTCCGTGCTTAGGCAAGAAAATCATCTTAGCTGTTTTATAAGCATCTGGAAAGTATCCCCTGTGTAGACAGGCGTTATATATTCTTCTCATCCCTTCGATGACATTGGCTGTTGCCTTTTTAAAGTTTAGCTTTGTAAGCCCCAATTGTCCTGGGGCTTTTTGTCGGAATAAGCGGAGCGCGCCGAGTAGTTCTTCTTCGGTAATCTCGGCGTCTCCGTCGCGCTGTCTATCCATCTGGTGGTGAGGGTGCGTCTTGTGTATTTGTTTGTTAAGCTCGTCAATGATGTCGCTTTGAAACTCTAGGTCATAGTCTTCGTTTTCCTACTCAGTTATATTGAAGATCTTTTCCCAATAACTTAGGAATAGCTCTTCAATTTTTCCTTCTTCCGTTTCGATGTTTCCATCTTCCTTTTGTAGCTAGATCTTCTGCTTCTTCCCAGTTTATCCTTTGAGATTTCTGATTTTTTTCCCAAATTCTTCGGGAGTTGCTTCGTGATCGAGGCTATTGAATGCATCATCCCATCGTCTCCATTGTTGTTCGAGGATCAACTGGTTCAGTTCTTCTTTGACTTCTTTACTTCGCTGTATTAAGTGATTCTAACGAATTCCTGATGTTCATTTCATACAATAACTTCAGCTCACGGTATAATTCTTTCATGTAGTCGGTCCATCTGTAGGTATAGATGGTCGTATACTCGGATTTAGGGATACAAGCCCTATCTGCGCTGATGAGATGGTTATTGAGGTCGTCGAGTGTCTCGTCAATCTCCTCGGGAATTGCCTCGTCCAAGTTGGGCGGATCGCAGACCTCGAGAAGGCGCGCGTACCTTGTCCAGTCTGCTCTTTTATAGTTCTTTCTGACTACAGCTGGAACTTGTATAGGGTTCCTGTTGATAGAGAGTAAGATCCCTATATGGTCACTACATGATACCTGGACTGGTTCCATGTAGTAATTGAACGGCAGCTGATGATTTGCCAGACATATGTCTGGTTTTGTGGCACTTCTTGCTCTGACAAAGGTGGGGAAGTCGGGGCCTATTCGCCAGGCAATATTTCTATGGGTTTCTTCCTATACCGTTGAAGGTCCTGTAACCGGATTATCGGCATCTGGCGTTTAGATCACCCATTACTATAGTGGGGGCTCTTCTACCAAATAGGCCAGTGAGAGTGTGAATTGGTAATACTTCTCTCCTTCGCGGTTGATATCCGGTAGCAATGACAACTTTGTTAAGAAAGGTATAGAACATAAGGAATTGGAAGAATTAGACGAAACCTATTTGGTAATTGAACTTGGCACCAAGACGGGACCAGTGGTTATAATGGGAGGGGGTTATCAACCCCCCAAAAGAAACTATTTGCCCCTACATAACTCCCTTGGGGGTATTCGTGAGAAACACTCCGGTGATTTTCCTTAGCGACCTGAATGCTCGCTTCAGGCACTCAGGATATACCTCTAAGAACACAATAGTGAAGAACCTAGATCTATTAATAATAAATTGGGGAATAGTGGTATGACCTGGACCGGAGTTACCCATATACGTCACGGATAGAACAGCTACAAAGCCGGATATAGTATTAACCAGCAAATATTTTCACTGGAACATGTTTGTCAAACCGAGTCCTGTGTTCCCTACCGATTATAACTCAATCATAGTATTGATGGCACTAAGTCCAATTCAATTGCCATGTCTAGGCAAGAAACGATATGCTAAGGTAGATTGGGACAAATTCAGGGAGGTGCTGGAAGACTACCGGCCGCCAGTGATGGCAGGTTAAGGTGTGGAGGATATGAGCGGAAAATCGAAAAGTTAGAGTCTAAAATATAGTCAGCAGAAGATGTTAGCATACCAAAGGTGTCGATGAGAATTCTCCCGCCTCCAAGGTGGACACTTAAAATAAGAGCAAAGATGCATGAACTGGAAGCAATCAACCAACTGAAGAGAGGCATAGGACCAACCATTGAACTATACAGGAGGAAACGTGAACTCCAAACAGAAGTAAGCAATCTGATGAGAATATACAAAGAGATGGTATATGAGGGCTTGATGAATAGACTAGATAATGAACAAAACCCGAGACAATTCTGGCAATCTGTCAAAAGATTTCAGGGTACTCTATCACAGAGAAAGCTAAGAATTAAGAGAGGCAATGGATATATAAAGAAAGTAGATGAAATATAGGAGCTTCTCAGGGGCTATTGGAGTGAGTGAGGTATTCAACATCACGGGAGAACATAATGAACATTTTGACGCAGATCATGAAACAAGGATTATGGAAGAACTGAACATCCATCTGGGCAAGACCTTTCCGCTCAACAGGATTCCCCATAATAATGGGAAGGATGATGACATCGGAGACGATGGTAAGATAAAGATGGAGGAATTAAGATCGGTAGTCCAGGCCTTCAAACAATTAGCATCAGTGACATCGGGGCTGACGAAAGCGAGCAGAAGTCAGCTCCAAGGGAACGTACTAGAGGGGATGTTGGTAATCTTCAATGCGTGGTGGAATATCAGTTACTTCCCGGACAGACTAAAAGTGGCCAAAATGTTTTTTGTGCTAAAACCGGGCAAGTCAACAACGGCAGTCAACAGATACAAACCAATCTCACTCCTCAATTTTACAGCCAAGGTATTGGAAAAAATTATGTGCAGCAGATTGATTAATGACCTATAGCCCAACCGTAAATACAACCCCCAGCAGTACGGATTCAGAAGTAAGAAAGGTACGGAGATGGCCCTAGCGCTGATTACAGAGAAGCTTGCCAAAGCTAAGAGTGAGAGTAAGATGGTTGATCTAGTGGCGCGACGTGCAAAAGGCGTTTGACAAGGTGTGGAGGGATGGTCTTAAGTATAAACTGCTAAAGATGGAACCTGGTGAGAAAATGACCAGGTTGTTATGCAGCTTTATTAGCGAAAGAAGGGATTATATGGTGTTCGGATGCTATGAAGGCCCTGCCTTTAATACAAATGAGGGGCTTCCACAGGGAAGCTGCCTCCCTCTAGTCCTTTACGCCATTTATAACAATGATCTACCGTTTCCTCTTAGCCGGGAAACAGTTTATGTACAGTTCGCGGATGAAGTCACGCAGATTATTGCGACCCCTACTAGAACAGCAAGGAAGGCGGCCAAGAACAAGCCCAAACTCTATTGTCTGCATAAAACGAACCTTCCACTGAGACCGATCTTAGCCTCGCATTCTCTTCTCGCATATCAATTAGCGAAATATGTCGTGAATCTAACATATTTCACCATTTTAAGTTTCTAACTCTTATGAATTCCAGAAAGAACTTTTACTCAGAAGGTAATCATCCAAAAATATTTTTGTAAGCTCTGATGGAAAATCATTATTCAAGAATGTAATTGTGTCACAAACTATTGTAATTATTCCCAGTCTCTACAGGGATTCTCTATGGCAATTTATAAACAACTTTTAGAGAATGTTTATTGAAACCCTCTTTAAATTTCAGCGTAAACTTTATATACAGTTTGAAGGCGTCGAAATGGGTTAGCCCATTGGTCCCTTATTCCTTTGTCGTTACGTTGATGATTCAATCGCCGTTTTACCACAATGCAACTTAGGCAGAAATTATTTTTACTTTTTTTAATTCGGTGCATCCAAATATAAATTAACTTACACAAGAACAAGCACAAGATGGAAGACAACTGTGAAGGTTCTCTTCATAAAAAGAAGAGAATTTGATTTCCATGACACTTCAAATCGTTGAAAGGGCGATAACAGCGCTCCCGACGTTGTCTTCGCATACGGTCGGTGAGCAGAGGTTTTTCCATGCACCTCAAGCTCTTGTTGCCCTCCTCATTGACGGCCCTGGACACGGTGGCTGCCCGAGATGTTCTTATTCTTTATGCACAATTAATCAATTAACTTTATGCACAATTAAACAATTAAACTTTATGCACAATCAAACCAATCTCAATAGTGATTGAAACATAAAATTAATAGGCTATATACAGATGAAAACACATAATATACCTTATTATACCTAATTGCGATATAGTCTGAAGGAGATCAAATATTGTACATCAAATTTGCTATTGTGAGGGAATTCCACGTGGAATCTCTTGTTCAGAACGGAACCTCCACGCGCTGTAGAATGCTCGGTTCGGCTTGAATTGGTAAGCCTCCCCCCCCCCCTCTTCCACTAGCGGTAGCCTCGAACCCCGTCCACCACGATTCACCTTTACGCGGGCTAGAATAGCCTCTGCAAGAAGATTCGATGCCATTCGAGAGTAGAGCTGTTCCCCCCCCCCCTGCCCCCGGGGAGAGCCTCGGACATAAATAGTGCTCGTCTCCCATGAGGAGACACAGAGTTGAGAAGTCTCGCCCGGACCCCAAGAAAATTCCCCTAGTTCCAAGTCAGGTGCTAACAACAAAGCAAAGTGACAGCTGAACTATTTTTGTGTATTGGAATTAGCCCCAGCCAGTGAGGTAATTCCATTTAACGATCGCTACCGAGTGATTTTTCCGTCTTCTCTCGTCAACTCCTGTCGAAACCATCTTTGTTTGCCCCTCATTTTCGGGTGGCCAAAATACTCTTTCCTGGACCGGACGTTACCACCCCCCTTTTTGGGGGGAGAACCGTCATCACTTTAACATCGCGCTCAGAAGCTTCGAGCGGCCTCGTCTCACGTACAGAAGACATCCGTGAAGCCTTACTCTGACGTCTCACCCGGAATCTTCTGTAAGCCAACCCCTCTTCCCCTTCAGTAACCCATTTGCGTTAATTCCCCCCATTTGAATAGTCTCCTCCCGTAACACATTAATTTTAACTTCATAGTCTGATTTATGACTACAATTTCCCCCCCCCCTCGTTTACCGGTGTAATTTTGCCCATTAATTCATCCGATGTAATTTTTGTCCATCAATTCTCTCATTATTTTTATGTAAATAAAATTATATTTTTGTACATGCCTCTTTAAATAACCTTGAGCTTTGCCATTGCCCATAATTTACCTGACCTCGTTGCACTCTTTCTCGCTACTCAGCCCGTCTAAACTAATGGTGTTCCGTCCCTTCGTCGGTTCGCCTATAAGTTATTGGTCCCTCCCCCATAGATATAATATGGTATTGATGTAATATAATGTCATACCACGACAGCTATATTAATTACTAAAATAATTTAAATATAATCGATGAAAGGAAAAATAATATTTAATTGTTCGCTTTATAATTCAATAGAGGGAATGAAGAAAAGAATAGCCAAAGAGGTCATAGAAAATGATAACCAACGAGGGCATAGAACAATAATAATTTTAACATGCAAAATATGGTAACAATAATGATTATATATACAGTACATGTAAATTGATTCCTTAAAATACGTCCAATTTTCTGAAACACATCAACATATCTTTTCTGCGTGACAAAGCAATGGAATTTAATATAAAAATTAAGTTAAAACCGTGAGCAAGGTTTGTCATACCAATTCTGCTGTAGATTTCAATATGATTGTTAAGAAGCATTTTGTCGTGTTTGCTCTTAAGTTGCATCTGTGTCTTCTTCGGTGCCATATGAGGAATTTGTTTGTTGGATTGAATGTAAGTATTACATGAGTTAGATTGCGTGTTGTTTTTCATGTTTCCTACGAATATTTATCTGCTTCCCTCCAATAAGTATGCATATTTGCGTCTCTGTAGTACATGGTATGGTCCTTTATATGGGATGGAAAAGGTAAAATGTATCTGAGGGTCTTTTACTAAAACGTGCGTGCAATTCTCCAGATATTTTGAAACAAGAGTTCTTTGTGGAGCTAATTTCCAGAAAGGGATGGGGGCAAGATAAGTCATAGTTCTTGATTTCTATGTATGGACCTGTGTTGTATAGGACGCTACCTCTGGTGACAATAAGTTTCTTAGAATGAGCAATGGATTGATATAAGTTAATTGAGCAGTGGAAAATCCTGTTTCTTAGCTTATTGCGTTTCGCATGGCCTGTACTATAGACTGGATGTAAGATTGTGTAACCATTCTCCAGGATGTCCTTTTGCCAGGATAGATAATCGTATAATTCTGTGCTGTCTTTCAAGAACAGAATTTCCAGGCGCATTTCAAGGAGATGTAAAAATGTGTTCTGGGGAAGTGAGTTTTAATAACTGAAATAATCCAGAATCAAACTGCAATCTATTATCTGAGATTATGCTAACGTGAGCAACAAAATGTGATATTCAGTTGGTGAAGAATGGTTCAGCCACGGATTCCAATCTTATCTTTAAGTAATTATCCCTACAACCATTTAGAATAGCAGCACATTATTGTCAGAAGATATTTGCAACGGTGTTTCGTTGTTGTAAACCATTTAATATGTCAACATAGATGATATAAAACCTTGATACAGGTGTAGCAAATTGTGTATTGGGTTGTTTCTTATGTATATTTATTTCAGACATTGAAGGAAGTTTCGAACTCACTCACGTAGGTCTTTTCTTATCTCACATCAGAAACATATGCCTTAGATTGATTTGAGTGTAGGGTGTGACTAAATTACCAAAATTGTAGCAATAGTTGATGATTAACTTTCGTAAATCAGAGCTGAGATACGGGATGAACAAAATATTTCGATATATCACAAATGATAGGATGAGAGAAAAAGCGTTAGGCAATCTTATGAAACTGAATGGATGTAGAATCGTTCTCTGGTAGATTTTTCACTTGCAAATCGGTCAACTGAAATTTGGCTAAAGCTTTATAGTAAATAATAGCGAAAGAATGAATGAATGAGTTAAGAACATGAGGGGATTAGATTTTCTTGTGACGTCTATGGTGGTGTTGATGAATTGGGTTAAAAGGATTATGTGTTGCATTCACTGGAATTATATTTTCCGGCTATGTGAGAATGTCATTAATGTACTGGCTAATGAATTCAAATGCGAGGACCTCCTTTGGAAAGTGTTTGATTGCGTGTGACTTGGCGACGCCAATGACCCACTTCAGTCAGTGATATATAAAAAAGTACTTTCGAGTAAATGTCTGAAATTTTTTTTATTGAAAGATATGACAATTAATTTTTTGGTAAGCGTGGATTTTTTTTCATTCTGGACCCTTAGAAAACTTACTAACAAATCATAATGTCTATCATTTAACTTGCCAGTAATGGTAATAGATTACCGAGTTATCGCGTAATCTTTTGGCAAGGACTCCGGTTGATACAGATGCTCCAGTTGGTTTGCGTTGCCCTTCCTTATTTGTCATGAGAGTTATTTTGTTGATTGCTATGGGGTGCCCTAAGCTGAGAGGCGGTCTTATTCTAGCGACGGGGTCAAATAGCCCGTAGGATGGGGATAGACCACACCAGGGTAGAACACCTAAATTTTAGGAGTTATGTAATCGCGAGGAATTGCAATTAACGAGGAGAATGCGCAACGGTTGGTTTCCCGATTAATAAGGCCTTGGCCTTGAAGTAGGGAGATTGAGGAACGGCAGGATATTGAATTTACCAAAGCAAAAATAGAATTATTATTGAACTAGATCTTATTGCACTTTACAAAAGTTTTTTAATTAAGTTTTAAGTTTTAAGTTATAACATAATTTAAGTTCGAGGTCAAGTGCGGGCAAAGTCTATAGGAGGGCGGATGAATAGAACCTTTATGAGTTCCACCTTAATATCTGCGTTATGTACACGACTATATACAAAGATGAATTACGCGAATCCAAGATATCGGACTGAATGATATATAACGCGATATATTGCTATATAAAACAGTAATCTAATTATCCTCTTTGTTCTGGCTGCGCACAGTTATATATTTAATTTAAGCCACGCCCTACAAGTTCCTCGTCCAACTAAGCCACACCTCCCTCTTATGTACCGGCCTGTTGATTTGTCGGTATTAACATAACTCGACTTTTGATTGGCTACTGCCGAACATATTGATAAGGAAGGCACTCCAATTATTGGGTAAAATTCTCTGTGGGTGGTGGCATGTTGCCATAGAAACAGCTTCCTGACCTGGCTTCTATTTGTTTAACTGTGATAGCTATCCGGTTTATTCTGGATTCTGCCTTGATTATAATGTTTTCCTAAGATTGCCTCGACCACCTCTAACAAAGATAACCGTGGCATTCTCGTAAACGGTGCTAACTTTATTTTTCTTTCTCTCTGTACTTTATGTGTGTAGCGACTCTCGCATGTGTCCTATTTTGGACGTACACGCCCGTCGCTACATATCTACGAAAAATGAACTAATTCTACTGAAAATGTGCAGTTTGCAATGTTAAAAAGTATCTTAAAAGTGCTAATTTCTTGTTTATATGTCCAAACCAGGAAGTGGTGTTAGAATAACTCCAACGAATCATTGGACGGGGATTAATGACCTTATGATAGAGGAAGCTTTTTTATGTGGATGAGGTTCGGATTAATTTCATGTGTGTTTCGAGAACACGGATGGCGAACAACTGACCCACCGCCATTTTTCGAATGACCCACCAACGTTTTTATTTATTTTAAAATAATATAGTAATTTTTAATGTTCACTTCAAGTTTCTCAATTTTCAAATATTTGTCTGCGCAGTTTGATAAGTATTTCATTTTTATACCAAAATAAATAGCTGGTAAGCATGTCGACCAAAGTTGCTATGAAGGAATTTTGGGCATAACTGAAAATTAATTGTCAGTTGGTTGAGTTTTGGAATCGCATAACGTTTCGTTCAACCCGTATATATAAACTTAGTTATGATTATATATAATAAGTCGATTTAATTTGAATAATAAACGAAGAATTTCGAAACGAAAACTTGAAAATACAATTCGCACATTCGCAATTTTACTATTTTTAAATAAATTTTTTGCCTTTTAAATGTCGACATTTTATTAATATTATTATGAAGAAATATTCAAATAACTAGATATTTCCTTTTCAACAATAAAATAACACAATCCTAAACAAATTATAACTTGTTTAGGATTACGTTACGGAATTTTTGGCAGTTATGCCTAAAATTCCTTCATGGCAACCTTGGTCGACACGCTTACCAGCTATTTATTTTGGTATAAAAATGAAATACTTATCAAACTGCGCAGACAAATATTTGAAAATTGAGAAACTTGAAGTGAACATTAAAAATTCCTGTACTATTTTAATATAATTAAAAACGTTGGTGGGTCATTCGAAAAATGATGGTGGGTCAGTTTGTAACCCACGGGTCATTGGTTCGCCATCCCTGCCCTAGGCCATCCGAAGTAAGCCCCCCGAAACCCACTAACACGCCTGCTCAAATTCATCTCAGCCATACTAATCAAAACCAACAACCTAGTTAGATTAACGTCAGTCAATTAGTAAATTTGCCCCATTCGGTCGTTCCATTTAAAGGTACATGGGAAGGGAAACCCCTTGACCCAAGTATAGGAAATTGGCTGAGTAGTCTAGAACAATATTTCCTGATGGAAAATATTGTGTCTAATGACGAAACAATTAGAAAATCAAAACGCTTCGTACATCTATCTGAGGCAAACGATCAACTCCAGATTAATGTTTTACTATCAACCGCCATTTGGGACGAGGTCAAGAAAGAATTAAAAGAAGCTTACAAGGATGTGAAATTGGCACAACCTTTATTGTCGATCAGTGATGTATTTCATTCGAAATGGAAAAAAAGGAGGAAATGGAAGATTTCCATGATTTCTTTGCTCAGTCTCACCATCCGGTATGTATAGGCCTACAGTACACAAAGAAACACGTTATTAATTGGTTGATGAATACAGTCATGTATGCAAACTTCTCCTCACAAACACAAAGGATATTGCAGGAAAATGTTTCGGTAAATTTAAATCTAGTGGAACCGTTAAAAAGTAAAAGAAAGGTGTTCTGAGTTAGATCAGGGTCGAAGGACCAAAGAGAGAGAAGCAGGTCTTAATAGGATTCAGTACCATGGTGTGAAATCACACCCACCTCGGAACTTATTACCCCAACGAAAACCCCAACCTCACACAATTTAGGACCACCAACTGCCCGATATGAATCATTATGTGCCAAAAGTAAATTGAAGGCTGATCCAGTTTATTACAACTTCTACACTCGTGGCCATTTTAGGCGAGAATGTACCTACTCTCCATATTTTTCGATCTGTCATGAGCAGCGTTTCCCATGTAAAGGTCAAGCGCCTCCTCCGCCCAACACTAAACAGTAGCGCCCTTTGTTACTAGAGGGTAAACCAAAGACCGGACTTAAAGACTCCTAGTTCATAAATGCAAAACAGCAGACAAGGAAACCCAATTCTATATTTGGAGGTTTCCGCGGGTGAGATCAAGGACTCTCATTGGTTGCATGAAGCAATTCAGGATGTACTGAGTCACGCCTGAGTCTTCCGATAACATACCAGCGAAATGAGGTCCCCCAGGTCCTTTATTAGACGAAATATACAGGGCGAGGGAGTAAGTTTATCCTCGTACCCCGATGAGTTGTTAGACTCCTAGCCCATCAAAAGGATTAATTTAAAACAAGGAACTGCAGATGATTTAATTGTTAGTGGTAAAGTAAGTAATGTTGATTGTCTCGCTTTATCAGACACTGGAGCTTGTACCACCTTAGTAAAAAGAGAATTCGTTGAGTTGTTGCAACTCCTCAGGAACCATTTTTACAGAGTTACGCTGCCCCGATTTCAGTTAGTGGGCGTAACCGGCCAAAAGTTCAAGTCTTTTGGTGAGATTGAATTGTATCTGGAATTGGATAATTTAGTGTTTCCCGCTAAGTGTCCATTGTCAGAGATGGTCGAGATTCTCGACAAGTTTACCACTAGGTTTCTATTTTTATTGGTAAGAATTGCGTGAATAATTGACCCAAGAGGTAACATGGTTCGTTGTAAGGGAAACATGCATATTGTAGTGGACCCTGTGAATACGGGTCCGAGTACGGGGAATATAAATTCACTTGTAAGAAGAAGGGATCCAATTGGACAAGGTGCAAATAGTGCGAACGCTGAGATGCGTGGTGCGGATGCTTGCAATAAGTCAAGGGAGGACCCAAGAGGTGCCACCCCTAAGAAGACTTGGGGAAGGATGGAGAGCCGAGAACGGGCGCCTCCAACAATCTTTAGTTTAAAGGAGAAGAGCCAAAGAAAGGTTACTCAAAGAAACCTTTGTTTAAGGGAGCAGAGCCAACGAAGGGTTGCTACAAGAATCCTTTGTTTAAAAGAGAGCCGAGAAAGGGCTGCTTCAACGAACTATAGTTTAAAGGAATAGAGCTAGAAAAGGGCTGCTCAAATGTATCTTAGTTCAGGGATGGAGAGCCAAGAAAGGGCTGCTCCAAAGATTTGTACTCTAAAAGAGGAGAGCGAATGAAAGCTGCTCCAGGGAATATAGATATGGTAGGGACCGGCAAAGCGGTGCCCTTCCCAAAGGTTTATTGGTCACTAAGTTGGTGATGACCGGAGAAGCGTTTTGTGCAAGACAATATTCCCCCGAGACACATGATGAGGCAACTTTGATCGATAGGGTAAACAGTGGTTTGGACAATTGCCCCCACAATAATTTCCCCCAAAATGATTTAGGATTAAATCCCATTCATTCAATTTTCATTCATACCCTGGTGAATCTTTTCGGTACCTATCCTTCCTGTACATACTTGAACTGTACGACCATACGAAAGTTGTCTTCTGAAAAAAATATATTTTTCTGATTCTTTACTTTTCTATCTGTTCCACTTTCTCATAGTTTTGGCTAGGTTAAGTATCTCTTTAACATGATAAATTTATCCTCTCTTTTCTTTGTTTCTACTTTCATCATATTTCCTTACTTTCTAGGAATATTCCTCATATATCAGTTTTCTGCCTTCAGGTTTATCAGAGTATTCTTTTTGTTTTTGTTTTTTTCCCCGCCTCAGTGTCTCGTTACTTTGAACGATATATGTTCGTTCAACTGCTTTGTTCTCATTTTTGCAGTCTTTCTTTTGTTTATCTTCTTTTATCTGAAAAATACTGTAAATTTCGCTCGATCTAGATATATGATTTGAGCTTTTCTCTCATTTTTGAAGCTGAGTTGTTTACTAATAATAAATGAGTCCCCGCTTGAGAACTGACTTTTTCACTTGTCCCCTTCTGCTTGTTCTTACCCGCTATGAACCCAATTTATCTTTTTCTAGATATACACTCATAATTACATTCGAAATCTTTACATTCAAACCCTTTCATCTCGTCTGTCATATCGACTCTTAAGGGCGAATTTTATTGTTCGCCTACATCCATTTTTTGCTTGATTCAGCAATTTTGCAACCTTGACGTATTCTTCTTGAGCCACGGTTGTTCGTTTTCTTAAATTTCAGTCAGGCATTCTTCGTTATAATTGATTTTATTCACTTTTATCTCAGTCCAACATGTTCGTTCACTTTGAAACACTTTTATTTTTTTTACTATGCTATTTTTCACCTTCATTTTAAAACCTTTACGTGTTTGTCTGACATTACCTTCATCATTGTTTGTTTTTCATCTCTTTAAATTCTCCTTCGTAGAAGTTGATTAAATTTATTTAGCGAAAACTTGTCTCTAACATTAATAATAATTAAAACACGTATCTATTCCCATGTTTAAATAAAATGATTATTTTATATACAACATTTAAAACATAGTTTTTGTAGATTTCCTTAACTACTTTTATTTGAGTTGACTATTTCATTTAAGTCTTCCTTTCTCCGTTGAGTTATACAAAGATCCCCTTCCTCGGTTGGATTACACGGTCGCTTACATCTTTTGGTCAGGCCCCCACACAACAACGTAAATTTCCAAGTAGGTCCCAATTAGCTATTATCCTCCCGAAACATATTTTCCCTTAGGAGTAAACGAACTTTTTATCTTCACTCCTAGTAACTAAAGATAGGTCGTGATGTCTGGGTATCATTCGATAAACCGCCCTCAGTGTCACTAAACTGTTCCTCCAACACAACTACCACTCTTGTCACATTAATAATCTACTTCATTTTCTGATGCTAAATGGACTTCACCTTTTATTGTTTATTAGTCAAAAAGTTGAAAGGTTAGTGACGCCCCACGCTCCCGTAAGGGGGGAAGGGTACAAGTGACAAGGAAGGAAGGAAAATTTAGGAAAGTTGAATACGGTATAAATTTTGCCCGGAGGACGGACCAGTCAATTTTTACCAAACGATAACAATTTACATTTGGGATAATTTAGTATGGCTAAATTAATTATTCTACACATCTTTAATATTCTTTTGATTATTAAAATATTTCTAGAATGATAATTTACTTAGTTAATACTATTTATTACGAACACTGATTACTTTAGACAGAATTCAAAATCTTTGGTCCTATTATGTTAGTTTCACTTTATTTACTATAAAAATCCCTTTTTATTATCTTTGACGTACTTCAGTTGTCCGTTATTATTGTCTCTTTTAATTTATATTCATATTATTTTTATATATTTATGATTAACGTTTGTAACACTTGCTTATAATTTGAACTATTAGCACTTTTTATTCACTATAAGACACTTTTGTTATCGATTTTGGGACACTTCAATTTTTATATTGGTCACTTCTATTTGTCGATTTTCGAAGTTTTTTGTCCATTTTTTATTACCTTGTATAAGGACATGTTGACACGAATCTGGGATGTAGATTGCGTCGTCCCACAACAGATCCTTAATTTCCTTCGGAGAGAACGGACCCTAAAACGTCCCCTTTTATTTCACCTTCAGAATGCTCTCGAGCAGAAGCAGCGGGTCTCCTTTAGGTGGTATGCCGACTGCTGAGCCGAATACCTTGGGGGCCAAGTCCTTTCCATCGAAGAAGAATCCTTGTTCCAGGACTTCCCTTTTGTCGGTAAGGGGAGCTCCTTGGAACTTCGAAGCTTCCTCTTCGTTCTCTTCTTCTTCCTCCATCGTAAAGGTGTCTTGTTCTTCCTCTTCTTCTTGTAAGTTTTTCTTTTTCTTCTTTCCTCTTTGTTTCTTCTTCTTTGAGTTTTTTTTTGGGGGGGGGGATTTTGTTTGTGGTAGTCTCCTCTTCGGCAGACTCTTTTTTATATTGGTTGTGGTGGATTTGTTTCATGGGAAAGGTCGGTTAACTGTATTTTTAGGACGGCTTGTGAGGCAGGGTTAGGCGGTGTTATGCGGGAACCACAGCTCTTGTGAATGAGTTGTTGGCAGTGTGATTTTGTTAGAGGTTGTCGGGATAGCTATCGCGTCTGCGTTTGAAATGCAGTCATTAATAGCAGTAAGCTCATCGTCGAGGTCTACCTTGGATGCATTGTCCAGGTCAGAAAGGTCCAATGGGAACGCCCTCCTGTATGCTTCCCAGTTAGTCTGCGAGAAGTCTTTCCTTGGAGCAACATGAACTGGAATAGGAGCAGCTGCTACGGTGATTAACATTGGAATGTGATCGCTAGGTGTCAGCGGTCCTGGACTGACGAGCTCGTGGATGGGGAAGCGGGTATTCATGAGAACTACTTCAGGCTTGGTGACCGACCCTGGATACAAGAATGTAGGGAAGTCAGTATGCATATAGGAGGCAGTTGGGTACTTGTGATGCCCTTTTAGATATGACTTGTAGTATGCAAGATAATCTTGACAAGAGTTTTGAATCTAGATTAGTTCAGATTGATTTTAGTGCTGCTTTTGATCGGGTTTATCATAAAACAGTCGTTTTTAAACTACAAAACCTTAGAATAGATGGCTACATCCTAGGACTACTTAACGACTTTTTAATAGATCGGCAGCGTGATGTCGTAGATGGAGTTTTTAGTGAACATAGACGTATTGTGTCTAGAGTTCCACAAGGCAGTGCTCTTGGGCCTTTGTTGTTTTTAGTATACACAAGTGATTTGGTACAAGATCTTGAAAACAAGGTTGTTCAGTATGTAGATGATACTACACTTGTTGGAGTAGTCAGGTCTCGAGCAATGAGAAAACAAGTTGCCATGAGTCTAAATCGTGATTTAGAAAAAAATAGGAAATGGTGTGATCGTTTGGGTATGAAGCTTAATTCAAGTAAAACTAAGACCCTCTTGGTTAGTAAATCTCGTGCCAATGAGCCGCCTCATCCTACACTCTGTGTTGGAGATACACTTTTGCTGAGTTGGAATCCATAACGATCCTTGGATTTACCTATGATTCTCACCTGACCTTTGAGAAGCATCTTTTAAATGTATCTGCTAATGGTGCCTGACAGCTTGGTATTGTACGTAAGGCCTCATATATAATAATAATGAAGATATTAATGCCACTTGTTTCAGGTTCTTTGTTCTCCCTCTTCTTGAGTATTGTTCTCCAGTTCGGATATCCGCATCTGCCAGAGATCTGTCTCTCTTAGATAGGGTTGCTCGTGAAGGCAGGTTCCTTTTTCCTGATGGGGCTAGCTATGACTTGGATCATCGACGGATGATTTCATGTTTGTCGATATTCCATAGATACTACTTCAGTAGGAAATTGCCACTATAATTTTTAATTCGTGAGCCCCTGCCTCTTGCTAGAGCAACAAGGTTTACGGATCGACAACATCCACATGCACTATGCATTCCACGCTGCAACACTTCTCAGTTTCAGCGTTGCTTTTTGCCAAATACTGTAAAGCAGTGGAATGATATTCCTGCAGAAGTTATGCAGGAAGATCCTAATATCTTCAAACGAGGTTGCAGTACTAGATTGGGGGTGGGTGCTACTGCCTCATAATTTTAATATTGATTTGATTTTAATAATTTTAAACTTATTTATTTATTTATTTACACATTTCAATTTCTTTCTTCTAACATTCATTCTTTCTTACTTGACATATGGACACTGTGTTCTGTGGGAGCTTGTTTTCAAGTTCATGGCTGCTAGGCTTTTCCCCACAAGAATTTTGTGTTCATTAAAAAAATGAATAGTTCTGCTTGTGCTTCCTTGTTGCATGTTGCCGAAAGAACTTTGTCTGACTGTGGGTTGTCCGGGAAGGTGATAGATTCCAGGCCATTTGTAGCAAGCATCTTGTTCATCTCGGTATTAAATGAACCCGGGCAGGCTAAGTTCATCACATGCGTGTGAAGAATGCATGCTAGCATTTTAGGAGGGGTCGCATCGGTGAGCTGTAGGACTATTTGGGGTTGTGCCGGCGTTATGTTTGTTTGTGGTGGGGTCTTGGCGGCTGTTGCGTAAGAGATGTTCGGCCTGTCAGCCGCTTCTCTTTTCTTCCTTAGGTGTTCCTTCCCGACTGGGCACTGCATGCTCAAGGTACGGTAAGGACCAGAGCAGTTAATGCACATTTTCCTGTTGTTAACGCAGTGCATCCAGTCGTAGTCGGTTTGTGCGCACTCGGAGCAGATCTTAGCGTTCTTCTTGTCTGGTCAGGCACTAGTAGGGTGTTCTTCGACCTTGTAGCAGGAGAAGCAAGTTAGTAACTCGAAGAATCTCTCCGTTTCAATCTGCCCTGGGGAGATTATCATGGAGAATAGCTTCAGTCATACTTCCTTCGCCTTGGCCACCATCTCCATTTCTCTGAACACGATTTTAACACGTGTTTGAGGTTCCGAAATTTAACAACTTCGGTCACCTCTGCCCATTCTTGATTTCTCGCTATTTTTTGTTTGATGTCTTCGGCTGATCTTTCGCCTACCCATGGGTCGACTCCCCTGCATATGATAGCCTTCCTTACCACTAGGGCTGGGGAAAGTTTGGGCTCTAGTCCTATGGCGCTTGGGTCTCTGTTACTGGTTGTCGAGGTCAGTTTAACCAGGTCCGCCTGAGTGTGGCAAATAGCTATGTTCCTTCTGGCAACTTCGATTAGTCTTTTGAGACCAATCCCCAGTTTCCCGAAGATCGTTTCAAAGACCTTGAATTTGTCGGGTATTTATTCCCAATGAGCCTCAGTGGGACTCGAAAGTCCACAGACTCTCCTGCTCCGTTCATGGTTGGAAAGGGCGGGATGCCCCCACTTCGTTTCCGTTGAGTAGCTCGCTCCTTCCCCACAGGCGAGATAGAAACAGGAGGAATCTCCAATCAGTCTACCTCATCCTGTTTGGTGCCTGTCAGGATCGTCAAAAACAGTAGGTATCTCCGATCAGACTGACGACCTTTTGATCAGGCCCCGGGGGGTAAGGCTGACTGAGTTCTCGGTGCTCGGGGTCAACCTCCTTCTCCCCAGACCAGGTGGAAACAGGAGATATCTCCAATCAGTCCACCCGAGCTTGTTGGCACCCCAGCCAGGAGCAGCAGAAACAGGAGTTATCTCCAATCAGTCCACCGCTACCTAGCAGGGTGGGTAGCAGAGGCAGCCCCAGAGCCTTCTCGGACTAGTTCAGCAGCTATCGGCAAAAAGTAAAGTTAAGTTACGGTGATTCTTCTCTAGACAGTCTTGGTTCAGCCGAGGGGGATATGAGGGGGAGGGGGCGTTTAGGAGGTCCCTGATGACGTGGAATTGCTGTATAACGTGCTAGGGCACTTTTTTGTTGGGGTTTGAAAAGTCCTCTTTTCACGGTTTTGGAGGGCCTCCTTCGATTGACTTTGCCTCCCTTGCCAGGTTGATGTAGTTCTTGAAGCGATAAGCTCAGTGTTCCAGTCCACATTCTCTCTACTCAATCTCTCGCCCTGTGGTCCCCTCCGCAGTTAATGCATTTGAGCTTTACAGTAACTCATTGCTTCCTCCGTGTCCGAACTGGTGGCAGTTGGAGCAGGTGACTTCGGTTTCTTTGCACTCTCGCTCAGGTGCTTCTCGATGGCGTAGTATTTTAAGCAGCAGTCGACGTGAACGTACTCTCCTGTCTCAAACTGCTCCCGAGCCACGGGAAGTTAGAAGCCTAGGAGGCCCTCTTTCTTGGCCCTGTCTGAAATCTCGATGCTCTCGAAAACGACCTTGACGATACCATTGCCCTTTGCATACTTCTCCGCGACTTTAGTTATTTTCGCCCACTTTTGCTGCTTCGTCAGTTCTTCCTTGATTTCTTCGCAGGTATTACCTGCGAATAACAGGTCGAGCCGTCTGAAGATAAGGGTTCGGAGTACGAGGATCTCTTGTGGTATTGACGCTTCCATCCCAATCTTCTGAAGTTCCTTCTTGCCCTTTTCAGAGAGGAGCTGCTCCACGTCTTCCATCATGTAGAAAATAGTGGCATATCCGTTCGGAGTGTCTATAAACACCACGATGAGGATGTTGAGAACTCTGTAGATGAATTCCATTACTGTGGATCTTGTAGGTTTGGTCACCTCCCCCACCCCGGATGACACGGGGGAGAACCCGTTTTTTTCTTCTCGAGAGGGACCGACCCCATGAAGGCCCATCGGGTAGCGTGACTTCTACCTTTGTTGGGACCTTTTGTCTATCCCTGTGAAAAGAAATTCGCTCACGCAGTTAAATATTGTCTGGCGGGAGACGTTTTCAGAACTTATCCTTCACCTTTCCTCCTTTAACAAGACCAGACATGACGGTATATTCAAACCCGGCTAAGAATGATCTCCCACTCGGACATCACCTGATCAAACCCTCGTTACTACATATAATACAAATTATTCACCATAACTCCGTCTGCTCAATTCCCCATGAAGGCGAGGCAAATCTGTCTGTTAAGCCCATTTAAATACTCCCCAATGAACTTAAATTATCTGCACCCACGCTACCATCTAATTTGCATAACTTCATAGCATTTAAACGCCATTTTGAGAAACAGGCTAAGATTCATTGTAAGGCCGGTAACTTATTTATCGAACTCGGCACTAGTCTGTATAATCTTAGCAACGCTCATTTGGTAATTGTTAAGTAATTTTGCGGGGTCCCTACCCCCATTGTACCCCATTTTAGCAGAAAAGATCTGTGCGATGCCACGAACACGGGAAGTAGAAATTAAGGTGTAAATAAATACTTGTATAAATCTATTTTAGCTCGCTAGGATTTTAGTGTCTTGTTTGGAAGGATTTTGGTCATTCTCGGAAGGGAGCAATGTAAATGTGATCCATTTACTTTGGCATATATATATATATATATATATATATATATATATATATATATATATATATATATATATATATATATAATAAATATATATATATATATATATATATATATATATATATATATATATATATATATATATATATATATATATATATATAAAGGGTCTTTCAACAAGGGCGCTCGAGCTTTGTCAGGTGATATTGGCCAAGTTGTTAAAGCGACATCTGGCAACCTCACTGTGTACTGTTCAGTAGTACTTGGCAAGTCACAATGGAAGGTTATAGCGTTGAACAGCGTGTGCAAATCATCAAATGTTATTATTAAAATCAGTGCTCCGTTCGACAAACGTTCCGCGCATTACGTGATTTCTATCCTTGACACAATCGTCCTGCCAAGTCCACTGCTCGATGCTTGGTAGCCAAATTCGAAGCAAAAGGGTCGGGAAACAATCAGCCAACACCCGTACGTCGCCGAAATGCAAGGTCTGCTGAAAACATCGCTGCCGTAAATGAGAGTGTACGGGAAAATCCGAGGCAATCAATTTCTCGTCGTTGACAAGAACTTGGCCTTTCTGCGAATTCAGTTTGGCGAATTATGCATAGGGACTTGCTCTACACCCGTACAAAATCAATCTTACCCAGAAACTTAAGGTAAATGACCATAGACAACGCCGTGTGTTCGCTGATTGGGCTCTAGAGCAGTTGGAAGTTGCCCCAAATTTTCCCCCCAAAATCATCTTCAGCGACGAGGCCCATTTTTGGATGAATGGATTTGTGAACAAGCAAAATTGTCGGATTTGGGACGTAAACAATCCACATGAGGTACACCAGCACCAATTGCATCCCAACAAAGTCAATGTTTGGTGCGGACTTTCGTCTAACGGAATCATCGGTCCGTATAATTTTTGAGAACGAAGATGGGAATGCCATAACCGTCAACGGCGAGACCTACAGATCGATGATAAGCAATTTCTTGTGGCCTCAACTGGATTATATGCCTGATATGGATAATGACGACATGTGGTTCCAACAGGACGGCTCTACGTGCCACACTGCGCACGCCACGATAGACATTTTGCACCAGCGATTTAAGGGCAGGCTCATCTTGAGTGGCGGCGACGTCAACTGGCCACCGAGATCATGCGATTTAACGCCATTAAACTACTTTCTTTGGGATTTCTTTAAATCGCAGGTCTATGCGAATAATACGCAAACAGTTGATGTCCTCAAAGTAAACATAACGAACACCATCCAGCAAATTCAGCCAGATTCATGTGACAAAGTCATCGAAAATTGTACCTCCCGAATACGTTCCACCAAGCGAAGCCGCGGCCGTCATTTGAACGACCTCATATTCCACACTTAATGCTATAAAATGTACTTTCAAATTTAAAATAAATTGAATGCATATATCACACACAACTTGTTTTATTTACATTTAAAAATCAAGCGACCTTATTGAAAGACCCTTTATATATATATATATATATATATATATATATATATATATATATATATATATATATATATATATATATATATTCATATATACATATTGTATACATGCAAGTCCACAGCAATAGCAGCGTTATTGATTTTAACTTGTATTCTCTTTATATTTCTAAGTGTTTTGAATGAGTCTTTGAAGCGAGAATAACATTCGCAAAAGATATATTTTATTCCGAGACGCTTTCGACCTTGGTAGGTCATCTTCAGGGAATGAACAAATATCGAATTTATGTTTTATGATTGATTAGAGAAAGAAATACGAGGGGTGGTCAATAAGTTTTGCAATTCGGATATAAGGAAACGAGATATGAGGAAAAGTGTTTTATTATTTTTCAATATAACTACCCTCGACTTCAACGCACTTGCGCCACTTGTCCCTGAGGCTTCGAATTCCCGACAACCAGAAATCTCCCGACTGCTGTTGTTCAATCCACTCCTGGACGGCGAGCTGGACATCTTCATCGTCCCCAAACCGGCGTCCATGCAGTGCAGCCTTGAGCTGGCGGAATAAAAAGTAGTCGCGAGGGGCCAGATCTGGACTGTAGGGGGGATGGTTGAGCTCCTCAAATCCGCACTCGCGCAGGGCAGCTTGTGCAACTCTGGCCTTGTGGACTTTGATGACGTTGAAGTCGATCATGGGGCGTGAGGTTTCTAGGGACCCAACGGGCAGAGACCTTGGCTATGGCCAAATTGTCGTGGATGATGTTGATAACTCTTCCATGTGATATTCCAAGTTCTCGCTCGACCTTCACAAGTCGATTTTCTAGGATCATCCTCTCCACCCGGGCCACATTGTTCTCGTTGGTCACGTCTGACGGGGGTCATCTTCAAGGTACTCACGACCATGGCGGAACTCCCTATTCAAGCGAGAAATGGTTGCATAGGAAGGGGCGGTGTCGGTGTACACTGGAACCATGCGTTCATGGATCTCTTTTGCATTCTTGCCTTCCTTGGTCAAAAATTTGATCACTGCGCGGTGCTCAACCTTCTACATTGTTCAAAAATTTGTGACTGACGATCTACGATCAGCTATTGCTTCTTAAATAGACGAGGCAGGAGCGTGCTGCTGCAGGTCCTGACTTGTTATAATTTGTCCTTCGACCCCCACAAACAGCCATCCCCCTTCCTCTGTTTTACCCTACCGATTCGCAAAACTTATTGACCGCCCCTCGTACAATGTATTTTTACAAATATTTAAAATTAAATACATATATGAAAAATTAAAAATGAGTAAAACTGGTGAGGGGTGTTAGTAAATTTCAGAGGAGAAGAGAGAGTTACAAGTCGGAGTATGAGAAAAGTAGTATTCCTTTAGGAAGATCTGGAGATCGAATGCTTAAAAGATTAGCAATTATATTCCTTAAATATACACATGTATAAAGTATATTTATGCTATATATAGTTAGTCCCCCCTAAAATAAATTGAGTACATATACACGTGAAATGGGATTTTTAATATTTTTGTTTGCTTCGCTTATTTACTTATTTAATTTTGGTTATATTTTTTTTATATTAGATGTTTAGTCCTACTTATTTAACTCAAGCTTTACCTAAAAATAATTAAATTATTAATCACCTTTACCAAATTTTGTATTACTCGTTAATTTAGTTTTATTACTTCTATTTATAATTATTATTATTATCTTATTTATTTACTTTGAACTGTTTCATTCATTTATTCCACATTAGTTGTATCTTTATCTTATTTATCTACTTTGTTTCACTTTTTGTCACCTTTGTTATTACCATCTTTAGTCAATTTTGGATACTTATATTTATAATATTCACTTTTTTTGCACACTAACTAGTTATATTATTATTTGTATTTATATATATATTACTATTTGTATCATTTTTTATTATTATTATCTTAACTATTTACTTTGAATAACTTTTATTATTTTACCTCTATTATTATTACCACTTTTATTCACTTTTTAAGACACTTATTTTTATATTATTTACTTTTATTGCACATTGTGTTCACTTTATTTGTCTATTTCTGAGTTTTTTTGTCCATTTTTATATTCTTAGAAACTGACATGTTCACGGTATGGACGCTCGAATCTGGCATGTAAATGACTCCTTCCGCAATCAGGCCTTCGATTTCTTTTGCGTAGCACGGTCCCTCGAATGTCCATTTGAATTCCCCCTTGTGAATCCCCCGAACCAACCGTGCTGGGTCCCATTTTAGGGACATACATAGGGAAGATCCGAAGACCCTGAGGGACGCGTCCTCTCCGTTGAAGAAGAAGCCTCGTTGCAGAAGTTCCCTTTTCTCCGTGAGTGGAAATCGGGGATGCTCCATAACTTCGTCTTCTTTCTCATCCTCTTCTCCCTCCGTAGTCGGGGTGTTTCTGTCTTCTCCTTCTGTTTTCTCCTTCTTCTTCCTCTTTTCTCTTTGCTTTTTCTTTTTGGGGCTTTTCTTGGGATTTTCGTCTTTGGAATTGTCCTCCTCTGCGGGTACCACTTTTTCCTTCGGTTCCATTTCTTTTTCTTTTTCTTCGGGCAGGTCAGCAAACTGAATTTTGAGCATGTCTTGCGAGTCGGCGTTGGGCGCAAACCAAAGCTTTTTATTTGCCCCGTTCTTCTGCAAGAGTCGGTTGAGTTCCTCCGCAAAAGTTCCCGGGTTTGCCAGGTTTGGCAAGTGGGCAAAAATGACCATGGTCATTAAATCTCTGCCCTCACTTAGCATTACCAGCTTCGGTGCCGTTTCTTGGGGCTGCTGTTTCGCAGTATGATTTAGCCTTTGCCTCCTTTTCTTGTTTTATTTTTTCCCTTTTGGCCCGAAAAGCTTCTCTCTGTGGTCCCCGCCGCAGTTGAGCCTCTCACGGCGAAACACTTGAAGCAGCATTCGATTGGTACAAATTCCTCTGCTTCTAATTGGTCAGGGGCCACACGGAGGTAGAAACCTAGGAGACCCTCCCTCTTGGCCCTTTGCGCTACCTCGATGTTTTCAAAGACAAGTTCTACAATACCATTTCCTTTTCCGAATTTCTCTACTTTTGCTATCCTTTCCCATTTTTGTTTATTCATCCCTGATTTCTTCATAGGAGTTGTCCGCGAAGAACGGGTCAAGGCGACAAAGGATAACAGTACGTTGAACTAAGATTTCCTGTGTTATCGATGCTTCGAACCCGATCTCTTCTCGGCCTCTTCCGGGACGAGTTTCTCGACGTCAGCCATGGAGTCGCAAATAGTGGCGTAGCCATTGGAAGACTCAATTAGTCGGATGAGGAGGATGTTTAGTGTACCGAAGATTGTATTCGTTACCACAGGCCTTGAAGGATTCGTCCCCCCTCTGATAATACGGAAGGGGGAATCGCTTTTTTCCTGAGACCGACCACGTGGAGCCCCTTCGGAGAGTGGTACCCCCTTTCTTGTGTGCTGCTTCCTCCTTCTGATTGTTCAAAAAAAGAGCTTCCGGTCACACGAGAAAAAGAGAAATGTCTAGCAAGTTAGGGCGTCTTCAGAACGTGCCCTTAGATTTTCCTGCTTTGCCGCGTGCAGACATGATGAAAGTTCAGTCACAAAACGCAAAAATTACTAATCGAAATCATTCCATTTCTGTTCATTCCCTGAATATGACCTACCCCGGAGGAAATGCTTCTCGGAACAAAATATGTCTTTTGTGAATGCTATTCCTCGCCTCAAAGACCCAGTCAAACAATGTCTGTTGACCAAAAAGGAGCTGCTCTCACGTATTCTGATTTATGACCTTACGACCTTCAAAACTTTCAAAAATTCCCGGACTAACCTTTGGAGGACCTTGGAATTTAATCATTCGGAAGGGAATGTAAAACAACATGAGGGTTTTAAACTTCGTTAGAGTCGGCCGAATAGTTATAATGCTATTTTACATACAAAATAATTCCCTGGCTAACCTTGGAAGGACTTTGAAAATTATATTATTCGAAAGAAAATGTAAAACAATATAAGGCTTTCAAATTTAGTAAGGATCGGCCGAATAGTTATGATGTTATTGCCAAAACAAAATAATTTCCGGGCTAACCTCGGGAGGACCTTGTCAATTATATCCTTCCAAAGAGAATGTAAAACAACATAAGGGTTTCAAATTTTGTTTGAAGCGAAATAATAGTAACAATGTTATTACAAAAACAACCAAAAGCAAAACGAGGACCGACCGACATAGTGAGATGTAGAGTCGCCCGCGATTAGACTCGCACGTGACTAAAAACTTGTAAGAAAAATAAAGAGAATAGAAGTTAAAATTAATAAAGCTGCCATTGCTGTAGACTTCATGGACTTCAACAGTGCATATATATATATATATATATATATATATATATATATATATATATATATATATATATATATATCCATTAAACCACATTGAAAGAGAAAACGGAATAACTTTTCCTTGCAGTAATATTTTTATTACCTTTTCTCGAAAATATCCGTGCAGGGAAGCGATTCGAACCATGGACACTGAGGCAGCGAGCACCGCTTTGATCACACTATGCTACGCAGAGAACAAAAAAAAATCTCTGAATAAAATAGCTTTTATAGAACACTTTCGCAAGCTCGAACGGAGACTATGAAAGAAATAGAAAATAAACGGCATACTTTTAACTGTGATCTAAGCGGTGCTCGCTGCCTCAGTGTGTCTGGTTCGAATCGCTTCCCTGCACGAATTTTTTCGAAAAAAGGTAATAAAAATATTACTGCAAGGAAAAATTATTATTCCGTTTTCTCTTTCAATGTGATATAATGGATTCATTTTCATTATTCTCTCGCGCTACTTTGATATATATATATATATATATATATATATATATATATATATATATATATAGCAGGAATATGAAGACATATGCGATGGTTTTGAACATTTAATTTTCCGGACGTTTCGGTCATTGACGATGACCATCATCAGCGAATTCTAAATAGCAAAAATTATTTTTAGAAGAACAACTAAACACATAAATCAAATTAGTGAAAATCTACTAGAAATTGATGTAATATCTTAAAAAAAATAAAATAACTAAATTAAATAACTATCGAAATACAAAAAATTATAAACTATAGCAATAAAGTCGAAAGCAAGGCATGAAGAAATCGATTAATAAGACAGAAAAAAAAGATTAAATAATCCCATAATTGAACCTCTCACTCGCAACGAATTCACTTTGAAAGATTCATTCGAATTTGTCAGCTACATTTCTCAATTAGATTTGAACCACTCGTTTATGACTTCAATCGATGTAGAGTCTCTATTTAATAATGTACCTGTCATGGAAACTTGCAAAATCATAACCGATACCCTTTTTCAATCAAATGATAGCATTTTAAGTCTAACCAAGTCTCTTTTTTCTACCTTATTAAAATTTTCCGTAGAAAATACAGTGTTCTTTTTTAATGAGATTTTGTACATTCAACACGATGGAATGGCCATGGGCTCTCCATTGGGTCCCAGCTTCGCTATAATGCTTTTTTATCCTACCATGAAAAAAACTGGTTAAGGGACTGTCCGGTTGAATATAAACCGTTAGTGTTTAAAAGATTTATCGATGACTGCTTCCTTATTTTTAAACACAAAGACCATGCCCCATTATTTTTAAATTATTTAAATCAACAACACCCTAATATTAAATTTTCCATGGAGACAGAATTAAACAATAAAATCTCTTTTCTGGATGTCATTGTTTCAAAAGTTAGTTCTAAATTTAACACATCAGTTTACAGGAAACCCACTACCACCAAACTTGGCACCCACTTCTTTAGTTGTACTCCTACTAATTTCAAACATTCTGCCATCATAAACAGTATACACAGAGCTTACAAAATCAGCTCAAATTGGTTTCACTTTCATTCTGAAATTGAATATCTTAGGAGCTTTTTTCATTTTAATTTTTTCCCAGACCATCTTTTTGACAAACTTACTTCCAATTTCTTATTTAAAATGTTCTCTCGCAAAACCCCTCTAATAACTGTCCCCAAACAAAAACTATTCTTAAAACTGCCTTATCTTCCACTTGACACAAAATTCAACAAAGCTTTACTCTCGACTCTTAATAAATACTTTCCGCAATGCAAGTTTCTCCTAATTAATTCTAATCCTCTTGCTGTCTATACTTTCCTTCGGCACAAAGAATCACTCCCATTATGCCTGCGTTCCTCTATCATTTATCAATTCACTTGTGCGACCTGCCAAAGTCGCTATGTAGGCCAAACAAGCCTACAATTAAGATGTAGGATCGCTAAGCATATCGGAGTATCATACAGAACCAACATTCCCATCTCCAAACCCGAACACTCCTCTATACGAGAACATTCACTACAACTTAACCACCCGCTTGACCCTGATTCCTTTAGTATACTCTCTTCTGCCTCCTCTTCTCTAAGTTTAAAAATTCTTGAATCTCTTTACATCAAACAAATTAACCAGGAACTCAATGATTATTCATCATCCCTTAAATAATTCACTATATAGACAAATGTACAACCAACCACATCCCCCTTAATAGTTTTCTTTTTGCCTAATTTTGTCCGTACTATCAGTTGTTACTCCCAGCTTAACCGTTATAAGGTCAGTACTCGTGCAGAGAAATTTTTATTTCTATTTTAGTTTGTCCCATTAATATCTAACGATCTGGTTTATTATTGCCTTTTCCTTAATTTATTGTTTTAGTCGTCCTTTTGACCCCTCCATTATTGATTATTTACTATTTAAACTTTCGTGCCTTAGTCTAGTCCTATTATTTGATGTTCAATCACTTAAAATTTAACTTAATTAAACTACTTGCTTCGCTCCATTTATTAATATCCACTTCGATTACATACCCCCTGATCTAACTTATTTTCGATTGTTCGCCCTGCCCATATAATTCTCTTGCTTTGTTTTATAGTGACTTTTTTGTATTCCGCTTGATTCATGTTTACTATTCATATTTGTTGCTCATGGGATTATTTAATCTTTTTTTTCTGTCTTATTAATCGATTTCTTCATGCCTTGCTTTCGACTTTATTGCTATAGTTTATAATTTTTTGTATTTCGATAGTCATTTAAGTCATGTTTATTATGCATATTTAAAAAACTCGTGGGATTATTATTTAATTTAGTTATTTTATTTTTTTTAAGATATTACATCAATTTCTAGTAGATTTTCACTAATTTGATTTATGTGTTTAGTTGTTCTTCTAAAAATAATTTTTGCTATTTAGAATTCGCTGATGATGGTCATCGTCAATGACCGAAACGTCCGGAAAATTAAATGTTCAAAACCATCGCATATGTCTTCATATTCCTGCTACGAATAAGGTTCCCAAGGAACGACTCCATCACTAATATATATATATATATATATATATATATATATATATATATATATATATATATATATATTCCACAAACTGATACCTAGTAAGTATCCCTTTTGAGAAAAATTTAATGCCATAACACGTCTCACAAATCACCGTTTATGTCTGACTTCGCGAATGCCTGAGAGAGGAGGAAGGTCGCAACGAGCGCCGCTCTATTCAATTAATCGACTGAAGAAAACAATTTGCCTCCTCCTCCCAACTTCGCTAACTGACCTGCAGCCAGGGGTCTCCTCGGGAAAAAGGGACCCTGATATACAGGGATTCATGAACAAATGTTCCAACATTCATGCCTGGCCCCTTTTCTACCGTTCCTTCCACTTTTATTCTGTTCAGCTTCTTGCGCCCTTTTTTCGTTGACGCCTTCTTTGGTTTCCGTCCAACCATTCACTTCACCCTCTCTTGGAGGAAGATGTGTGGGGGGATTCGGCATCACTTACATGGCCAGTCACAACACCCCTTATCTTCTCCTCTCAGAAAACACATCACTCTCTCAACCCGGACCTTGATGAAGAGGTTTCATTTCCATACTTCCTTGCTGAGGAGGAAAGGGCGGGTAGGTGGGATCCCTTAGACTCCGAAATGTACATTGGTTCGTAGCAAAGCCTAGTAAAACTGTTCTATCTGCACCTTTTCCTTAATAAGGAACACCCCATGGTGTACTGGCACCTGCCCGCCATTATCATTCTGATCTTTATGTAAATTACATTATCCGGATAGGGGCCATGATCCAGAATTGAAAAAGGATGGCGGGCCTAATTAACGAAAAGGAAATAATTATAATAATGGGTGAACTAGTCTAGGAGGCACCCCCTCCTTCCACAACAACAAAAATTATCCTCTATCAAACGCAGGAAGGAAAGTTGGTAATGGGTTGGGTTGTCGCGGCCCTGTTTAGATAAAATAATAATTTTCATAAAAATAATACCCAATTAACGTTAGCCCATTTAATTTATATTTAACCCTTTGAAATGACTTCCCAGACGATTGTTTAATCTACTTCTAGAGCTGCTATTTACATCTTCTGCGGGTAGACCATTTCAATGATTACCCTATAATTTCATTGCTTTTCTGGCTTCTTTGTGAAGTCTAATTAAATAAGTCTTTATTAACACCCTTCAACGTGGTCTCCTTCCCGACATATATGGGCCTCCCACACAATTTCGCTTCACTCAACTTCACCCCTCTCTGGCGCAAATGCCTCCCGATGGCTTTCACTTATTTTATTACAAAATAATTTTGAGCATGTCCAAATAGTCTCTTCTTTTGACCCTTCGGGGGATATACTTTTGGTAGATTTTCTTCCCACGCCCTTTTCAACTGTGGTACCTCGACCGCATAATGAAATTCACATAAAGATCAGAATGACAATCACTGTCAACCCTTGTGCATAAGAGGCCAGTTCTCGCTTCGGTGTGAAGTTTTAAGAAGAGCACTAGTATTGATATTTCCGAGAACCAGGTAACAATGAGCCCTTCGTGGCCCAAGGGAGGGCCACCAATTCTACGTCAGAGGTGTGTGGGTTCGTAAGAGTGGTGTTTTGTGTGTAGAGACGGAGGAAGTAAGACAAAGCGGTGTTGCGATTGGCAATGTGCGTGATGACGTGTGTAGGCGTTACTTAATCCCGCGTAGTTAAGATCAGTACGCATGCCACGAGGCGGCTAGCTCCCTAGGTACGCTGAAGTTTTTGTGTCTGCTCCCGCGTGGATTGAACCCGGTACTGTACCTAGACGTTGGAATTCCATCACCTTACCCACTAAGTTAAACGAGAGCTCTGTAATTAAGGATTAACTTTAATAAGTGGTAATTTCTTACCCACATGAGCATGGACCAAACTGAGACGATCAAGCAGGAACTGAGGTGGTCTATGTCGCCTTTCGGATTGAAAGTCCGTCTAATTTCACTATACCAAACTCGTCATCCAAGTATCTTGCCAGTGAGTTACTTTAAAGGGCGACTGTAGGCTCGTCATCACCAGTTTCTGCTGCCAAAACAGCAAACTTGTTGTCGAGATAGACGCCAAAATCGGAGATCCAATTAATAACATTTCGAGCTTTTCTACATCTTGTTTGGCGTCGGAATTCGTCGTCTAATTCGTTTGAGGTCACCCCATCGTGGCATTTTGTCCTGTTTCATTGGGGTCGTATTAGCTCGATTTGGAATCGACTTTAAGAGGTTGTTTACCATTGCTCTAAGATCTTGAATTTCCCGGCGTAATTAATCTATTTCGGTGTTGGCTCTGATAGATGAACACACACGTTCATAGATGACTAATCGATAAACACATATGCAGACACAAGAGCAGACATAGAAAAAGACTGACAATTACAAGAAAGGGGAGACATTTTCACAGGAGTAATGAGAATGCAGATATGGAGAAGAGCTGACTGAGGAAGCAGAGAAGAAAAATACAAAATAGTAAAAGGAGATAAGAAAGATGAAGAGAAGCAGAAATGAATCACGCAATTGTGCTCTCATGCACATAAGGTGGGGCGAGAGGAGGAGGAGAAGATGCCGAAAATAAAGAAATAATGAAGCAAAGAAGAATAAAAAATAAAGCTTGAAGCAAAGAAAGAAAAATAAAACAGAATCAAAGAAATGCATGAGGAAACAAAGAATCAAAAACAGAAGAATAACAAGAAAAAGAAAAAAATAGGTGGACGTGGAGTAAGAAGGAAAGCGAGATGAAGAAGAGGAATACAAAATAAGAACAAAAGATAAAGAGGTATAGAAATAAAACATAAATTTTGGCACAAAATGCAAAACATCCTTACAAAGGGAAAGGATGGGGAAAAATGGGAGTAAGAGAAAGAGAATAAACAAAGATAATGAACAATAGACCCATACACCGAAACAAACCTAAAAGGAGACAGAAAATGTAGGCAGAGTTGTGTATATACATGCAAAGAGCAATACAACAGCAATAAAGAGCAATACAGCGCTGTTACTTATTCCTAGTCTCAACAATAATATTTATTATTACTCAATTAAAAGAGGAAATGTTCCATTCAAGACAAATGACCATAATCAATCAACAAGTACATCCTTAAGGAAACCTCACAATACAACCCTAGAAAATCAGATAACTCAAGAAACTAGGGACAGACTATCAAAACAACCATGGATCAAAAATATGGCAGACAACATTAATACATTTGATCATTGATTTAACAACCGACAAATGTAAACGACGCAGCCCAACCTTCTTACAACCCACAAAACAACACGAAATTATGGAAATTCTCTCTAACTCTAGCAACGAGGGACAAGACAACCTTGAAGTAATCTACACGGTGGTCCAAAAGTCTTGTCACACCCTACCAAAAAGTAATAAGAACAATAGAGGACCAATATAATAATATCAAACACATGTACTGCTTTTAGTGTATTCACTTTCCTTGACACTTTCACACATCAAGAAGGTCTGTATTGACGACACCAAAATCATGTGCCCATACACTTGGATTCAGCCTCTCTTCCATACTGCAGGAGCTCATGTCAGCCATCTGAAAGAGAGAATTAAAGTAATATTTACGGGGGTAACGAGACTTTCGGTCATCTGAAATATAAAATTAAAACAATATTCAGAAAGGTTGACAAGACGTTCAGACCACCTTGTACACTAGTGATAACAGAGTCGACTTCACCAAAAACAAGGTCTGCTGACCAAAAGTCGCGTGCTCTCACTTATACTGATTTATAACCTTACAACCTTCAAAACTTTCAATAGTTCACGGACTAACCTTGGGAGGACTTTGGCAATTATATCATTAGAAAGAAAATATAAAACAACATAAAGTTTTCAGATTTCGTAAGAATCGGCCTATATTAATGATGTTATTGCCAAAATAAAATAATTCCCGGGATAAACTTGGGTGGTGGTGGTTTAGATGGTGGCGATGTAGGTGGTAGTGGTGTAGTTAGTGGAAGTGTAGGTAGTGGTGTAGGTGGTGGTGTAAGTGGTGTAGGTGGTGGTGTATGTGTTGTAGAAGATGGTGGTGTATGTTGTAGTGGTGTATGTTGTGGTGATGTATGTTGTGGTAGCGTAAGTGTTGTTGTAAATGGTGGTGGTGTATGTAGTGGTGTATGTGGTGGTGGTGTTGTAGGTATAGCTAGTGGTGTAGGTAGTGGTGTATGTGGTGGTGGTGTTGTAGGTATAGCTGGTGGTGTTGTAGTTGGTGTAGGTGGTGTAGGTGTAGGTGGTGTATGTGTAGGTGATGCTGGTGTATGTGGTAGCGGTGTAGGGGTAGTAGTGTAGGGGTATGTGGTTGTGTGTATGTGGTAGGGTTGTGTAGGTGGTGGTGGTGCTGGTGCTTTAGGTGGCGCAAGTGATGGTGATATAGGTTGTGTAAGTGGTGGTATATGTGGTGATGTAGGTAGTGTAGTCGGTGTGGGTGTAGGTGTAGATGTAGGTGATGTAGCTGGTAGTGGTGTAGGTAGTAGTATGTGTGGTGTAGGTGGTGGCGATGTAGGTGGTAGTGGTGCAGTTGGTGGAAGTATAGGTGATTCTGGTCTAGGTGGTGTTGGTGTAGGTAGTGGTGTAGGTGGTGGTGTATGTGTTGTAGGAGATGTTGGTGTTGGTGTATGTTGTGGTGGTGTTTTTGGTGGCGGTGTTATAGTTTGTGTAGGTGGTGGTGTAGGTGTAGGTTGCGATGTGATGGTGGTGTAGGAGGTAGTAGTGTATGTGGTCATGGTGTAAGTGGTGGTTGTGTAGGTGGTCGTGGTGTAGGTGGTTGTGGTGCTTGTGTTGTGTAGTTGGTTGTGGTGCTGGTGTCGGTACTGTTGGTGATATAGGTTGTGTAAGTGATGGTATAGGTGGTAGTGGTGGTTGTGTGTTTGGTGGTGTTGGTAGTGATGATGTAGGTGTTGGTGGTGTAGGTGGTGGTAGTGTAGGTTGTGTAGTTGATGATTCGAAAGAGATTGTAAAACAAAAAAGGGTTTCAAATTTCGGTAGAATCGACCGAATAGTTACAATGTTATTACCAAAATAGTGAGATGTAGAGTTGCATGTGATTAGAAAGATGAAAACGTAATAAAACACGAAAATTCCGGCAGCACCACCAAAAAGGACCTCTACTCATCTACAATAGACATATTCTCACCAGGCAGTGATGGTTAAAAGTTGTGAGACTGTCTTTTCATACAATAAAATTAATAAAACTCATCAAAATAGATCAATATCATTCAAGATATCATCACAAATGTGGTCTCTAGCACGTCAAAATTAAGTGAAGCAGTCCTGAAGAACAACGTTTATATATCATTGTAAAAATTGACCGCGCGCTTAAATTAACTGTAGGTATTTATTAATAAAATGGACTTGGGCTCTAAATTTTGTATATTTCACCTTCAAATTAACCGTATTTATTAATAAAATAGGGTTGGACTTTAATTTTTTGTATATTTCACCTTCAAATTATGATACAAATATACTAAAACAGAATGCAGCTTTTATTATTTCTATTAATTTTCTTCTATGAAAACATATAGTAGTCTCAAAACTTTTGGCCATGATTGTATACCATGGAAACTTTGGATTATGATAGATCCTCCTCAGTGCAATGGGTGCATATCTTTCTTCTTTCTTCAGTTCCGATGAAAATTTAGCGTTTCCTGAATCTTGTTTTGTGCTTGTTTTTTCCTCTACTTTAGTAGGCGCTCAGTTCTTCGTTCGTAGGGCAATTATAGTTGACTGAAGGAGACCGTCTACCGATTTGAAATGAAATGAAGGAAATGAAAGGAAAAGTGAGGTTTTTCTTTTGTGGAATATGAATAGAGTATCATCCGCAGATTCTCTCCCCTACCCTACTGGCGGGAAGAGGGGAAAGAAACCTTGGGCGACCCCTCTCGTCTTCCCAACCCCCTCTTCCTCCAGATCGTACCGTGTTAGGTCGTGCGGCCGAAGGAGAAGGAGTGAGGGATGTCGTAGAGGAATAGGAGGAGAATAAACGGGTGAAAAGAGAAATCAATTGGAGATAAATTTATCTAAGTTGATCTTCTTTCTGCAAACCGAGGGATAGAAGACAAAAAATGGAACATTCCATTATTTTCACCTACTGATTAACGTGAAATCCGAATCACTGTCCCTATCTTTTCTATTTGTCATTCGTCTTTCTTCTCAGAAAGGGTAAAGATCAGAGCCAAAGGTCAACTATTAATTGTTCATTCCATCTTATGAGATGACAGCCACAGACCTTCTTTGTACTCTCAGTCTATCTTTATATTCAAGGTTCTATCCAGGCGATCTGGACAAGTTCTTTGTAGTTTGCGGAAGAACCGCCAATATTATTATGTTAACATTGTAGGGGAATCGTCATTCCCCCGTTCTCTCTTAGTGGAGACACGGGACGGTAACCGCAAGAACATCCGGGCCAGGCAACGTGGGTCAAGCTCGTAACCACAGCCCCTCGCCACTTGCCTCTATGAAAAGCCGTCCACAAGCCACCCCCTCCTACCCCTACCCCAGTGGGGTGACGAGGTATAAATAACAAACACTTGGGAAAAAAAGAGGTAGAATACGTTGAGGAACCAAGTTCAACTTATTCTTGTCAGAGAATCGCCCCCCCCCCTCCTTCTATCCTGGTGTATCCCAAAACACCGAGATATGCCTCGCCCTTGAGGAAGACTGGAACTAAGAAGAAGCTCATCCTCGAGCTAGTTCCTGGTTACCAAACCGACCTTTAAGTTAACTTGTTCAAGTTCAACTTGTTCTCGTCAGAGAAACCCCCCTTCTCTATCCTTGCCCTTGAAGAAGAACCCCCCCCCCCCGAGTACAGTCATCGCCCTTGAAGAAGACCCCCCCAGAGTACACTCCCTCCAGCACTCCCCTGAGAGTCAAGGTATTCAAGCCTTAGCGCATCGCTAGACAGTGCGAATTACTCCTCAGAGTAATCCAAAGAGGAGAAAGGAACCTTCTTTCACTATCCCGGGGTGATATCCCTTCCAACCGAAAGCGTGTGGACACCAGCCGCCACACTCTCCAAAGTCAGTTGTGGCTTTCAAGTTATTCGTCCGCAACCTCTATCTGGCCGGTCGGCACGCGTCTTGGAGACAATAACATTCCCGAGGTAATGTGCTCATTGAGTTCAAGGTCAGGCGCAAACCCGTTCCAAGGGGTATCCACAAAGACAGTTGCGGCCAGTAAAGGCCGCTAGCATTTTGTTTTTGTTTTTTAAATTGAAGTGAGCATCGAATTAGCCAATATTAGAGGGTCAAGTTAATTGAAGTAATTTTTGTGTATTTTATTTTGGGAATTCCTGTGCGTTTCTTTATATCCTTACGTGTTGAAGCGGCTCTTCCTTAAAACTACAAAATTAGCACTCTTAGAACAAAGCCTACTTCATCTAAGAAGTATATCACGACCACAAGGCATTCTCCTACAAACATAATAATGCATAAATAGCAGACATTTTTAAAAATTTTCACACCGGTTTGATTATTATTATGCCTACACAAAGAGGCACTCCAAGGAGAGATTCAATGGTATAATAACACTGTTCAACAACCAAAATGCTTCCGAGACCATAGTAGCAATTTGCACCTAATTTTAGGTAGCTGATAATAAATATGATGTTTAAAATTCTTTGTTAATTCTACTTTTCAAGATACACCTACGTGTCACAACAGGTTCAAACAGGCTTGCAGTAATGTGTTTCTTACCACACTCACAGTCTCGCTGCTCTTTAGTATTGTTGCAGCAATCATAGAAGGTGGTTGTGCAGTTGAAAGGTAGGTTAGTTTCTTAGTCCAACACCTTTTGGTCGCGTGTAAAGCGGTATATATATATATATATATATATATATATATATATATATATATATATATACACACTCTGATTGATGGAAATGTTAAGTCTAGATCTTCACCAACCAATGATTTATAACAATGAGAATAGAGTAGTCACGTGTTAGAATCTAATAGAGTAAAAAAATGAGAATAGGCAATTCGCAATTTCAGGGGAAACTAAGAGTGGAATATTTCTATTTTTATTTAGCAATTAACGAGAAAGATATAGGAGATAAACAAAGAGCAAGGAGAAAATGGAAAATACACAGAATGATAATAATGAATTTGATCGAATATAAATGTAGGTTTAGAGTAATTATATATTTGAATAAATATTTATATAAATTTGAGTTAGAAATTATGAATGATATATTGGATATCTTTAATATAAGATTTAGTCGATATAATTTAAAGGATATATGATATATTTAATGTATGGATGGATGGACTTGGAAATAGTTTTGGAGACAGAATAATTGCTCGAATTATAATCTCATTGGGACTTTGTCTGACGATTTGTCAGTGAACATTGGGGCGAGGTCGATTGATGCTGAATGGTTGTTTTAAAATACGTCAGACAAGGATTTGGATTGGTTGAAATATATATCGTACAATGTATAGGGTAATTATTATCAGACGATACTTAGGGTACATGAATATGAATTAAGGAAGCGAGATGAGTAATCTCTAAGGCGGGGAATTATACTTTTGTAGGAGCTAGCAAGGAGGTTAGCTGCTACAAGTGCGAGTCCAGACGCGGGCGATTCTACATCTCACTATGTCGGTCGGTCCCTGTTTTGCGCTTTATTTTTTTCAATAACATTGTAACTATTCGAATCATATAATTGCCAAAGTCCTCCCCAAGGTTAGCCCGGGCATTATTTTGTTTTGGCAATAACATCCAAACTATTCGGCCGATTGTAATAAAATTTGAAACCCTCTGTTGGTTTAATTTTATTTCGAATAATATAATAACCAAAGTTATCCCAAGGTTATCCCTGGAGTTAAATTATTTTGTCAATAACATAATAACTATTCGGCCTATTCTAACGAAATTTGAAAGCCTTATGTTGTTTTACATTTTCCTTCGAATGATACAATTGCCAAAGTCCTCCTAGGCTTAACCCGGGAATTATTTGTTGGGGGAGGGGGCAATAACATCATAACTTGTCGAGGTATGCCTGTGTAGACTAGCTCGGCGCACAGAGTCTTACATAAGCATGGGCAGACAGCTGACCAAAGGCCGATTGAGATATGTTCTGGGGCGATTAATAGAGAGTGCGATTTACTATTGACCAGGTTTCGACTAATGACTTGCCAAGTTGTAGTTCAAAGAATATATAAAGAAAAAACGGCGCAGCTCTTCAAGAAGATACTTCGGGTAGTCCTGACGAGGAGGACTCGAAGATAGGATTTGATTACTTTGTGATGAAGAATGAGATTTTCTCTTCTCCAAAGAGACGTAATCTCAACTCAAGATGATTCTGCAGATTGGCAGGGAGTCTCAGTCTCGATAGAACGGGAATGTTTAAGGGGTGGTGAAGATGAGAGAGTCGCACAACTCTCCAGGAAGAAGGGTGCTCGATAGCTTTCCTCTGAACAGGGGCTAAAGCTTAACGAAGGTAGATTTACTTGCGAGATCTTCGACGAGGTACGACTCGACACGGGTTACAGGGGTTCACGGGAAACAGACAGGCAGTCTGAACGGAGTGAATGGCGGGCATTCAATCTCCTCGAGAAATGGTGAGCTTCCGGCCAAATAGTCGGGTGGCTAGACTGATAGATAGCTTCAGAGCCTGGAGTATCTAGAGGATTCTTGGCGCCAATATATGCAAACACATTTCAGGATAACGAGTCGGTCCAGACGGAGAAACTTGTCTCGTGATATGGGGGTAGGGTTAATGTGGCTGCCCTCGGGGGGTAATATACAGCATACTCCTCATACTTTCAAATTATTAATATAACTTTATTTCTTAATTCTACCCTAAACTACCCTAGACATGCCGTCAGAAAGCTGTGACGGGTGATTCAGTGAGGGACTGATTCTTTCTCGAACTTTCTAAAATTCTCACGCTAGGCGCACGTGGTCTTGAATGAAGAGATTGGTATTTCCCGAGGGGGCTTCCTCTCACGGTGGTTCTTCGAGGGCATTTCCTCACACGCCTCTTTCTCCGAAGATGGTGTTTTCCTGATGTCAAGAGGAGGGAAAAGGGCATCTCCAAACATGGAAGGAGCGTGTATGGGAAAATTTTGACCTGAGTCTGCAGGTGTACAATAAGGGCGGAGATTTAAATTAAGGTCGACACAGTGGTCACTAAGTGAATGAATGACTTCCGTTTAATCCCTGGCGCAGGGTATATTTAAAAAGGGGTATCGTCGTTAACCAACGCAAAAAAACACACAAAGTAAATAAATGCGAGTTACAAAAAAAAATCAAAAGGATTCATTCATAAAAGGGTAGTGGAACCATATAGAAATAAGAAAGAAAAATACAAAAAAAAAAAAAATTCCCTTAGAATCATAAAAATCCACGGTGTTATGACAGGAAGTCGCGAACGAAAGCAAACACAGCTGTGACGGGTGATTCAGTGACGGATTGATTCTGTATCTAACTTTCTAAAATTCTCACGCTAGGCGCACGTGGTCTTGAAAGAAGATAAGGGTATTTCCGAGGGGGCCACCTATCACGGTAGTTCTTCGAGGGCATTCCCTCACATAACTATTCGGCCGATTCTAACGAAATTTGAAACCTTTATTTTTTTTGCATTCTCTTTCGAATGATATAATGGCCAAAGTTCCCCCAAGGTTAGCCCGAGAATTATTTTGTTTTGGCAATAACAGCATAACTATTTGGCCGATTGTAACGAAATTTGAAACCCTTAGATTCTTCTACATTCTCTTTCGAATGATAGAATTTCTAAGGTCCTAAGTTCATAAATAAGAATAGGTGTAGCACGCTACTTTTTTGTCAGCAGACCTTGTTAAACTTATAATAAATATTCATTGAGCAAGTTATTGATATGCATGTGCGGTATTTTATATTAATTTTATTTTCCGACTGAATGATATAAATACTTCTTCTAAGCTTTCATGCTATGTATTATGATAAATTTATGAATAAATTTTCTGTTTATCTTGCAATTGTTTGTTGTTGTTTTTCTTTTAGATTCTTTGTACTTGTGTGAATAAGGCAGACAACTTCTGGTACATTTGTGGTGGGGTGACCTTTGCATCACAGAAGCACCGTATATCTGCTGTGGTTATACAGGCATATCAAGATTAGTGACGAGGATAAGAAATGGGCTCCTCATATATGCTGCAACACTTGTGCTACTAACCTTCGCCAATGGTTGAACAGGAAGAATAAAGGAATGCCTTTTGCCGTGCAAATGACGTGGCGGGAGCCAACAGATCATACCAACAATTGTTATTTTTGCATGGTACCTCCAGTACAAAAAGGCTTGTCAAATAAAAAAAACAGAGTCCATTGAATATCCAAACATTCCATCAGCTATTATCCTAGTTCCACATGAAGAAGGTCTACCTGTTCCTGTTGCTCCAAATTCAGTATCCTTCGAGTCAAATGAGGAAAGTGGTGAGGAGGAAGCAGAGAGGGATGGCAGTGTTGGATTACAGAGTGACACAAAGTTTGATGAACCACACTCCTCTAGGCCACATCTCATAACACTAAAGTAACTCCATGACCTTTTCAGGGATCAACAACTACCCAGGAATAAGGCAGAGCTGCTAGACTCTTGTCTTCAACAGTGGAATCTCCTAGTAGCTGATATGAACATTTCTTCGTAATGGAAGGTAATTTAGTGGCCTGCAACAATATTAATGGTCTGATGGAAGCACTTAGCATCGAATACGAACCAAGACATTGGAGACTGTTTATTGATTCATCAAAACGTTTCTGAAAGGTGTCTTGTTGTACAACGGCAATAGTGAACCATCAGTTCTTATGGGTTATGCACCATATATGAAAGAAACTTATGAGTATATAAAACATATGTTGCAATGCATAAAATATGATGGACATCAATGACAGCTCTGTGGTGACTTAAAGGTTGTTGCTCTTACGATGGGCTTGCAGGGCGGATACACCAAGTACTGCTGCTTTCTGTGTGAATGGGACAGCCGTGCAAGAGGTTCCCACTATATCAGAAGAGATTGGCCACCTCGTCAATTATTGGAGCCTGGGATGAATAATGTTCAACACCCAACTCTCACTGAATCAAACAAAATTTTGCTACCCCTACTACACATAAACTGGGGCTCATTAAAAACTTTGTAAAATCTATGGACAAATCTGGTCAGGAATTCAAGTATTTAAAATCAAAATTCAAATTCCCCTCACTGAGCGACGTTAAGATAAAAGAGGGAGTTTTCATTGGTCCTCAAATTCGAGAGGTTCTTAAAGATGGTGACTTTGAATCAGCCATTCATGGGAAGAAGAAAGTTGCTTGGGAAGCATTCAAGTTAGTGACGAAGGAATTTCTCGGAAACAGAAGGGAAAGAAACTATGAAGAATTGTAAAAAACCTTATCAAGGCTTACAAGAACATACATGTAACATGTCACTTAAAATCCACTTTTTCGACTCATATTTAGACTTTTGTCCAGCGAACTGTGGGGTAGTTAGTGACAAACATGGTGAAAGGTTTCACTAAGATATTTCAACCATGGAAAAGCGGTACCAGGGTAAATGGAGCACAACAATGCTTGCAGACTATAAGCGTCAAACAAATAAGCAGATAGTAGATATGGATTAGAGTTTAAAACCTAATGGCCCGTACTGTACGTTATAATAAAATATTAAATCCCGCGTATCTTTAAACCTATAGCCAATATGCATTTTCCACGGTGATATCTGGATTCAGTGTATCAAAATACATAAGAATTAACTAATTTCATTTAAAAAGCACACAACTTTTCAAAAATTGTTGACCAGTGTAATTGTGGATAAGAAAGATATTGAGCACAAAATGTTAAAAGAGATAGGTAAAATTTATATAGTAATAGAGTTCTATACCCAGACATGCTCAGTGGTAGTATGAAGGGATAGAGAACCAATCCCCAAGAAGAAATTATTTGCCCCTCCTTAACTTCCTTAGGGTATTCGGAAGGAACACTCCGGTGATTTTCCGTCGCGACCCAAATGAACGCTCATGGCATTCAGAAAGCAGGATAGAGAAAAACCTGGATCTGTTAATCCAAAAAGGTCTAGTGGTACTAGTTATACCTACGCAACGGAAAGAACAGCAACCAACCCAAAGGGAAGTAAGGGAAATGATGAGAGTGAGTAAACAGTGAGGGAGAACCGAAACTGTTCTGGCAATCAATCAAGAAACTGCAAGGCAACCCACCACTGAAGAAAATGAAAAAAAAGAACGGTAACGAGTGAAGTGATAATAGAGGAACTATTCAGAGATCATTGTAGCCAGGTATTTAACATCACGAGGAGGAAAATGTCAACTTCGATGCAGACCATGATAGAATCGCCAGCTATAAAGTTGTAGAGGAAGGTAATGGAGGTGGTGTTAAAATAAGTATGGAAGAATTAAGAACGGTAGTTCAAGCCTTTAAACAGAAAGCCTCGGAGCCATCAGTACTGACAGGCGAGTATAATCAAGCTCCAGGAAAACGTACTGAAAGGGTTGTTGTAAATTTAAAACGCAAGCTGGAGAATTAACTACTTCCCGGGTAGATTATATGTGGTCAAAATGATATATGTGACGAAACTGGTGAAGTTATCGCGGCCGTCAACGGGTATAGACCCATCCCGCTGCTCAATTTTATCGTCAAGGTCTTGGAAAGAATTGTATGCGGGAGATTAATGGATCACTTCGAGATGAACCGTAAGTTCAACTCCCAACAGTATGGTTTTAGAAAAAAACAAAGGTACATAGATGGCCTTAGTGCTGATAACGAGGAAACTGGCCAAGGCAAATAGTGAGAATGGAATGGACTTAATGGCCCGTGATGTGCAGCAGGCGTTTGACAAGGTATAGATGGATGGACTTAAGTATAAGTTGGTAACGATGAAGCTTGGGGAGAAAATGACTAGTTTGTTATGCAGCTTTATAAGCGACAGGAAGACATATATGGCATTCGGTAGCATCAGGGAAGCTGTCTCTCTCTAGTCTTCTACGCCATTTATACAAATGATCTTCCATTCCCTCTAAGTCGTGAAACAGCATATGGGCTGTTCGCGGACTTCGTCACCCAAATTATCACGACCTTGATAATTTGGGAAGGCGGTGAAAAATACACTTAAAGAGACCTAAACCTAAATAGATACGATAGGAAATGGAAGATTAAGACGAATAGCGATCATTTTTTAGCTATACCATCAGTAGTTATACCCACTAACAGAAGGAAGGTAGCGAGCATTAGTGTTGAAGGAAAGAGATATGAGTATGGGAATGAAGCGAAAGTGTTGGACTTCAAAATAGCTCAAACCGAGTACAAAATAAATGACGCGAAATGGATAAGAACAACTAATTAGGGAAGTTCTTAGGATAATCGCCCGGGCATAAAAGGAAACTTTACTTGGTGATGGTCAGAGCCGCCCTATTGTATCCGACTGTTCCATTTCAAGATATTTCGAAGAGTTCAATGACTAAGCTAAAGTGTGCAAAATCAAGGTACCCGATGGATTAAAGATACTTGTAGACTGAATATCATTTTTTTTTAGGCAGTCCACCTGGTCACTGTTACCGAGGTTATGAGTCACCGTAATTAGGTTGGATATGAGAAGGCAGGAAGAAATACATGAGAAAATTAAAATGAAACCGGTCAATATAGTGCAACATGAGGATGTGAAGTATATCTGAAGGAAGAACTAGAATGAACTGAGAAATAGTTGGGAGGAATGATTGAGACTAAGAGAGGGAATTATAATGAAATCTCAATTTCCAAGCAGTAGGAGAAAGATAGGCATAAATATAGATCAGCAGTGGAATTCTTCCACTTCGTCTTCAGTGAGCACGATCGGGACAAAGCGGTGGATGTGGTGTACTTAGAATTTCAGAAACCCTTTGATAAGGTACCACACCGCCGCCTTCTCCGGAAAGTGCGAGCGCTGGGCATAGACGGAAAAGTAGCCGGCTGGATCGAGAACTAGCTAAGTGGCAGACGGCAACGGGTGGTCGTAAATGCACAGGCTTTTGAGTGGGTGCCCGTTACTAGCGAGGTGCCTCAAAGTTCTGTGCTGGGACCACTACTATTCATCATCTACGTCAACGACATGGACGGTGACATGGTTGCCAAGATTTCCAAATTTGCCGACGATACCAAGCTAGGTTCTGAACGTTGCAAAGGATGGAAATACTGCCCGCCTGCAGAAGATCTTGGGAAGATTAGGGAGTGGTCGGACACCTGGCAAATGCCTTTTAACGTGAACAAATGCAAAGTGATGCATATCGGCCACAGAAACCCCCAATCTCAGTATATCCTTAAGGGCACTGCTCTTGAATCGAGTGACACTGAGAAGGACTTGGGTGTAACTATCACTAGCGATCTCAAGTTCGCGAAACAGGGCATCGAGGCAGAGAAGAAAGCGCAAAGGATGTTAGGCTACATAAAGGGCCAGTTTGGATACCGTAACAAGAAGATAGTACTTTGTCTGTACAACTCCCTCGTTCGGCCGCACCTGGAGTATGCCGTACAATTTTGGAGTCCTCCGTTTCGAAAGGATATCGTAAGGTTGGAACACGTACAAGCCAGGGCAACCAAGCTGATTCCCTCTATCCAACATAAAAGTTATGAGGATAGACTAAGGGAATTAGATCTGTTCTCGCTGGAAACCCGTAGACTGCGTGGTCAGCTCATCGAAGTTTTCAAAATACTTCGAGGGTTCGACAATGTTGACTACCGGGATATTTTCACACTGAGTGAGAACAGAACGCGCAATCACGGCTTTAAACCTGAACTGAAGCGTTACAACCGCAATCTGTGTGGAAATCTTTTCACCTACAGTATCTGCGGTAAGTGGAACGCACTTCCAGTGGAAGTTGTCAACAGAGAATCTGTTGACCAGTTCAAGTCAAGACTAGACAAAGTCTTGAAAAGTGGCCGTTTAGGGACGCGAAACAATTGAGCAGCCATGTGCCCGCTCGATTGCTAGCCTAAAGGTACCCTCTTTGAATGGACCGTAAGGTCTCCTAGGGTACTTCCTTTCCTTGTAACTCCTTGCTAAAGCTATAAAGTGAAAGGGAGGAAAGAATAACATCAAGTGAGAAGATAGAGACTAAAAGATCATCGTAAGAGTGAAGTGGACGGGAAGATCGGAAATGAGTAATTAAAGGAAAGGACGATCAAGCCACCTAGAAACTATATATACATTTACTTCCCAACATATATTCCAATTCCAATGTTATCTTATAACTTCTAATACTAATTACCATTTTTATACAATTTTAGGATTTTGCACCGTTTCCACCAAAGTTGACCCATGAAAGGGTTGAAAGACGTCTTGGCTAATACAGAAATTCCCCTTTCTAGTTTTTTTTTGTACCTTACGTTTCTAAAAAGAGAGTACTTGAAAAGGTTAAAAAAAAGCTCTTGCTCAACTCACCCAAACAGTAGTCGGTAACTTCAACAATTCGTGTATACAACATGGCCTCCTATTACGATATATATATATATATATATATATATATATATATATATATATATATATATATATATATATATATATATATATATATATGAATATATATATATATATATATATATATATATATATATATATATATATATATATATATATATATATATATATATATATATATATATATACAAGGGGCGGTCATTAAGTTTTGCAATTCGGATATAAAGAAACGAGTTATGAGGAAAAGTGTTTTATTATTTTTCAATATAACTACCCTCGACTTCAATGCACTTGCGCCACTTGTCCCTGAGGCTTCGAAGTCCCGACAACCAGAAATCTCCCGACTGCTGTTCAATCCACTCCTGGACGGTGAGCTGGACATCTTCATCATCCCCAAACCGGCGTCCACGCAGTGCAGCCTTGAGTTGGCGGAATAAAAAGTAGACGCTAGGAGCCAGATCTGGACTGTAAGGGGCATGGTTGAGCTCCTCGAATCCGCACTCGCGCAGGGCAGCTGGTGCAACTCTGGCCTTGTGGACTTTGACGACGTTGAAGTCGATCATGGGGCGTGAGGTTTCTAGGGAACCAACGGGCAGAGACCTTGGTCATGGCCAAATTGTCGTGGATGATGTTGATAACACTTCCATGTGATATTTCAAGTTGTCACTCGATTTCTTCGACCTTCACCCGTCGATTTTCCATGATCATCCTCTCCACACGGGCTACAATGTCCTCGTTGGTCACGACTGACGGGCGTCTTGGATGGGGGTCATCTTCAAGGGGCTCACGACCATTGTGGAACTCCCTATTCCAGTGAACAATGTTTGCATAGGGAAGGGCGGTGTCGGTGTACACTGCAACCATGCGTTCATGGATCTCCTTTGCATTCTTGCCTTCCTTGGTCAAAAATTTGATCACTGCGCGGTGCTTAACCTTCTCCATTGTTGAAACATTTGTGACTGACGATCTGCGATCAGCTACTGCTTCTTAAATAGACGAGGCAGGAGCGTGCAGCTGCAGGTCCTGACTTGTCACTACTTGTCATAACACCCTCACAAACAGCTATCCCCCTTCCTCTATTTTGCCCTACCGATTCGCATTTATTATCTCAAGACCAGTTTCGGCATGGAGTTTGTCATGCCATCCTCAGTCGAACACTAAGAATACACGTATTCTTAGTGTTCGACTGAGGATGGCATGACAAACTCCATGCCGAAACTGGTCTCGAGACAATAAATTGTATGCCTCCCAACAGTAGTTTTATTAATATATATATATATATATATATATATATATATATATATATATATATATATATATATATATATATATATATATTAGGTTGAAGAATAAGTTCTTGCGGTTTTTTTTTAATGTTGTGTTGATTTAATTTTTATTCTGTACCCTCAAAATGGAATGTCAAGTTGAAAGATAGGCGCATTTTCGACACTCTTTATTAATTTTCAATCGAGCCGGGAACAATGCAAACGCAGATAAAGCTCGTCGCGATATTTGTGCTGTGTAAGGAGAAAATGCTTTATCAGAAAGGACAGCTTAATGGTGGTTTTCACGTTTCAAAAACGGTCACTTCAATCTTAATGACGAAGAACGTTCTGGTCGCCCCATTAAGTTGGATGAAGATCAATTGAACGACCTTCTTCATGAAATTCTCGTCAATCGACTAGAGAATTGGCTGTACAATTAGCGTGTGATCAGAAAACTTTAGCGAATCACCTTCATTCGATGGGAAAAAGTTCAAAACTCGGTGCATGGGTTCCGCACGATTTGAGCGAAAGCAATAAACTTCAACGCACACGATTGCCGCATGTTTGCTTGCTCGTCACAAGGCTACTGGTGGATATAAGGACAGATTTCTTCACCGCATCATCACTGGCGACGAAAAGAGGTGTCAACATAAACCATCGAAAACAATGGCTTAGCCCCAATAAAAAAAACACTTCCGCGATTAAAGCAAGGACTTCATCCACGAAAGACGATGCTGTGTGTGTGATGGGATTGTGAACGTATCATTCTATATGAGCTCCTTGTGAACAACAAGAGTGTCAATGCAGAACTCTACGTTCAACAAATGTATCGACTCGCCGAAGCTATTCGTGAAAAGCGACACCATCGACATTATAGAGTTCTTCTGCAACACGACAATGGGAAATCTTGCCGCATCCTCCATATTTGTTAGACTTGGCTCCATCGGATTTCCATCTGTTCCGATCGCTCTCCAATAATTTTGGCGGCGTTTCGTTCAATACTGAGGTGGAATTAAGAACCTGGTTAGACGAATTCTTCGAGTCAAAATCCAGAGATTTTAATTGCAGAGGCATCGAAAATCTAGTTGAACGTAGGGAAGAGGTCGTAAATAACAACAGAGAATACATTATTGATTAAATTGCATATTGTTATCAATTAAAAATAATTCTTTTCTAAAATTGTTAATGGTAATGAATAAATTTGATAAAACCGCAAGAACTTATTCCTCAAACCAATATATATATATATATATATATATATATATATATATATATATATATATATATATACTCCTATATACATATATGTACTAGGTACCGAAAAAAATAAAATATAGATTTTCCTTTATTAAAATATTTTCCAAAATATGATTAATTACTCGGTAGATGAAATTTCAATTGTACATTTGTACATATGGGCATGTATTTAATATATTTTACGAAGTTTTTATATTATACAATCGTATATTCAAGAAATTATACTAAATAAACTAACAAAATAAAATACTGACACGTGCAAAATAGGACAAGGATTTTTTAGGAACATTCTAAAAAAGTTTCTTGAAATCATCTGGCACTATTTTTCTCAGCAGGTATGAACTGTATAACTGTTATTGTTGTCGTACTCAATCTGCAGAGATGCCACCACGCGTGAAAGTGAATCATGAGTTCCGCCAGAGAATTGTTCACTTGAAGACTTCGAGGAAGACTCTTTCTGCGATTTTAAGAGACTTATGAATGTCCTAGAGTGTGATTTCGTGCGTTGTGAAGTTATATAATGAAAACTTAACCTATAAATCTCATGCAAAAGTCGTTCGATCGATCCCCCCAAAAAAATAACTTCTGAGAACATAGAGCTATTAGGCGCTTCTCCCTAAAGAACCTCTTTGAGACTGAAGCATGTAGTCCGTTTCACAGTGTCCTGTCGCTTCAATGCATCAGGGTTCAAAGCTCGTTCTCCCCTAACCAAACCAATCATCAGTAAGAAGAATCAGAAGGCGAGACTCGAATATGCTGAAGCTCATGTTTTTGGAGGGATGAGGATTGAGAAAGAATTCATGTCAGCGACGAAAGTTAATTTAATTTAGTTGGATTTGATGGCAGACGTTTTGTTTTATGCGCTGAAAGTGTCGGACTTAACCATAAATGTGTTAAAAATTCTGCTAAGCATGGAGGAGGCAGCGCCATGGTATGAGTGATGTTTTACCTAAACCTCGTACAGCAAGTTATACGTTTCACTCCGATAATCTCTGAACCAGCCAGCAGTATTTATGCAGGGCAACGCGCCATGCCATACTGCAAAGAGAGCAAAATATTATTTCGAACATGAGGATATCGAAGTAATGAGGTGGCCTGCTCAGAACCCGGACTTCAACCCGATTGAGAATCTCTGGAAGACCATTTGGAGATAAATCTCGAGACCACCAGCCTTCAACTGTTTCGGATTAATGAAATAAAATTGAGTAAGAATGGAACAAAATAGCAACAGAATATCTCAAAAAAAAAACTGCTGAGGTCCTGTGGTCGTCATTGCCTGGAAGTAATAGAAACAAAGGTTTCAACCCCTCATATTAAGTGTTATAAATTTCACAGTTGTCAAACCTTGCTTTGTTTATAGTGAATTTTGCCTGCTAAACAATTCTGTGACTGATCGTTCTCCTATTTTGCACTTGTCAATTTTTTATTTTGTCAGTTTATTTAGTATAATTTATTGAATATCGTATTGTATCATATGAAATCTAAATAAAATATATTAATTGCAAGCCTCTATGTACCATGGAAATTTCCTTTACCTACTCAGCATATTTTTGAAAATATTTAATCGTTCTCTTATTTTTCTCCGTAGTGTATATATATATACAAGGTGACCCATAAAAAAGTTGACCGTACTTTGAATTAGTATAACTCAAAACCTATTAGAGGTTTATAGTCCTGTAAAACAAAACAAATTTAACAACTATTTTATCTGTCGATTCTGGAAATTTCATTAAATTTTCTTTTATGATATTGATACACTAATGGGTTTAGTGGAGGCTATCAAAATTATGTTTGCACAAGGAAGTAAAATAATAAAATTTCGAAGTTTAAAATCAACAAATATATTTAAATCCATTTTTAACAAAAACGCCTCTTAATATGGGTAATACGACTACAAATCCATTTTTTAATTTTCTAAGCACCGTTTCCTTCCACATGTTCTCCATTTCTTTCCAAGCACAGTTGCGCCTTTGATGGCATTGATTGAACAACTTTTTTGATTAACTTGTGCTTTTCCTTAATTCTATTGACTGGTTGATGCTTTGTGGTGGAGTAGAATACGGTAAATATGTAGATTATCGGCGCGAACGATGGGACGTACTATTTCGTCTGTGTTCCAAAATGTTTCACGTTTTTGGAGTAAATTTAAGGGGACGGCTCGTGTGGGGGTAAACACAATCGGGAGACCACACTACGATGATCCTGAGTTTCATTAAATTTGGGCGGTCTGGGGGGCACAACCCCCCAGTATATAATCCTAATTGTTTATAGAATAATGTTCTGACGTTTACAGAGGTGAATGTTTTAACTACATCATGTCAGCGCCTTTAATGGTTTTGCGAATTATAATAGGGGTGGGAGGGGAGGGGGTCTGACGTCAGAAATGACTGATTTGAATTTTTATTTTGTTTTTCACTTAATATCTTTTTATTATCCTCAATCGGAGTCATTTTTATTTGTCAATATATTTTTCCCCATTTTACTATTTTTATTACCTTTTTTTATACATTTAAATCTAATTAGCTGGATCATTTAAAGGAACTACTTTTTTTTAGCCGTTTGTGTATCATAGAGATGTTTATTACGTAGTTTCAAAATCGAATCGGTTTGCGAAGTGTGTCCGTCGTCTATTTCCGAATTATTAACTCTAGTTTCTGATAAAGAAAAATTGGTAACCTTTTTGGACGTTCATAATTTAGTTAAAATTAAAAGCGATTGCGAGATTTGTGGCCGGGCATTAGATGTGGTAAATATGTAGATTAGTGACTCGAACGACGGGACGTACTATTTCGTCCGTAGTTCAATCCCTAAATACGGAAGAAAAAACGAACACTTCAACGCCTATCTTGCAAGCGCTTCCCGTTGACCAAAACGGGAATTAAAGAAAGATTCCACGCTTTCTTCATCGCTATTTCTGAAGTACACCCCCCCCCCAAATAAAGTAAGTAAACAGCGTTTTTCGTTCTTTAGTTTTGTATAACAAAGTTGGCGTCAGCTATATTTCGAATAGGAATCAAATGCGAGAAAAAAATAGGCTTTCCTCATCGCTATTTCAGAAGTATAACCACTGCAATAAAGTACGTAAACAGCGTTTTTCGTTTGGTTATTTTCGGGCATTTTTGTAAAAAAAATGGCCTAAGTAAACAGCGTTTTCCGTTTGTTTACTTTCGGGCCTTTTTGTAAATAAAAAAAATGGCGCCAGCTATAATTAGAAAAGGACTCAAACGCGCATGAATATTCCGACACAGGTGAACGATAATATTTACACAAAATATTTTTTCGGCCGGGCCGCTAATCTACATATTTACCTAGAATACACTTTATTCTTTAGATATCCCCATAAGAAATAATCGCACGATGTTAAGTCATGGGATCTTGGGGGCCATTCAATTGCATGATTTAGCGTGACAATGCGGTTGAAAAAAGTTTCTCTTAGTTTTGTTCTTAGTGCAAGCTGTCTATGAACTGGTGCGCCGTCCTGAATCCACCAAAGTTTATTGAATTGATTGCCGTAAATCTAGCGGAGTTCCGGGAAGATCCTTTCGTGGATCATGCTCAGGTAGGCAGCACCATTCAAGTTATTCTCGTAAAACAATGGGCCGACAAGATAGCCATTCTCGCATATTCCGATCCACAGAGACACTTTCTGCTGACAAATACGTGTGTCAAAGTTGAATGCTAGGTTGGGGGGTGGTTCAGCAGCGCATATTGCCGAATGTTATGGCTATTTACTTTTCCATTCATGAAAAAGGCTGCCTCGTCACCAATCACAATGTTTTCCAAGAAACGAGCAGGTTTATGGAGAAGCCATTCGACAAATTGTCTACGACGAGGAAAATCAGTTTCAAGAAGCTGGTGTCTTGCATGCATCTTATTGGGATGCCATTTTAAGTCATGTTAAATAATGCGGTTAAATGATGACTTTGACGATTATAACACATTCTTTCTGACTGATACATGTGGATTTTGAAGAAGTGTCATCTGAACATTTTCGATATTTTCTGTTGTTCTTATGGTTCACATACGACCCGAACGACTTGTATTTAGATTTAATCATGTTCCTTCATGTTTCTATTTGCTACCTAGGCTCCCTACGCTTCTCTTGAAAGTGCATGCACGGTGGCCTAACCTTCCTAGGCTTCGTTTTATTATTTTACTTCCTTTCGCAAACATATTTTTGATAGCCTCCACTAAACCCATTAGTGTATCAATATCATAAAAGGAAATTTAATGAAATTTCCAGAATCGATAAATAAATAGTTGATAAATAAAACACCTTCTACAGGACCCCCAAATCTCCAAAAGCTTTTGAGTTATACTAATTCAAGTTACGATTAACTTTTTTTTCTGGGACACCCGGTATATATATATATATATATATATATATATATATATATATATATATATATATATATCCACCAGATTATGGCTGGTAGATAACATGCTATTTAAAGTAGCCGCCCTCAGCTTCCACCACGAGCTTAACACGGGTCCTGAACTTGGCGCATCGTTGTTCACTGTGTCCCTGGGAAGATCTTGGAACACCTGCTTGATCTTGGCCACCAGCTCATTCTTGATGTTGCACTTACAACGGTTTGTCTCTTTCTCATCCGCGCCCCTAATATAGCAATCTATGGGATTGAAATCTGGGTAATTAAGAGGCCAGAAAGTGGCACTAGTGAAGTTGTAGAAATTCTCTGACAACCACTTCTGACTGTTTCCTAGGTCTCTAACAGCTTCACATGTTCCTCTCAATTGTGACTAAGACCCTGATCAACGATATTGGTTAGCATGACGTCACCCTGACTGGAGAGACCCAAAGACCATCATATTTGGTCGAAACTTGGTCTTTATCATATATGGAATGTCGCATGGATTGTATGCAAGCCACCTGTTGTTATGGTTGATTTGAAACTGATCCTGGAAGAAGTTATTTTCCTGTGCGAAGAACCAGATCGTTTCCTGCTCAACATAATGCTTCATAATCAGGAGCTTCATAGACTTCGTTAAGCGCCTCTCCTTGGCCTCGTCTGTCAGAAGTTGTCCCTTACGTTTGTTGTACGAGTGATAGCGAAGATCCTCATTCAAGGCCAGCTTTATAGTGGCAACTAAAACATCTCTCTGTTTCCCCGAATCAAGGATTCACTTACTTGGGGTTTCCATGAACTTATCCTGTAGTTCTTAGGTGAATTTCAGCGAGCGGACGCAGTCAGAACGCCTGTTGTATTCCTTTCTGATGGCCACGGTTTCATAGTTTCCATTGCAGCTGTCCATGTCACGTCCTTCAGCTTTTGTAGTGTTCACAGAACATTGTGCAACAACCATAACGTTATCATTTTGATACCCGGCGATAAAGCTAACTGTTTTCTAATATTCAGATGGCTCCCAGTCCTCCATATCAGCTAACTTTTTATCAACTAAAATTTTAATATGTATGTTCTCAACAACGCACAAAAAATATATATATTTGTTGGCCTATATTGTTCCCAGCTAATTGTAATTTTCAGGAGGAAGCCAATAACAAAAAGTAATTTAAACATGCAGGTGATTTTCTTTTAATTTATTTTCAACAACTTATCGAATTTGTGCTCTTATCTTCTGGTATTACCTATTTTTCTTTCGAATGGTGGTAATGAGATTATTGAGTATTGGGTTTGGTATGTTTAGAGAGTGAAGTTGCTTTGGGGATAGATGTAAGAAAAATAGATAGAGGTATGTGTAATCTGGAGAGAGAGATAGAGAATTGTAATAGGTTGTCTGGCAAACTCAGTTGCTGTTTTTCTTTTCAACATTTTTAGTTACGTGCAAGTGAAGTCGCCAACGACTCTACATCTCACTATCTCGGTCGGTCGCTCCGCATTTTTCTTTTGTAATAACATTGTAACTATTCGGCCGATTATATCGAAATTTGAAACCCTTATGTTTTTTTACATTCTCTCCTGAATGATAAAATTGCCAAAGTCCTTCCAAGTTAGCCAAGGAATTATTTTGTTTTGGAAATAACATCATATCTATTCGACCCTTCTAACGAAATTTGAAACACTTATGTTGTTTTCCATTCTCTTTCGAATAATATAATTGACAAGATCCTCCCAAGGTTAGCCCGGGAATTATTTTGTTTTGGCAATAACTTCATAACTATCCTGCCGATTCTAACGAAATGTGAATCTCTTATGTTGTTTTACATTTTCTTACAAATGATATAATTTCCAAAGTCCTCTCATGGTTAGCTCGAGAATTATTTTGTTTGGGAAATAACATCACAACTATCTGCTCAATTCTAATGAAATTTGAAACCCATATATAGTTTCACATTGTCCTTCGAATAATATAATTGCTAAAGTCCTCCCAAGTTAGCCCGGGAATAATTTTATTTTGGCAATAACATCATAACTATTCGGCTTATTCTAACCAAATTTAAAACTCTTAGGCTGTTTTACATTCTCTTTCGAACGAAAGAATGGCCAAGGTAGTCTTAAGGTTACTCCAAGAATTATTGAAACTTTTGAAGGTTGTAACGTCATAATCAGAATAAGTAAGAGCACGTAACCTTTTGGTCAGCAGAACTTGTTAGTTCTTTTTGTACTTCCTCACTTTAGTGAGTTTAGCGTTCAAGCCTTTGTTTTCTTAACCAATGGCAGTTTTGTCGTCATTGGAATACTTTCAAATGCACTTATTCTTCTTTAGTTTGTTTCCTTTTCCGGTAATGAATTTATAACTTTTAAAATTGTGCCCACTGCGGATCTTTTTATTTATTTATTGTTGTTCACTTCGGATCTTTTTATTAACTTGCACTTGCCTTATTTTTTACTTTGTCCACTTCGGATCTTTTTGTTAATTTGACTTTTTCAAAGTTAATTTGCATTGTACTTTCTTTAGAGCACGTTAAGGTAGATAATAATTTTACATTATTCATGTTTAGTAGTTAGTCGTAAATCGGTAGGATGTCTCTTTTTGCGTTTGTCCATCCATTAACATTGAGGGAGAAGATCTTCAAATATTAATACACCTTATTCGGTTATTCGTGTTTTAATTTCTATGTGACTCTTTTGGTTTCGTTCCACCATCTCTCTGTCTGGAGATCTTATTCTTCCACATCTTTTCTTTTTAAACTTCTCATGAGTGAGGTTGAAACAAAACTCCTGTCGGATCTCAATTAAATCATGTCTTAGAGCTGCAAACAAATCATTTTCACTAATATTTACGTCATAGTCGTAATTATATTTCCCTTTAATAACTCCCGAAATGATGACTGCGGTTTTAGATATTTTGGGTACTATTGCAGATAGTGATCCGAAAATCCTCATACATTGATCTACTCAGGTTCTAGAAGTTTTGGGGGGGCGTGGCATGACCCAATGGCTCGGTCTCTCGTTCACCCCCCATTTGCATGGATGTACTCGTAATAGTGTTTCCGTATTTGGTCGTAGGGTACACTTTAGTCTGAGAATCTTTAGGTTCCGGCGCTCGTGGCTTATATAGGCAGGGATCTCTGTAGTTTCCTTCATGGTTTTTATTTGGGTCTGGAACGGCTTCGCTGATGGAGGATTGTCCTGGAACCAGATTTGTTTGAGGCCGCTGTGAACCAACATCTTATTTTTTACAACCTTATAGTTTTCCGGTTTTATAACGTTGTCAAAGTGTGCGTGAGGAATGCATATCGCTAAATCTGGTCTCATTTCCAGGTCTTTTGATCGGCTGTTTTTACCGCATGTGCGTATGTTGTATTCGCTTTTAATTTCTTTCATCTATCAACTAGTTTTTTCTGTCCGCTATGAATGTCATTTTAAGCAGACCTGCCATGGATAGGGTTCGATGCGGGTTACGACAATTAAGTCACTGCTTTTGCGAGTTCGTAAATTCTTTCCACGTATGTCCTGCGCCAGCGCACTCCGACCACACCTTTCCTTTTAACGGGCGATCTTTTGTGGAATGTTTCTCCAAGGCGTAGTACGAGAAGTACAATTGAAGCGGGACAAATATCTCACGTTTAATGCTATCTTTGGACGGCTTCGAATTAGTTCAATTGAAAGCCAATTTATTTATTTGACTGTGAAGTGACATAACACAAAGATAGAGCCATGGAATCGATATTTAGAGTTGGTTTAAGTTACTTTATATATAGCGATTCCCTTATTGTGAGAGTCATCGTGACTGGCTTTTGGCATTGTATTACATAATTTCATATTGAAGATTGTTCTTTTTTTAGTTAAAATTGGGTCTGTTCTGCGATTTATTTCCATATGGAGTGAGAAGCGGGCCCCAATACCCTACCAATGTTGCGAATATATGAACCAGAGGAACATCCTGGAAATAGGAATTGGTATACGACACCACTGCGTGATTATTTGGGGACGCGATACTTTATGGGGTATAAGACACAATAAGGGATCAATAATGAAATGAAAAACGCCAGTCACTAAAAATAATTTTCAAATTTTAGACATCGAAGAATACTCGAAGGATACTCGGAGGATACTCGGAGGATACTCGAAGGATACTCGGAGGATACTCGGAGGATACTCGGAGGATAACGGAATCTTTATATATAAAATCATTTAAGCCATCACTAAACCACGACGATTCCCGGCTATATATCTCTGCGTTATGACTTCACAGTTATAAATATACTCAATAATCCTATTACCAACATTCTAAAGAAATTTAGCAATAACAGAAGATGAGCCAACATGCTCGAATATATATATATATATATATATATATATATATATATATATATATATATATATATATATATATATATATATATATATATATATATATATATATATATATTATAGTGGAGGTAGTTTCTTCTACGAATGATAATTTAATCTTAAAAATGAATCCAAGGACTAGAAAAAGTAGTTTCCATTATACTGATTCTATAATGACAACGTTTCAGGCTCCATGCCTATCATCAGGCCTGACAAAGAGAGATGATTATCAAAAAAATCTTTTAAATTCTAATATATTTCATAATGGCATAAAGTGAAATTCAAATTATACAAATAAAACACTATTTAAATGGGGCAGGAGACTGGAAATAAAAAAAGGCAGAGTCTGTAACCTACCCGGTTGAACTGTGAGGAAAATTCAACTGAATAAGTTAAGGAATGGCGCCAGTAGTCATCCAGAGATCAAGGGAAAATAATTAGTCTTTCCGCGCAAATTAAAACAAGAAGAATGGATTTCGTTTTTAAATGAATGGATCAAGCTTGGAATGTAACAATTTAGGCTATTAGTAAGTAAAAAATGTTTGATTTTGTTCTGTTTAGATTTTATCAAGTTTATCTAGAAATTTTCTTTTATAAGTTTATTTCCTTTTACACAATATTTAAACAATGTTAAAATTTTTTTGATGCAGCACCCCGAATAATTTTAGCTACGAGTCGCCACTTCTGATTAAAGTACACTAAAATAATTTTTGTTTGGGATCTAATATTTCAAAACATTAAAAAAACGTAACTATTCATCTATTATTTTCTATTTTATTGATAACTTGCATAATTTCTTAAGAGTTTAACGCCAATACACTAAATTCAAACTAAAAAAAACTAATATTTATGACTATATTTTAATTTTTTTTCATCCTAGACTGTTTAGTAAAAATTCCTCCTTCAAACTTAGAGAATTTGTATAATCTATATAGAGAAGTTTTATTTATGTCTCTATATTAAAAGGAATTTACTGAATAGTATAACTATGCTATATATTTCGGAGTATCAAGTAGTTCTAGCACGATGACCAGCAGCCATATTTTATATTCCTATCTCCTTAATCGTTCAATCAAAGGAATTGGGATCCTCTTCCCATAATTTGTGGAAGAAACTCCACAAAATGGACGCGCGGTGGTCTTATTAAATCCTAACGCGCGGGAAATACAAAAAGGCGAACGCAAGAAAAGGATAAAAGGTCAAGATACCTAAGTCAACAAGAGGAAACGAATAAACAAACAATTCACGTCTCGGGATAGAATTATCAGAAGAATGTAGTCTACAAAATAGCTGTGCAAATACAGACTTTGACCAAAGGAAATTGTAATATAGATGTGTGACAAGCAATATAGATAAATCTATTGGGATATGTGAGTAAATCAAACATAGACAGATGTTCGATAGCTCTGCCTTAGGGGTGGAAACTTAAGAGCTCGATGATGGAGGCTCGTCCTACGGACGAGATTAAGCTGTATATATAGGAAAGCAATGAAAAGCATTGTTATTAAGACATTGAAATCAATTCGTTCTCATTCATCTTAGCGTTACGGACTCCCTTTAATTCGCCTAAGTCTTGTCGCTCTAGAATTCAATACATCGCGTTGAATAAGAAATCCTGCTTCTTTCCCGCAAAGTACTCTTGACGTGCCACTTGTCTCTTTAATAGACCCTTATTAGAATACAAGTATATTTTTGCTACGTCCTCTCTTAAAGTCCTTCTTTACCTCGATTACCCGTAAACCTTCGGTAAGCCCAGCCAACTATAATAGTAACCTTGAAGAATCATCTTTGGAGTCAGATAATTCCCCATTTATACATATAAATTGGTAAGCAATCCGCTAATAAACAGGTGATAACTCACAGCTATAAACTGGTTATCTCACTATAAATTGGTAGACCGGGCAGTGAAGGTATCAAAGAAGTGGACTCATCAAGTCTTCGTCAGACAGGAAAAGGTGAAAGGGACATCGTAAACGCTATCAACCCTTAAGCCGCCCATCTTCAATGAAACAGCAGTCATAGGTTGGTTCTAAATTGTGGAGGCCCAGTTTCACAGCTCCGGAATAAAGAAGAAGGAGACATTATTTTTCCATGTATTGGCTTCACTTCCTTATGAGACCGTCGATCGTCTTACGGCGGCCATTACAACGGACCGACTCCAAGCAGGATGAAGGAATACAGGAGTCGCCAACGAGGACACCAACCCCAAGCCCACTCTAAGCCCAAGAATGAGAAAACCTGGCGAACTCCATCATCGTTGGTCTACTCTTTCGAAGGAGCTGTAGGGAGGATGGTGGAAGGGCGCATTTCTACACCCCGAACCACTGCAATCGACATTGGAACGAGATGATACTAGACGAATCTCACGCCGTACATTCAGGTACAGTTTTTAAAAAATATTAATAACAAACGTAGAGAGTGTTGTGTTCCAGTAATGATCAATTTAACTGCCCAAATTCAATATTTTTTTATATGTCTGGTGGTGTGAGAAGGATATCAGTCCGAGCAATTTAATAATGTACAAAGTCAGTTAATTGTTAATATAAAGTTAACTCCTGCTGGCTTACATAGTCCATGTATGCACTAATCTAAAAGTTAACTCAGTATGCTTAAGTTCAGTACAGCTAAAAGTGAGGTGCTCTGGTACACACGCACAAGCTTTCTAGCGTCCATTGCAAGAATAAATAGATTCAGTATGAAGCCTCACAGACGAGTGCCATGTGAATTCTGTAAAAGCTTGTAATTGGTACGCGTATACGAATAATTAAAATGAAAGATATAGCAGTGTTCTTGAATAAAAATAACTCCTTGCGTGAATAATATATATGTACACAATATATTCATATAAATAATGATGTAAAATACGAATGTTATATATCTCTGAAAAGTAATATTGTATAGTTTTCGTCTATGTAAGTTATAAGGAATATGCGTTGCTAGGCAGAATAGGCTCCTTGTTGAATCTTCACATATGAGCCTCATGGGAACTCTATAAAGTCTTGTAACGGCTCCGAAAAAAACGACAAGCCGTTTGTCAGGAATCCGCCGTTCATGTATTACTAATCCTGGTGTAGGCGTTATTGTAGCGAAACATTTAATGAAAGAGGAAGAGGCATAAAAATATTCACGTCTCGTTGCCTCTATAGCTTTATTACATGCCTTATTATGTGTTTGATAAGTGTTGTAATTATATTATGTAGAAATCTAAAGAAGGATAGAAGAAAGTTGTGGATAAATTGTATATAAATGTATTAGATTTTACTATTATTGTATTATATGATAGAACATAGCATAAATAGGCCCGTTTAGTACAGGAATGCACTTATGTAAGTGTCTTTGCCCTGTGCGTATGTTTTAAATTCTGTCAGATATTAAATGGGCCAAAAATATGTATTTCATATGTATCTACCTATGCAATTTTATACGCTGTTTACTCAACCACTCCATTACTGGCGTGGGAGTACTGTGGTGATCGGTTTATATAATAGGCAGGCTACTGGCACCAAGTTGCAGGACTCAATATGCCCAGCAAGAAACTCCACAAAATGGACGCGCGGTGGTCTCATTAAATCCTAACGCACGGGAAATACAAAAAGGGCGAACGCGAGAAAAGGGATAAAAGATCAGATACCTAAATGAACAATAGCAAACGAATAAACAAACAATTCATGTCTCGAGATAAAATTATCAGAAGACAGGAGTCTAGGGAACACCTGAGTAAACACAAAGTCCAACCAAATGAAATTATAACAGTTGTTCTGTAAAATCGGGTCATATAATAGCTAGATTAGCTGGAAGATGTAAGCAAATTGTGATACACAGCCGTGCAAAACTCCGCCCTTAGGGGGTGGAACTAATGAGCCCCGACGACAGATTTGTCCCGGAGTCGAATTTAGGCCGCGCCTCCCTGGAAATAAAACTATATATAGGCGAGCTATGAGAGGAATAGAGAGTTAAGAATTAAGCATTATAATTGTCATTAAGTATTGTCATATCCGTATTAGCGTTTACGGAACCCCTTTTAAATTCATCAAGTCTTGTCGCTCCAGAATTTAATATTCGCGTTGAGTATATATAGACTGCCAGTCGCCTGCAAAGTAACTTGGTGACGTGCCGCTTGCCCTGTTATAGGCCAATATTAGAATAAAATACATGTTTTTGCAACGTCCTTCTTTACCTCGATTACCCTAAACCTTCGTTAAGCCCAGCCAAAATAAAAACACTGTGGAGATCATTCATTCAATTTAGCTTCAATAAGTTGCGTAAAACAATAAATCGGTGTCCCCGATCACCCCTATTTACCTTTAGTTCCCATAATTTCATTAAATCCTAACGCGCGGGAAAAAGGATAAAAGGTCAAGATACCTAAGTTAACAAGAGGAAACGAATAAACAAACAATTTGCGTCTCGGGATAGAATTATCAGAAGACGGGAGTCTACAAAGGAGCTGTGCAAATACAGACTTTAACCAAAGGAAATTGTAACAGAGATGTGTGACAAGCAATAGAGATAAAACTATTGGGATATGTAAGTAAATCAAACACACACAGCTGTTCGGTAGCTCCGTCTTAGGACGTGGTCTAGGCCACTCCTCTAGAAGATAAAACGGTATACATATAGGCGAGCAATGAGAAGCATTGTTATTAGAATTGTTATTAAAACATTGAGATCAATTCGTTCTAATCTTAGCTTTACGGAACCCCCTTTAGTTCACCTAAGTGTTGTCGCTCTAGAATTCAATACTTCGCGTTAAATAAGAAAGCCTGCTTCTAGCCCGCAAAGTACTCTTGACGTGCCACTTGTCTCATTAATAAGAACTTATTAGAATAAAAGTATATTTTTGCACGTCCTTTCTCAAAGTCCTTCTTAACCTCGAATATCCGTAAACCTTCGTTAAGCCCAGCCAACTATAAGAGTACCCTTGAAGAATCATCTTTGGAGTCAGACTTTTTCCCATTCTAATAAACTGGTAACCATCCCGCTAATGAACAGGTGAGATTATTAACTCACCGCTATAAACTGGTTACCTCGCTATAAATTGGTAAGATATACCCCAGAAAATATTTTATGAATTCTTACACAACTATCAAATCTTAGAATTGCCATATAATAATAAACAAGGAATTAATAAAATATTTTCTTTATATCCAGACGAAAGAATAACCTGCTTCTCTTAGGCCTTGTATTGTTGCCAAATGTCACCGTTTCTCTTATTTAGGCGATTTATATTAAATATATTGAAACGATAAAATGGAAAGTACTTTCTATAGACTTTTAAATAAATTTATATTTATTAACCAAAATTTACTATATACCACTCTTTCGTTTCTTTTTTTCTTTTTTTTAATTCGTTTAAAATTTCTTCATATCATGGAAATAAAAATTATTTAGTTAGTGGTAAAAATAAGGAAGTGATTGAGAGAATAACAATAATTTGGATAAATATAATTAAGCTGTTTAATTTAGAGTATAAGGCAAAAGAAAGCGCAGCATAGGAGAGTGAAGTGGTGGAAAATGTGCGACATGAGAGTGAAGTATCTGTAAAAGCGTGGCATACGGGAGTGAAGTAGGTGAGAAAGCGCGGCATAAGAAAGGGAGGAGTAGGAGGGTGGAGTGTCTGACAAAGCGCAGCATAAAAGAGTGAGTTGGCTGAGAAAGTGCAGCATATGATAGTGAGATGATTAAGAAAGTGCGGCATAAGAGAGCAGAAAAGATGGCTGAGAAAGCGTGGTATAAGAGTAAGCTGGGAATTAACAAATAAAGCGCGGCATAAGTAATTAAGGTGTCTGAGAAAGCGCAGTATAGGAAATGAACCTGGATGAGAAAGTTCGGCATAAGAGGGTGAGGTGGCCGAAAAAGTGGCAAAAGAGATAGAGCTGGATGAGAAATCGCAGCATAAGAAAGTGAGGTCGTTGAGAAAGCGCGCCATATGAGAGTGACCTTGTTGAGGAAGCGTGTCTTAAGAATGAGATGCTATAGAAAGCTCGGAATAAGAGACTGAGGTTGTTGAGAAAGCACGGCACAAGAGAGTAAACTTGCGGTGCAAGCGCGGAATAATAGAGTGAGGTTGCCGAGAAAGCACGTCATAAGAAATTGAGCTGGATGTTGAAGTCCAGCAGAAAAGTGTGAGGTGGTCGAGAAACGAGAAAAAGAGATTGAGTTTGCTGAGAAAGTACTGCTTAAGATTTAGGTAGTGGAAGAAAGGCTGGCATAAGAGAGTGAGATTTATGTGTAAACGCGGAATAATAGAAATAAATTGTTGAGAAAGCACGGTATAAGATAGCCAGGTGGCTGAACAAGCGGGTTATAAGGTAGAGAGCTTACTGAGAAACGACGCATAAGAGATTGAAGAGGCTGAGAAAGCAACAGCATGAGGGAGATGAAGGTGGCTGGGAAAGCGCACTATAAGAGTGCGGTGGCAGAGGAAGCAAGGTATAAGGAAGGTAAGTTAAAGAAAGCGCGGTACACAAGAGTGAGTTGACAGTGTAATGGTGGGGTAATAGACTGAGGGTCATGAGAAAATGCGACATAAGAAATTCGGGAAGCTGAAAAAGTCCGGCATGGGAGAGTGAAGTGGCGGAAAATTCACGGAATGAGAAAGTGAAGTGGTTGAGAAGTGCGGTATAAAAAAGTGGTGTAGCTGAGAAAGCGCCCCATAAGTCAATTAGGTTGCTGAGAAAACATTGCATTTAGAGAGTGAGGCAGCTTTGAAGGCGCGACATAATAGATTGCGCTCTCAAGAGAACTGTGGTATAAGAGATAGCACGGAATAGGAGAGTGGCGAAGTTAAGAAAGCGCTGAACAAGAAAATGATGTGTGTTGTTAAACGCAGAATAATAGAATGAATTTCCTTAGAAATCGCTTGGATAGAATGGGACTATTGTGCTTTCTAAGAACTTATTGAATGGTGTTAAACTGTTGCATAGTTTTTAAGGTTTTATGTTACGTTCGAGTGATCGAGTGCCGGAGGAAGTGTTTTGATATATGTGGAGTATGAGGCAAGGGGTTTGCGATGTACAGAGCTTCGGTTGTTTAATGTCTTTATGGATTGAGCACTGGGAGAAATATAAGTAGGAACGAGGGAAGAGGTGTGTGACTGAAGAGGAATGGTATAGAATAGGTGCTATGTTGGTATATGATAGAGACCAGGTGTTACAAATGGTGAGAGTGGGAAGGGTTCGGAAATGTAATGGAATGCAATGTGGGTGGTTGGGGCTAATTTTAAATGCAGAAAAAGGTAATGTTTTTTTAGGGTGAAAATGATCTTACAGTAATGAGGTGAACCAGGACCAAGTGCGATGAGTTAAGTATCTATGGAGTATAGTGAAAGACGATAGTACGAGTGTGACTGTCAGGGAGTAAGCGAATACTATGGAGTTGCGCGCAGAATGTAACATAAATTTCATGATGGTACCAATGTTAGTGTATGTGAGTAACACTATGGTATAGAAAGAGGAGAGAAAATCAAGAGTGCGGACAGTGCAATTAGGATGTGAGGAGAGATAGCGTAAGGAGCAAATGTGTAAGAGGGATATATATAGGGTGTGAAAGTGTGAATGAGGTCGTGACTGAAAATGTTATCAGAATTGGTCACGTAAGAAAAGTGGATGAAAGCACACTTATGCATGGAGGGGATGTGCGTTTGAGGCCTCTGCCAGAGCATGAACAATGATGCTTCAGCACATGACGCGCCATCGCAATGGCGGACAAAATGAATAGGCAGCGTTGTGCTTAATAGGAGAGGAAGGTTGGTGATGGCGAGGGAAATGGGAGGCCATAATGGGTGTCAGGTAGAGGAAATGTTTAGGGATGATCATGCTCTCCGCCCCATTTTATGGAAAACGGCTGAAGTTAAAGTTTATTTATTAATAATTTATATAAAAAAGAAAAATCCAATAATAGAGAAGTTGGAGAGTGAATCAAATGAAATTGAAGAAGTTAGGGGAAAGGAAAATTCGAATATTCGTGGAAGACATTCCTTCAACTATCCTACATGTTTTTATGTGCAGAGAGAGCACAAACGATTTTTTAACGAGTCCATCCCGGTGACACCTGCATCGGCATAGAGCCTCGTATAAAGGAACTACTTTATTAATTAAGTTATATTAAAATTACAAATGACCCTTCCCCTACACACATACAAAGTCAAAGCAAAAACCACAAAAGAGAATCCTAAACTTAAAAAAAATAGGCTGAAGAAAACACAAGCTCCAGCTTCGACAGGAGGCCCGCTTGCTTCAGGTACCCAACCTCCTCCAAAAAGTGCATTAAACCAGAGGCATTGTGTAAGAACCCATCATTACAAATACAAGGGATAAGGGGTAGCACCCTGCTTGTCCCTGTACAGGGACGCGAAGATCTTCCAGACTGAGGCACTCAACAAGAATGGGCCGGGCAGTCTATAAGACCAGATAGTCGCTGCAGTAAAGTGCAGGAAAGTGCTTCATCAAGTGGTGGTGTGTCCATGGAGTGTGTCTAATTTGAAGACGACATAAAGTCACCGGAAGCCTTTGAAGTAAGGCACTGGAATAGTCGCTGCGCAATGGCGCGCAACATTACTTTCTTTTTGGTCGTTTTCCCTCTTCTTTGCCAGGTAGCCCGGATGGCTGACCTGATTTCTGACATGGAGTCAGTATAGGAAACAGCGAAACATTAGTCTGGTAGCCCATTCCTTGCGGACTCTGGCGTCTTCATCAGCACGCTAATTTCCCGCAATCCCCACATGTTCCGGAACCCAGTAGAAGATAGTCTCATCATCTGCCAGATTCGCGTCAGCTGTGGAGCAACGGATACTGCGAACAAGGGTGTTTGTAGATTTAAAGAGCCCAAACCCCTCATGATAGTTTGTGAGTTGCTATAAATCACGATCATGTCTCTAAACCTGGCACGACGTAGCGCCTGGGAAACCCCCCTGAATTAAACCCGAGGGAGTACGGCTTGGAGGCCGACCACCTTTTCAGAGTTAAAGTCATCCATACACACTGGCACGCCTCTAGCGTGATACGAAGTGTGCTCCAAAAAGTTCGATCGCAATAATCCTGGCATTGTAGAGTAAAATAGAAAGAAAGCATTAGATTTGCAAAGGGATGTAATAAGGATGTGCTTATTTAATTGTTGTATAAATTTTCTTTTTATGTGTTTATTACGAGGGGCGGTCAATAAGTTTTGCGAATCGGTAGGGCAAAACAGAGGAAGAGGAATGGTTGTTTGTGGGGGTGTTAGGACAATTTATGACAAGCCAGGACCTGCAACCGCACGCCAATGCATCGTGTATTTAAGAAGCAGTAGCTGATCGCAGAGCGTCAGTCACCACTTTTTCAACAATGGAAAAGGTTGAGCACCGCGCAGTGATCAAATCTTTGACCAAGGAAGGCAATAATGCAAAAGAGATCCATCCATGAACGCATGGTTGCAGTGTACACCGACACCGCCTCTTCTTATGCAACCATTGCTTGCTGGAATAGGGAGTTCCGCCATGGTTGTGAGTCCCTTGAAGATGACGCCCGTCAGACGTGACCAACGATGACAATGTGGCCCGTGTGGAGAGGATGATCCTCTAAAATCGACGGGTGAAGGTCGAAGAAATCGAGCGACAACTTGGAATATCACATGGAAGTGTTATCAACATCATCCACAGCAATTTGGGCATGACCAAGGTCTCTGCCCGTTGGGTCCCTAGAAACTTCACACCCCATGATCGACTTCCACGTTGTCAAAGTGCACAAGGCCAAAGTTGCACAAGTTGCCGTGCGCGAGTGCGGATTCGAGGAGCTCAACCATCCCCCCTACAGTCCAGATCTGGCCCCTAGCGACTACTTTTTATTCCGCCAGCTCAAGGCTGCACTGCGTGGACGCCGGTTTGGGGATGATGAAGATGTCCAGCTCGCCGTTTAGGAGTGGATTGAACAGCAGTCGGGAGATTTCTGGTTGTCGGGAATTCGAAGCCTCAGGGACAAGTGGCGCAAGTGCATTGAAGTCGAGGGTAGTTATATTGAAAAATAATAAAACACTTTTCCTCATATCTCGTTTCCTTATATCCGAATTGCAAAACTTATTGACCGCCCCTCGTATATTGAGTGTTTGGTCTTGTACTTGTGTTCATTTACAGTTTCTCTTTGTTATGTGGTGGTTTGTGTTTTGCATTGTTTAGCTTTAGTATATTGTGTGTTTGGGTAGTTCAGTAGATCTTGGTGTTCCTATTTACTTTATGTAGTTATTTAGTTTGTTAAGTATAAATAACCGGTATTCTCGACATATTTGATAGTTAGATTTAGTTTAAATTGCTGCGTCTCATCCAGAGTGATTCTATTTATGGTTTTCTGTCTTATATTAGTAGTTGTTTTCTAGTTCCTGTTCATTTTTAGCAACTTTCCCTACAATTTATTTTTACTATTTTCGATTTTGAAGATAGCACCTCGTTATTTTTCACTGCTGAAGGTGCAGCTTCAAGATTTTCTTGCTTTTGGAGATATAGCTTCATTATTTTCAGTTTTTAAATATAAATCTTGACAATTTCCCTTTTTAAAGATATATTTTCGCTGTTTCAATTTAATTTTTAAGATAGAACTTTATTAGTTCTTGCTTTTGAAAATAAATTTTTCCCATTTCATCTTTTTGAAGATAGATCTTTATGATTTCTAGTTTATGAATATAGATCTTCGCTATTTTCAGTTTCTGAAGATAATTCCTCACTGTTTCTATTTTTTTAATACAGAACTTTATTATTCGCTGTTTTTGAAGATTGATCTTCACTATTTCCAGTGTTTAGTCGCGTGTGACTCTATATCTCACTATGTTTGGTCGGTCGGTCCCCGTTTTGCTTTTTTGGGGTTTTGGTAATATCAATGTAACTATTCGGCCGATTCTAACGAAATAACATCATTAATAATATCATTAATATTAGGCCGATTCTTACGAAATCTGAAAACTTTATGTTGTTTTACATTCTGCTTCGAATGATATAATTGCCAAGATCCTCCCAAGGTTAGTCCTGGAATTATTGAAAGTTTTGAAGGTCGTAAGAACATAAATAAGAATAAGTGAGAGTACGTGACTTTGGTCAGCAGACCTTGTTAAAAATGGCTCTTCACATTTTAGAGGTTAAGAAGATAGATCTTTATTATATCCTCGTTTTGAGGAAGCTCTTCCCTATTTTCATTTTTGGCAGATAGATCTTTACTGCAGTTTTTGAAAATACAGCACCCCATTATTCACTTTATGACAGTAGATCGTCACTCTATCCTGTATTAGAAAATCTATATCAATTATTTTCAAATTTGAAGATAGATTTTAATCCTTTTTTTAGTTTTGAAAATAAATCTTCACCATTCCCTGTTATTGAAGATATATCTTAACTACTTTTATTTTTTAATATAAAGCTTTTCTAATTATAGGTTTTGAAGAAACATCTTCATCATTTCCAGAATTGATGATAGATTTTTACAATTTTTAGTTTTCAAGATATGTATGTAGATATCTTCACAGAAAGCTTCCTACTTTGAAGACCTTTCATTATTTTTTTTTTCACTATTTCAAGCAGAGGAGTGTGTTGTGTATGTGTGTGTGTGTGTGAATGGGTGGGGGATAGTTGATTTGTTATTTTACAAACTTTAATGCCCATCTTTTCTTTTAGTATACCAGTATCTTGATTAGGGGTTGTTTCGCCCGTGTTTCAATTAAGGGGCACACCCATGACTGTATTCCTTACCACTTCTGTAGGAACAAAATGAGACAGGCCCCTGGGAAGAATGGGGGGAGGGGGAGAGGGGGGGGGCTGCAGCGTCACCAAAATTCAATCCTTATTTGATTAACTAAAAACCTAGAACCAAAGTTAAAGTAACTCAAATTTTGCATTTGAAACCCCCGCTGTGGGTGAGCGAATTTTCCTAAGACTGCGTAGAACAAATACAAGATGGGGGCGAGGCCCCCTTCTTTTAAGAGTTGAAAGATAAGGTCTGCTCCTCCTTTCCTCGAGGCTTCTTTAACGGCGCGACATTAAAAATTCTCGGCTTCGTATTTCAACAAACGAAACGAAACGTTTTCTGGCGAAAATGCAGAACTCCGCAGCGCGTCAGAACCGGGTGAAAAATTGCCGAATCAGCCGCTCATATTGGCGCGATCGGCCCGTCCGGAATATCAATTGGGGGTGGGGCGCACTGCCGCTGAAAGAGAGGGCCTGGGGGGGTGGGTGACTCGCCTCCAGCTTTTAGGGAAATGATAAAGGCAGACACATGAGGGATGAGGGAGGCAGAGAATCAGACAAGCGCGCGAGAAAGAGAAGATGAAGGAGTGAGTACAAATAAGGGACGGCTCAAGAGAGAAATTGACAGGGCTTCACAAGGAATAGGATTTTATCAAAAGATATTGCGAACCTTCGCGAGCAGGTATTATTTCTACAGAGCTTTAGAATAACGGACCAGCAAAGGTCAGGTGGGCTACTCCATGGCTAGCCGAAGAATTTAGATGGTTTCAGATGAAACACATTGAAATAGCACTTGTCAAGTCTATTCTTAAACATAAAGAATGTTCCATTAAGACGGATCGAAGTTAGCAGTAAATAAAACAGTGTTATTGGTGAAAATTTATCGATTTCACTATTTAATCATGTTATTTGAGTCATGGCAATTATGTGTGAAAAATAATATCGCCTAAATGTTTGCCAAGGCTTCGGCGGCACACCTCCACTCGAGGGTCAAAACTTTTGATGACGTCTCTGCATAGTTGCTCCTCGATCTCACCAATATGCCCTATTATTTTATCCTTCAGGTGTTGAATTGTTATTGGCTTGTTGACATAGACCTTACTTTTGAGATGACCCAAAGGAAGAAATCTAAAGGCGTCAAGTCACACAGTCGTGTTGGCCAATTGACCTCGCTGTTTCGAGAGATGGTGGGAACTTCTCATTCAATAAAGCCATTGTTGCATCGACCGTGTGGCATGTGGCACCGTCCTGTTGAAACCACAAATCTTCGACATCCATAGAATTCAATTCAGGCCATAAAAAGTTGGTTATCATGGCACGGTATCGCCCGCCTGTCCCTGTAACAGAATTCCCGGCATCATTTTCGAAGAAATACGGCCCAATGATTTCGCTAGCAAAAAATGCACACCAAACAGTGACCTTTTGTGGATGCAGTGGCTTTTCAACAATCTTCCTGGGATTTTCATCAGCCCAAATGCGACAATTCTGCTTATTAACGAATCGACCAAGATAAAAATGGGCTTCATCACTAAAGATCATTTTTTGCGAAAAATCATCATCGGCTTGTCTTTGCTCGTGCACCCAATTGACGAATGTACGGCACTTCAAATGGTCAGCAGTCTTCGGTTCTTGTGTCAATTGAATTTTGTAAGCGTGTAGAGACAAATCTTTTGTCAAAATTCGATGTAACGTTGTTGTGGAGAGGTTCAATTCCTGCGCGCGATGACGAGTAGAGGTGTCTGTATCTTTGGACACATTCTCACTGCTGCAGCAATGTTTTATGCTGAACGGCGTAAACTAGCACGCAATGGCGTTTTCATATCTGCCCGTTTGTTTGAATTTGCAAACAATTTTCCCAATTGCGCTCTCGGTTGGTCGATTATATTTACCAAAACAATCGCGAAGTCCCCGAAATGCGTTTCTGTTTGAACGTGCATTTTCGTAATAAGCTTCGATAACTTTAACACGTTGTTCGATTCATAATCTTTCCATGGTTGAAATTAAAAAAGACTAAAGTTGTTAAATCTGAAAGAAAAAGAAAAAAATCATTAGAGGTTTAAACTTAACTCACATTTAAGATCGGTCCAAGTTATTCGAACACCCGTTATTACGTTATTATAAGAGATAAACTTTGGACCACTTTAGGCCGCATACAATTCAATATTTCATATAATTTTATATGTAAGAAAGTTTTGCGAAATTACAATGTCAAATCGCCTATTTTTCATTTTAAATTAAGGGTTCCCATCCTTTTTTTAACTTTACGTATATGGACCCCCATATACGTATATGCAATATTCCTAAATGAATATTTATTTGTAGGTTAGTAAAAGCTAATAGCCTAAACACATCTAATATAATATAAAAAAAATGTAAATTACAAATTTTCAAAAGTTTAATTGCTAAAACTATAACATATTTTTACTTGTAATGACAGAATTAGTAAAAAACTACTATTTCAAAGAACACAAATTTAGTAGTAAGGCTATTAAATAGGATCCCATTACATAGGCCCTACTAATAAGATCCTTGTGGCTGAAGTTTTGATATTAGCCCTGTAATATCTGGCTCCAATTTTGTTAGAGTTAGAAGAAGATTACCTCCTTTTACTATATCAAGTCAATTACGATTTTTTGTTCACTCCTGTGTTACACGACTAAAGCCAGATTCCACAAGATAAGATGATTGGAAAACAATGACATACATTTTACTTCTCTCATAAAAGCGGATACTTACATGCATTGTCATTATTCTTCCATACATAATGCTTTCCTTTTTTGAATAGACTTCAGACTCTCTCATCAGACCGCAATTCAATAGGTTCCTCTTGTAAATCAATTTCAACATCAGTAACATTTACCTCAAATTGAATCAGCACCCAATTTGCGATGTTTGGTTCTAGTAGATCCTTGAACGAATTTGCATGTCATCTTTTAAATCAGTGATGATATATTAAGACCCTATGATTTGAGTTTTCCTAGGAATGTATTAATGGCTTCTTTACTAGATATTAAATCCCAATTATGTCCTTGCTGCAGCTTATTAGGAGAATTCAGTCTTCAAACACATCTGAGAGGTACAATATGTCTGTTTTCATGACAAAAAAAACTGTTTTCTATCTCCTTTTCTTTTAGATATGATACAATACTGTCACAAAGGACGACGAAGCGACGAAGACAATTGCCTTTATACAACCATCGTACCTCTGTATGTAGTACAAGATGGTTAAATTATTCTTTATTTTCATCACAAAATTTGCAAAAAGAGATGATTTTGAAGAGCGTCAATGAGGTTGACAGGTTTTATTACAAGAGTTAAAGCCTTATGAAGACGTCCACTCAATCTCTTCTCCACTAGATGTTGGTGGTGGATCACACACTCTATGCAAAATACTTTTAGCAATGAATTTTTAAATGAGTGTTAAACCTTCTGCACCTAGTGACCATAGAAGGAGCGCTATCAGTAGCGCACAAACCATTAAGTTTTCGAATGGAATATTTTTTCTCTAATTAAGACTGGAGTCTCTTAAATATTGTTTCACCTTTAGTATTTGTTATGAGGAATCTTTCAAAAAGCATTTTATCTCTGAGTTGATTATCATCCATATATCCTACATATGCCAATAAAATGCTTCATTGCCCATCAAAGTTGATTCATCGAGTTACATTGAAAACTGTTTCTCTAATCATGGATATTGGTAATTTCACGTACATTTTTGTTTAACATTGCTGAAATTACAACTGATATCGAAAGCAAGATGACAATTTCAACAATGCTTTTTGGCTTTCCAGATTTTACTATTATTTTGGTGATTTAATATGATGCTAATAAACCGCTATCTATATTTTTTTCTTGTTTACTAAAACCTGATCCAATTTGTTTCTTCCTTGAAAATTGTTTTATATTTTTCCGAAATATTTCACTGATTTATTCTTTTTTCGCTGCGCTTTGTCTCCAAATGGTGACAAGCTTACCTTGGCTTCATGGTATCATTTGATAGCACAGTCATACGTACAAGACATATTGGTTTTGTGATATTCAGTCTAATATTGCCTTGTTTTCTTCTTTGCATGAACTATGGGTAATCTGAAAACAATGAGAGTATTGTTAACTTCGAAAATTTTACTTTGGAAATGCTTGTATGTACTAACATAACATAACATAATTAAACGGATGAGAAAAGCCACAAGGGTCTATCAGAGGCCATCCGAGTAAACCACAACCGATAAACTGTTTCCACAAGATTGTGTCTGAACTGCTTAAAAAGGTATCACAATCATGCCTTGTCGACAACTAAACCATTAGTTAAAAAAGAATCAATATCATTATTGCTAGTTTATATATATTATATAAACTAGTAATAATAATGAGGCTATAACTGATTCCTGAGGCACGCCACTGATAACGTCCCTCCAATGTGACCTCAATCCATTCAATACTACCTTCTGTTTTCTGTCTTTCAGCCATTTAGCTATCCAATTCAAAGTTTCCTCACATATTCCATGCATTTATAATTTGTGAACTAGTCTCTTATGTGGAACCCTATCAAAAGCTTTGCTAGAAACTAAGTAAATAAAGTGAAATAACAACAACAATAGGTTTCAGCACGACGATGCCGATTACTTACTATAGAATGAAATGACTACCTCTGGCTAAGTGACTCTTTCTAGATTAGTCGGTTCTTAAAAAACGTTTTCGTGTTCCAGAATTTCCTATGGAAAGGAATTTTTTTTTGCGTCAACTAAAGAAGGTTCCAGAAAATACGAGTATCTTCTAACTGCGAATTTATGGAATTTTCTATGACATTAGTTTATTATTATTATTTATTTTTATGTAACAAATTATTTTATTTATATCTTTTCACGAACCCCTTATCTCATATAGAATCGAAATACAATTCTTTTTCTTGTGGACGTCCTCAAACCTTCTATGGACCCCGGTTGGAAAGCGCTTGCTTGAATCTAATATTTCAGGTCTAAATAATGTTTTTTTTTATAAGGGAAGGATAGCTACTGTACATTTTGAACTTATAGTTTCTAGCTATATACCCAAGAAATCTATTTGCCTTTTTTGCTGCGTCAGTTCATTGTTTTGACTTAAGAAGAGCTTTATAAATTATAATTCCCATGTCAAGAATAAATGCTTTTTTGACCACTCTGATAATTTGCCGAGATCACGTTGAAGAGTTTCATAATCATATCGAGAATTTATACTAGTGCCTAACTAGTGTCATCTGCGATTTTAGATATGTTACCTATTTGATCATCGTCAGGATAGTTTACAAAAATTATGAAGAGTAGCTGACCCATAGACGGATAAATGAGGAACACCACTAGTCACCACTAAATAACCAATGATTTAATCTCTAATGATAGACTCTAGTAGTTTACTAATTATATATATATATATATATATATATATATATATATATATATATATATATATATATATATATATATATATATATATATCAAAATGTTCTTAAGTTGTTTGGATTATTTTTTTTATACTTTATTAAAAATATGTGTGAATTAATTTTTTTTTAAATATTTTGCCCGATGCCTTCAGTTAAAGATTGGTACAATATTTTGCAAAGGGGGTTACCAATTCTTTTTTTACTTCCTTTAATTGAATTTCATGGATCTTCTCCGGTCCCGGGGAGTTTGTAGAATTTAATTTATGTATATAGTTTATTATCTCCCATTCCGTAATTCTAGCATATGAAATTATCATCAAAACTTATTACATCTGATAAGGTTGGCAAAATAGTAATATCTTCTTTGATAAAAACGCTCTCACTTAGTGATCGTTAAGAACTTTTGCTATATTAAGTGCATCATTTACAAGTAAACCATCGTTTACTGTTATCCGGCCTATGCTCTCTTTTATTGGCTTCCTTTAGTTTACGTACGCAAAAAATATTTTTACGAGTTTTTACTACCCTTGCCAGTCCCATTTTATGTTCTTTTTTGGGTTTTTAATAGTTGACTACGATAGAAAAGTATATTAAACCTGATAATCTAGCGAAATCGGACTGATTTTCAACAGTTTATAATATTTATTCTTTTCTTTAGTATCTCTTTCTGTCTCGATTTATCCACAATACACGTTTTGGTTATTGAATCCCTGTGGTTTGTATCGCACTAAATATTTTTTCTATGGTAAAGAATGACAGTATAAAGGTTTTATACATTTCTCTCACGCTTTTCCTATCTACACACGTTCACACTTTAAATTATTTAATTTATGTCGGAAAGTATCGAAATTACAGTGCTGGAAATCAGTGATGAGTCGTTTGGTGCTAATTTGAGATTTAGTAGCACTAAATTTTAATATTATTAGGGCAGAAAGCTACGCTAGCAACCCCATGATGACAACACCTGGCAACCTCATGTCATTCTCGCCACCAGCTACTGCTGGCAGCGAGAATATCTCCACTACACGATTCAAACAATCTCACGCCACTAAACATATATAACTTCACATGCTTAACCCGTCAACTAGGGAAACTCTAGGAAGACCTCATATACAAGCGAATATACAATATTTAACTCGCTGTTTGGGTACGCAAATACCTAACAGCCCTTGACTACCCCATACCTACACCAAAGTAGCAGCCTCACCTGATGATTCAATAATTCATGCCCGCATGCTGTCTGCGCCTCAGTGTACCAGCAAATTCGCTGATTGGCAAGATACATCCCTGCTTTGCCGACCCTTCAGCCTCGCCAGTCAAACACAACAGTAAAACATACTTAGCAAAAACATAACAACATACACGTCACACCAGTGCATAGCACCCACATATTTCCCTCCTCCTATCCCCTTTTAAGTTATTTTCGAAACTTTCTTTACCGACTGCTGTCTGCTCTAACTTGATTATAGCAATCCCTCTACATTTATGTACTCTAATCTTGACTTGAATTCGAAGGTAGAATCAATTTCAAATTACCATACACACAATGCCATCGCTGCCCCCTTCCCCTCACCACTCCACGCAAAGGGCTAGCTTTCACTCAACCTCCAAGAAGCTCTCTATCAACGCAGCTGCAGCCACCTGACTTGAGTCAACCAAGAATAACATGCATAATTCTTTATGCACTCGCCATGGCTCTTCAACAAAAAAAAACACCAGCAATCCTCTATGACGGACACGGCCTTTATTTCAGCGATATTTATCAGATAGACTGAAACACTGGCTCCGTCTCTACGAGCTGTCATTTGAGGCACATACACTCTGGTCCACAAAGGCCAAACTCAGGTATGCCTTTTCGCATCTATCAGCAGACCTCATTGAATCAGCGTACTCCTCATTAGACTTGCCAGCAGAGCAGAGCACCTACGAGGCTCTCAAGGCAATCATTATTCAGTACCACGAGCCCTTTGACCAGACAGGATGGCAGAACCTCACTAGGAATATCCCACTGGTGGGGAAGAAGCTCACAACTCTCCTTTGTCAGTTCCGATGTGCCACAGGTACGACTTCTGGTCACATAACTGATACAAACCTTCCTCAGCCATATCTGCATTCATGTAACACACACCAAAAGGACTTCAATCTCTCGAAAGCTTGGTGAAGACTGCCGATCGCCTCTTAGCTTGGGATGCGTTAGGTGGCCAGGAGCTAATCACTGCCTCCGCCTACAATGGTCCGTCTTACCCGGTTTCGGGCAGCTCGACCGCCGCTGCGACAGCCCATCGCTGAAACAAAGATTGATATACTCATCGAGGCAGTTCAGAAACTAGTCAAAGAACTGCAGGGTAAAAGCTTTTTTTTAATGTAAGAGTCCTGGGTTCTGCACAAACTCTCCGTTTTGGGGTCGGTCTGGCTCTTTCTTTGCGAGAGATGCGGGGAGTGTATCAGCTCGCTGGTGCTAGTATCGCTGGAAGTTAAAAAATGACCCCATTGCTGCCGGTCACCCTCGGGCTTCCATGTGGTCGGAAGCCACATCATACCCCCTTCGCTTCCCGAAGACACCAAAGAGCGTCATTATGAAGTGTCAAAAGCTTCAGCAGCTACAAGTCTTACCACTATACTTCATCGAGAAAATTCACGGAAAATTGCACATCCTAATTTCACCAGCCATCCACTCGGCAAATCTACGAGAAATGACAACCGTATTTCACGATGAAATACAAAAGGTAACCTCACCTCGTCAGAGTTGCCATTCCTTTTCTTCACACCCGATCTAAGACACCCTCCAGCTTGCCTCTGCACCGTGGGAGCTATGCAGGGTTCGAATCCCTGCCTCTTCATCCGGAATCCAGATACGTGACTCAATTTCCTTGTTGGCAGCGGCTCTAGTTTCTCCATTCCTTCGGCTTCACCTCGGAACAGACGTCTACCTCTGATGGTCTCTGCGTTACAAACTATCTCAGGTTATCCTATCCAGGTCTTTTCTAACAAACTTCTTTCGATCTCTATCTTTCCCGGACGCTCTGTCTTTGGCTGTTCTTGGTTGCCAACGCCGGTCATCCCATCTTATGTGCCCACTTTCCGCGACACTTCTCGCTAGTCTTAGACTTAAAAGGGCATGTTCTAAAGGACAGAGTATCCCGAAGCGTTGTTCACGACATTATATTACATCTACGCTCTGTGGTTCACTCTTACCACCCTTGTTCAAGAACTTGACTTGTTAAGTTACACACGCCTCTTTTCAGCCGTGCTTCATACAATACATGCTCAATACACTGCATTACTCTTATCTTTCCTCGACCTAACACTCTACCCATCACTATATACACACAGACACCCCCCCCCCCCCTCCCAGTCTACGCAAATTTGCGCCGCATGCCTCCGGCCAAACTCAAAGCCGTGAAGGAAGAGTACTCCAGAATAGAGAAAGAAGGCATATAATTCGAAAATCGCCATCTTTCTTGGTATCTCCATTACATTTAGTTTCTGAGAATGATGGGTCCTATAAGCTACTATGTGACTTCCGAGACTTAGACAGAGTCACTAAGGTTGAGACTTATACAATTCCGTTCGTCTCAGATTTTACGGATCAAATCGCAGTTGTAGACGTATTTTCCAAACTCGATCTGCTAAAAGCCTTCCATCAAGAGTCGAGTGTGGAAAAAAACGTGCGTAACCACGCAGTTTGGTTGGTGCGTTTTTCTGTACATGACACTTGGTCTGAAGTCGTCTTTACAAAACGTTTCTGTGTTTTCTTATCGAAGTCCAGGGACATCTTCCATTCGTTTTCGCTTATATAAACGACATATTGGTCTACTTTATAGACTAGGGAATGCATCTAGTAAACCTAAATCAGATATTCGAATGTTTACTGACCTTAGGGTCTAATGTCTCGCCACACAAATACCAATTAGAAGTAGATCGCCTCAAATTTCTAGGATACCTCCTGCCAACGAAGGCATTTTACCTCTGACGGACAAAGTTGCAACCAAACGCAATTTCCCAGCAGCCGCCACATATAAATATATAAGGAATTCCTAGGTCTATTAAATTTTTGAGGGATCGTATAAAAATGCGGCCTCTACTTTATCCTCGCTAAATAACTTCCTGAAGGGTGCACACACACGCAGCAAATCCACATGGAATTTACCACAAAAATGTTGCGTGTGCCTTTCAGGAGGTCAAACTTGCTATTTCCTTTCCCACTGAATTAAGGCGTCCATTGTATGATGCCCCATCTCGTATTTTGGTTGATGCAAGTGCGACGGGTGGAATAGTACGTTAGAACAGCATCAGAAGGGAACCTTGGCCACGTTAGTTTTTTTCGAAGCAGTTGTCCCAACTCAGACAAAAATGCTTACATTTGGAAAAAAGCTTTTTATGGCCTTCTCCGCAGTAAAAAAAAATTCTTCCCATGATACAAGGGTTTAGTCTAAACCTCTTCACTGGCCACAAGGCTCTCACCTTTGCATTCCTCTCTCCAAAAACTTCTCACCCTCCTCCGGTGACTCGATAACTGGTTTTATTACGCAATTTGTGGACGTTTTCCAGTGGTCACACGCCAAGCATCGCACTACAGCTGACGCCCTTTCCACGAATACACCAAACGCAGACATCATCTTTCCCGCCCTCGGCGACGATTCTGATCCGGCTCTGTTTGAGCGCAGCCCGCTCATACAGTTTTCTTTCGTGGCTACCATCTCAAATTCTCACACGTCTTTTCAAGCTATCGACTATGCCTTGCAAGCCGCAGATCAACTTAGCTGTCTAATTATTACACGCTTCTTGAGTAGAGAATACATAACCCTTCAATTATGGTCTCTCTGCCTGCCAAACACTGAACGCAAAATTAGTGTGCACTCCTTGCTGAACATGGTACGAGTCATCCTCCTCTGAACATTTAAGCAATAAGTATTTGACACCTTTTTCATTGCTTTGCTCACTCTTGTGTCAAATGCACCCTACACTCTCTCTACTTTCCAACCACTTTGTGTGGCCTCAAATGCGCAACAATGCAAAATTCTTGTTCGTACTTACGTTCTCTGTCAGCAAACGCGCACGATCAAATTAACCAAATCTCGCTTCTGGGAATTTTTGCTGCGGGACTCAAAGCCATGTGTCTAACTACCTATTATCTATCGTGGATAAATGTTTCAAATGGGTCGAGGTTCTATATTTGTGCGATTTATCTGCTGCTAAGTCTATTCAAGTGATCACATATGGACGAATTGTGCGGTGCGGAGTGCCCGAAACGCTCATATCAGAATATGGGAGTAATTTTTATTCTCATATATTCACGAAATTGACTAGGACTCTGGGCATTCAATGTTTTTTTTCCATTTCTCCTTGCAATCCGAGAGAAAAGAGTGTCGTAGAGTCGTTTCATGCTACGTTCAAATGTTCCCTGCTTGCTAGTTCTCCACCTGATCAATGGTACAATAAATTACCATGCGTGAATCTTGCCCACCCCTCTCAAATTATGCAGGAATCTGGTAATTCACCGGGACAGGTATTAGACGGGTGTTCTATAAGTCTTCCGTACATACTTTCAAATACATTAGATGCCTACATTCCCCTCAGGGAATTCGCGAAAGCTCTAAAAACTCACATTGGCGAATTGAGCGCTGCGTCTTTGAGCAAGCTCTCTTTCGATTAGAAAGTGTCCATTCCTAAAGATTTTGAAACCTGCCCACGAGTTTATTAGAAACAAAAAAAAACTCCCCGAAATTCCTCAAGAAATTTAATAGTCCTTTTAACGATATAGTTTGAAGACGACAGTCATTTCTGTTTAAGTAGATTCAAACTATTTAAGAACAGTAGCTGTGCGCAAACTGAAGCCAGCTAGGCTCCCACCAAATCCTCAAAAGACCGCAAATTTCATTTTGATGTACGCCTCGCCGCTAGAGCAGCTGGCCTGTACGACCAAAATGTGCTTCAGGTTTCTTTGAAATGACAGAGCTTTATTACTTATAACTTGCCCAAGCGGAGCTTATCAAGAAAAAATTCCTTCCTTCCCTGACCGGGTTGACACCTTTGACGTCTAAGGAAAATGGCATTATTCAGACATCTGTTTATACCTCGCGCTATTCGAAACTTGTTCGGAATATATATATATATATATATATATATATATATATATATATATATATATATATATATTAGGATTAAAAGATATCACATTAGCGTGATATACATCAGTAAGAAAATAATAGTGAACCAAAATATTTGAATCAAAATTTATTTATAACAACAGAACAGAACTAGTTTCGGCAAAGTTATAATTGATGCCATTTTCAACTTAATAATGAAAAGTCAAGCAAGGAGCTCAGAAAATATAGGGCGAACAAAATACTAAACAAGATGAAAACGCAGGAAACAAGCTGGAAAAAACTATTTGGGTGGCTTGAGGGGAAGTTACTAATCTCCGAGAATAATTGCTTCCAAGGGTTTATAAATACGATTGGCGATTTTATTCGATATATATTTTTTGAATTTATATTGCCCTTCGGAATTGAAATTATCAACTTTGTTAATTATGAAAGATTATGCAATTCTTCTCTTAATATAATTGTTTGAATAATAAATAATTTTTGCTTGGTTGAAATCAATTGTTAGTGTCGTAATTTTGCTTGTGCGTAAAAAGACTTGAAGAACTTGCACCTCTTCTTATAGCAGCTTCATGTTCGACAATCCTCTTATTAAAGTGGCCCAACTCTCCGATGTATGCCAAATTGCAATTATGGTATGGTATACGGTATACGCCAGCGTCGTGATTCATGGGACGCAGACTAGTCAAGGATTTTTGTATGATATTTGAATATATCAATGTAATATTTAAGTCATTTCCGTTCGCATACGCTTTCAATGAGGCCAAAGTTGGAGCATATAAGAAACTAATACATTTATTTAATTCATCCCTTCTCTGTGTGGAGATGGAATAGAAGTTTTTGTCGTGCCTTTGAATGGCATCTGTTTATGAAGAAAATTAGGTATTTTAGTTCGATGAAATTGCAGATAAGGTGGTTAATTTCATCCCGAGGAAGGATTGAGTCGCATGTTCTGTATGCTCGGAGAAAAAGGGATGAAAGAACTTTGGTTAATTGAAGTTAACTGCTATATAAAGAAAGAATAACAAAGACACCCACCTCAGAAAAAGAATGTAATAGGCCGCTTGTCGAAGAATTCTTCCTTTCGCTAGAATAGCTTCAATGTTTGTTCGAACTACGCAACGTAATCTTCCGTTCTTCTTCCTTCTGCCAGCCGGTTCCGTCTTCACCTCCACTTTTTGTATCGGTGCTCTCCACATAGATTAAATGAAAACACCGTGTCAAAGAGGTAAGGAGCCGGATAGGAAAAGAAGAGAGGTGGGTGTCGATAATACTTTATAGTGAAAAATATTCCAAACACTCCCCCTCAGGAAATTAAACTGATAAACACAGTTTAAAAGTTTAATATTTAATACTATTTACATTTTATATTACATAGCATATGTATGATATGCAGATAAATTTTTATCAAAGGAAAAGCAACTCCCTGAGAGGTAAATTTTGTTTAGTCCCCCAGCGACCTACCCTCTCCCTTGTTTAAATATTTCTTCATCAACTATATTTGATTTTAAATTTACAAATAGTGTGCATATATTTTAGAAGATTTAAAAGTCTTGCAAATATTAAATTTATGGGATATCTTTTTTCCCTAATACATATAAGTTTTTATTTGTTTAGAAGTTCATGTGTCTGCAGTATTTACTGTATAAAGTTTAAATGTTGATACATTTTTAAAGATTATAAATATAAAGCTATCTTGAAAAGTTTCATACATAAATAAGCTAAGTTATTCTAGAAGTTAAAGTTGATCAGACTTTAACCATTCATCCATTCTTTCTTTAAATTTGACTGCAGCTTTTCTGCTAGGTCGAGATGCTGAAACAACATTCTCACCAGCAATAATTTTATCAGGATCCGCTTCAACACCAGAAAGAGTTTCTTGACTACCTAACTACTGGCTGACCGTCCCCACTATCTAATTCCAACGGATACAGGTTAGTTACTGAAATAGTTACAATATTATTATCATGTTTTAATACTCTAACCACACGAATTAAATTGTCTTCACCTGGGAGCACTTCTACTATTTTGCCAATACTCCAGTATGGGCGAGGTTTAATTGGATTTTTAATAAGCACCACAGAACCTACATATAAATATTTATTATTTCCCTTATAACAATCTACAAGCGAGAATGAATTACTATGTTTATTTCTTAAAGAAAGAAGATAATCAGTATACCATTCCTTTTGAAATCTGTTAACTATTACATCTCTTAACTCAAGAGAGTTTAATAAATTGTCTCTAATTTCTTCTGAATCAATATTGCTATCAATAAATTCTTCAGAAATAATTAATGATGGGAAAGATACTCGGCATGACATGAGATGATTAGGAGTGATTACCTTTATACTATTCTTTTTATCCCTATATGTTAAAGGACGGTTGTTTATGGCCAGTTGAATATCTGAAAGGGCTGTTATAAAATTAGATTCCTTTACAATTGATCTTCCAAAAGTTTCGTATATGCATTGTTTTACAGTTTTAATAAGTCTCTCCCAACTGGCCCCAAACCAAGGAGAGTATTCTGGGATTGTCTTATGCACTAAGTTATATTTAACAAATTTTTATTGAAAAATATTTGAAGCAATGAGATTTGATAAAAGTGATGTGCTTGAAGTAAATGACCTTGCATTATCTGAATACAAAACTTTTGGCAGACTATATCTATTATAAAACCGGACAAAAGCCATAATAACTTTTTCCACAGACATGTTGTTTACAACTTATAAATGAATAGCTCTTGAATTCATACATGTGAAAAGTAATATATATATTTTATGTTTGTTACCAGAAAAATCAGAAGCGAAGAAATGTCCAGTAAAATCTATGCCAGTATGCTCAAAGGGATTAACAAAGAAAGTTAACTCTATCTTTTGGAAGAGAAGGTGTAGCTGGGGCATGGAAATGGCTAGAATTGTATTTATGGCATAAAATACAATTTTGTAATACTTTCTTTACTGCTTGTCTAACTTTAAGGACCCAAAAACCAGTTTGTCTAAGATGATTAACAGTGGAATCCACACCCAAATGCTTGCAGGAAAGATGGGAATTTCTTATGATTAATGTTGTTAAATGATGTTAATCACTAAGAATGATTGGGTTTACTGCATCATAACTTAAAAGTAAATTCTTGGACATCCTTCCTTCAGACCTAAGAATACCATTACCATCTAGGAACAGGTTGAGATTTTTAACAAGAATGGGTACATTTTTATAAGAGGTAGGAAAATTTTGAAGAAATTTAATTTCTTCTGCAAAAAAAACACACTGCATTTGTTTAATAAGAAACACAAAGCTTAATTTTTTAATTTCTGCTACATTTATTACCAATTTTTTAACATTTTAACAGCTGTTAACACCTTTGAAGTTACTGAAATTAATTTGGTATATGAAGAAAATTTATTTAAGTCAATAACTTGAGTATCTTCTGCTACAGGTAGTACGACAGGAGAAGACTGTTCATCTATAGAACAACTTCCCTCCTTAAATGGAGCTGGAAGACAGCCTAACTGACCTTTAGGCCAATCTTTCACAGGTAAGGTAATCCAAATAGGACCATTAAGCCACATAGACACCTGATTGGGAAACTTGGAAATAGATACAACTCTAGTTAAATTATCAGCTATATTATGTTCAGAAGGAACATATTTAAAGGACAGGAGAATGTTTATCTTTTCTAGCCTGTTTTGGAATATTTCCATATCCTTTTAACCTATTATTTACAAAAATATTCTTTTTCATAGCTCTTCCAGTCAAGGTCCAAGCAAGAGCCACCTGACTGTCAGAGAGAAAAGTAATATTTTCAACATTGAGATTGAAATTTGAATCACTTACAATTGTATCCATACACTTTATAGCCAAAAAAATTGCCAACAATTCTAATGATGGCAATGTTTTGTTAGGCAATGGAGTTAATTTAAATTTACTGAAGAGCAACTTAGAATTTCCATTTTGGACACAATCAATTGAAAAACCATAAGCTTGTTTTGAGGCATCGGTCAAAGTAATTAAGGAGCATGGTAGATCATCGTTGGCAACTTTGCGGGATACAGAGATCTTTTCCTGACCAAGATACTTGTTGAATTTAGTGGCATAATGCTGCCATTCAGATAAAATTTCTTCTGGAAGTTCTTGATCCCAAGAATATTTATTGGTGCATAACTTCCTTATAAAAAGTTTTGCTTTAACTAATAGAGGGGAAATAAATCCTATAGGATCAAACACAGATGATACAGAACTGACTATTTGTCTCTTGGTATTACACTTAGGATCTACATAATTTACTTTAAGAGACATTTTATCCTCCTCAGGTTTAAAGACATATCCCAATACTTTGCATTCTTTAGTAGTTAAAGTTTTCTCACTTGTGACAAATTGGTTGACATCATTAGCATTGCTACACCACTCTCTAAGTAACAATCCTGCCCCTGACATGGTACTGGACACTGCATGTCCAATCTTAATCAGAGTATCTTTATCCCTATTAGTTAATATGAGGTTATCTACATAAAATTTATGTTGTATAATGTCTCTTACAATGACATTATTACAGTTCTGGGCATGATGATATAAGACATAATTTAATATAAAGGGTGAACAGATTAATCCAAATATAATGATGGAATAACGGAAATAATGAAATTCATTATTATAATACACAACAAAACTAAAACAGTTCTTGTCACTATCATTATTTAATTTAATATTAAGAAAGGCTTTTGCAATATCTGCTAACAACACATACTCATTGGTCCTAAAGTACATCAATAAACTTAACAAGTCATTCAGCATGTCAGTACCTGCATAAACAGCTTCATTTAGTGAAGGACTGTTTTTAACTTTTAAAGATGCATTAAAGACTGCGCGAATCTTTGTATAGTTAACTAATGGATCTTTCCTTAGGATGGGTCTGTGAGGTATCCATTTATGGTCATCTGGATTGGAAGGTTCCTTAAGTTCCTCTATTATACCTTATTTAAGTTGTTCCTGGAATACTTCAAAATAATTTGAATCTAAAGGACCATTCTTACTGGACACCTTTCTAGCAATAATTTTGGCTAAGTTATAATTTGATGGGACTTTATCCAACACATCTCTGTGCCAAGGTATATCTATATAATAATTCCCATTTTTAAACTGTATTGAATTTTTAAAGTTTTCCACTTCTTTCTCATCATATAGGGAAGTATTTTCTTGCCTAATACCTATGGTTTCTAGGGAATACAAGTTTTCCAGATTAAGTTCTACATCTGAATTAGGAAATGCCTCAGACATAGGGGAGAAATAGTTTGATTTAGGATTTAATACAAAATTAACTGCATTATTATACTGTTTAGGTACTTTAACTTCTGTATTCACAGAAGAGGACTTTTGAAAAGACTTTATTAAAGGTCTGACCTTTCTCTTAACTTTTCTCTTTCTTAGGGATGTCAGCCTGACAAGAGACATCATGGCGGACAGGACAAGAGGGATCAGCAGATGCTTTTTTATGTACATTAGACAAATTGTTCGAGTCAGCAAAATTTCCAAAGTTTTTTCCCTTTATATAGGGTGATTCTACTTGGCTAGAGACATTAATTTGATAAGAAATAGGCAAAGAAAAATCTTCATGGTTTGGCAGATCCTTGGTATTACTACAATGTTGAAATTTCTTATTGGAAATGGTAGCAGTCAGGGATTCAATAGATCCAATGGGTATAAACCCATTTGATACTCGAAGCATCCTAGCTCCATTTAAATTTTGTAACTCAAAAACCCTGAAATGTTGCAAAATATCATTGCCTAAAATTCCACAAATATGGATTGAATCATTATGGTAATCTGGTATATTTTTACTCAGAGGAAAATCCATAAGTTTAAGCTTGTCTGAAGTTGAAGAGATACCTTTTACAGTCAGATTTAAATTTAGATTTGGTACACAGAAAAAATTTACTTGAGCTTTATCTGAACTGGGTAAGATAATGGAAGTATCAAAGGAATAACCTTGGATGGACTTATTAATGCCCAGGCTAATTATAGGCTTTGCAATTGCTTTAGCTTTTACACCATACTTTTGAAGTTGGCTATAATCTATTATTGATAACTGAGCCCCACTATCAAGTAGAAAAGGCATTCTCTGAAAACCTGTAAGAGTTTGAAAAAACAAGGATAACACTGGATTTGCAATATCCACCTTTGATCCAACGGTTAGTCATCTGTTACTTCCTTCCTCCTTCACAGTTTTTGCAGGAGAAAGTGACAGAAGCATGGAAGGACACATTGGGGTTACATGAGTTGAGGTATGGCAACTTTTACATGAAAAAGGTAACCTACTATTAATACCTGAACAAGCACTCTCTCTATGATTTAGGCTAAGACATCTGCTACACATCCCAAGTTCAACAGCTCTCTTGGACCTGCTTTCAAAATTGGAATACTTTTTACAATGTATTGACGAATGATTAATCAACTGACAAAATTTACACCCAAGTGGTTTATTCTTAACATGAGTGTCAAAATGCACATAAGTTTTATTATCCTTTTTGGTGAACTCAACAGGTCGGTTAGAAACAGACCTATCACTTTTGACCACATTACCATCCCTTTTGGTCTCAAAAGATTTTACACATTCTCTAGGTTTAATCAGTTTATAAATAGATGAAGCATGTGAAAAAATAAGAGCAGCTGATGGAAAGTTATTTTGTACCTTCCTACATAATTCTCTAAGGAAAGGTGAAAACAGTTTAGCTCTGACAATATTACTTAAGAGAACTGACCCTGAAGAACCTGCCTCGGTAAATTTTAGACCAAATTTTTCTAGTAAAAGAGTTTTTGCTTTAAGATACGAGATGAGGTCCATGTTCATTTCAAGATTAGTACAAGTACTCCAAGTAATAATTTTGGTTAGGGTTTCATTAATCAGTAAATCCTGGTCAAAGAATTCTTCCTCTAAAATGGTCAAAGCAGCTTCAAAGTTTTCATCTGCTATGGGAAGATTCTCAATTAATGACAAAGCCCTATCTTTAAGGTATGCCTTAAGGTAAACTAACTTGACTGAGTTCTTCAAACCTTCAACACTATTAATGGCATTGAAAAAAGAAGCCTTAAATCGAAAAAAAACTCAAATGGGTCTTACTCATTTTTTCCAAAGGGGGCAATTTTGAGTTCAGGCAACTGAACTTAAAACCTGGTATAGACTGAGAAGTGGAGATGGGGTTATTATGACTGCTACTACTGGTATTGCTGCTAGGAGAATTTGGTTCCATTAATTTAGATTCTAGAGTGCTGATACAGGATAGTATTCCATCATTGTAGTCAGTATCCAGCTCTGACAATTCTTCCAGCTCAACATCTATTGCCTCTTCCCCTAGCTCTTCTAATGAAGTAATGTACAAATAGTGGGCATTTCGGGCTTTCTTAAGAGCCTCGAACTTTTCTTGAATGAGGGCTATTATATTTTTGAGGTATTGAGGGGTGAGGCTTTCTTCGGGTTTTTTGAGGACATTCCTAGTTATTTTAGTTAGGGAAATTTTTATGAACCTCAACTCCTCCTTGGTTGGTACTTTTACAGACATATTAAATATAATAGCGCACAAGAATACAAAGATTATACACACAAAATAATACACAAAAATTGGACAAGGGAAAGGATCAGCCAAGAACACAAAATGGAAACTTTGCTGATGGAGAATGTTTGGTTATGGTGCAGCAATCTTAATCCTAACAAGGAAATAGGATGCTGCAATAAGTTGAATTCTTCGACTCAATTGGATTAATTGAAGTTAACTGCTATATAAAGAAGGAATAACAACGACACCCACCTCAGAAAAAGAATGTAATAGGCCGCTTGTCGAAGAATTCTTCCTTTCGCTAGAATAGCTTCAATGTTTGTTCGAACTACGCAACGTAATCTTCCGTTCTTCTTCCTTCTGCCAGCCGGTTCCGTCTTCACCTCCACTTTTTGTATCGGTGCTCTCCACATAGATTAAATGAAAACACCGTGTCAAAGAGGTAAGGAGCCGGATAGGAAAAGAAGAGAGGTGGGTGTCCGTAATACTTTATAGTGAAAAATATTCCCAAGAACAGATATAGAAACGGTAAAGAGTTGTTTTATTCTCATTCTACTCTGAATTTTAGCGATGGGTGTAACAAATTTAGGTTCTTGAAAAATACATTGACATCGATTTCAACCATATAAACATCATTTATAAATCAAACAATTATATTGAGATGAGAATTCCAGAATCTATCATCATTAACAAAGTCAATAATTTCAATTCATCCGAAGGGAAATACAAATTCAACAAATATATCTCGAATAAAGTCGCCAATCGTATATATAAACCCTTGGAAGCAATTGTTCTCGGAGATTAGTAACTTCCCCTGAATCCACCCAAATAGTTGTTTTTCCAGCTTGTTTTGTGCGTTTTATCTTGTTTAGTATTTTGTTCGCTCTATATATTCGTAGCTCCTTGCTTGGCTTTTCATTATTAAGTTGAAAATGGCATCAATTATAACTTTGCCAAAACTAGTTCTGTTGTTATAAATAAATTTTGATTCAAATATTGTGGTTTATTATTATTTTCTCTCTCTCTCTCTCTCTCTCTCTCTCTCTCTCTCTCTCACACACACACACACACACACACACACACACATATATATATATATATATATATATATATATATATATATATATATATATATATATATATATATATATATATATATATATATATATATATATATACGAGGGGCGGTCAATAAGTTTTGCAATTCGGATATAAGGAAACGAGATATGAAGAAAAGTGTTTTATTATTTTTCAATATAACTACCCTCGACTTCAATGCACTTGCGCCACTTGTCCCTGAGGCTTCGAATTCCCGACAAACAGAAATCTCCTGACTGCTGTTCAATCCACTCCTAGACGGCGAGCTGGACATCTTCATCGTCCCCAAACCGGCGCCCACGCAGTGCAGCCTTGAGCCTTGGTCATGGCCAAATTGTCGTGGATGATGTTCATAACACTTCCATGTGATATTCTAAGTTGTCGCTCGATTTCTTTGACCTTCACCCGTCGATTTTCGAGGATCATTCTCTCCACACGGGTCACATTTATCCTCGTTGGTCACGTCTGACGGGCGTCCTGGACGGGAGTCATCTTCAAGGGACTCATGACCATGGCGGAACTCCCTATTCCAGCGAGCAATGGTTGCATAGGAAGGGGCGGTGTCGGTGTACACTGCAACCATGAGTTCATGGATCTCTTTTGCATTCTTGCCTTCCTTGGTCAAAAATTTGATCACTGCGCGGTGCTCAACCTTCTCCATTATTGAAAAATTTGTGACTGATGATCTGCGATCAGCTACTGCTTCTTAAATAGACGAGGCAGGAACGTGCGGCTGCAGGTCCTGACTCGTCATAAATTGTCCTAACACTCCTCTGTTTTGCCCTACCGATTCGCAAAACTTAATGACCACCCCTCGTATCTTTGTTAATTTTGGGCTTATGCCCACCCTCGAATTTTGTGAGCGCTTTGTTAAAAATATTTCTATTTTTAAACAATACGCAAATGATATATAGTGTTCATATATCATAGATATACAATATAAAGCATTTTCACTACTTAATTGTAATATATATCATTTTGAAGGGAATTTTTTTCTGAATGAAAATTGGATATGCAAATTTCATATTAATCAATTTTTTTTTAAATAGTATTGATTTAAATAGGATTCAGGGGTGAAGCTTATATGTCTCAAATCAAGGAAGGCGGTAGAAAAACTAGAGGCCTAACGACATTTAGCAATCGCCTTTTGAATTCGAATCTAACGGCCGTAGGCTATGAAAAATGTGAAGTGCACTTTTATCAGATTTAGTGTAGCTTCACAATTATTTCTAAATTTATTATATGCAAAAGGCTAAAATGTAAAATATATTAAAAAAAAAGGTTTTATGCTCAAATGTGCATTCCACATTTATTTTAGCATACGACCGTAAGGTTAGGCTTTCGAATTAGGAATATTCCGATTTTTTTTTTAAATTGCAGGGGGGGGGGATATATAATACAGTATGATGCGATTGCAATAGACTAACAAAAAAAAATCTTAAAAACGTACCTTTTTTTAATTTGCCCTAGAGGAAACATCGTCTACGTTAAAAAGAATTGTTTTAAAACAAACACACACACACACACACACACACACACACACATATATATATATATATATATATATAAATATACTCCTTCTTACATAAAGAGCTTGCTCTTCGCAGGCAGACCTTCGGTGTGGAGCCTATGGTCTATCCAGCTCTAGCAACCGGCTTTTGATCTAAAAATTCTTAAAAGATTTTCAGTACATATCCTCCATTGCATTATAATTTAGGAAGGCAATTTTCTTAAGTTTCTATTTTTAGTTAAGGAGTTACAATCTTCTAGAAATAGATATAGTAGTGGCCAAAAGTTTTGACACCATAATATTCATAATAAGGATTATATTTTAACTTTCGAATTGTTCAAACAAAAAGAATTATAATTGATGAAGCTTAGAAAAAATAAATATGATTATCGAATGCTTTGTATTTTGTTTAGTTTGTGTGTGTTACCGCACAGGGTGGTGTGTTGCGTCTAGTGCAGTAACATGCTATAGTGTTAAATGCCTGCTATGCTTGCCTTCTCGCTTTGCAGCTTCTGCCGCTGGCTAGTCCTTGTGGCGAAAATGGAAGCCGAGTGCGTAAGAAGCCTTCCCCTGCCAGTACATGGCCTCACCATCACCAAGACTCCTGCTGGGCCTCCTCGTGGCCACACACGGTAACTGGGTGTCTCGTAGCCCCAGGCTAAGTCAGCAGGGGATCTCGGAGCAGCAGCGGGCCCCAGAGGTACGGCCTGCAGGCCCACCATTGTGTGGACACACCCTGCCTTGTGGGTTCTGCCTTTTTAGGCAAAGGCTAGAGGAAGGATACCTCGAGCACAAACCAGGATCGGGTGTGTCTCTAGGCGAGCACCAACAGACCAGTGTCTCGGCAGCTCCCTGCAGCTCCCTGCAGCCGAGGATGAAGCCTGGTCTTCTCGATCATCTCCTGCCACCAGGGTCCTTCTCCCCTCGGTCAAGATACGGGTCCGAAAACTGCACACATTCCTACCCTTTTAAACCTAGTGCAGGTCTGATGCCCTTAATATTAGGGCATCCGTTATCATCGACCTCACTGGACTTTCCCTAAATTAAAAAAAAATACGGCATGGCTGATTTTTGCGTATTTTTTCGTCTATTCAAAGGTTTTATCGAAGTTTTTAATCAAGTCCGATCATTTACTTTAAAATGTAAGTACCGTTTGTTGTAGTTGGGTTGTTCGATTTTTGATACCGGGTCACTGCCAAAATATTCCCTTTTTATAATGTTGTAATTTGTTAGCCATTAAAGCTTGATGGTAGAGATAAGTATCATTTTCAAAGAATAATATTTTACATTTTATTAGCTAGCTTTTAACATTCGAAATGACCACCACTGGACTCTATGCACTTATCAATAGGATTAGCAAAATGTTGACATTGATGGATGCATTGGTTTCTCGAAACTCATTCTTCAGTTCTGCGATATTAAATGGTGCAGCTCGAAATAGTCTTTCTTTTACAAAAGTCAATAGAAAGTATTCTAAAGGTGACAAGTCAGGTGACTTGACCGTCCAGAGGAAATTTGTCCTATGCGACATTAGTTGTTGATGAAATCGAGCCTCCAACTATGCCATGGTGGCATATGCAATATGGACTGTAGCGCCATGTTGCTGAAACCATTCGTCAGGATATGTGCTATTGGCGAAAGTCTTTTTGAGCATGTCAAAATATTTGGCTGCGTTAATTGACTGAGCTTGTCCCGTTTCATGGTTCTCAAAGAAATAGGGCCCAACCACTTTGGGGAGTGAAAAGGTTTTAGAAAGTGATTATTTGGCTTAGCTAGTCACCACCTCCGAAAATTCTGTTTATTTGGCTTGCCTTTCAGGTAAACGTGACATTCATCACTGAAGATTATGTTATTCAATACTAATTGTTTATCATCGCACATTTTTTTTAACCCTGAGGCATAATGATAACCTTTGCTTATCCTGCATGGAGATTTCTTGATGACATTGACTTTTGTATGGCTTTAAATAAAGATTTTTTTTAGAATAGTTCACACAGCTTCTCTAATCAAATTTGTCTCAGCAGCCTATTTTCTCACTGACTATTTCATCAGCATCAATTAAAGTCCTTACCTTGTTTAATATTCTTTCCCGTCCTCACATTTTTCTTACGATCGGAATTTCATTAATTTAAATTACTAATTGTGCTGTGTGCACTCCAGTTGGCGTAATTTCTCTGGATTGTTTTTAGTCTAATATAGACCTTATCTTGCTTGAAAAAGATGAATTGATTTGATTATAGAGCCAGGTTGAATCATAAATTCTATGACAAACCTGCGCTGTTCAAGAGTTAATTATGCCATTATTTTTAGCCTAAAACAGAACTGTTTAAATATCTACATAGATAGGCTATCCTAGGCTGGGATAGACTATCCACCGCAAGCCTAGGCTACCTAAGCTAGCTAATAAAAACTCAAATATTGTTGTTGTAATGATACTTATTTCTACCTTCAAGCTGTAATGGCTAACAAATTACAGCATAATAAAAAGGGGGACTTTTTGGCTGTCACCCGGTACAAAATGAAACTCTTTGAAATTAAAAATCATTATATAACTTTCTAGAGTTTTTTTAAAGAAAGGGAATTAGAAAAAAAAAAGAGGTTTAGAAAGATTTAGGCAAGAAATTTTAAGAAATTTAAAAACCATGCCAAAAAATATCATCCTGTCCTCGAACTACTAATTTTAACAAACTCATTCAGTTTATGTTTAATATTTTTTTTAATGGATTCAGTCATTTACAAAAATATTATTGGATAGATTTTGACCAATATAAAAGCGCAAAAACATATCCTTCTAAAGAAATATCCACATGGAAACAACGATGTAACATTCGCAAAAGATTTGCCGTAGAGTTCACCAATAAAAGAAAAATGATATTACAAAAATAAAAGAATCTATTGCTCGCTCGAAGCGTGTTGAATATTCTGTGAATTGAAAGGGTTGAAATTATATAAAGCGATATTCTTTAATGAATTTGAAGAAAATGAATTAAAAAATATTGCTTTATGTAATAAGGTGATTAAAACAGATGAAAAAATAGCAAAAAATATTGGTAATGAGATTGTAGAGGATAAAAAATTAAAGTTGTTTGACTTAATAAACAAGGAAAATAGAAAAGACGCACAAATAATATTGGAAATTCTTTCATCGAAGGAATTTTGTGATATAATGAAAGAAATAGCGAGTAAACAAACAAGGTCTGCTGACCGAAAGTCGCGTGCTCTCACTTGTTCCTATTTATGACCTTACGACTTTCAAAAGTTTCAATAATTCCAGGAATAACCTTGAGAAGACCTTGGCAATTATATCATTCGGAAGAGAATGTAAAACAACATAAGGGTTTCAAATTTCGTTAGAATCGGCGGAATAATTTTGAAGTTATTACCAAATAAATCACCAGCTAACCTTGGGAGGACCGTCACAATTATATCATTCGGAAGAGAATGTAAAACAACATAAGGGTTTAAATCTCGTTAGAATCTGCTGAATAGTTACAATGTTATTACCAAAACAAACAAATACTGTGACCGACGGACCGACCGACATAGTGAGATATAGTTACCCGCGACTAGATTCACACTGGACTAAAAACGAGAAAAAAAAATTAAAGGGTTCAAAACATTTACAAACGAAAGAAAAAGCTGAAAAACAATTAAAACTAGAAGAAAAGAAAAAGGATAAAATGAACATGAATCTGAAAAACATAGACCAAGTGTACCTATAATTTTTTTAGAGCAAAAAGCCCGTTGCCAGAGCCGGATATGTAGTAGGTCACACACCGAAGGCTTGCATGCGAAGCCCAAGTTCCTCCTGTAAGGAGTAGCAAAGCCAATTCTTGTCTTCTAATAATTTATTCTTTGTCTATCTCTTTTCAGATGGATGCTTATTTTCTTGGTCGAAAGGCAAGAAAAAAATTTCTATTGGATCCTTTTGAACTACGAAAAAAAGACAAACCGCAGGGGTGGGTTTTTTTCCGATCTAAATATGCATTAATCATTTACTTTTAATTTACTGGGTTTTATGAGCCGGTAAAGATTTCCTCAAGCTAAAGGTTGAAATAGAACATATATTTTAGAAAGAACATCAATAAAACCTTCGAATATACGAAAACCCCTTAATCATCATCATCATCATCATCATCATCATCATCATCATCACTAACTATAATTTGAGAAGGGGAATTTTGGAGTATTTGAATAATAATTTCATCTTAGTTTGGTTATGACTTATGTTTTTTTATAAAAGTTATTTCTAATAATTCTTTATAATATCAAAAAAACAAAATGGTGAGGTTCAGAAATAAATATAAGTATCGAAATTTTGTGAATATTTTAAAACCCAAAGAATTACAAAGGGTGAAGTTCAGAAAATTTATTTTTATATATCTTCTTCTATAACTATATTTTAGCAACGTGATATTTTGAAAGAAGGGGAAATTTAGTTTCGAGTTCCTTTTTAAAATTATTATAATTGGCGAAGTTCAGAAAATTTATAAAAATTTAACCATGGCTGCTTTTTTTTAGATTTAAAATTTTAATCTTAGTAGCGAAACCATTGCCTGGTTTTAATATTTTATTTTTTTCTGAACTTTACCATGTATGAAATTAAGTGGAAAGGAACATCTTTATTCACAGATTATGGTGGTCAAAATAATCCGGACATATAACATATTCAGAAAGCTTCAACAAGTTTCAAGATTGACCAAGTTTTTACCAAAAATGATAATGAATAGACACGACAGGACTTCATTGGACTTTGAATTGACTAACGAAAAATATCTCTGCTTCTCTATTCCACCTCTACTAGGGCGTTTCGATTAGGGAAGCTTGAGCCTCCAGAGATATCCAAACGGCCAAGAGCCATATCTGAACCGGGCGGCTTACTCGGCGTAGGCCGAAGCTTAGCCCGGGATGGGTTAGTACCCATGTGAGGGCAGATCCGTTTGGGTAGAGCAAAGAACTGCTAGAGCTAGAAGTCAGGTAGGTAGGAAAGGTTTACCGAAACGTCAGCGGAATAAACCAGAGTAATAACAGGATCTGAGCGGCTTTTCATATCTTTCTATTCCCTTGCAAATTCTCTCCTTTCTCACATTAAGATCATCAATGAAGAAAAAGAAGAAGAGAGACTAGACACAAAATGGAATCACCGAAAAGCGTTCCCTTGCGCACCCTTAAAGGTGCGCAAAAGCTCAACAGAACATCAGTGTTTAAAATTATTTATGGAGAACTCGGAGTTGTTCTAATCAGATTACTCGACTATTCCTCAACTTATGTCGCAATATGCCAAACAGAAAAGGATGTGGATAACCCACTCAGCGAGAAGGAAACAACTCTTACATACAATAGGGCTATGAGGCCAAGGTCCCTCCCCAAATAGAATCCCAGAAGGCACTATACTGCCGGCAGATCGATTCATGGATAGAAGAACACTCAGCTTTAGAATTTAAAGAAGAAATTGAGAACTGCCAAGAATGGGCAAGGGTTAAGGAAGTAGTAAAATTAAAAAATAGACACACTAATGAAGAGTATATCCACGTCTTCAAAGTTATATTCAAGGAGACAAGTATGGGCCAGAAGGCAAAGGAGAATGGACTCCTAACATTCAATTTAAAAATAACGCAAGAACAGATAAAGAGCGATGAATTCATTAACGTATTAACTTGCTTCAATTAATTCGCCCTATATAAGCATATATCAAGAGATTGTCCAAAGAAAGATGAGAAGAAGTGTTCAGAGAGAAGCTCTAACTCGCATACTTGGAGTGATTGTAAGAGTTTAGAGAAAAAGTGGGCAAATTGTGGAAGGAACCACCGTGCGATGGCGATGGCTTGCCCAGTAAAGAAGGAGATAATCGAAAAGAAATGAAGAGAGAAGGCAAAATCAGAAGAAGAAAAGAAAAACTAAACATACGCGAAAGTTGCCAAATCTACAGCTGAACAGCTTCAGCCAACTAAAAATATGGTAAACATTACGATCGGCGGCGCGAACGATGAGATGTAAACTATTTCGTTTGGTTCCAATATGTTTTACCTTTTTTGAGTAAATTCAAGGGGACTGCTCGTGGGGAATTTAAACACTGCGGGGAAGACACCCCTACGATGATCCTGAGTTTCAATCAATTGGGGGGGTCTGGGGAGCACAGCTCCAGTATATAATCAAAATTGTTTATAGAATAATGTTCTAACGTTTTTTTTAACATTTTCATTTCACCAAACGCACACGAATATGCATGCGCGGGTGAACGAAACATGCACACAAACAAATAAACTTTTTGGGGCGTGCTGCTGATCTTCATGTTTACCAAAAACATAATAGAACTGCAACAGGTAAAGTCACTAACTATACTGACGTGTATATTACATGCACACGTTAGGAATGTTGCCAATCCAGGTACATATTGAAAAGAGCTTAATAAAATGTTAAACAACAACGGACGGTTTAGAGCCAATGTACATGAACAACTCTTAGCGATAATTAGTTTATATCTTAAATTTAGCATGCATTACTTACTATATTTAGTTTGAATCTACTGTAATTTTTTGGACGAAAACCTAAGTGTCCGAAGCATTATGGTAGCTACTGTATATATGTATATATAAGTATCACGAATTATAGTTTGGTGTCCTCAGACAGCCAGCAGCAACACACCGTTCGAGGCCTATATAGCTGGTAGGCACTGGGTTTGCAGGATCAATTTTCAATTGTCATACACACACCGTCATTCCTGCCGCCCTAGCTCCACACCCAGTGGCAGCCTACGATCCAGCTCCAAGAAGCTTTCCATCCACGTGAGCTGCGAACCCACTGACTTTAGGCAAACAAGTGAATTTCAACATGACGTTCTTAATAATAAATAATATATTAATCGCGAGTGTGTTTGTTTAACCAACCACTCCATTATGCTCTGATGATGACTATTTCTTTAGCACTTCTCCTGCGCAGATATTTTTTACCAGATTTCACGACCTGGGTTTTTTCTTTTACCCTCTGAACGATGAAATTATCCTTTATAAACTTTAGGAAACATTTATTTTTATGATCTGCTATTTAATTTTCGAAGTTCACACTAGAAAAATAAAATTTCTAAAAATAACAAACTTTTAATCCTTGATTAGATCAAAACGTATTCTAAACATCTGTCCGTCCTCGAACTCGTTTTAACCCAGACACCAATATATAAACAATAATCATTGTAGTCCTAATGTTTTAAACATTAATTTCTACTTCTCAGATGTCCGAATGTGTGATAAAATCCATTGATATATAAAAGAACTCTTCTTAATTCCTTGTCTTTATTTAACATTTTTTTAATATTATTGCAATTTTCCGATAGTTTCTATCTAAGACGTTCAACTAACTTTCATTGATCGCAATACTACCAAAATATTCTACTTCTACTATCAACTTAAGTTAATCTATTTTGTTTCTTTCATTAAGAGCATTCGTAAAAACACCATAAGTAATCACTTACACCGGAATTATATCCACTTTGATAACAATTTTCTCTTACGCCCGTGCTGATTCTGTTCGAGACCAGTCGATAAAGTCTTTGCTCCATTATTTAATAATCTACCTAGCCTTGCCGAGCTGATCGAGTTCAAATGTAATCTGCGAGCAGGTCATGATGCTAATAGAAATTATTGCACAAGTTGACATAATGAGCACCTTCTTTTTCCTAGAAACTACTTGCCACGTTATCTCCAGGTAGAATGCCTGAAAAAATAATCATGTTACAATTTTCTTTCAATTTTCTCAAAAGCAATCTGTACCGTGCCAGGAGTACTTCAAGCTTAGTGGAAAATAAGCTATTAGTACCAACATGCAAGAAGTAAACCGTATCCTGTGGTGATCCGCTCATGTGGTAATATAATGTCGCAGCAAGGAATTGCTGCGACAGCAGGCTTTGTCCCATCAGTAAACCTCCGAAACTGAACCTGCAATTTTCATGAAAGTTAACGTCCATTGCCATACACTCAAGTTGGTGTATAACTTCCTAGATGAAGAGCAAACACATCACTGTTATGAAATGGCTTGAATTGCATTTGAAGCGTTTGAAAGACACTGAGCAAGATGTAAAGCGTAGAATTCGAAAACAGGTCAAGATATTGGGGAAATTCTTCTAGAGGCATAAATTAAGATTACTACCCAAGTGTGTCAACAGTTGGTTCGTTCCCGTGTTAGGGGCTGTCAAAGTATCATCAAGAATTTAGACCGCCGCAATAAATATAACTAGTTATAACTTGGGCCCGTTAATTTTTATTGTAAATCAATTATCAGCTAATAAATTCGTTTTATTCATCCAAATTTGTTTACCCTTTCTCCCTGTGGAGTTAATAACTGTATGTTATCGTCCACCAATTTTGGAAAACTTTGATTTTCTCTCCTAGAATACATAGAAGAAGAGATAGAAATACAGTTCTTATCTCTTTAGACAGTACTGCATTTGAACGTCATAACGAAAACAAGGAAAACAACCGAGAGTTTTGTTTTTAAAATATTTGTGGTCTAATAATTATCAAACCACAAATATTAATTATAATTAATGATGTCATGCTGAAAACTGATTTTCCATGTAAGTAATTTTATGATGAATGTTTGTATGTGTGTTTCTGTTTAACATTAGGAAGAAATAATAGGGTTAACTCCTTTCGTTGTTGGACATTCTTTGAAGTTTCTCAACGAAATAGCTTAGCACCCACGTGATAATATTCTTACAGCCTCGTTATACCAGATGTATTCAGACGAGAGAAGGGTATTTGACGCTGCCTCTGAGGTTTTAGGAAAAACAGTTATCAACTCATTTTGTGGCTTTTTAGGAAGAAATAATATATATATGCAAGAAAATAACACAAAAGCCGAAGTGGTTTCGAATTTACATCTTCAAGAGGCAAAGAGAGAATACACAATTGAAGAAAAACAAACTTTTAAGATAAACTTATTACGTCACTCATACAAACTAACGAACAAACGCAATAAGTCAAAGAAACATATTAACAAAATTAATATGATCATATAAAAATTACTGGATAAATTAAATTTATATTGATCACAAATATGATTAATTATGAGGTTGTATATTTTATATTGATCTTCGGTTAGATTAAGAAAAAATGCCTAACGAGAATTTGATTAAGGCTGACAACTAAATCTCTTAATAGGGTTTGGCAAAAAATAAATGATTTTGCGATGAGCCAATAAATTTGGCATTAAAGCAGACTGTTGAATAAGAAGGGCAGATGAAGGACAGCAGCCTTACACACGCACAACATACATACACACACACACATATATATATATATTTCAAAATTTCTTAAAAATTATATTGTTCGTTTCTTCCTATGTTTCTCTCTCCGTATTTACTATTTGTAAAATGTCGTGGTTAACGGCCGATTACGGATGTATGTTTGATTCGTACATGAATTAATCCGTTCCACTTTTCTCTAAGAGTGCTCTAATTTAATCCTTTAACCAGGGAGGCTTCGTATTATGATACGAGTATATCTATTCCCATTTGCTGCGTTCGAGGATCTAATTAGACAACTCAGACAAAATATACTTTTAATCACATAAAAGAACGACATATTAAATCTTTAAATACACTAATTCTTTAGCGAGAGGGTCTAATAAAAATTAACACTACAAATGAGTACTACGAGATGGTTGACGCAAAAATCACTTCTAATACACGAAATTTAAGTTCAATTAATGCGAGTTCTTAAGTCATTTGAAATTGAAATAGTTTGGTTACGACTACCAGCTTGAAATGGTTTTGTTACGAATACACTTTCGCACGAAATGGGAAATAACAAAATAAATAATTATTTTTGTATTCGTTTTACCTTTAACTCGTGGACTGTCGACAGTTGAGTGAACTTGAAAGTGAGCTTCCTCGCTGAGTTGGTTTGGGCAAGTTTGACTGGAGATGTCCTCGCTGAGGTGAGGCAAGCGTGGTGAGGTGAGTCGAGAAAACAACTGACGCTTCTTCCGGGGTGAGCCTGTACCTAGATTTTCTGCCGACGAAGCCTTAGGCAGCAAGATTTTCATTCTAAAGGCTCTCACACCCTCCTATGTTTATATTAACGGACGAAGAGAGCAGGTCTTGGTTACTCCGGGATGAACGTTTAAGCCACCAGTCTCGTAAATTACGAAATCTGCTGACCGAGATCTTTCTTAGCATGCGACTTCGAAGGGTCTTAGGGCAGCGGGGAGAGAAGGGGGGGCTCTTGGCCCATGCGGAGCGTAACGGTTGACGCTGTATAAAAAAAAAACTAGCGTCTGTTTGTCCTCGTTATATTCATTCCTCCACATATATATTTGGATATCATATTGCCCCGCTCTTGGTATTCAAAATGTCTCTCTGTTGATTTTTTTTTTTGTAAATACACAGTATTCAAAACATTAAGATATTTTCTCCGCATTCAGGTAATAGCGCATAGACCTGGGAAAACTAGTGCAGACAACTATATTTTAGTACTTTTTAGAAAATGTGGAAAATAATTGCTATGTCAAGACAGTTCTTTACTCAAAGACATTTGGTATAGGAGGTCCAACTACATGTCAACATTTATGAGATGGCGCAAGGAGGCAACGTGACCGCCAATGTTGCGATGGATTTTGTCTCATAGTATGAGTAACGCCAGACACATAGATGGGAGGTTTACAGGGAAAAAATACTTAGATATTTTTGAAAACTTTTCCCTTCCTGCTCTCGCGGACAGGAATCATCCTTTTCCATCAACACCAATATTCTTCGTTTATGACCGCTGTCCGAACGAGACTACAATAATAGTCGCATCGGTGTTCTAAGAAAAAGTCGACTTAAATCTATAGATTGGCTAAGAAAAGCGTGTCACTTAAACCTTATTGAAAACATTTGGTCAAAATCGTTAACAATTGGGAGCTAGAACTAGAACGAAAACCAAAAGAACTTATGGTTGACACTCGGCAACCGTGGGAACTTCAGAAATAGGGAACAACTGGTCCAAATTCAGGTTTGATCGAAGACAAAAAGGTTAAGAGATGTATGATAATAGAGAAAGAAGGTGGATGGACTGTAAATAAAAACAGTAACAATTAATTAATTATCCTATGAAGATCCATATAATAATTGCGAAAGGTTTGAAGATTGTTGAATATAACAGATCGTGTGCAGGTGTATCGAGATGGAAGTGAAAAGAATCGAGATCTTGGCTCTCCTGCACGAGGGACACGACAAGTCTGACATCGCCAATCGGCTCAATGTCAGCCGAGTAACCTCAGTGATCGACCTCGTTCGGGTAGACCTAAAGTTGTCAACTGATTGGCTGTGGGAAAGGCCTTGGAAAGGGCCCCGAAGCTCCAAATGATTGCGCTCGCGAAGAAGAACAACATTTCGGTAGACACGGTGTCCAGGGCGGCCGTCAAGGAGGAGGGGGGCAAGAGCTTGAGGTACGTGGAAAGGCCTCTGCTCCCCGACCGTATGCGAGAACAAGGTCGATGGCAAGGCCTGCAAGGTCCGCCATAGCAACGTCAACGAGCTCAAGTCTTCCGTCAACCGTATGTGGGCCAGCATGAGAAAGAACTTGGTCCACAACGTGTGCGCAACCTTCAGCGCTCGCCGCCGAGGACCGCCACATTGATTAATATTACAATCTAAATACATTTCTACGTTAAATCAATAAAAAATCGTGTCTAAATGCATAATCTATCATTGTATCCTTTGTTGACGGAGTCGTAACGAGTGTAACAGGAATTTTACAATACCCTCTAAGTAAATATGTGAACAAATATACATAAGTACTTGAATTTAAAAATATGTAAATTTGGTTTTATTTTGGATTTTTGCTATAGAACAAAAATGCATGTTTAATTTTGCAAAAGCTTCATATAATAAGAAATAAATTACAAAATATATCTTTGTTACATATAATTAAGGAGTGATTGTTGCCTTGTTGGTGGAAACTGTCATCGAATATAATATTTGCTTCCGTTTTAGTTGCATTGTGCTTCTATTTCCATTATCTATGTTCACTCTTTTATTTGATTTTTTGTTTTCCACCCTATCCTATCAAGAGAAGACGAAAGGAGCCGCTGATTCGAGAATAAAAACAAGCGTTTAATGACGCCTTGGCATTGCAATCCTTTTTTTGTATAATGGTTAAATGATCTCCTTACCACGTGATCATGTAATTTAACACCATTTTTTTTAGGCGACTCAGTATTGCTTCCCATAAAACTAAATACCCCAACAAAGAACAAGAACATCAAAAAATTGCATTGCAGAAGTTCAAAGATGGAAATAACCAAAACCAATTATTCCAAGCAGTGTTACATAAAGAAAATGCTACAATAGAAACACACTATAAAGTGATGTATTTATTTGGGAAAAAGTAAGCTATTTAGTTTGGCAAAACTTATAGGAATGCACCATTGAAGTGGTAGGATGTTAGACTCTCGTAAGACTAACCAAAATAAAGAGGTACCTCTTCCAAGATCGACGACATGAAATAGCACGAGACGAATCTGATTATCTTCAAAGAATAATCCAAATGCATGATTTTTAATAGTTTGGACTGAATCAACTGATTATTTTCATTTATATAAAGGTTTACTCCCTTTGGCAAGGCATTTGTAGAAAACGAAGAATACTTAACAACTTTCTCAATAAATGTCGGAAAGGCCTAAATTTTACTGACTTAGTGAATATATGTACAGACGGTCCACTTTCTATGGTAGGAAAGCGCGGAGGATTTATTGCACGTATTAAAAAAGTTTCAGAACCAAATAGCCTTATTTCTTTTCATTACTTTCATCTCCTTTTTGCCAAATCATCCATTTTAAATGGCACTTCGTGAAAAGTTATAAGTATGCGAATTACATTAGAGTTAATGCATTAATGCATTAGCAATTTGGTACATGAAATATTTAGTGTTGAATGGCACGACACACGAAAGTGTGATAGTTATCAAAAGAACAAGTGTTTTATTTTATATTTTATCATTACGATGACAAATAATTCAAAATTTTCAAGAATGTGATCAGCGTTGTTAATTATAAGACAAAACAGGCAATGGCTTCGCCACTGCCCCCTAAGGGGGTAGAGCTTGCGCTTCGTTACTAAGATTAAAATTTAAAATCTATAAAAAAAGCAGCCATGGTTAAATTTTTATACATTTTCTGAACTTCGCCAATTATAATAATTCCCCCTTCTTTCAAAATATCACGTTGCTAAAGTATAGTTATAGAAGATATATAAAAATAAATTCTCTGAACTTCACCATTTGTAATTCTTTGGGTTTTAAAAAATTCCCAAAATTTCGATACCTATATTTATTTCTGAACTTTATCATTTTGTTTTTTGATAATATAAAAGAATTATTAAAAATAACTTTGATAAAAAACATAAGTTATAAACAAACTAAGAGGAAATTTTTATTCAAATGCTCAAAAAAATCCCCTTCTTAAATTATAGAGTTAGTGATGATGATGATGATGATGATGATGATAAATTCCTTTTTGCTCGAAATACGAATCACTGGTAATCTCATTAATCATATAATACAAGAGCTTGTTTGATTTTGCAAAGCTTGGCTTCATCATGAAATTAGCTTTTCAACCTCACTCTTTGATGTATCGAGTGTACCTGAAAAGCTGCAAACGGAGTTAATTAAGCTAACTGAAGATATCATTTTGTAGTCTGTTTGATACAAGAAAGATCCTATTGAAATATGGAAAAAGTGCAGTAGATATCCTCGTCTCCGGGAACATACAAGTTGTACTTAACACAAAGTTTGAATGTTCTGAGGTACCAAATGACGCACTTGGAAGACTAGTGGAAAAGCGCACTACTAGATTTAAGCTATCCAGTTCTGGATAAATAGAAATACAATAAATCTTGTCCCGGTATACAAGTCGCTCAAAAGGAATGAAGAGTACGATATTATCCTTTCGAAACGTTTCGGCCTTAATTAAAAACAAAACGCTTAAATGCGCTTGACTCCTATTTTCGGAACGTAAATTTTAAGAAATGAAATTGCGGACAATGTAAGGAATCTTCTAGACTTTATACACGATAATTCTTGCATAGAATGTAGACGAACAAACACGCGAACAGAATAGCTTATACGGTACATAATTTTGACTAACCAAGAGAGAAACTAGCAGAAAGTATACACGTTGGTTAAACACTCACGAAAAGCGATCACACCATAATTCGATCCAAACTAAATATTTTCTATAAATGTTAACGAGAGGTCTCAACTATTTAAAACTTTCCTTTTAATCTTTATAGTTGAGCTTGAAATTTTTAAATAGGGGGGAAATTGTAAACGGTGAAAACGCGAGGAAATGTATAATGAATTTAAGCCTTCATTTTGACTATAAATAACGAAATTGTACGCTATAAACCAAGATTTTATAATAAATAAATACAGGTACTGTGGATAAATAGTGAGATTAATTCGTAAAGAAGGGAACGTAGCAGATTATATAAAATTTAAAGACCAAGCAATAGTACCAGGAATCGAAACGCAAAAAAAGAACAAGCGAAAGAAACCTGGAAAAGGAAATAGCGTGTTGTGAACATACGAGTCAGTGTGATTTTCTAGATATATAATATTAATCGTAAATTAATTGAAGCGTTCATTGATTCCCTTCAGGAGACCTAGAGTGTCCTTAATGACAATCTCGGTCACGTGCTGAAGGTATCAAATAATTTAGCTACAATACACAATCATTTTTTATGTACGCACCACACTTTCAAATAATGATATAACCTAAAATGCAATTAGATTTTATATTAGGAAAATTTTAAAAGAGCCGGGGGCCAATAAAATCTACTCGATCTAGCATAAAAAAGTAGAAATCAAAATTTTGTAACTCCTACAACTTTCAAAAAATCTATTTCAAAGAGGCAAATTTAGAGCCATTTTTTTATATATATAAACACCTATCTGGGACTTCCCCCAAGAGCATAAGTCTCGTCGATTTTCAAAAGAAGCAAAAAGAATGAACCTAGAAACTTATGGCCCATTTACCTTACTTCGGTCGTTGGCCAACTTTTGGACTCTATTGTTAGAGATAGAATCGTGGGACTTCTGGAGGTAGATAAGTTAATAATGACTCAGCCCAGTTCCTAACTTATGTACTCATAATTAACTAATTTGTTTCCTTTTCTTTTACGAAATAGAGAATATTTTAGAAAGATACAGCGCTAAATGTAGTTAATCTCGTCTTTGACCCCGTTTAGCATAAAAGATTCTTGATAAAGTTTAAGTAGAATGGAATAAGGGAAGATCTGTTCTCGGGCCTCCTTTTTTTTAATATCTAAAAACTATTTTTACATTAATTTATTATGTAAAATTTCAAAATTTGATTATGATAAGAAACTGGGTCAAAAGATAAAATATCTTAGTGAAATGGTCAGAAAGATGGCAGATGAAATTCAGCGCGGAGTCGAAGGGAATGTATATAGGTCATGTTATCTATCCTTAATAGATTACAATACGTATGGTTAAATTTTAAACAGTCAGAATGGGAAATGACTCGGGTGTCTTAATATCGTGTGATGTAAGATTTACCCCCAAAAATGCACCGAAACTTCACCAAAGGCAAATAGGATTATAAGAAACAGCTACACATTTTACGTTTAAATAAAAAAAAATATGCTTGAATAAAGCGCTTGTAATAGCCCATTCGGTGTACGTGGTTAAATTCTGGCATGCATATATGTGAAAGAGCGTTATTATATTGGACCAGAGTGAACATCAAGTGACGAAATAATTTCTTGAACAGAGAAATAGATTGTCCGAAGCCAGACAGAATACCTCTACGAGTACTCTAGGTGGAAGATCGGTAACTGAGCGGCCAAATAATTAGTCATTAAAACACTAAACGTGGCTAATATAAATCATAACTTAATATTTGATCAATATAATCGAGCGGCAATTAGAAATGACGGTTATTAAGTTAGTAATTAAAAAATTTAACATTTCGATAACACAAAACTTATTTTCGTATAAAATAAAAACAATTTGAAATAACTTGACTTGGAATGCAGTTAAAAGCGCTGCAATGAATATGCTTAAGAAGAAAATCGATAAATATTACTTTAAGATATAACCTAACAGGTATAATATTTGCGAAAACGAATTCTTTATATATATATATATATATATATGCAAATTTTGTTGAAGACCAATGTGTATGTTGCCTTAATTAATTTCCTTTGACAACTTTCTCTTCTTCTAACTATTTTTTTTATTCCATCTTGTAGATGGTGGATTAGTTGTGCAGTATTCATCTCTTTTTAAATGAATGTGTTTCGTAAAAAACAAACTAAATTGTTAAGCTTTCGATCTTATTCGATCATCTTTGGAGCGTTTGAAATGTTCTTGCCTCCTTTACCGATGTAATGAGTGGAGTTAGGATCTGGTAGAGTGAAAGAAAATGATTTTTAATGGGTATTTATTCCGCCTTGGTTAAACGTAACGTTAGAGAAAATGGGCGACTCCTGTGAGTGGAATTTTTAAAATAGTTTTAATGTGCGATTCCAGCTTGTCGCTTGACTGTTGATGGCTGGCTTGTCTTCATTTATTAATATGGCTTTTAAGATGTTAAGCCTCGCTTAGTTAACTTTTTTTCTTTTAATAATGGTGTTATAAACGAGCATATCTCTCGTTAGGTTAATATTATGGACACTCTTCATGTGGTTCTTAGGCCCTCCGCTTTGTAGATTCATAGTTAACCGTCTCGAAGGTGTAGTAGTTATCATGCCAATATATTTTGAGTTTTTATAAAGGATACACTCTTTATCCGATATATATATATATATATATATATATATATATATATATATATATATATATATATATATATATATATATATATATATATGTATATATATCTTCTCTTCATTTTATCAGTCCTTCACATAAGACTTCCATCTTATTCTGTGTCTTTTGCATCAACATCAAGTTGCACTTTGGTCTCTTATAGTCTGTAATTCGGTCAGAATCGGCCGCGCGCGAAATGGGAGTTGTTGGCGACTGGGCTAGTTGTTCATCCTCAAGGAGATCTCAGGTAACCATATCAAGATGGCATCTGGAGAATTGTCCGCCCTTCTGTCCCCAACACCTGCATTTCGTAATCCTCCTCCAACTTTAATACCTATTGGAGCATCTGCGGATGTATCTTGCATACAGTCTTACTGTGCCTAGATCTCGTTGCTATTCCGCCTTAAATTCTAGGGTGGGGAATAGGGTAGACGCTGTACACGCGCGTATAAACGCTTGTTGAAAGATGTAAAACAAGTATCCTATGCCCCGCGTCCACAAGAATACTAAAGCTCGCACCCGATGAGCGAAGAAAAGAACAAGGCCTGCTGACCAAAAAGTCGCGTGCTCTCACTTATTCTGATTTATGACTTTACGACTTTCAAAACTTTCAATAATTCCAGGACTAACCTTGGAAAGACTTCGAAATTTTATCATTCGAAAGAGAATGTAAAACAACATAATAGTTTCAAATTGCGTTATAATCGACCGAATAGTTATGATGGTATTGCCAAAACAAAATATTTCCTTGGCTAACCTTGGAAGGACTTTGGCAATTATATCATTCGAAAAAAAAATGAAAAACAACATAAGGGGTTTAAATTCCGTTAAAAATGGCAGAATAGTTACAATGTTATTACAAAAAAAAAGACATACGGGGACCGACCGATCGACGTAGTGAGATGTAGAGTCGCCCACGACTAGACTAGCACGCGATTAAAAAGAGATCGCCAGGAATGAGTAAAGGATGACGCTATATGACAAAGAAGAAAATTATTAGGAAACACCTGGTGCCAGGTTTCTCCTCTGAGATTAATCGTCCCAGGAACAATAGCACATTGTTTCATTTCTCATTCTAGTTAAATCGTTGCCTTTAGTTTATTTCTCTGGTCGCTTCCTTTGTTGTAAGAAATCACTGATTCCTAGTTCCTCTCTCCCAAATCATTCGCCCTAGGACTCCTTGGTGTCCTGTAAAATCCTGCGTTCTAGGAAATCTAATGATTTCGGTCGCATCCCTCTTTCCGAGATCCCTGATATTTGATCACACCCATCGTTGTAGGAATCCCTGACGTCTGCTTGTCTAATTTCAGCTAAACATTCACAGAGATTATAGGTCCCTCTCCTTACCCCCTATCACAAACCCTGTGGTTCTGGAGGTCTCTACTTCAGCTCGAACCACCCAAGAAACCAGTCACTATTGGCACCCAACTTCCAGGAAATCCTTTCTTCGCTGTTCCTAGTACCTAGTTTCTATCTCTCGGATCCATAGTTCTAGTTAATCCTTGGTTCTTGGTCACATACCAAATTCCAGGAGGTCCCTAGTACTAGTTTCTTCTCTCTGATTCTAGTGAACTTTTTCTTCTTTTTCTGCTCTTTTAGCTCCATCGTCCTGGTAACCATGTTCCCTGGTTGGATTTCTTGTTCATATCCATGTTCCCAGGATAATCCTAGGCTCTAGTTCATTGCTCACAGCCAAGTCGCTTGAGACATCCTTAGTCCGTGGTCGCAGAACTCATTCTCAGATACCCTTGATCCTGGTTCCATTTTGTGCCTGGTTGCATACGTCGTTTCAGGTTACTCTTCTCATATTTCATCCCTCTAAGTCAATCGTTCCAGTGAACCCTCACCCCTGTCCTAATCCATCACTCCAATAAATCTTGTGGCCTAGCTCTTTTCTCTCACCTCAATACTACCAGGATATTATACATACTGCCCGCATCCCTTTTTCCAAAAAATTACTTGTCCCTGGTTGCATAGTTCTTTCCAGGAAACCCCTTGTCTCTGTTTTTTCTCTCAGCTCAATCTTCCCGCTATAGCCTTGTCCTTAATTACCTATCTCAACAAAACACCTGTTGACTCTTTCCTTTCTCTAAGTTATTATTCCAAGAAACCCTGGTTCCTGGTCTCTTCTCCCTTTCCACAAATAGCTTGATGCTTGATTTCTCTTTCACAGTTTAATATCCCTAAGATAACCCTGGTCTCTGATCGCATTCTGTTTTCAGGAAACTCCTGATCGTTGATTTCTCTGTTCAATTCAATTTTACAAGGAAATCAAAATGCATAGCCACGCTCATATTTTCTGGATTAAACCCTTACTTATTGTACTCATCTTTCAGCTCATACTTACCAGGAAACAATTACCCTGGTCGCAACTAGCGTTCCAGGAAATCCTTAGTTACAGGTTCCTTATTTCAGAACAATCGTTCAATGGAATCACTGGTGTCTGGTCGCAACCATCGTTCAAAGAATACCCAGGTTACTTTCTCGAAGCTAAATCATCCAGGAAACTCCTGGACCATGGACGCATCTCTAGTTTGAGTGAATCCTTGGCTCTAATTTCATTACTTTTTAAGGAACTCCTGATGTTTGGTCAATACTATTGCTCCCGGAAATTCATGTTCTTCTTTTCTTTCTTTCTCTCTCAATATTTCCAGTAATCCAGGTCCTGATCGCATCTTTCTTTCAGGAAATTCATGTTTCCCGGCTCCTCTCTCAGAACACAAACGCCCCATGAAATCCACGTGCCTGCTGTGATTGCACCCCTCGTTTCCGAAACCGTCTATCCTTTGGTTCGTCTCTCGCAGTTCTATTATATGGGGAAAATAAAGTCTTTGAGCGCGTACATCGCACTTCGAAACCCCAGAGCCAAGTTTCGTTTCTCTAGACTCAATTATCCAAGAAAGTACTAAATCCTGCCATTGTCGCGGCCTTCGCTCAAGAATACCCTATTTCCCTGTTCCTAGTACATAGTTAAATCTTCCTAGGGAACCCTGATTCCGGGTCGCATATCTGAAAATTCCTGGTACATGGTTCCAGTATTTCACGCACCTCAGGTCCGTAGTTGAAGTCATTTTTCAGGCAAGCCCCCTGCTCTTCTTTTCACTCTCTCAACTCAATTTCCCCAAGAAACCAGCGTCGTCTGTAGTGACGTCTCTCTTTACATAAACTCTTGCGCTCTTGATTTTTTCTCTCGAATCGCTCGCGATAGCAAACCCTGGATTTGGTCTTATCCTTCGTTCCAGGAAACACCTGGTACATAGCCCCTATATTTCATCTCAATCTTCCTAAGAAAGCCTGTCTACGGTTATACTAGGTACCTGGATGAGCTGAACGTCTTCTTGGACTAAAGGCAAATTAAGGAAACCCCCTTACTGAGTTGACTTGATCTCTCTGACGGGGCCTTGGGATGTTGCTGATGCGCTACCTCATTGCTCGCTCTCAGTGCTACCTTTTATTGTTTTACTCTAGGACTATCCCTAAATATTTTGTTTACATGCACTTGGAAGTCGAGTCAGTGGGTTGAATTAAACTCTTTTGCAAGGCCTGTGGAAGTTGTTGCAGCGCTTCCTCCTCGCTCCATTACAGCATTTTGTTCTATGAATATCTCCTTAACCCTTAGTTGAGATTTAAAGACATGACCAGCTACCTCATGCTATGTTAGAAGAAAGGCTTCAGAATGTCTATAAACATCGCCCATTAATGCGCGTAAGTCGCAAGAGACCAGGACTTGAGGGGTCCTGGCGTTTGGGCGCAATTAATTGAAAGGTCAGTTTTTTACCCCTTCCCTGCGTATAATGAGCTGAACACCTCCCTGCGGACGTTCTTGGGTGCATAAGGCTATAACGCTTATGGTGGTCTGGCTTTACTGCATTGTCGGCTGCCAGGCCTATGAAAAGTACCGGGTCCTGTCTTTGAGTCTGTCATAAGAGATCTTCAGATCTTGGCAATCCTATCGGCGATTGGTACAACCTAGTAAGAAAGTCCAACCTGTCTCCCTGCCTCTTGGGCTGCTTAAAAGGGAGCTTTGACCTTTGGGAATGAATTTACCGATCCGTTGGGCAACTTCTGCTTGGTGTGCGTCGCTGCGCAGGTACGCATACCAACCTTTAACACACTGCAAAGTCGAGACCTGAAAAGTCATAACACTTGCAAACGGATATAACCGACCACCCTTTTATTTTTTTCTCATTGGTCACAAATTTCGCATTATTCGTGCCATGGCAACTTCTAAATTGAAAAGAAAAGATTCTCCACTACATCGTTTAACACAAACACTACTTCGACCGGTGTGTGTGTGGGGGGGGGAGGCTCTCCCATACATCTATTCCATTTGTCTTGGTCAAATATTTTCCCCTAAGACATCTTCCAGCCCCTCCCCCCTTGAGCAGCTCAACCTCTGTGATAGAGGTACCTCACCCCCTGTGCTTTCTAAAGTGCCACTCAAAGAATATTACATTGGGAAGAGCGTTTCTTCCCCCGTTTGTAGAGTTGCCTTTGGGTGATTCTGTATTTGCAGCTGGTACCCCTTTGCTTTCCTGGGGGTACAGCAAGAACACGGTAAAGCAAAGAACGCGCCGCCTCGGTTCTCAGCTCTCACGATAGGAGCAAGTGAACCACATAAACCCTCTTAGATGAATAAGGGTCATCGACACTGGACCATGCCAAGCCAACTAATAGACATTAATATTATAACACAAATGGGATCCAGCATGCCCTATTTATTCTTTTTCTCACTGGAGGTTGATTTGCTTGCTACACTGACGTCCGTGAAGGGGAAGGCCCTAAGAATCCCCGTTCGGGATACCCGACACCTTAGAGGGAATATCTACTTGGAGGTCCCACCTGAGGTGGTGATGGTTTAAGGGTTGCTCCTTCTCTAGATGTTACGGTACTGAACCTGGGTTCGGTGCCATATAACACCGTATCTAAGGCTGCCTATTCGCAAGGTCCTCTTGAGTAGACATGGATCCCTGAGAAGTCACAAGGAGAGAAGGGCCCCCCTTCCACCTCTAGTGCCCCTTTGTCAGCAAAGACATTCTCCATTTCGGAGAAAAATATGGCTGAGGGTGGTCCGTCTGGCCTCGGAGGCCCTTCCCAAGATAGAGAGAAGCGGACTTACTCTCGATCTCCTCTCCAAAAAAGAAAACGAAAAAGGAAGCAGAACACGGTAGTTTTTGGTCCGGACGGGTCTTCACCTGTTCTGGCAAGCGACAAAGCCAAGACAGACACATCCGGCTCCGAGGCACTCTCGGTCGGGGAGATCCAGAATTAGACCAATAGACAAACGTTAATAGTGTGCTAAGCGGAGCCCTGCTTACACTGAAGCGTTTCATTAAGAGACTACTTGGCCTTTTTGAGTCCCCCTGGTTTCAAACACTTCTTAGTTATTCGCTCCAACTGATAGCAACATGTTGTTCAAAGGACACATGTTCCATCAGAGGATACTATTAGTTACGTTGAGTGGGAGAAATCCTAAGGTGACCCATTTCTTTAAGGGGAGCTTTCTGGGGAATGTGGCGGACCGTTCCAAGGCAGCCATTATTAGTGGTATACGGACACTAAATGACTTACCGGTGAATGTGAGACTGCTTATAAGTAGGATCGCTTCCGCGTCCATTCGCAACCCTTCTATGGGCTCTTGTCGCCAGGATTCTCCCATCCTATAGCTGGAGGCACAAAGGGCTAACATCCAACCTCAAGTAAAACCAAGGTTCTTCCCCTCCACAGGTGACCGTAAATGAGAGAGAACTAATGCCTCACATGGAAAAGCCCAGCCGCTCACATCACCCCATGTCCCTAACAATATATAATAAAAAAAATCACTTACTTTGCACTGGTGTTTCAGAGAGAGGATGATGCGGAGATGATGCTGGTGTAGTTGCGCGAAGAGAGAGAGGATGCTGAAATTAGTTCCGAAAATGAAAAATGCCAACGAGCACATGCCCAGCTCAGGCCAGCTGGCAAAGAGAGGAAGGGTCAGGCGTGTGAGGCAGGATGCGCGATCCGCCGTGACCCAAGACACGAGGTGCCGACTCGAAAGGCGATGCCAGGCACACTGTGTGGAAAGCCAGGCACACTGTGTGGAACTTCTCTCTGGTCATGGAGAGGCCGGGGGGACCCTGGATCCGCCACTGAAAAGGGGATAAGGGGAAACCTCCCAAACTCGTCGTCAAAGTGAAGAGAGAGAGAAACGCCCTCTCCACTAGAAGTCTTGGAGGGGCTCCTAAGAGAGCACATTGCTGGAAGGGACCTCCGTCACAGAGGTGGAACTGCTCCGGAGTGGCTCCGAAGATAGAAAAGGGAAAATGCCTTTGCAGCAATCAAAGAGTTGGAGGGGAGCCCCTCCACCTGTTAGAGTGGTCTCATTAAACTTCTTATTCGCCACAACAGCAAGGTCTGGCAAAGATTTAGAAAGAGTGAAGTAGTTCAAAATTTTGAAAAGAAAAACTTCTGAAGTCTTGCCAACACAACGAAGCTTGTAAACGTGTGACCACTAAAGAAATAAAAGAGAGATGGTAGGCTATATCCCAAATCCAGTTGCTTCGGCTATCCAGTCTTGTTTTGTTTACCTTTTAGAGGTCCACCATGTGTGCGATAACGGTGATCTTGCGACCTGTGCAGCGACGTACACCGACCAGAAGCCTCCTAGTAGCCGGTATTCCCCAAAGATCTCCGCTCTCAACTCGGCAGGGCGACAGGGCAATGGGGTAGATTTCCTTAGTAGGACGTATGATTGATCCTTGACAGGACGGCTAAGATCTGTTGTAGCAGACCAACTTACGCCACAAGCCTTACACCCTCATTTATCCAAGAACGGCTGAAGAGAGGTTTTCATCTCATCAAATGCAGATAAGTGATTATTTAGGAGAAAACCGATCTTCCCATTATTTTCGCCCTAACGCCCACGACCGCTTAAGTCCTGTTCTCTTGCGACCTGCGAGCGTTGTTTATTAAGGTTTCATAGTTTCTCTTCTGATACGGCATGATTTAGCTGGTCAGGACCTTAAGCCTAGACAGATCGTTGAAGGAATAATATTTAGAGATAAAAGGAATGAAAGTAAAGAACGATGGGTCAGCACAACAACTTCTCACGTCCTCGTCAGAGTTCAAGTCAACCCATGGACGTGGCTTGCTTAATTTGCACTCAGGCAGGGAGTACGTGTGGCTCCTCAACGTACCAAGTGTAACAGGCTGCACAAGATACCCCCTTGCGGTGAAATAAATGAGGAGAGGTGGGACAGAAAGGCAGGAAGTGGATGTTAGTGGAAAAAGGAGGAATGGCTAAGCTGGGGCCGGAGGGGCCTTAAGTCTTATCAGCAGCTAAAATTAAAGAGAGTTCTTGTGCTGTGCCTTAGTAGTTCTGATTAATTAAGAAGTGTGTTTTTTTTCGCAGCTATGTTGATATACATTATAAACATGAATTTCATTGGGCTATCCAATAATTCATTGGAACATCCAAGGTCTCTTACCCAAGTGGGAAGAATTCAAGCTCCTGTTTAAAGACTACAATCCTGATTGTATAGCTTTACAGGAAACTTGCTTGGGTACTCGTAGTGTACCCAATATTCCTGGTTTTGTGGGATACTATAAGAACCCTATAGAACCAATCCATGGTTCTGCTGTGCTCATCAACAGCAGGGTTCCCCACAACCAGATCGACCTTGCGACAGACCTGCAGGCGGTCGCTGTCCGCCTGTTCTCCCATCGCCACTATACGGTCTGCTCGCTTTACCTCCCTCCTAGTGAGGAAAAAGACACAGCCTCTCTAGCTTGAAAACTAGTAGAGGTAATTAAACAGCTCCCTCCCCCCTTTCTATTGATTGGAGATTTTAATGCTCGACACTCCCTTTGGGGGGACCATGATAAGAACCCTAGGGGAAACATGATTGAGAAATTTCTGAGCGAAAATGATGTCTGCCTTCTAAACGATGGCAGCCATACATTATTTCACATCCAGACGAGTCGTCTTGGCCATGGAAGGGCCCTTGATCCAAATCCAGTTGTAAATTTCCAGTAAATGAGAGAGAAGGGATGGATGCATATTCCTAATCGTATAGGAAATTGTTGGAGCCTAAAGCACTGGAATTGCATCTCATAATTATCTGGGGCTTGAGATGCTAGCAAATGATCTGGCCAAGACATTGGAAATATGGGACAAGTCCCCCAACAATTCTCCAGCTTGGACAATGTTCGGAGCTGTAAAGCATTGGATTTGCCCAATAGCTTTTTGACGGCTAACTCCTCCATCCCGCTCTCCGGCTCAACCGCTCGTGGACCACAAGCTCCCTGGTGGTCGGCTGAATGCTTGAGAGCCGTGACTGAATGTAAAATGGCTTGCCGAAGTTACTATCGCTCCCCTACGATGGTAAATAAAATTGCTCGTAACAGAGCAAGGGCAGCACGGCGACGCATCCTTCGACAGGCTCGAAAGACCTCGTTGGAAGGTTACATTGCGTCCATAAGTTGGCAAACGCCTATAGACAAAGTGTGGAAAAGGGTCAAAAAGCTATTGGGCAAATCCAATGGCTTTACAGCTCCGAACATTGTCCAAGCTGGAGAATTGTTGGGGGACTTGTCCCATATTTCCAATGTCTTGGCCAGATCATTTGCTAGCATCTCAAGCCCAGATAATTATGAGATGCAATTCCAGTGCTTTAGGCTCCAACAGAAGCAGCAACCGCTCAACTTTATGGAGCCTAACATGTATAACGAGTCTTACAACCGACTCTTCTCTATCCATGAGCTCCATAATGCACTGAAGCACTGTAGATCCACTGCCCCCGGATCGGATGGCATTTCCTATGATACGATTAGGAATATGCATCCATCCCTTCTCTCTCATTTACTGGAAATTTACAACTGGATTTGGATCAAGGGCCGCTTCCCTTCCATGTGGAGAGAGGCCATAGTCCTTCCATTCCGCAAACCAGGAAAGGACGGGACGGAGCCCACCCATTACCGCCCCATTGCTCTTACCAGTTGTCCATGTAAATTGTTTGAGAGAATGGTCAATTTCAGACTCGTCTGGTTTTTGGAGACTCAAAATCTCATATCTCCTTCTCAATCAGGGTTCAGGAAAAAGCAGAGTACGACAGACCTGCTTGTCCGAATGGAGTCACTCGTAAGAGATGCTTTTTCAAAGAAGCAGCACGCCATCGCTGTCTTCTTTGATATTGAGAAAGCATACGATACCACCTGGAGGCGTGGTATCCTTAAACAACTCCATGATTGGGGCCTGCGGGGTTACCTCCCCAGGTTTGTCGAGCAATTTCTGATGCGACGCACACTACGCGTAAGGGTTGGAGGCACCTTATCGGAGCCCGTGGACCAATTTGAGGGTGTGCCACAGGGAAGTGTCCTCAGTGTCACCTGCTTCTCTGTGGCCATTAATCGCATTGTTAGAAATCTCCCTCCCGAGATTTCGTCGACGTTATATGTGGATGATCTGGCGCTCATTTGTTCTTCGCCCAGACTCCCATTTATCGTCCGTAAGCTACAGCGAGCTATGAGCACTGTAGCTGAAAATGCTTCCTCCAAGGGTTTCCGCTTTTCCGCAGTAAAGACCAAGGCTGTTCATTTTTATGGGCATAAGTTAGTGACATGGGACCCCCCCCCCATTTGTCGCTATATGGTGTGCCTATAGATTTTGAGCCCCATTTCAAATATCTGGGGGTCATATTTGACTCAAGGCTTTCTTTCCGGCACCATGTGGACGCCTTGAAAAGGTCTTGTTTAAAGAGAATGGACATAATGAAACTGTTGTCTCACACTTCTTGGGGAAGTGATCGACGTACCCTGTGGCTCCTGTATCTAGCATTGGTCCAATCAAAGCTAGACTATGGATCACAGGTGTACTCCTCTGCCTCGCCATCCATTCTCGAAAAACTAAATACTGTGCGTAACCAGGGTGTGCGCCTGGCTTCTGGAGCCTTTAAGTCCTCCCCAGTGTGGAGCCTCTACGCAGAGAACGGGGTTCTCCCCCTTCCCTATCACAGGTTCAAGTCTAATTTAAACTACCTCCTTAGACTTGAGCAACTACCGCAGACGCCAGTGTATGAGTGCATGTTCAATACACGGACAGTGGCCTCATACGATAGATCTCCATCTCTGGCTCGCCCCTTTGCTCTGCGTATGGCCGAGCACACTGCGCAACTAAGGGAGTTCTCAGTGATTCCCTTTACCATGCCAAAGACCCCCCCGTGGCTCATACCACCTGTAATGGTATGTAGGGAACAAGCTGATAGGCCCAAGGATCACCACCTGCCTGTAGTATTGAGAGCCATGTATGGCGACCACTCCTCTCAACATCGGCATAGCACTTTTGTGTTCACCGATGGGTCCAAGTCACCGGACAGAGTTGGAGCAGCTGCTGTCTTTCCATCTGAGACAGCATTGGTCCGCCTGCCAAACGCAGCTTCCGCATTCACAGCGGAACTCGTTGCTATGATAGCGGCACTGACTATCATAGCTGGCAGGCCATCTGGTTCTCATACTATCTTTACAGACTCCCTTAGTTCGCTTCAAATGTTGGGTGATGTTGGTTCGAGCCATCCGTTGGTTTCCAAGATCCAGCGGTGGCTCCTACGACTATCGCCCATCCACGAGATATCCTTTTGCTGGGTGCCTAGTCACGTGGGCATCCCAGGCAATGAGAGGGCAGATGCTGCAGCCAAAGAAGGTTGCGCTTGTCCGTCTGAGGATAGGCCATTGCCGGCTCACCCATGAGCATTTAATGAGTGGGCTGCCCCCACCTATGTGCATTCTGTGTGGGGTACAAATATCTGTCCTCCATATATTTGTAGAATGCCCATTGCTAAGGAATCTCAGAAGGACGACTTTTCCCTTCATTACCAGAGAGATGGCCCCCCAGCAGTCTCTGCGGGGCATCTTTTCTGAGACCTATTGCTTCTTTGACGTGACTAGGATACTAACCTTCCTAAAAGAAAGCAATCTTTTAAACAAAATTTAAAATAGTTTTATATATTTATTGTTGATCTATTCATAGTTTATGTTTTTACATTTTTAAAAAAATGAATAAATTCTTAACAAAAATATAATTGCTTAATAACTTTTAAAGTTATATTGTTGATATATTCATAGTTATTTACTTGTTATTTATTATTTTTTACTTTTTTTTTACCTTTTGTTGAATTTTTTAATAGTCTATTTTTTGTTAAAAGATTTTAACTCAACTGACTTAATATTGCCTATTAAACTAATTTTGGTCCCAAGGACATTTTTGCTTTTTTATGTATTTTAATATGGCAATATTTTAAAAATAATAATTTTAAATTCACCGCCCATAAGTGAATTTGGCTGCGAGATAGTCCATCTGGGCTACGCAGCTTTTAATCTTTAAAGCACTATTCATTCATTCATTCATTGGGTTAATAACGAAGGATCCGGACGAATTAAGACTTCAGACGTGGAAACGAGTTACATACGTGTCACTTTGGGCATGCGTGCCTTACTTTTCCTACCCATTTCCCAGGCAAAGATGAGAAGACAGCACTTGAGGCACCTGTGACTATGAAGGCGCGCATCTTTCCAGCACCAAGCCAATCTCCACAGTTTATGTAACACCCACTCGGGGGATGGGCGAGTTTATGGACTAAAAAGCTAGAAAATTCTATACATCCTCTTTTCCCTTAAATAGGTTCAAGTTCGTGTTTTGAGTTCTTATACTTTATTTAATAAGGCATCGCCCTAAATTAATTATTAAAGATTGACGGAGTTTGCTATTACCATCTTTCTCATCCTTAACCATTTTTTACTCTTCCGATTCTAGTAATTAATTAATTTTTAATTCATTTAGCTGTCCTTCACTCCAACTATTTTTTTTTTTAGAAAATGGCCTTCTTACAGTCGCAGCCAGAAGTTTTCGGACAACTAAAATTTATATTATTCATTGGGTACGTCAATGAATATGTTGGGATAGGTTTGCATGTATATGTCCAATACATCTGGAAATCAAAGTACGAGCTTCTTTATAACTTGGAAATATCTAAAATGGCAATGCTATTGAAATGTATAAAATCCTGGTATTAGTCAACGGTTTGTTACGTGCAAAATATCTTCATATAACGTCATATTTGTTGAGACAGGATCTGATAAGGATATGCTAATGGCGAAAATGCGTAACTATATCGTGAAGGAAAGAAGTCTGATACGGACATTGCACGAGGAGGTTCTCAGCTATTGCCAAATCCTTCCGCTGTAGGCGGATCAAATTTCAATGCTGAAGAAGATCCGAGAAAGTGGAAACATCCAAAATCGACCTCCTTCTGTACGACCAGGGCCAATACGCAACGTGACGACAGGTCTTTGCGTTGCCTAAACCATCTGGAACGTAAGTAAACCGGAGTTCATTTGCATCATAAATGAGCAAAAGGCGGTCAAGTTAATGCATCCATCCGAATAGTCCTTCGCAGAAGGCTTTGCATAAGGCTTGTAGTCATGCAAAGCCCGCCAGAAGCCGCTGATCAACATTAAACAGACTAGCAAACGTCCGCCATACAGGAATTTTTTGCTAGGCCCGCGGCGCTTGTTCGATTCGCTCACAAAATTAAGAAAGTGTGAGAGAGAAAAGGATGGTTTATTTCACAACACATTCAAAATTGGTATGCCAGAAAAAAAATCATTTCAATTTTTTTTTTAAATGCACAGACAGACACACACATTAGGATCATTATAATAAGAAGCGTTGTCGACTACCTTGGGCGCGTGCTCACCACAACTGGATCATGCGTCAGTGCAGACGTGTCTTATAGTCCGACGAGTCTAAATTCGAGATGCTTTCGACCCTAGACAACTTTAGAGTCCCCCAGGAGGGCAGGGTAGCAGTGGAATCAGCAGTAAACCATTGTGGCCTCTCTGTAATGTTATGGGGCTGCGTGTCAAGTTCGCCGTTTCTGATGGCACCATGAAATCAGGGAAGTACCAACCTGTCTTGATACATACATTACATTCTGTTCTCAATACTACCCTATCCAAAAATGCTCGGAAAGCAATTTCCCAGTTATGGAGAGAGCGGCGTACATCAGTTTAGGGTGCACGGACGGACCAAAGTTTCCGCTCACTGTGGGCCGGCCTCCACCAGGGGGGGGTACCTGTCCTCCAATCTCTACTTGATTTACACCGCGGATGTCTCAGCCCCTGTAAGCCCCACTTGCCTCAGCATTCAATTCGCCGATGATTTTACCCAAATAATCACTTGTCCAGGAAAGAATGCGCCTTGGCAAGCTCGTATGACAGCAGCAGAAATTGAAAATATTAACACCTATGAGGCCCGGTGGAAGATCCGCACCAACCAGGAAAAGTTCAAAGTAGTCCCCATAGGCAGGAGACTACTTTACGACGTCAGGGTTGGTGATAGACGTTATCCCTACACCACGGAGTGCAATGTACTCGGAATGATGGTTACCTCATCTGGGTACAAGGAGCAAGTCCAAGAAAGAATCACCAAGGCCACTGCTGCAGTCAAGACTCTATATAGGTTCAGAAATCTTCATCAAAGCAATAAGAAAAAGATCTACAATGCACTTTTAAGATCGACGCTGCTATACCCCAATTCCGCCCACTCGTGTGTCTCGAAGACACAAAAGAGGAAACTACAAGTGGTGCAGAATAAATGTACGTACCTATTTACAGGTACACGCAGGAGAGAAAGAAGACGCCAGGGAGAGCTGCACCGGGAGGCTGGGTTAGGTCCCATTAACATTGTCATAGAAGAACGGACAAGGAATATGCAGGAAATGGTTAATCGTGAATTGGACGATGATATCGTCCAGAACAGAAGAGGAATAAGTCGCGCCGGATTTCCAAGCTCCGCCGGGGTTTTAGCTGGCGGAGCAGGAGTGCCGTTCTACACATGATAATAGAAATGTTTTTACCCTAAACCAATAAAAAATCCGACTAAGAAAAAGCTAACCTAACTATAAAACCTTACCGATGAAGACATCCACGAAAAAACAAAAAAGCACGAATTACACACACTACAAGATATACGAAAAAACAAAGGCACTAAGCAAAGCAATAAAGTAATTAATAAAGCAATTATTACCACAACAGCAAATGCGCATATCATATCCTAAGACATTAATTGATTTTGAATAGAAATGGCTAGAACGCCATATTTTATATATATATATATATATATATATATATATATATATATATATATATATATATATACGAGTATATAAAGTAACTCAAAGGCAACAAAGGAAAACTACAAAGCTAAAAATACTTAAAAGCGATAGGCCTGATCACCAGGCTCTAGCATCTCTTGCACCGTTCCACACTTCTTTCCCTTTTCACCACTGGTCTACTTTCCGCTATTTGTCCACATACCCTTACTCTATCCCCTACCTACATCTACTCTTACAACAACACATGAATAATTCCATTTCTGTTCATTCCCTGAAAATGACCTAACATGGTCGAAATACGTCTAGGAATAAAGAATGTCATTCGCAGATGTTTTTTCTCGCCTCGAAGACCCCGTTAAAAAACTTGTAAGAAATATTAACAAAATATAAGTTAAAATTAATAACGCTGCCACAGCTGTGGACTTCAATAGAACCTGCATACAACATGGCCTTTGACCTAATTATATATATATATATATATATATATATATATATATATATATATATATGTTAAAATTATTAAAAGAAATTTCATATTAAACTTCCAATAAAGCAAAGGAAAAACCGACAGTATAAAAAGATATAATAAAAAACTAAATAATAGTTTGACTTTGCATTTAAAATCTGGTTCGATAAAGACAGGAATCTGGCCATAAGAAACCTTGAGATGAGTTAAAAGTGTTGTTTAGTTGGTTAAATAAAATCATATTATTTGTTTGTGTAGAAGTTAATTGTCAATGAGAAATAAGAAGGAAAGCATCTGTACTATCAAGGAATTTTGGAGGTTGGAGATTTGCTTTTTTATGAATGGATTCCCAAAGTCTAAGAAAGCATTCATGTTCTTAGACTATGTAACATAATTTTTGTTGATGGCCAGAAAGTGTTATTTTCCAACTCCTTTTATTTCAAAACGATGGAAAATAACCATTATTTGTTTTAAGCTTTGCTTTTGTGGCTTCTATTAGGAAATATTTTCTAAAAATAGGCTAAAAACAAAAACACAGTGTTAAATTTATACAATTTTATTGAAACATCGATAAGAAATATATGATAAAAAGTAAAACTTTACTTTCCCATACAAGCCCCCAAATGTAGTCTTTATTTTCAAAGGTCATTATATCTTAATGGAAGCGTTCCCCTTGCTCCTCTAAGTATGATCCCATATTCTCTTAGAATTTGTCAAGATTGGCATCAAGGATGTGTACCCTCAGGGACCTCCTGCAGCCCATTTGGTCATAGCTTTTCACTAAATTCTCAGCCATTTCCACATAATTGTCACACTTGTATTTGCTCATAATCCCTAATACAACGAAACAAAACTCTCCTAGGGTTCTTTTTCCTTTGTAATTAGCTTTTCAAGGAATTCTGAACAGTAGAATTTTCTTGATTCGTGGGCCATCAAAGACATCATATTTCACCTTTGCCTCAGAAAATTTGGGAAAGAACTTTGAAGTTACTTGAGGCTGGAGACTCTCTGCTAAAAGTTCTAACAAACGTCGGCTTCAGGAGACCTATTTTTAAATACAATGGAATGAACAATACCTCTTGAAGGTCTATCTATTCCTCATGTTTGACATTATGACCTTCAGATTAGAACTCAGTCATTTTACCTAGTGTTTTTTGTGGTAATGTACTGTGGTATTCTTATTGTCCCAAATACAGAGATGACATGGGAACTTTGTAAAACCTCATTGAGAACCAATCATAAATGCTACCATTTTGAAGTCTTCAATCACTTCCTAGCCATACTCCCTATGATTCAAAGATTGCAGCAGGACCTTGATAGTGTCGTATTCCTCCTTGGGATATAGGGAATGAGCCAAGGGAAGGGATGGATTCTTTTGGGAATTATGGAGAAGTACAGCTTTAATGCTTCTTGAGTTGTTGTCAATGAAGAGCCACCGCTTATCTGGATTATATGTAATTACACTTGCATTAAAAAGACCTGATACATCATTGCAGCATCATAGACCAGTTTCATAAGTAAATACGTTTGAGAGATGTTTATGAGTTTTCCTTTGGCTAGTCACTCGCAGATTTTCATCCAGCAAATCCCACTCTTTGAATTTGATTTTGCCAAGCCAAGCTCTCTGACCTATAGTTTACATCTTGATAGATGTTTTCAGCTTCTATATTGTTGCTTTCTTCTGAGAGTCGGTTATTCTTTTCTGGAGGAGTAGGTACAGGAGGATCAGCCCTATGTGATACTAGTGAAATAGAGAATTAAAGATCGGAATAGGAAATAACAGGTGCATTTTTGTCACTTCGACGTTTGGAAGGATCCACCATGCATAAGTAGCAGTTGCTTAAGTAGTCAGTGGGTTCACGCCAAATCCTGGCAATGGTAAACTTTATGGCTCTTCTTTCTCCCCTATACCATCCTGTAAAATAAAATAAATATACGTTATTACTCTTTTGGCTTGCAAAGAAACATAATATCTGATATACTTGTGACATTTAATATTTTCCTCATTACAAAAAACAATTTCCTTAACTTCCAGGGTTTTCTTACAATATTCACAAGCAAAATGAAGGGCCCAGATGCGTCTCGGTCCCCAATTGGCATGTCAAAGTATGGTTTGTAAGCTTTAAACATTCTCATAAACAATGACACACTGATTTTTTTTGTTCTTGTTTTGATGAACTGTCTGCAGATATAACAGAATATATCTGGGGAATGATTGCAGCCTCTTGATGACATTTCTCTTCTAATCTGTTCACTATGATAGCTAGACCTGAAATGATAGCCTATCTGTGAATCCCTGCAGAAATATTTCTGAAGTAATATTCCAGAATATTCTAGAATGTTGTAGAGGTTTCCAGGAGTGCGTTTTGGCAAGTTCCGAAACATTCTTGAAAACATAAAATCTACTGAATTATATAATTTTCTCATGAAATCTATTTGGAAGGTTTCCTTAAAACCAATATTATTTTCTACTATGCTTTGAAAAAATGAAAGCCTACAGGGAAATATATTCTCAATTTTCCCCCAGAAATTATCAATACCGTATCATTATTTTCAAAATTAATAACTTTTGAAATTCAGTCTCCTACTTAGAAAAGCAAAGTTTTGGAATCAAAATAGATTTTTATATTTACTTTAGTCACGAACAACTTTGAAATAAAATAACACTTTTTAACACAGGAACAATAAAAAGGTGAAATTTTGTTACATGGTGTCATGATCATTTATTTGGAAGATGGCTAACAAACCTTCAGTTTTGCTTTGTAGGTATAAATGATTTGTAATAGGCGAGAGACCGGTGCTCTTCCAATATGTGCTCTACTAACTTCTTTTTATTTTCACTTTAACGATTCATTTATTTTGAATAAATGAATCGAACGCCGCTTGGAAACGTTATCCAAGGGGGTAATGCTCCCCCTCCCGGTCTGGGCACCATTGTAGATAGGTGAGTGTAAGAAAATGGGCGAACAGAAAATAAAGAACTAAAGTGGTGTAGGCGAGTTTCGAACCACTTCCTGCGTCGCTGAACTAGTGTTAGTGAGCAGCGAATCTACTGCGCATCCTGCGTCTGAACAGACTCAAGCTAAGCTTTTAAACCGCTCGCTTGCAATTCTCGGCACGCTACAAATCTATTTCTTAATAAGCCTCGTTATCCAATAAAAAATAATTTTCATTAACAATCCAATTCATAACTGCACTGAAGTTTTGAGAAGTTGTGGAAAGAATCAGAATTGCTTAAATTCCAATTCAAATATTATCATTAGTGTATTGTGCAGGTGCATTTGTGAAAAGAGACGACCACTCATTAACAAAGCCATGACTGTATTTTAAACTGTATCGACTTAAAGTAAACTTAGCGAGTACGTTAGCGATGAATAGGATGCCAAAGTCGGTCTTAGAGTGGCATTAGTCTTGTGTAGTTTGGATAGACCAAATTAAAAACTAAACCAGAACCTGTAAAATGGAGAGAGTCATTAGTTTGTTTGTCAATAACTTTATGCTATATTAATGTGAGTAAAATATTGTTTAACTTATCTTCAAGTTTCAAAGCTATTTTTAAAATGGTTTCATGGAGGGACATATAGCTCACTCCTGCCCGCCACGTCGTGTAACACATGCCAACACACAATATAGAGAAGGCAAGGCTCCATAAATAGTAGGTACACCTGCGCTGTTCTGATCTCTCCAGCACAGATCTATGCAACACAAATTAGACATGCAACACATACCCACACCTCCCACTTACCGCAAGTAATACACCAGACCAGCATACTTGAATAGCCTACAACTCAACATAAACTCCATCTACTCCCAAAATCCCGAACTACAAAAACATCCTGCATGAGAAAAACACACAGATTAAACTCATTTTAGAAACAAACCCAACAACACTGCAAAACCTCCCTCTTTTCTATCACTATACTACGCTTAGACGAGACACCATACCCAGAAGATGGACGTATAACTATACACCCTTCACCAATATCGCATCACACACAGAAACTCTTCTAAACAACGATACACGCACACAATTGCAATCCATCAAGATTAACATAAATGGCTCAGAATACAACCTTATAAACTTTTACAGCCACTCCACTTCCACAGTATTTCTCCCAAACTACACACAAAGTATCGAACCGATCTCAGAACTTCCCAACTTACATACAATGGGTGACTTAAACAAAAACTGCTCATCCTGGCGCAGCTTTCATACAGCTTATAACGGAGGTACCCAGATAGTACAACCCCGGCGTACTATGTTACACTAAACAAACATTTCAACCAATCATACAACCACCCTAGCATACCCAAAGCTGAACCACTCCAGGCATAACACTGTTCGCTTCTTCTGCACACTATAACTACTTGGAACACAATATCAGACATCCTCTCAGACCACTTTCCCTTCATCCTAGCATTCCAATTCACTCACACCCAATCAATATCCTTCAACCCCACATATCAAGTTGGAACGAAAGTAATGTCAAAATTTCTAGATTAAATTTTAAATAGTATTTATTACAGTAGTACCTCCTGAAATCGTTTAGAAATGCTACAATGAGTATTTTATACCTTTTTATTTCAGATTATAAAATAGTGTTCAATCTTCTTTGGTATTCACCCCTATGCTCCTCCCATCTAAAGATACCAATGCAAGTAGAGCGGCAAAGTCCATTTAGAGCACTTATGGGGACGATGCGGTAAATGAAAGAAATTGCAGGAGGTGGTTTTTTCGTTTCCAAAGTGGGGATTTCATTTTCAAAGAAGGACCAAAAGAACTGGTTTCCGAAGAGTTGCAAGCTGTTGTCAGAAAAAAATCCTGCTACAACTTGAAGAGATCTCTCAAAACAATTTAACATAACTCATACGACTGTCTTACACTAATTAAAAAGGATTGCACAGTTTTCAGGGATTGGATAATGGGTCCCACGCAAACTGTCCATGGCGAATCTGCAACAGCGGCAACTCGCTGTGAGTCATTGCTTTCACGGCACCTTCGGGCACCATTTACGGGCAGGCCGGTGATGAGAAGTGGACCCTTGATCGTAACGTTAAACGCCGCCATTCGTGGACCAGTTGAGGAAGCAGAATTTCTTAACAACCGAGAGGAGGACTTCATCCAAAAGAGATCATAGTGAGTGTATGGTGGGATATTGAAGGAATTGTCCATTACAAACTGTTAGACAACAATCAAACAATTAATATTAATTTATACTGTAATCAATTTGGTCATTTGAAAGCCGCTTTGGGTCAAAGGCGACCATCCTTAGCCGACAGAAGGGGTTGTCATCCTCCATCACGATAATGCACGTCCTCACACAGCTCGAAGGGCCAAAGATCTCTTGGAGGGGCTCGGTTGTGAAATATTGCTTCATCATCCATATTCTCTTAACCTTGCTCCTACTAATTATCACCCGTTAGGAGATTACCGAACTAGTTGATGGTATTAGGTTGACAAGATGAGAAGAGGTTGAAAAAGAGTTAGATTCATATTTTGATTTAACCTGAAGAATTTTAAAAAGCGTGGAATTTATAAGCTTGTTGACAGATGGAATGAAGTTTTAGATAGTAATGTAGGTTATGTTTATGATTAAATATTTACATAGTCATAAGTTTTTTAATTTTTAATATATACCCTAAAATCGCGCATTACTTTCGTTCCAACCTTATACTTCAATACAAGAAAGAAAATTGGCAAAACTACACCACATTCATAACAAACAACTACCAAAGGTTGGGTAATGCACTGAATCACATCATCAACACAACCACCCAAGAAAGCAAAAAAAATAATTCCCAATGCCACACATGATCTTGCAACCGCATTTTCATGCAAGAAAAAGCAGAATATATAAAACAAAGAAACTTTGTAAAAACAAAGCAGGCCCCCCACACAATAAGAGTTGCAGCACATCAAATCACTCAAAACTCAGATCACAAATGTAATCTCGGAACAAAAATCTTAAAACTGTAATGAATAAATAAGTATAATAAACCACAAGACAAACTCAACACAACACAGGTGATCTCTAAAGAAAATCCGCCGGTTTACATACACAAATCACTAGTGACCCGAAACAACAAAATTGAAACTTGATAAACAACTCCGACATCCTCCTAAAACACTATTTCAATATTAGCTTACTCTCCACACGCAGACAAAACAGACAAGTTCACAGGAAAACAAAACAAAAGAACAACCAGCCCCCATTTGTAGCCAACTGAATACGCATAAAGACACTTTCTTCATGTATTCCAAGTTATACTATAATTTCCCCCACGGAGATTGTTTAATTTCGTTCCCATTAACTCATTTATGTATCTATTGTATATATCTATATTTATAGCATTTTCATTATATCGTTTAATTGTGTGATTTATAAACTTTTTAAAAATATTTAATTATTTCGCGTACGAAATCGAACACCATTTGTGACAGCACGTCACGTGATTGCACCGACCAATCAGAGAACAAAAATTGCATGCTGCTAAGTTCCGCTTCATGTCTTTTATGCGAGTTCTTGTGTTTCCCGGCGCCAGCTTGAACAAGTCTGTTTTAAATATCTACTGGTAAATTTGTATAAAGTGTATTCTATTTTCCAAAAACGTAAGTGCTAATTTAATTTCTTTTGTAATTACAGTTCCCTATATTTTTATAAACTATTTATGTGATCCTGTAGGGGTGTGAAGATGTATCAGAGAAAAATTCCTTCCAATTCGATAATATAAATAGCCCATTAAATTACCAACTCAAAACGGACTCACCGTAGCGTGATATCTAGAGTGCTGACATTTGGACCCAAAGTCCCACGATCGAAACTCCTAAGTCCACAAAATTTTATGAAGAAATCTCCAGAAGAAAACGGAAATCAAGGAAAACGCTTTATGGACAACTAAAGAAGACATCAAGATAAATGGATCGCCTCCCGAAGAGAACAGAACTCAAGGAAAACGACTTCAAGGGCTAACTCATCAAAATCATCAAGAAATCAAAGAAATCCTCAACTCATCAAAAAGCAAGACTAACTCATCTGAACTCATCAAGAATCATAAAGAAATCATCACGTCATCAAGAATCAAGAAGAAATAATCACGTCATCAAGAATTAAGAAGAAATCATCACGTCATCAAGAATTAAGAAGAAATCATCACGTCATCAAGAATTAAGAAGGAAATCCTCACATCAAGATAAATGCAATAATTGGAAGATGAATCAAGAAAGGAAGGATTCGAAGATCAAGAATTAACCCAGCCAACTTAAAGAAGAAGGAATCTCCGCCAACAAGAATACCAAGAGTCAGATTACTGGAAGACATGTTTGAAAGGGGCAATTTCAGTGAAGAAGTAGTAAATAGATTCGACGATAAAAGATAGAGATGAAGAAATGATATAATAAGGTATGCCCCCCCCCCACACATAATCCTACTATTTCAAATACTACAATCCCTAAATTTCTAGTGTATAGTATTTCAATTCCTACAATCCTATTAGTTCAAATCCTACAATCATACAATTTCCAGTTTAATTGGCCATGAATACCATGTTGTACTTTTTTCCAAACTTATTTCAACTTATAATTTTAGTTATTTAATATTCATATTATTAATTAATTGTTTCACTATTTTCGCTTGTTTAATTCCCGTTGACAAATCGTCTATTTTATACGTCATCACGCATATATTAAAGTAAATATTATTTCTTTAGCAAATTTCTATTGTATAGTATTTCCCAACAAATTTATATTCTAGTACATTTAATAAATAAATCATAAGATTATATGCCACGTATATTTGTTTACCATCGTTTTCAATAGATTTTTAGTCGTATTAATCGTCTCTACAATTTGACCTCACATTTTGCCTCTAACTGGGCGTACGTTTGTATTCTCCATAGAAAGTTTATCTTCCATCATTCTCATCTTAATAAAATTCACAGGAAATTTATTGCGATAGATAATTTAGTTTATTTCAATACGATTCTTTTAAACATTCACCACAGATACTATACTCCAAGCCATCAAATGCCCCCAAACACTCCAAAGCCACCCGCTCTGGCAGCATCCTTAACATACATCTCAAACACCGTTGCAACTCTGCAATCTCCGCCATCACGAAAATTTTCATCTAATATTGACTAAAAATACAATCCTCCTCAATCTAGGCACGTCATCCACATCATACCTATACTCAAGACAGGCAAGCCCACAACAGAACACAACTCATACCGCCCCATCTCACTACTGTGCACATTTTACAAATCCCTTTAAAGATTAATACACAAAAGTCAAGATATCCCCCTATCTCAAACACAAATGTTTTTGAAAAGTCCATTCAACCACGACGCTCTCCTCTTTGACCTCACACAACACATACTCGACGGCGTCAACCTGCACCCACTCCTCTCACACAAAATCTTCGCTGCCATAGACATAAACAAAACCTTCGACACAGTATCTCTTGTGATTTGTTACTAACTCTCTCTCTCTCTCTCTCTCTCTCTCTCTCTCTCTCTCTTTCTCTCTATTATTCCAAAAATTATATTGACTTAAATCAAAATGTTGCTGTACCATAATTTAAGCTTAAGCCACTTGCGTAATTTTAGATGTGTAAAATAAAGCACCTGCTCTCCTCGAAGGTAAAGTGCCTATATTTAATACCAATGTTATTATTGTAATATCTAACCTCTTCTTTGCAGGGTGCATTCTGAATCTTGTCTTATTGTAATTTATGTTTTGTTTCGTTCTTTTTCCAGTCAATTAAAATAAAATGTTGCATGGAGTTTGCTTAAACTCCCCAAGGTCGCGACAGTACCAAAACACATACTCGAACAAAAAATTCCTTAACACATAAATTACGAACCCGGCCGCTTCACAATGGAGTCCCCCAAGGAGCCATACTATCACTCCTACTTTTTAACTTATTCTCACACGACATCTAATAACCACAATCCCCAATCATCAAAACCAACACCTACGTGGATGAAATCTCAATCACAGCACAACACTTATCAGTCCGTACAGTGCGTAGAGCGTTCCAACAATACATAAACACACTAGCTCACACAAAACCTCATGGCAGCTTCAGCGCCCAAATCAATCATCACACTACCACAAACTAAACAAACACCCTAAAATCAAGGAATCACAGTAGACAGTCACATTAGAATTAAAACTCACGTCACAAGCATTACAAACGAGGCCATAGATAAAACCAACACTCTCAAATTACTCTCAAACATCACATTCGGACAACAGAAAGAGACACCTACCAGACTATACATACAAGCAATTATTTAAATACGAGGAGAGGGCATGGCACCCAACCCTCGCCAAGTCACACACAAACGAGCTCTAAACCGCTCAGAATAACGCACTCAAGGGATGCACACGAACCACTTTAATTAACCTCATACTTACCATCCCACTAAACGTTCCCTTGGACATAATTGGAACCCAACACTTTAGCAGAAGACCGAACCCATCCCACTAAAACCAACACATAACAACGCAACTCCAGCATCTCTTCCTCAACCTAAGCCCACCATTTTGCCATAAATGCTGAGTAATGAAGAAATATTCGAAGATTTCAAAATCAATATTTTGAACTGATCATGACAAAGCACATGCTTGAACCCCATGCAAAATGTGCAGTTGATGGAATTAAATAAGTAAGTCTAGAAAAGAAGGACAACGAATGAGAACGAGTTGTGGAAGTAAGCTGTAGAGGAATGAAGCAAAATATCTAGTGAATGCTGCTGCAACTTAATATAAAACTATAGCAAACATTCGAGAGCATTAATTTCTAACAAAGGCTTGAAGACAGATTATGCTATTATTTTTCCTGTCTCAACCTTTGTTGTTGTGTAATGTTGCTGAAATTTATTCGTTTGGTGTCCGGTACACTTTAAATTGGACTTTTGGATTAGAATTGGCAAGAATATGGAACATTTACTATATCACGGAAAACATTCAATTGTTAATCGAGTAATTAATTAAAAAGCCAACACGAGTGACACGTATTTAAACTTCTGCTCGAAAATGTTCCTACATATTTAAATACATGCATGTTATATGTATTAAACTTACTCATCGTGAAAATTTGCACACAATTATTCATACATATATGGGGAAGGCCCTCTAGGAGGGTAGCCACACTTGTAGAAAGGGTGTTGGGCGTTAGGCTGGACTTCCACGACCAATTTCGCGGCCAAAAAAAGAAACATCTTTAAAGGGATTTAATATGACAAATATCTTCTTTTTTGTCTTCTTCTTATCAAAAGTATAATTAATCACACTTATGAACATAGACCACGGCTACTACTAAGTTTAAATACTGAGTGTAGATTACCGTCTAATTATGTGGAAAGAGGGAATAATAAACGCGCAAGAATGAATGGCTGACGAACAATGGTATTAAAATAAAGGCAAAAAATGCAAGATCGGGTGGCATTATTTTAACTTGTAGTTACTATAACAATAATTGGCAAAGATTAGGCATGTTATAATCCACCCCTGGAAAGGGAAGGTCCCCTAACTCACCAATATATGCCAGGCTGTCATGTTTGGGGGCAGTGATGAAATGCTCCCACACCAGATTGACGATGAGGGCTACGCCTTCGAATTTCCGTGACACCGGTTTCATATCCTCAGTAAACAAAGATTTATAATATCTCGGTCTTTTGGGGTTTCTTAGCTATTTCCTCGAATACGCATGAATAGACATCTGTATCTGAGTTTTATAGCGTTCTGTCTTTTGCCGCGAAGGCGTTGTACAAAGAATACAACGTTCGTCGTCGAGGTGTGAAACCTGTTTACTATTGTTCGATCTTCTCTATTTTTAAAGTGGCTCGTGACATTACACCGAGAGTCTCTATGATGGAGTTCAGGTTTTAAATTATTATTGCTATGGTGCCGAAAGAGAGAATAAGTGGCAGGTTAATAGGTGGCTAACTTTAAGGCACCCAGTTAACATGGTTGTGAATATCTAGTCTATATGCACAGAGGATGATGGTTGACTTAATTACTATTAGCAGAGTAGCTGTTGTCTTATATACTCACAAAGATGATTACATTTTTTATAAAACTGAATGAACATTGTTGCATCTTAGGATGTGTGGATAATTAAAAGATTAACGAAAACATTTACATAACTGCGAGGGATGCTATAATGATAATCTAATAAGGGTTGTTCGCGTGCAAGATATAGAAGATAGACTATTTACATGGGATGAGATAATAAAAAAATGGAATAAATATAGGAAATGTTATCTCAGGTAAATGAATGACTAAGTTAATAAATCATTGGTCATTTCAGGTCAACGCTACCCAGTTGAGAGAAGCTGAGCTAGAAAAAAGGTGAGATTTGTTGAATGATAATTAGGAAGAATTCTTGTTATGGAGTCTGATGGTTTTAATGTATCGGTTGGATGCACGTCATGAAATTTGATCTTAAATTCAACTTGCAGACTTTTGAGAATGCCTCCTGGGATGTAGTACGTCATTTTCTAATTCTGGCTTCTTTGTGAGTGTCGTGGTATACGGCCAAGTATGTATGTAAGTTTGTTCCGTACATAAATAACTCCGTTCCTTTTTGTTCTCTCTAAGAGTGCTTTACTTCTATTTATCTTTTGATTTGATTCTTTAACCAGGAAGGATTCGTAATATTATATATCTATTGCCATATGCAGCGTTTCGAGGATTTAATTAAACAACTAGGGAAAAAATATACTTTTAATTACATAAAAAATGAAATATTAAAACTTTAAATCTCCTAAGGCTATATATAATAAGAGGATATAAATAAGAATTAATACTACCAATGAGTACTACACGATGGCTGACGCAAAAATTCACTTTAGTACGGAATGTTAATTAAAGAACATAATTAATTTGGAATCCTTTTACCTTTAAACTGTGTGGAGTCAGGCGGGAAATGACCTTGAACGAGAATCTCGTTGAGGAGAGGAGGCGATTCGATGCGAGGCGAGGCTAGGGTGTGGAAGACGTGAGGCTGACTGGAGAAAACAGCTGACTTCGAGGTGAGTGAGGAGCCCGTTCGATGCTTCTTGACGACGATATAAGAAAGGGGATAGTGGAGGTGAGATTATTCCAATCCTTGGGTTACCTTTGTGGGCTTCTCGATGATGGGACTTGACCAAGAAGTGAATCCTTTCTCGAGTGCAACTTCACTTTGGTATTCTTCAATGGTGATGTATATATCTGGTTTTATCCGAAAACTGAGATAGGGGGTTTCTCTGACGAGATTGGTATGAGAGTGATTCTCTATACTGATGGTCTATTCTTCGATGTGACCAACAGAACAGCTTCGGAAAGAAAACTCCCGCTCGGTTCTACTTTTTCTTCTTCTTAATGCCCGGACTAACTCCGATACTTGTCTTCTCTCAAACACTAACTTGATTCTCTTTTCTTTTCTCCAGATCGACGTATATATATATACCTCAATTATCTCCTGGGGGAGGGGAGATGAGTGCCCACCTTTAAGCCTCTCTCCTAGGGCATCACTTTTCAATGTTGTGACCTTTAGCCCTTCTGGTCACTTCTGGTTTACGTTGGAAAAGGGGAAATTTCGTCTATTTGGCGAAACTAGACCTAAACAATAGAAGGGAACAGTGAGCTTGTTTATAGATTTTTATTCTAAAGGCTATACCACCCTCCTTTGTTTATACTAACGGGCTACGAAATCTGCTGATTATAATGTTTCCTTGCGGGCGATATCGAGGATTATTGTGCCAGCGGGGCAAAAGGGAAGATGGGGAGAGGGGGGGATAAAGTATCGGCCCATATGCCACGTAGCTGTTGACACTGTGTAACCAAACTAGCAACTGTTTGTCCTAGCGATCTTGATTGATTTCCCCACAGTGGGCATAAAAGCCTAAATCTGTAATATATATATATATATATATATATATATATATATATATATATATATATATATATATGTATATATATATATATATATATATATATATATATATATATATATATATATCTGTAATAATTAGCATGTTTGTTGTTCTATTTTCCTGTACAGGCAGGTATAATGGTGTGGGGGCTTGTATTACTTTGGTGTCTCTTACCAAGATGGGAGAGCACGCTTCCAATTGTTTTGGAAGGAAGTTGTCCTGCTGGGCTAATACTCTGGATACTATAGTTCAAACTGGTTCATCCTTGATTACAGGCCCAGAATGAATTGACTTTTGAAGAAGCCATTCATTACCTTGGTTGGCAAACAAATCACGAGGGAGAGGTAGGAGGCTGCATCCATACTTTATTTTTGCAGGGTATTTATTGCTGTCTAATTGGGGGAATTATTCACAGTTAAGAGGATGAAATGTAAATTTTCTTATCATCTAAATGGATTTTCTTTTGCTAAAAAAGAATAATTCAGGGTCCGTTGCATGAGTTCAAAAGAAATGTTTGCCCTCGGGTTCCCTGGGCTAATATGGACGTGTTCTGTTACCGTCCGTAACAATAGCCGGTTAAATTGTCCTGACTAAAATTGTAGGGCGTTGTCAGATATTATTTGTACCGGTGTTGCCGAATCGGACACAACCTTTAAAACGATCTCAACTCTAAATTCTGATGTTATCCAGAAGAAAGAAAAAATTATATCCATTTTTGTGAATCTACATATAACCATAAGAGAGTCCTTAAACCTGCTCTAATAGTGAGAAAAAGACCGAAGATGTCAAAATGGACTGTGAAAAACCGCTAATTGTTTAGCTGTGAATTGTGGGTATGAAGTCTTTGTGTGGCAATGTATTATTTTTTTATTTTTTTACAGATGAATCGCTCTAAAACAACTTTACCATCGATCGAACTCCTGTATGGCCCAGATTCTGCAACTGATCAGATGCAAGACTAAGAAACTAACGAGTTAGATATGGTCAGACTAAGGTAAATCTTGGGATAAATCACAGATGATGGAGACGCAAGAAGAAGGTAGAGTGTTTTATTTATGGAGTTTAAAAGACGAAACGAAAGACTTGCAATAAAATCAAGACTTCATCTGAGGATTGAGTGCCAGCGAGAGAATTATAATCAATTGGTGCGCAAGACTGGAGAGATTAGCTTAACGGGAAAGGTTAGGGGGATTATCCTTTATTGAAGAAGATGATAGGAACTCATGTGACGAAACCTGTGCTTCACTCGTGACTAGTGAAGTTCGTGAGAGAGCTTCACATGTATTTTGGTTGCTTGAAATGTGTCGGATATCTTCGCTATATGGATTGATAAACCTGAGGACGCAATCTTCTTGGGAGGGGTGTATGAAATGAGAGTTGATCGCTCTCAAGATGGCACAACAATCGGTTTCCCACTTAAAATTCGCTGCCTTCTAAAATATATTTATTTTTTTATACGTAAGAATATATTTAATAAATCTTTGCTAAATGTCGAATAGTTGAGTTCGTCCCCCTTAAGCAGATGGCTAAAGTAACCCAGGTTTTCCTATTCTCCGTCGTTAAACTGGTCTAGGACAGCTCCAGCACTTATGTTTGAAGCGTACGTGATGGGACAAGTGGACAGAACCCTTCTATGGTGCCCCACAGTGTTAGCTTGTGCCAAGTCTTTTTTGAATTTATTGAAAACTGTAGGGAAATCAATATCCCAACCTCAAAACTGAGGCCCTTTTCCGTAACCGCAGTGCCCTGGCATTGTTGGCGGTGTAACCCTATTACTCAACCCCCCCCCCCTCTCCTGTCGCCTCGAGTATCACCTGAAAGGCCTTCACACAACCACAACCTGCACTAATCATCACATGTTGACCCCGGCGAGGCTAACTTTGGTTAAACCAGTAATATTTCCCCTAAGAGTTGGTATTTAATTTCACTTCATATGCAAAATTAGAGGAGCGTCGGCCTAAAGCCAGAATGTGCCCTTTAGGGCTAGGTGAAAGACGCTCTGAGAAAAACCGTTAGGGGAGGAGACTTAATTATGCCGTCCTTATTCCCCTCCCTCCTTCCCCAACCACAATGGGGTGGCGAAGTATATAATCGAATAACTGCAGAAGAACGAGGAAGATCGAGTTTGCGATCGAGACAACGAAGTCCGGCGAAGTGCCCAGCAACCCTACGAAAGGAACACAGAAGAAGCTCATGCTGAGCCAGTTTCTGGTGGTCACACCGAACTTTAAGTTAGCTTGGATTGAGAAACAAGCTTAACTATCTCTCGTCAGAGAAACCCCCTATCCTGGTGTACCACAAAACCCAGAGATAGTCCTTAACATTGATAAATACCCCAAAGTGAACTCCCTAAAGCACTCCCCCTTGGTCAAAGGATTCACTCGTTTGCTAACTGCTCTTCAGTGCGAATTATTCCCAGATTAACCCGAAGAGTGGAAGAAGCATACTTCCCCAGTCCCGTCGGTGAAATCGTGAATCCAAGACAACGTACTTAACACCATCCGTCGCACGCACCGTGTTCATCTGTGGCTTTAAAGCTATCCTCGCGCCAGACATGCATCTGGAGGGCAATAAAGACGTTCACGCGCCTCCCCGAAAAAACATTCTTGAGGCTACATAAAAATTGAGGCCAAGGTCAGTCTCCAACCCGATTCTCATGTGGCTTTTTTAAAGGTAAATAAATCGCATTATTTGTTTCTTTGAAGGTCAATCAGCGTTCAATATTAAGGTAAGCTTTGGATATATCATTACTGTATATTCAATTGTTTAATTTAGTAAGTCTCACTTAAACTTGTTTAATTCAAAACTGTGTAGCTTGTTTGTTAGATTTCAATTTTTGCTCATGTTTTAATTTAAGATCTAGTTTCTTAGAAGTATTTAATTCAATCCTCGAAACGCTGTGCATGGCACTAGAAGCCCTCAAAGATTAAAATAACGTAATAATAATAATAAAATTGAGCACTCTTAGAGAAAACTTAATCACGGAGTTTTGAAGTACGTAACAAACCTATACGTGAAAACACCACCACTCGGTCCTTGCTATACCACGACATAAATATTTGGTGTCAGGTTTTATGGATATTGGAAGAACTCAGTATAGTTGTTTGTCTTGCTTTTCCTTCAGGAATAGTAAATGCGTGCCTAGCGTTCGAGGAAAAGTTAAACATAAAAGGTCTTTCTAGAAATTTATGGTTAATTGTCGGCGATTAGCCTGTTAAGGTTATTAATTAATTTATTGCGGAGTGGTATTTCAATTAGCAGAAAGTGTTGTAATAATGGTGAGGTATGCAGCGCTCTATTTGTTCGAAATTGCATAGGTACCTTTAGCATATTGGTGAGTTTTTGGACGAACAGACACAGGTAAAATGGAATCGTTTGACATATTCCTCCAACAAGCCCAAGCGTTGAGACTAAGACGCAAGGACTAGTTGCCTACGTCCAGGGACAAGAAGACAAACGAGCAGATAGGGAAGCAGAAGAGAGAGAATGAGTACGCGCTCATGAAAAAGAGAAGAAAGGAGAAAACTGATGGACATAAAAATAGAAGAAAGAATAATAGAGAGTGATAGAGAAGTAGAAGAAAGAAGAATACAGATGAAAAGAATAGTAGACGAAACAAGAAAACAGTGGAAAATAGAAGCCGAAGAAAGAAGAAGACCGAGGGGAAGTAAAACAAACGAAAGAATAATACAGTTGAAAAGAGAAGCAGAAGAAATAAGAATGAAGATAGAAAGAGAAGCCGAAGAAAGAAGAATAAAGATAGTAAGTAAAGTAGAAGAAAGGAGAATACAGGTGGAAAGAGAACTAGTGTAAGCGGAAAGAGAAGCCGAGGAAAGAAGAATTAAGATGGAAAGAGAAGCAGGAGAAAGAAAAATAAAGATGAAATCCCAGCCAAATGGAGTGACGATGGATAAAGAAGGAAGTAGGGAAGTGGTACATACATGTGTACCTAAGAAAGTACTTACGATGGGAACCCAGCCAAATGGGGTGACGATGGAGGAAGAAGTAAGTGAGAACGCGGTATACTCATGTAAACCGAGTCAGATGGTAGAAGCGGATAAAGAGTATCTACTATCGTCAGTAGTCTTCCCCCAGAACGAAACGTCCACGGAGTTACCATTGAAACCCCAAGTCACCGTGAGAGTCACGCCCATTAACGCTCCCGTGAAGAAAATTTGTCCCGACCCCATTAGATCGAATCCAAACCATATCTCCCAGTTTAGCTTGGTAGGGAATGACAATAGGACTCCTGTTACCATCACTTAAGCAACCATGTAACAGGCCGCCCTAGCCATAATGGGGAGATTAAAGTTATTCAGTTGGCATAAAAAGGGTAGTACGAGTACGTTGGAATACCATTACCAGTTTGTGCCATACTTGGATAGACACAATAACCCGAACGGCCGACTCATGCGCTGTAAAATATTGGTCATCGAGCACCACTTTAATATTAATGATATCAAAGGTGCCGCTAAGGTAAAGCCGCTGTATAACCTGAGTCGAAATCCCATCGAGGGTTATTTCAGCACCCGTTAATCTTAAAACCATTCTTCATTTTTTTCTGTTCCTGTTTTCTATATATATTTAAGTTCTTAAAGTTTAGAAATGTAAGGAAGTAGCTGGCTAGGTACCACTTTAGAGCCAGGCTCCTTTTTTGTGTGTGTAATCGATGATTTTTTTTTTGTTGTTTTTATGTTAAATTGGGTGTTGTGAAACGTATCACAGTAGGTTGGCGAGGCCTATGTCGATCACCTGTCTTTGTACGCGGGCGCGCGTTTGCCCGAGTTCAAAGAAACTTAAGTTAATAATATGGTTGACCCCAGCTAACCGTAAGAATCAGTATTATGGTCTAAGACATGTAAGTTTGCTTTTGTCGATGATGTTTGTTTATTTGTTTTTCACTGGAGTCCCCCCCACCCATTAAGCTCTTTGAAGGTCTTTTACGGTAACCTCAACGTCCTAGCATTGTTGGCGGTGTAAACCTATTACTTCTCTTCCCCCCCCCCCTCTCCCCTCGCCTCGAGTATCACCTGAAAGGCCTTCGCAGAACTACGACCTGTACTAATCATCACATGTTGACCCCGGCGAGGCTAACTTTGGTTAAACCAGCAATATTTCCCCTAAGAGTTGGTATTTAATTTCACTTCATATGCGAAATTAGTGGAGTGTCGGCCTAAAACCAGAAAGTGCCCTTTAGGGCTAGGTGAAAGTTGATCTGAGAAAAACCGTTAGAGGAGGAGAATTAATTCCGCCATCCTCACCCCCCCCCCTCCTTCCCCAACCCCAATGGGGTGGCGAAGTATATAATCAAATAACTGCAGAGGAACGAGGAAAATCGAGTTTGCGATCGAGACAACGAAGTCCGGCAAGGTGCCCAGCAACCCTACGAAAGGAACAAAGAAGAAGCTCATGCTGAGCCAGTTCCTGGTGGTCACACCGAACTTTAAGTTAGCTTGGATTGAGAAACAAGCTTAACTATCTCTCGTTAGAGAAATCCCCTATTTTGGTGTACCACAAAACCCAGAGATAGTCCTCAACATTGAGAAATACCCCAAAGTGAACTCCCTCAAGCACTTTCCCTTCTTCAAAGGATTCACTCGTTTGCTAATCGTTTGTCAGTGCGAATTATTTCCAGATTAACCCCAAGAGTGGAAGAAGCATACTTTCCTGGTCCCGTTGGAGAAATCGTCTTACCAAGACAACGTGCTTAACGCCATCCGTCACACGCACCGAATTCATTTGTGGCTTTAAAGCTATCCTTGCGCCAGACAGCCATCTAGAGGGCAATAAAGACGTCCACGCGCCTCCCTGAAAACAACATTCTTGAGGCTACATAAAAATTGAGGCTAAGGTCAGCATCCAACACGATTCACATGTAGCTTTTTATAAAGGTAAATAAATCGCATTATTTGTTTCTTTGAAGGTCAATTAGCGTTCAAAATTAAAGTGAGCTTTGGATCAATCATTACTGTATATTCAATTGTTTAATTTAGTAAGTCTCACTTAAACTTTTTTCATTCCAAACTGTGTAGCTTATCTGTCAGATTTCATTTTTTATCATGTTTTAATTAAAGGTCTAGTTTCTTAGAATTATTTAATTCAATCCTCGAAACGCTGAGCATGGCACTAGAAACCCTCAAAGATTAAAATAACGTAATAATAATAATAAAATTGAGCACTCTTAGAGAAAACTTAATCACGGAGTTTTGAAGTAGGTAAAAAACCTATACGTACATACACCACCACTCGGTCCTTGCTATACCACGACAAAAAGCGTTTTCTGCTACATCTCACCAAATTATAGCAAAGAATTGTTACAGTTTTCGTAATGTGTGTGGACGTGAGAGTTCATTAAATGCCACTACCTTATTCTCATGCGGGGTAGTACCATCTACTTTAAAAGCCAATAAAATCTATGGAGTCAACTCCGAAGACGCACTTTGTAAGATTGATCTGCGACTTATGTAATCTCAATTGCACAAAGAGTTGTCTAAGGTGCTGTTGATACTCGTTGTTGTTGGTTATCAGAAAGTCGTATCCTTAGGCTAACACAAAGTCTAATTCTCTCAAAACATGGTTAGTGTAAGGCTCAAACATTTAAGCTCTGTTTCAAAGTTTTGTGGCGTTGCAAACTACTCGAACAACTTAATCGGTGTGAACATAGCCGTTTTCCCTATAAAAGCGGGTTTGCTAGGTATTTGGAAGAAAGCGTTGTTCAAATCGACATTTGTATACTCATTTAAATAAAACAAATGATGGCAATCTTTTGCGGTAATCGAAATTAATAGCTTGTAATCATGTGCTTACTCTATAGGCCTGATCTGACTTCTAAAATAAATGTATAGTTTATCGGTCTGGGACCCTTGAGATTAATGTTGGGTCTATATCTTGTTAATGACTATTCTCCTAGTGTGTCTTACAAACACCTTTATCCTGTTGAAAGATTGGTGGCGTGCCTCCGTTTCTCCAATTCGAGAGCTGGGCGGAGCCTATTCGACCGAAGGTTATGTGTGTTATCTAGTGTAGACGCATGTACACCAAGAGAGTGTTTGTATTTGGAAATCTGACTAATATCTGGTCTGGCCGACATTCGTAACAAAATAAAATTCCGTCTTTCGCGGATCCATGTCAAAAGACAATGGTTCAGACTTCCTCTCTATCAGATTCATTACTTGTATGAATAGCTGTTTCAATTCTCTTCCTTATCACCGCACGGACAAAACCGTCGGCTCGTACCTGTTTTCTAATGAGTGAATGTCTGTGTGTTTACCATGGGAGCACTTCGATTTCATTGCCTAGTGGTTTTGCATTATTTACATTAATACATTATTTTTCAACTAGCAGTTTTGCATTATTTACAAATATACAATTTGCTTTACATTAATACATTAATTATTAACTAGCAGTTTTGCATTACTTACACGTACACAGCTTGCTTTGCATTATTTACACGTATACATTTTTCTTTGCATTAATACATTAATTATCAACAAATGACATTTTTTGTGTTTGGTTTGTCTGCCGAAATCAACATTTCATACAACCAACGGGGTGCTCAATTTGTGAGGTTCCTTGTTGGCTATACTCTACCTTGTAATTGGGCACTACAAGTTCTCGCAAGAGGTAATTTTGAAGGAGGAATTTTTACAACATTAATTGAATTATGTCTTTGGTAATGTCTAATAATACAGTTGAAAGCCTTCAAGAGCATTAGCATTTTTTTGATGCAGGAAAACTAGGGAACACTTCAATTATTCACCACCCAACTTTTCCACTACTGCCTTCAGGGTTTTATGAGTCACTAAACTCAAAAAGGAGGGCACCGATGTCATCTGTCCAAATGTCTTGATGGAGAAACTAACGGAAGGGGAATGTAGGTCTCTTAGGCTTCCTTTTCGAAGCTGATGTCGAAATTATTGAAATAATTAATCACGTGTCCATAAAATATCGCCTGCTCTGGATAGGATCATTAATTTACAAGTAGTAGTTTGTAAGGACGGTAGATGAGATCTTTCGCCGTGTCCTGGAGTTACCGTGGTGGTTTCTGGTATTTTTGCGCTCGGGCAGCATTGATGGACCTGGGGTAATCGGGCGAGGTGTAGAGTATCTTCTTCCCGAGGGAGTAGGTGGGGGTGGCTTTGTCTACTCCAGTATTGCCACTCTCTCAGAGAGTTGAAACGTTGGAAGCCATTGATGCCTGTAATTCGAGGTATGTCTGGTGTAATGAGATCTCCGTGATTGAGATGATCTTCCGGTGGCTCTCTCTCTTTCCAGAGTGTGGGCTGTTCCAGTGGTTAACTGGTTGAGGGAAGTATCAGGCAATAAGACCTCATCCACATGCTGGATGTGGTACGGAAACTGTCGTACGGAGGATTCCCCGAGGAAGTCCTGGCTAATGCTGTATTCCAGCCTGTTTCGTAATCATGTTACGAGGTGCACGGGTTTTCTGTGGGAAACTTACGTGTTTCTGTCTAACATCTCCATTTGATGAGCATTAGTGGCAACATGACGCTCCATAATCGTAGCCTTGCGCGGTGCGTAGGTGTAATGACAGTTCGTGTTGATTAATACGGGGGAAAACTTTCGATCACATTATAAGGAAACGCACGAACAATCGATTTTAGATTGTATTAATCGATCGTGATATTCTCCGATCGGAGAAGGAGCTCTATTTGGGTAAGCCAAGATGGTGCGGGGGGCGAATTCGTTAGAAACTCTGCGAGTAAAATGGTGTTAAGGGTTGCTTACCACTGTATTTGACTGTCTGGCTATTTGTGTACTATCATTCTTCTGCTGTTTGTGCTAGGTTGATTTTACTTGCTTCCGTTGATTGCTGTGATGAGTTGTAAGGTCTTTGTCATGAAATTTCACTCCATGATTACCAGTTTTGTTGTGTTACTCAAGAGGAGTAAGCGGACTTTCAGAAATGGGGTCGAACGTTTGAGCTGAAAATTCGGTGACCACTTTCGTGGCAAAGAAGAAAAACACGTCATATGTGTCTAAGGAGATTTAATAAGAAAACTGAGCACGATCTCGGTCGAAGTTGGAAATGAGAATGAATGCATATTGAACATTGATGATGTTTCTAGGCTCTAATAGCAATAACAACGAGGGTGAGTAGAATATGGACTGACATTGTTTAAATAGTGGGTAATATGACAGAAATTGTCAACTTGATACGTTCTGTTCGACCATGAAAAGGGAAGGTTTATTTAAGTCCTGAAACCTCGGTATTTTGGATTCCTAAGCTATTCTTTCAAAGTGATTAGTAGACATCCGTATCTGATTTTTATAGGGGCTAGACGTTGGCCGCGAGGGCGTCATACAAAGAATACGACACTCACGGTCAAGCTGTGAGACATGTTTACGAGTGCGCAAGGCAAAAAAAACTTCACTAAACTCAAACTTGAATAACTCAGTCAAATGTAAGTGGATATAAATAAAAATCCAAAGTTAATTCAGAAAATTACATCGGCCTGCTTGCTTCCTGATTGCCATCAGCTCTATCGCAAAGGAGACTTCATTTTTCAGCAAGATGGTGCGCCCTCTCATACTAGCAAGGCAACACAGAATTTTACAGAAAAAAGTGTCCTCATTTTATCAAAAAGGATAAATGGCCTCCTCAATCGTCTGACTGTAACTCTATCGACTATTCCATATGGAATTTACTTTAAGAAAAGGTTTACAGCCATAGAAAAACCTTAAGGAAAAATTCTTCTTGCATAGAATAACATAACGCTATCTGATATCAGAAATGCATTTATTCCTTTGAAACGCAATTAATGGCTGTATGTAACCAATAAGGTAAATATATCGATCATTTATTTCAATAAAGATATATTGATTTTTATTTTTTTAGACATTATCCTTTGTCTGGAGCAATCGACAAGCAAACTTTTGACTGACTATTTTATTTTAGTAATTATAGCAATACTATTATAGTTATAATAATTAAATTTACAGTGCTAATAAATAATACATATAAGTTGTTGTATAGGAATTTTCATTTATACGAGTATATAGTTACATATATTTGAGTTATTCATGTTTGAATTTAGTAACGTTTTTGATGGGCCACCAGATATACATACGAGTATATATCAATACTTACAAAATTATCCTGACAATTGCATTCTTGTATAACAACATAATACCGCTTTCAAACATATTCAGAATACATACATAAAACATCTTTCCTTAATCAAATCCTTAACTTCAATTTATTTTCCTTTTTTTCGAGGGACGACGACAACGCTCTTGCGTTGTTCGAAGTTGAGGCAAAAAGGGGCCTTTTACGGCTAGATTCTCTCCCTTACTCCCTCGCCCCTGACTATTTCTTCCCCCTCCATTGCACCTCTTTTCGCCGCCTCAGAAGTCCGGCGCTTCTATATATCAAGTTGGTTAGTAAGTGATGGAAGGAAAGGGGGCGGGGGGGGGGTGATAGGACCCTTGCACCAGAGATTCTTCTTGGGGGTGTCAAAACCCTCGTCCACCCTAAACGCCCCGCCGAAAAAAGAAAATAAAGGCGACCGTCTTTACATGAAGCGATCTTCTTGAAAGAATGCTACGAGGTCTCGACCACGAGTGCCAGGTAGCGTTAGGAATGTTCGCTTACAATGTGGTTGTCACGGGGAAAGGGGGGGGGGTGCTCAAAAGGGTGTTTGTAGAGTTGGAGCAGTAATTCATTATTATTTATTAATGAAAGAAAAAAAGAACCCAATGAGGGCATTGACGCCATAGTTTTAGGCGAGAAGACGACGATGAAAGTGGTGAAGTCGGGGGAAGTGATAATTGCCAAGTCGAAAAGTGGGGTCTCACGGATTGAGTGGGGGAAGGGGCAGCTCTCCTAAACTTAACCCCGTTACACAGCGGAGTCTGCTAGTGGAGTTGCCACGCTATTTGTTATAAGAATAAAGAGAAACCAACGATGGCATCACCGGTCGTGATTCATAGGAAAATGGTGAAGTAAGGATAGGTGAAAATGTCAGGAAAATACGGAGTTCAGACTTGTCTGTCTGATAAGGGATGGAAGGGCTCGCAACTCTCCTAGGTTTGACCTGTCCTGTCTGCGGGAGAGGACAGACAGTGTGAGGGAGCAAATGTGGCTTCCACCCCGCTTCCAAACATTGCTCTCCCCCTTGTTAAAGGTGAGAAGAACGAGGGTCAAGTTGGAGTACTGGGGAGTTGCGTGCCCACGATCCCTACCGCCTCGATTAGTCGAGTCGAGTTATCTAGTTTTCAGATACATTTTCACTTCTCCCAATTTCAACACATTTACGAGCTGTTAGAGATTGCCTTGTTGGTTTTAGTTTTTTAATTAGTGTAAAAATAGTCATAGTCTCGAAGATGGAAAAAAACAAGGCGGAAAAGGGAATAAACGGTAATGAAGATTGGACAATAGAAGGGGAACAAGACTAAAGAAAAGAAGGAAAGAGAAAGACGGAAGTGAAGACGATGAAGACACCTTTGAGTAGCCAAAAGGGCGTATACCTTGATTCAGATGCTAAAATTTACCTGCCCCCCCCCCCTTCTTCTAGGCAAGAAAGGAAGAGAGAAAAGACAATTGAACTTTTAGGAGAGAGCTTCAAAACTCCATGAACACAAGCGTTCCCAAAGGTGAGAGGTAGCTTGAACTAATTTAACCTCTGGATGTTGTGAACACAGTACTATCATTCCACCCCGCCTCCACCCCCGGACGATCAGTCATTGGTGAGCCCGGGTATGCCAGTGATAATAATTAACTTCTCTTTATGTTTATTTCATTATCCAATCAGGAGCAACTGAACAAGTGAAGGGACGAGAAGCACTATTAATTATTTTAATTAATTTATTGCCCCTCCGTAAACAAGCGCTGTACAAGCACTAGCATCGCTCTTATTTTTTGATTCAATCAAGAAGTTGCCTCATTCGTCCTCAATCATCTATATAAATTATCCGCATGAAATCCCAGCTCTGCATGGTGAGATCACGTTTATTGTCGTCTACGAACGCGAATGGTTTACTGCGAGCTGAGAATGCGTCTCCTAACGCCTACAAGACTCGATGTGTCTTCATCGGGTGATCCAAGGATAAAGTCGGAACACCAAGGACCGGTGAGTCAGGAAGAGCCTTGTGAACTCAAGGCCAATTCATGATTTTAAGATGAAGTCTTAGATTACTGAAAATAATCCTCAAGGAAAATTTCCTCAACTATAATTTTTGCTTTGGATTACGAAAATGAATAATTTTATAGTTTTATTTTTAACAAACATAAAAGAGGTTGATATTATAGTTTGGGAACCCTTTTGAAGGAGTAAAAACTAAGAAAAAATAATGCTAAAGTAGCCAAAAGGGAGTTGTCTCTACAGGTTAATGGGATAGGCGACCTACTCCGATTGTATGTTTTGAAAAAGTTAATTGCCTTCCCAGAGATGCTTTGAGACGAGGTGAGTTCCAAACTTTCTCCGTATTTGTTAAGTTAGTTGAATATTTGAAAATATCTTTTTTTTTTCTGTCGAACTTTTATCAAGCGTAGTCCAAACGGTATTTTTTTCCGGTACTTCTATCGTCTTGCAATCTTGTCACATGGCCTGACCAGGTCCAATTCAGGTTTCTTATAGCTTCCACTATATCCTGAAGTTTGGTTTGTCCACTTACCCAAGTGGATGATTTTCTATTACGCTAAGTTATCCACATCATAATTTCTTCATGGGCGCTTTGTGTTGTTCTAAGTTTCAATGTAAGCGTTTTGGTCAGGTTCCAAATGTCCGTCCGCTCCATAAGCCATAGTAGAGATTATGGATTAGTTATTCACTTCTCTTTTCAGGCACATGCGCGTTTTGCTTTTGAAGATGATGCTTGCCTTTCCAAAAGCCTTTCATCTCAGAGTGACTCTGAAATGGATTTCATGATCTTTTCCTGGTGACATTGTAATCTGTTCACCCAATTAAATATAATGGTCTACCGTTTCAATTTGGTTGCTTTAACATGACTTTTGTTTGTTCATGATTTATTTTTAGGTCGACTATTTTGCTTTCAAGATTAAGTTGTTGAATATTGTTTGAATCGGTTCTAAATCATTAGCTATCAATACAATATAATCTGCGAGTCTAAGGTGATTGAAGTAATCCCGTCGATCTCAATCTTTATTTTGCCAGTTTAGCCTGCGGAAAATTCCTTCTAGACATGACGTGAACAATTTGGGATAGATAGTATCTCCTTCTCGTACACCTTTCCGTAATAATGAAAGATGTCAGAATTCTTATGCAATCAAATGTAGGTTCTGCAAATTTTAGTATGTGTTCTATGATTTTTATGTAGACGAGATCTATACTTTTATTCTTCGAGGCTGCTATGATCGCTGGTGTTTGTATTGATTCAAATGCTATATGCTAGTCTAGAAATGCCGAGTATAGAAGGATATTGTACTCTGAAGTTTTCTTGCCTCTTCACTGAATGTCTTAAACAAAGCAAGATTCCGGAGGACTAATATAATACCATATTAATCCTTCTGCACAAATAAGCGACCAAAAAGACCATACAAACTACAGAACAATGAGTCATCTCTCGCGTCTCTATAAACTCTTCACATGAGTCATTACCAACAGACTGCAAACTTAGCTAGAAGACCAACAACTGAGAGAACAAGCTGGCTTCAGAACAGGCTTCTCAACGATTGAGTAGGCTATTGGTTAGCGCAGTGGCGTGGAAAGCAAATAGCGCTCTATCGCATAAATTCGAACCCCAACCATTTTCACTTAATTTAACGGGTAAAAGACTTATTTTATTCCGTTTGCTATCTCTTTCTCTCTCTTCCTTCTTGCCTAATCTATGTTTGATCCTTTTTTGGTCTTATAAAAAAGACGAAATCGCCTATAATCATCTTTCTCTATTTCCTATGGTTTATTAATTCTATCTATCTATCTATCTAACTATCGATCTATCTATATATCTATATATCCACTAAAGTTATAGACCAGCAAACTTATGATACTCTACATTATAGTGGTTCTGGGTTAGGCTTATTATACGGCCTCCCTAAGCTACACAAAGCTGGTGTTCCTCTCCGACCAATTCTGGCTTCCTATTCTCTTGCAACTTTTAACCTTTCTAAATATGTTGCTAAATTGCTCTCTGTGTTAGCCATAGGTCAATACACCATAAAAAACAGCTATTCTTTTGTTAATGAATTATTGTCACACAATTTTGCACCCTCAAAAGTCCTAGTCAGTTACGATGTATCCTCACTATTTACAAATGTTCCTGTTAATGAAACAATCGATATTATTTTAAATCTAATTTTTAACAAAACAGGCACCTTTCACAATTTCTCTCTTAAAAATTTCAAGACTATTTTAGAAATGATTTTTAATAAGAATTATTTTTTATTTAATAACAAGGTTTACCAACAGATAGATGGAGTAGGAATGGGCTCACCAATTGCTCCAATAGCAGCTAATATTTTCATGATTCCTCTTGAAAATAACTTTATGAAACATTGCCCTTTAGATTTCAAACCCATATTTTATCGTAGGTATGTGGACGACTCCTTTGCTATTTTTGATAATATAGAACATGCCCACCATTTTTTTAATTTTATAAACTCTTATCATCCCAACATTAAATATACCATTGAATTAGAGAGTAACTATCAACTTCCTTTTCTAGACGTCATTATAGAAAAAACTGAAAAACTAACTACCTCAATATATAAAAAGCCTACCTTTAGTGGTCTAGGAATCAATTTTTCAGCCATTGTAACTTGTCACACAAACTCAGTGCAATTAAATATCTAATATATAGAGGTTACCATCTCTCCTCCAATTATTCCCTAATGCACAATGAATTCCAGACTATAAAGTCTTATTTTAAAAATAAGTGTTGACAAACTAATCAATAATTTTCTTACCAAAATTTACTCTCCATCCTTTCTCTCATATAATGTTCCCAAAAATGAAAAAAAAATTCGTAGTACCTGAAATGGGACCTTACAATAAATTATTCACTAGAAAATGCAACAAATTACTCAAAAAGTATTTCTTTCATACCAACTTCAAAATCACTTTTGTTAACCCACTTTCTATAGGAAGTTTCTTCTCGTCAAAAGACAAACTTCCTCTAGAAATGAGCAGCCATGTTGTTTATGCTTTTACTTGTCCTTGTTGTTTGCAAGGAACCTATATTGGTAGTATGGTTCGCTCATTGAAAGAAAGGTTTTGTTCTCACATGGGAATAAGCCATCGCACTGGAAAAATATTGTCTAAGAAGGAAGCTTCTGTAATTAGAAATCATATTATACAATTCAAGACAGAATGTTCCATAGATAACTTCAAAATAATTGGTCATAATAACAATGAATATAGTCTAAGAATTTTGGAATTCCTACAAATACGTACAAAATCTCATACACTCAACATAGATAATACCGCTGTTCCTCTTCTTATTTCTTAATTTTAATTACCTCATTCAACAACCAACCAACCTTCTCTTATTTAACAACCAACCAATCAAATTCCTATCCTTCTTTAAGCCACATCCTTTATAATTTCTTCACTTTGTGATTTCTCCTGAACTTCATCGGTAAGCAATATTATACTGTAATTTTTTTTTCTTTTGTGTTTTTGCTTCTTTTTTTCGTGTCAATAGTGATTACATTAGATTAATAATTTGATTCTCTTGCTTTTTAAATTCCTGAATTATCGGTGAGCAATATTATAATGTAATTATTTACTTTTGTTTTTTGTGTGTTTTTTTCGTTTCAATAGTGTTATATTAGATTGATAATTTGATTCTCTTGACTTTTAAATTCCTGAGTTATTTTCTAATTTTTGATTTACCTACATAGTCTTAACCTAATTATTTTTAATATTCTTTAACTGTATTAGTTTAATTTATGTTTTAGAACCTGAGGATGGGTGATACGCCCGAAACGTTGTTCCATAAATAAATCACATGTACCTCAGTCTCCTATGTGTCCTTACATTCACCGTGAAATTGAAGATTAGACTCGTCAGCAGCAACTCATATGACTATATATATATATATTATATATATATATATATATATATATATATATATATATATATATATATATATATATATATATATATATATATATATATATATATATATATACAAATTTTGTTGAGGGCCATTGTGTATTTTGCCTTAATTAATTTCCCTTGGCAACTTTCTCTTCTTCCAACTATCTTTTTTATTCCATCTTGTAGATGGTGGATTACTTGTCCTGTATTCATCTCTTTTTTAAATGAAGGCTTTTGGTAAAAAACAAACTAAATTGCTGAGCTTTCGATTTTATTCGATCATCTTCGGAGCGTTATGGAATTTCTTGCCTCCTTTACCAATGTAGTGAGTGGAGTGAGGATCTGGCAGAAAGTTAAGTGAAAGAATGATGATGATGAATAATGGTTAGGAAGAGATTAGAGTGGAAGATGAGATGATAGGTTATAGGTGAAGAGAGTTTGTAGGGTTTGCCCTGGTAGGGAAAGCTACGCTTTTCGTTTGTTGAATTTTCTTATTCCCTTTTTTTTTACCTTCAATCCTGTAATTTGTATTCTGTGTGTATCTTAATATATATTTTACGCATTCAAGCTCTTCTTTCGTACATTATTTGCAACCTTTTTTTCTTCGTTTTTTTCCTTAATATTGTGCTTACTTTAAGAGAGATAAACTATGCTTATTTTAAGGGAGATAAACTTACATAAATTTAATTATATATATATATTTTTTTATTTATCTATTTTATTTTATATAATTTTTTATTAAAATTTGTTTTTCTTTCTTTTTATTTATTTATTTATTTATTTTTTAATGCTAAATATAATAGCTCTAGAGTCTACAATATACATTTATTTGCCTCGCATACTACACATTCATACGTATTTGTGAGTGTCTTTGTTAGTGTATCGTGTTTGTGATTGTTTTTTCTGGAGGGGATAATTATGTGAACCACGGTGCCAACTGCTCCTCAGAGCATCCTCTCGAGCTAGGAAATCGCCTCTTCCTGCTTACTTTTTCCCTTCTGTCCGCTGGGATATTTAGATCCTTCGCTAGTTCAGGCGCTGTTTCGTTTAAGATCCTCTCCCAAGTTCCTTTGGCCAAACTTTGGCTCACCAGATTGATAGGTGCCAGAGAGGCTCTTTGGTGGAGTTGTCTTTGGAGAATTCGGTCTCGCTTTCTATTTTTATTTATGTAAAGAGTCGCCTTGTTTTGAACTATTTGTAGGCGCTTCAAGCGCTGCCTACTTAGGGTTTGGGCCATCACCGCGGGGTAAATCAGTGTTGGTCGTACGTGGATGAGATATATCTTACGGATATTGCTGGATCTCATACCACGGAATCGGTGGAGTTTTGCTAATTCCAACCTCGCGAGATTTTCGCGAGTTTTGAAGTGATGCCCGTACCCGGTGGGGGTGATTTTTTAGTCCCAAAACGGTCCCTTCTTGGTGATAGGGCAATAGCCGTTCCTCTATTCTCACGTCCGCTGTTTTTCTTCGACTGAGGTCGAGGACCCTGAACTTTCTGCTATTCGTGTGGATCTTCCACTTTCTCTCATACTCATTTACGTTCCTGATCTCATTAGCAGTCTCTTGAGCCTGAGCCCTGATATTCCTGTATGTACCAGGGATCTCTTGGGTTATATCGTCCGTGAATTGGAGATATAATGAGTCCTCCTTTACTGGAGTTGGTAAATCTATTATGTAGATTAGGTAAAGGAGGAGGCTCAGACAACTGCCCTGCGGAACTCCGGCCTCAAGGAGGAACTCAGGTCCTTGATGACCCTCAATCATGATTCTGGCGCGCCGTTCCATGAAAAATTTGCAGATAATGCACTCCAGAATCGGGTCTAGCTGAAGGTTCATTAACTTATACTGAAGGCCCCGCAGCCAGACCTTGTCGAAGGCCTTCTGAACGTCCCTGAGCACGATGTCTGTGTATTTTCCTTCCGCTTGGCACTTGGCGATTTTCTCGGTTAGGAGCGCGAGTGAGGTATCCGTTCCGCGTTTTTTCTGGAACCCTTGCTGTTGGGGGTTGTGGGCCCCCTTCTCCTCGAGTTCTTTCTTGAGCCTGTTGGCTAGAATCTTTTCCAAAATCTTACCGATCATTTCCAGGAGGAAGATGAGCCTGTAGTCCATCGGCTCTTCAGGCACCTTTTTCCCTTTGGGTATAAAGATGACTTTTGCCAGCTTATACCCATCGGGTAAGTAGCCAGTGTCCAGGGCCGCGTTCATTACATTCGTAATGCCTTGTAGCAGGCGCGGGGGGGCGTTTACCAGATGTTTTTCGGTAATCCCTGTCCAGCCGAGAGCTCTCTGTTTGAAGGTTTTGAGCGTGCTCAGAACCTCTTCAGTGGTGATTGGATGCCCGTGGTCCATCATTCTCCTCTCTTCGGAAACGTGCGGGTGTGGATGCGTTCGGTGGATTCTGGTATTGAGTTCGTCTACGATCTGGTGCTCGAACTCTAAGTCGAAATCCTAAGTGAAAGAAAATGATTTTTGAAGGGAATTTATTCTCCTTGGTTGAACGTAACCTTAGAGGAAATGGGCCACTCTTGTTCGTGGAATTTTTAAAATAATTTTAAGGTACGATTCCAGCTTGTCGCTTGACTGTTGATGGCCGGCTTATCTTCGTTTATTAAAATGGCTTCTAAGATATTAAGCCTCGCTTTATTAACCTCATTTCTTTTAATAATGGTGTTGTCAACGAGCATATCTCTCGTTAGGTCAATATTATGTACACTCTCCACATTGTTTTTTGGCCCTCCGCTTTGTAGATGCATCGTTAATCACCTCGAAAGTGTGGTAGTTGTCATGCCAATCATCATCATATATATATATATATATATATATATATATATATATATATGAAATGAAAAACTCACAAAGTATCACGTGAGGGTGGCAAATGAATGCAATGTCCCGCAGGAAAAAATGAAAAGGTGTTTCCAAGTACTTTCGAACTTTATTAAGTTCCTTATCAAGGAATCACTATCTGAAGCACAAGATGTAGTTTTTCCTTTAATATTTGATTTTTTTCATCAAAATTATTTTTGCAGATAGTGATTCTGTCGTGATGAACAAAGAGAGATCAAAATGAAGACTATTTGAGACTAGTGTCTCACAATGAGTCAAGGTGGTTGTTACAGAGCAACTGCCAGAAGAGATTCATGGAACTATTTTATATTCATAGTTTTCTATGACAATCCTAAAATTAAACTTTCGCTAACAGTTGGTGTCAAAGCATTTGCGAGTTATATGACTTCAGATATCTATAAAATCTGTTAAATAAAAACATGGCAGGAGCAAATATGTTAATATGATATTTGACTCAATTAAATTGGCTGAATTATGTGAAAATGATCTTTAAGGCATAAAATGACCTCTTTAACTGACCCTCCTCGTATTTAGTTGAATGAGGCTTTAGTGTTCTAAATAACTTTTTTATTGGATATGGCAAGTTGAAATTGACTAAATTAGTACCTTAAATTGTTGCACTCTGCATCAAACATGAAGCTCGATCACACTAACTTGGATTTCATTATGTTGAGCTGGCCCGAATTATATTCATTAAAGAAAGTAAAAAAAAATAAGGAATTTCCTATTTTATTTGAAATATAATTTTATTGCATATTATATATATTTTTCCGGACTTAGTTGTGCTTCATGCCAAAAGGGACATCAAATGGTTGGGAACCACTGCTTAAGGGCAATGGATCGTGGTTAGTCAAGTGGTCACGTCTTTTGACCCCCCCTCCCTCCCACACACACATAATCTTTAACCCAGGAATTAGCGAACGCGATCATGTAAAACCAAAAAGGGGACAAAAACACACGAAAAAATGTTGGACCAACGAAGTAAGGACTCGACCCGCTCTGGTCCTGCAACGAGTACCCAAGAGCGACAAGCTGATGAACCCCATTATAAGACCCTTCAGTGACGCACGAGTTTCATTGTAAGTCTAAACAGGGGTCCATCAGACAACAACGTCGGTAACCATTTTGTAGAACCCCACTTACCCCCCAAAAGATGATCGATGGAATGTAAAAAAAGAACACCGATATTCTTTGTTCTTTTTTCTCTCTAACTCAGGATCCCGGTATTTCCCTACTAGCCCAATTATCCCCTGCCCCTTCTTCTAAAGACGCTGCTTTCTAGTCCCTAGCTTTGGGTTCTAACCTCGGCCTTGACTATACCCTTCTGCTCTCTGCTCTCAAATGGCTTGGGTTTATACTAGGCCCTGGTCATTTTGAAATTTGCTCCCCCGTGAACCAGTATTAAAGCTTCCTTACACTGGTCCTCGTCATCGCCTTCTTCTCCAATTCTGTTTTTAGTTACTCATTTTATTTCCTCTTTTAGTTTCCTCTCCTATGCACATGACCGAATTAATGGGTACTGCAGAGCTCAGTGGAGACATCAAGATTTATTTTGAAACAAGGTGAAAGCGAACTGAGGCATCTCTGCATTCAATAATTGATAAGGTGGTTTTTTTTAGTTAAAATGGGAAAGTTAGGGGGCGTGAAAATGTGTGTGAATTATGCAACTCAAGCTAAGAGGAAATTACTGGAAGGATTAAAGAACAGATTGAGTGCACAACTCGCCATCTTGCCCGCGGTCAGCAGAGCGGGTGTCAAAGGATTGAATACCATTGGAGGACTTGCTTAAATGGTGTTGGGAAGTGAAACGTGACCATATGTAAGAAGGACCTAACTCACTATGTCACGCGCTCTATCAAAACCGATAATTTTCTTCCATTACACTCTTTTACCACCTATGGGAAAACAGAGTTCTGACACCCATTAACTTAGCTTAAGACTATATCCCTTGTGAACCGCTCCTGCCTTGTTCCTTCTTCATTGTGTTTCACCACTCTTCCTCCTTCCTGAAAGATCCTGCATGGTTATAGGCGAGCCCCTGCCCACTACCCCTCACCCAGCAAGTGCTGTCATCTAACCGGAGGACACGGGAGAAGAGGTGGCGCAAAAGCTTTCGTGATTTAAGGTTTTCAATGGTTCGATGAAAAAGTAGAGCATTTAACCCAACATTTGCGTTAGAGAAGGAGGAAGAGAGTGATGATAACGAAACGATGAAATAAAATAGAAAGAAATTAAAATATTTTGAATGAACATCAAAAGGGCGATTAGAACTGTAGCAAATTTCCTACAGTAACTTAAACTGGAAAGGCAAAATTGAGAGCTAAAATAAATCAACAGGTCCTCTAAGGATGCAATAGGATGTGTGAAGTGTATTAACTCGTGTGACCTAGATGAGAGAATTGTCCTAAAAGCAGGTTTAGTAGCCAGAAGATGACTATTCATTATTACTCCAACTGCATCACACCGTTGCTTACCATTGCAATGCATCCAACAATTGATATTTGATATATTCGGATTCTCAACTATGAAATCAGGCGATGAAGAAGAATTATTGTGACAGTTTCCAGAAAGGAGGTAAAGGGGCAACGTCATAACCCGGCAGGGAAATAGAGAGGGGGTGAAGGACCCAGAGGTGCGAGATTTATTTCACGAGACGGGGGGGCTATGGAAGAGAGATAGAGCGAAGATGTCGTCGGGGAGTGAGGCGAGACGCGGCATTTGCACGCGACCGCGCGGAAAGGGCCATAGCGATGCAGGAGGATCCACGCGTGGGGAAGTAGGAGAGAAACGAGGGGGTGATCCATACCTAGCGATTTGAAGAGCCAAGCCATTTAAAACCGAGCTTGGGACCCCTCTTATCGTCATGAATTAGATTCGCCTCAAAACTTTTCAGAATATTAAAAAAGGTCACACGAGATTGGAGCTGAGAGATAGAGTATATATTTATATATATATATATATATATATATATATATATATATATATATATATATATATATATATCCAGATACACCCACTAAGGAAAAGTGAAAAACGATTCCTAGCGCTTTCGTCTTTATTCTTAAACACCTTTTCAAGGAATGAACAAGAGGCTGGACATACATTGCCTTAAATAGTGGAAGGGGGGATTAGACTACCGACCTCTAAACCTTAATTAGGGGGTACTAAATCCTTAAACAAAAACTTTATTTGTGAGTTTATGTATGTAGTAATAATGGGGACTAGCATGAACAAACCAGGGCTAAGATTGAAGTTTGGGGACGCGTTAATGGAGATACATTCTAATATATTTCTCGAAATATAATGACTGTATTTTATGACTGGTTTGACACTGTTCCAGTTAATGTTATAGTTATGATTGTACATATGTAGAAAAAGCGCAGATTGTTCACTGTGATTACGTACATTGACTTGATGTTGCTTAACCCGGACATCTAGTTCTTTCCCAGTTTGTCCATAATAACATTTTTGGCAGTTGTTGCAGCCAATACTTGAAGAAACGGGTAAGGATAACAAAGCTTATGACCAATTTCGAAAAATTGGAAAATTCCAAATCCATATATTCCGGGCTCACAACTCGTAATGCCCGTAGAAACATAGAAGAAAAAAGAGAACGTTTAACTTTAGGGCTGTGAGAAGAGTAAAAATGAATATAAAAATTTGAATTAGTAGGCTTACGAAAGATGGAGTATTTAAAACGTGTATGAGTTCTATGAATAAGAAGATCAAGAAAGGGAAGGGTTCTATTATTTTCCATCTCGTCGGTAAATTTAATTGAAGTGACTAGAGAATTGAGTCTGGTAAGGAAAACATTAACATCTTTGGAATTAGGCCACAAGCAAATGACATCATCAATATACCTGTACCAAACGATCGGAGCGTCAAGGATAGTAGGGAGAAGTTTTGTTTCAAAAAACTCCATATATAAGTTAGAAAGGACAGGAGAAAGACAATTACCCATGGCTAATCCGAATTTGTGGAGGAAATATTTGTTTTCGAACGAAAACTTACAGTTTCTGGTACAAAGGGAAATGAGGTTCAAGAAAGTAGTAACGGGTACCGGCAAATCATAACTTTGCAAATGATCATTAAGGAAATTGAAAAGATCTTCAACGGGTATTTGGTAAATAATGAACAAACATCAAAACTAACAAAAGTAAAATTAGAAAAATGAATTTCGTCGAAGACCATTGTGTATTTCGCCTTAATTAATTTCCTTTGGCAACTTTCTCTTCTTCTAACTATCTTTTACATTCCATCTTGTAGATGGTGGATTACTTGTCCAGTATTCAATTATTATTTTAAATGTACAAATAAGAAATGAGATATAACAAAATAAATAATATTTAACAATTCGATGTGATAATTTGTTTATAACTGAAATATATACAATAACTATGTAAATATAATAAAAAGGATAGATGACCTCCACAGTTCCTGAAGTTTCGTACTTCTCGATGTCAACTTTCCCTTCTCTACTCTCCTGTTTGTGTGTATATTCACCACTATTAATCTAAATTGTTTTGTTTATATGTATTATCTATGTGAAATACTCAAATATGTAAACTCTGTTCTTTTTAATAAATTTAAAATTTAAAAATTATTTCACTCTGTCAGATCCTCACTCTAATCATTACATCGGTAAAGGAGACAAGAACATTTTAAAACGCTCCGAAGATGATCGAATAAAATCGAAAGATCAGCAATTTAGTTTGTTTTTTACCAAACACATTCATTTAAAAGAGATGAATACAGGACAAGTGATCTACCATCTACAAGATGGAATAAAAAAGATAGTTAGAAGAAGAGAAAGTTGCCAAAGGAAATTAATTAAGGCAAAATACACAATGGTCTTTAACAAAATTTGCCTATATATATATATATATATATATATATATATATATATATATATATATATATATATATATATATATATATATATATATATATATAATTCTTTCAAGAGCGCGAAAGAATGATGAAAATGAATCCAACAAACCGCAAGAAACAGAAAACGGGAAGTAATTTTTCTTCGGAAATAGTATTTCCTAATTCGCTACGCAGAAGTGGCTTAAAAGATGATTTAATTGAGATCAAAGCGGTTGCTGGCTGCCTCAGTGTGCACGGTGACTGCTCTGGTTGCCTTAGTCAGTTGACTCCCGCTTTGACAGCTTACCTGGAATTTATAAAGTGAATTTTTAGCGTTGAATTGTGAACAGCGTGAATCGTCTTGTTTGTGAAAGCTCGATCGTTTGTAATTGGACCACTGGCCTTCTTCGTTGAGGACGGCTACGGGACAAATCTTCACTCCTTCGTGGAAAGTTTTTTTGAGGTAAAGTGGTTATTTTTTGTACTTGGACATTGACCCTTTGATCTCCCCCTATTTTTCTCTCTCTCTCACCACATTTCTTTACACAAACGATTTATGAATTTTAACCATCCATTGTGCGGTAGGATGAACAAAAAATGAGAGAGACCCTTCGTATAACTCTTCGGGTCCTCTCGGAGGACCCGAAACCGGACCGAGGCAAAGTGTTTGAACAAATATACGGAAACTTAAAGATTGCGCTGGTAAGACTTATAGAAATTCAAAATGGATACTTTGCTATTTGTGCGAGGGAGGCCGATTGTGAAGTCTTGACCTCAAGCAAAGCAGTTGAATGCCTGAAGACTGTAAACTTAAAACCCCACACAACCCCACAAATAAAAACCCACCATCGTGTCATCTGCAGGTGCCTTGACACTTGGGTCGGTAGCCACTCGGCAGAAGATATCAAAAACTCTCTCGAAAGGAACCACCCTTGGGCAAAAGTTGCAGAGGTAATTAAATTTAAAACCCACACGCACGTATTTAAGGTTGTGTTCGAGGATACGGCAATGGCACAAAATGCAAAGGATCTTGGATTACTTTTATTTAGCGTAAGAGTCTGCCCAGAACAGATTGAAAGGGAAGAGTTTGTCGACTTGCAAATGTTCTTTCGGTGCTACAAGTACGGCAAACACCCACTTCAAGCTGCCCTAAAAATAAAGACCTTACTCTATGCTCTATTTGTACAGGTTGCAACCATTTTTTGCGCGACTGTAAGAGTACCTCCCCAAAGTGTTTGAACTGCAAAGGCCCCCACCGGACTATGTCCATGGCATGCCCGATCAGAAAAACTGAAATCCAAAGACAAACCCTGCTACGACGTGAGACGGAGGAAAAGAAGGTTAATTCGACCTATTCAAAAGTACCCGAAGTTGCGATTGCCGAGACGAACAACCAGAAAACTTTTCTCCACATCGAAAACGAACACTCCACCAAAATTATGTGCTGCATTTATTATGCACACATAGCCAACATAACTCGCCCTGGAACTTTTGCAACCGAGGTCAACCGCATGCTCGTAAAGAACGGCCTGCAGGAGATGTGGTTTCCCGACAACCCTCCTTCAGAGGAGGTTATGCGTATAAGCGTAGCCCTTCAGTGCCCGAAACCATGCCAAAAGGTACCCACGCCCCAAAACACAGCCACCACACGCGACCCACGTCTAAACAAAAACAAACAAACTTCCCAAACAGAGAAACCAGCGCCACTTACACCCCAAAAAACTAACTCGAATACACCCAAAACACACACCAAGACACCAAACAAGGAAGCAGTGCGACCAAAAGAGACCAGGTCTCCAAGGTCGAGAAAACTTTCCAAAACACGTGGACCCAGGTCAACCTCCTTATCTCGAGGCAGAGAGACCCAGCTTAAATACCATTCGAGAGGATTCAATCTTAAATTATATGCTCCCGAATCGGCCCCTTTCCCAACCGAAATCGATTCCCACGAAGTGTCTGATGGTCTTAGCACCGGAAGATACAAGTGGGAATGCTCTGATGAGGTTCCGGAACGGCAAGTTGAGGAGGCTCTCTCACGAAACATAATAAAATTGACCACCGACTGCTTTCACACAATCACGGACACAGAATTCAGAAAAAACGAAACGGCAGGGAGCGCACCCCGCCGAGTACACCACATGGGGCTAAAGTGGATCGCGAATAAGCATCCACTTTTATCCCACACATAAAAAGACCCAAACATTACACAAAATGACCAATAAACTAACGATAGTACAGATGAATGTCGATGGATGGGACGGAAAAGGTTCCATCTATGGCAACATTCTGCGACAAAATGACCCTGACATCATACTTATCAACAAACACGGAATGACCGCGCATAAAGAGATTAAAATATTTCAATACGACGTTATTAGTAAAAATCATAGCCAGGAACGGTATGACGGCTGCGCAATAGCCGTCAAAAAAGGACTAAAATATAAAAAACTACCCGACTTAGATTAATCTTACCTTGCCATTGAGGTAGGCACTACCCTGGGGGGACTGGTCGTGGCCACGGGGTATCACTTCCCAAGACGTGGCTATGTACCCTTGCACAACCTTCTACAGATCTTCAGCCATAAGAACGACGTAATCTTTGCTGGAGATCTGAATGCAAGATGTGCAGCATCATGATATACCTCCTACAACAATGCAGGTAGAAACATCGAAGTATTACTTGACAGACAATACGTGACAAGGATCGGACCAGAATTCCCGACATACATTACAGGAAATGTAGCAATGAAACCTGATATTATTTTATCCAGTATCAGGTTTCCCTACAACTACTACATTGAGCCGGGCCCCATAATTCCGAGTGACCACCAGGCTATTAAAATTACAGTAGGTGTAAATCCCATCCAAATTTCAATCCCAGGACGCAAAAGCTACAAGCAGGCGAACTGGGAAAGCTACCGAAATTATCTTCTAAATTATATCCCTGACCCTTTACTCGATGCCAATTTAGAAGAGACAGATAAAGAGCTGGATAAAATCACTGACCTCCTAATTAAAGCCGATAAGAATTTTGTTCCCCATATTAAATATAAAACCCTCTTAGCTCCCTATTGGACCCCTCCCATGAAAGCCCTGGTCCAGGAATATAAGGACCTGTCCAATGTAGTAGCGCTGACAGGCCCCAACCACAATGCCCACAGAAGACTAAGAGAAATTAAAGACGAACTCCAGACACTAATTACGGACCAACAGATGCTCACATGGGACAGACTAATAGAAAGACTCGACATTAAAAGAGAGTCACACGCCTTCTGGCAAACCGTTAAACGGTTAAAAGGAAGAGCTCCCCCCAAAAGAATAACACTTAGAAACGACGGTATAGAAATCGCCGAGCCTGAAGAGATTGAGGAAATTTTTAGGATTTTCTGGTCCTCAATCTTCACAATTACTCCAGAAGAAAATGACAATTTCGACCTCGAATTCGAGACTGACACAGTTGGACAACTAAACACACAAATACACAGAACCTCCCCTCATCATTGTGTATCGCAGGAAAGAATGATGGAGGGCTATGGGAGTAAAATAACTGCCCAAGAGCTCTCCGTTGCACTAAAATCATTTCGTCAAAGAGCACCGGGTACCACGGGGCTGACCAGGGAGAATTTCATCAAAGCCCCACCTAATGTTCTGAGTGGGCTTCTTAACATCATGAATGCCGCTCTGAACACGGGCTACTTTCCCGATCAGTGGAAGGTGGCCAAGATGATCTTTATTCCCAAATCGGGAAAGCCCCTGGACTGCCCTGTCAGCTTTCGGCCGATATCTCTCTTAGAATTTGCTGGCAAAGTCTTTGAGCAGATATTAGCCAACAGAGTCAACTCTTTTCTCGATGAAGCCAACTTGCATAACCATCAACAACACGGCTTCAGAAGGAAAAGAGGGACTGATACGGCTCTAGCCGTTATCACAGAAAAGCTCGCCAAGACCAAGGCAGACAAAAGGCATGCCGACTTGGTGCTCCGAGATGTCAAAAAAGCTTTTTATAAGGTTTGGAAGAGAGGCCTACAATTTAAGATCCCTCAAATAGGCCTCGACCCCATTCTTGAGAGGATTCTTTGTGACTACATAATGGAGAGGAGAGCATACATACACATCAGAGGATACAAAGCCCCCGAATTCGAGCTCGAATCAGGGGTCCCAAAAGGGGGCTGTCTCAGACCCCTTCTATACAACATATATACACGTGACCTACCACAATCTCTATCCGAAAGTACGATATACGTTCAGTTCGCTTACGATATATCGCAAATTTGTACAGCCGCTTACGTTCACAGGGAATTTATGGCGATAAATACGGCTAGGGAGATTTCCAACATCAACTCTTTCGAGAGGAGATGAAAGATATCGACCAATGCCCCAAAATTCAAAATAATTCCCATGTTTCGCAAGACCTTCAATGATATATGGGTAGAAGGGGAGAGAATCCCCTACGGCCTGGAAGGGACGGTTCTGGGGCTCAAAATCACCACAGGGGGATACAAGAGTCATATCGTGCGGACAGTCGCGAATAGCAATAGAGATTTGAGGGAGTTTTATAGGTTCATTGACCTAACTCGCTCAAATAAACTCAAGATATTCAATGCGTGCATTCGCTCGAGACTCTTGTATCCCCCGGTGCCGTTGAACGCGAGCGCCAAGACCCACATTGCGAAACTACAAGTCATCCAGAACAAGGCGGTTTTACTTATTACAAACATCCGAAGAGAACATAAAAAACAGAGGGAGCTCCATGACTCAGTTGGATTATCTCCAATCAACGTGGCGCTCCACGAGAGAGCTAAGAGAATATGGCAAGCCACTGGTGCCCGCTTGACCCCTGAATTCTCTCGTACACACCTAGACATCGAAGCTGACCGACAAAAAAGACCTTTTAATAGCAGTAAATTACAGTCTGACGGTGACGTGACTCCCCAATACACACTACAGAATCGACAATAGACAAGACTCAACCAGTGTAATGCGCAAGTTTTTTTTAGTTAAAATTAACTTCCCTATAAACCCAAATTCACTTAAATAATAAAAATTAATTTTTAAACTCAACTTAACATTTTAAGAAAAATATAATTGTTCAAATACCTAAAGCGGGATTAAAAACCCCCATCTCAAATAAAGGCTTGAATGCCACAAATCAATCATCATTAAGATGAAACCTTTATAATTAAATTAACAATGTTAATTTAATTAAATAAACTATAAAATTTATAGTTTATAAAAAAAAACTAACACAAACAGAGCTAACCTTTCACCAGGGACCTTTTTATTCTGTCTCATACACATCATCTATTCTCTAAACTCACCCTTTAACCACTTTACTCTCTTACTATTTTCTTTCTAATTCTACCTATATTTCATCTCTTATTATGTCCAATGTCCAATGTCCTCAGTGTGCACGGTTCGAATCCCTCCACGGAATTTTGCATAATTAGGAAATATTATTTTCGAAGAAAAATTTCCCGTTTTCTGTTTCTTGCGGTTTGTTGGATTCATATATATATATATATATATATATATATATATATATATATATATATATATACATATATATATATATATATATATATATATATATATATATATATATATATATATATATATATATATATATATATATATATATATATATATACCAGGTAATGGCTTCGCCACTACCCCTTGCGCTTTGCTACTAAGATTAAAATATATAATATAAAAAAAAGCAACCATTGTGAAACTTTTATAAATTTTCTGAACTTCGCCAATTATAATAATTTTAAAAAGGAACTCTAAACTAAACTTGCCCCCCTTTCTAAATATCACGTTGCTAAAATATAGTTATAGATAAAATAAAAAAGCAGCCTTACTTAAATTTTAATAAATTTTCTGAACTTCACCATTTGTAATTCATTTTCTTTTAAAACATTATAAAAAAGCATTGGATAATCATATTTATTTTCCCTGAACTAAACTATTTTGTTTTTTCAATCCCTAAATAAATTCATAGAAATTACCTTGATAAAAATTTAAAATCTACTTAAGTCATAACCAAACTATGATGAAATTAATATTCAAATACTCCAAGGAATCCAATTCTTAAATTATAGTTAGTGATGATATATATATATATATATATATATATATATATATATATATATATATATATATATATATATATATATATATATATATATATAATGGGTATCTCGATAATTTTGACATCATTTCAGATGTCCATATCGGAGTAACTGCATGATGGTCGTGAGTACTCCGATATGGACATCTGAAATGATGTCAAAATTATCGAGATACCCATTATATATATATATATATATATATATATATATATATATATATATATATATATATATATATATATATATATATATATATATATATATATATATATATATATATATATATATATATATATATATATATATATATATATATATATATATATATATATATATATATATGAATAAACTCATAAAGTAGCACGTGAGGTAAGCAATAATATGAAAAATAACCCACAGGAAAATGAAAAGATGAATCCATCACTTTCGAACTATATGTGCAATTTCATTTTCAAGGAATAGGATGAAAATGGAGAAGACAACCTTATATAGGGTACAAAGATACTAAGGGACCCCCATCGCATATTACAAATCAATAATAATAATAATAATGTTATTTATATAGCGCCGTTATCACCAGTCACTGAGGTGACATTGTTTCAGAGGCACTAATTTACAATACAATGTAGAAATAGGCACAATTCTAGCTCCAAGTTGCCCCAATATAACTTAATCAAAAATGGTTTCATAACTTATAATCGAGCGATATAATTCTTGTAAATTGGCCATATGCCAAGAGAAAAAGATGCGTTTTCAGCCTCTTTTTAAAGATATCAACCGAGGAAGCATTCTTTATATAAAATGGCAATTCATTGTAGTATTTAGGAGCAGTATAAGAAAAAGCTTTATAACAGCAGGAGTTGGCCCTCTCTACATGAGGAACAGTCAGATAAGTAGGATCGTCTGAAGCCCTAAGAGTCATATTACAGTTTGAAGAATAATTGACAAGTAGTTCACGAATGTAGGAAGGTTCTCCAAACAAATTTTGAACTTGATGCGTGCCAATATAGGCAACCAATGCAAATCAAACAAATAAAAAGAAGTACTGGTACCAGGTGGCAGATTAAACACCAATCTAGAAGATCTATTGATGAGTGACTGTAATCTTTTTAATTCTCTCTTTGGCAGATTAACAAATAATGAATTACAATAATGAATATGAGAGAACACAAAAGTACGCCACAAAATAACAGTGGTTTTCTGATCAAGATATTTAGTAAGCATTGAAATTCTCCTCAGATGGTAATTGCAAACCTTAATTATATGATTAAAATGGCTACTGAATGAAAGTTTGCAATCTAAGATAATGCCAAGATTGCTAAGTTTGAGTGATAAAAAAAGCTCACTATCTATCAAGGTGATCCCAACCGGGAAAGGATATTGAGTTTTATGCTTACAAAAAAATATAAGTTTAGTTTTACTTTCACATTAAGTTTTAGTTTTCCTGGCATCCACAATTTTCAATAGAGAAGAGCTGCATTTATTTTAGATACTGAATAAGAGAGATTAATATCGGGAACAAAGATTTGCACATCATCAGCATAAAGGGGATAACTAGGTAACTATGTGCATTCATAATATTTATAAGTCCAGATGTATAAAAGGAAAATAGCATGGGACCCAGTACTGAGCCCTGTGGTACACCATACTTCAACTCCAGAGGAGATGACAATGGGTTATTCCAGCTTTAACTAGATCCATTAAAAGTAATGTATGGTCAATGGAATCAAATGCAGCACTTAAATCCGGGAAGAACAAGCATAGATAATTTATAATTTTGAAAGTTGTATAAAAGGTCATTATAAAAACGACACAATGCAGTTTCTACAGAAACAAGGACAGGTAAAGATCCTAAGATCCGCTCAAGGCCAGTCCGCTTACAGAAGATATTAACTACCATATTCTAACGTTAGTGTGTCATGTTTTTTTATGCTGATTTTTGTTATATTTTTTTGTTAACTATTTCAACTCTACGGTACACACTTATCTGCATGTGTACCCTTTGTATATATCTTTTTTACATGATTTTTTTAATATTTCTATTATACTGTACACACTTATTTACATGTGTATCATTTGACCTTTCTTTACATGCTTGTTATAATTATTTCAATTCTACGGTATCAACCCTGACATGCAGGTTCAGCTATCCTTCAAATACACGAACACGCTTCTTTGAACCAGCAGGGTGGGGGGGGGGGGTTGATAGGACAGTACTCTCTTCCCTCGCAGGCTTCGCCTGCTAGTGATGAAAATAATATACGCATAGGACAGACAGAAAAAGAAAAGGGAAATTCACATTCACTCCATGCATGGAGGCGTCGCTGGCATCTTTCTATTCATCATTTCATTTTAATCCTCAACTCCTTATAATATATGACGTTTTAATCTGTGCTCCTACTACGTTATATTTACACTATTGAAGTACTCATCAAGTCGGTATTTGAACATATTAACTGACGTGCTTTCAACTACACGGTCGGGAAGGCTATTCCAAGTTTGCGTGATTTTAAACATGAAATAATTTTGAGCTATAGTAGAGTTAAATCGCTTGTTCACTAATTTTAAACCATTTTGGCGTGTGTTGGCCCGCCCGTCCATCTCGAACAATAGTCTGTAATCAATATGGGTAAATCCTTTTAAGATTTTGAATACCTTGATCGATTTTCCACGTAATCATCTACTTTCAAGGGATAGTAGGTTTAATGAGCGGAGTCTATCTTTGTACGGTTTGTTTCGGATTCCAGGAACTAGTTTCGTAGCCCGACGTTGCACTCTTTCTAACTGCGTTATATCCTTGTTTAGGGAGGGACAGCAAAACTGACCCTCGTATTCGAGGTGTGGGCGCACGAGCAATTTGATAGTGGCACGATTATATCTTTCGATTTAAAAGTAAAATTCCGAGCAATATATCCTAGCATTCGGTTTGCTTTTTACAAGCTTTTACGCATTGTTTCGATACTTTAAGGTCCTCCTAGATTAAAATCCCCAGGTCTTTTTCTAAGTTAACGAATTCGAGTGTTTGGCCTTTCATATGGTATTCTACTTTTAAGTTCTGACATCCTAAATGCATGACCTTGTATTTACATATGTTGAAACCCATTTGCCATTTATCCGCCCATTCCACAATTTTATTAAGGTCTCTTTGCATTTTCCCTACATCGGGTATCGAAGGGGCTCGGCTTCCCAGCTTTGTGTGTCATCTGCAAATTTAGAGATCCTACTAAACACTCCATTATCCAAGTCATTAATGTAAACAATAAATAATAATGGGCCCAGGACTGACCCCTGTGGTACCCCGCTGGTGAGTGGGGGCCAGTCTGAACACGCCCCATTTACAACAACCCGCTGTGATCGATTTGATAGCCAGTTTCTAATCTATTTAAGTATGTTACCGCTCACTCCAATTGCTCTAATTTTCATCAATAGCCTTTCGTTCGGAACTGTATCAAAGGCCTTTTTAAAGTCAAGGTAAATTATATCCGCCGCTTTAGTTTCATCGTAGATGCAAATCATGTTATGAAAAAATTCGAGTAAATTGGTTAGGCACGAGCGCTCCCGTCTAAACCCATGCTGGGAGTCTGCAATTAAATTATTTACGTCATAATGGCTCACCAACCTATCTCTAATTATCGATTCTAAGAGTTTTCCAATTACAGAAGTTAGACTGATGGGACGGAAATTAGTAGGCTCAGTTTTATCCCCTTTTTTGAATATCGGCGTAACATTAGCACGCTTGAACTCTATTGGAACTAGGCCTTCCTCTGTTGAGTGTTTTTGTCTATGAGCAGATTGAAACATTGGTATATAATTATTAATAGTTAAGTGAGGGGTTAACTGAGATGCAATTTCTTTTTCAATGACTTTGGAAAGAAAAGGTAAGCATGATATGGGACGGTAGTTATTTAACTCATCATTATTTAATGATGGCTTTTTTAATAGGGGTTTCACAACAGCAATTATCCTTAGATTGTGGAAACACACCAAAAGAAAAGCATATATTTATTATTCCTGAAAGAAGGGAATAAGATGCTTTATAACACTTGGTAATTTTGAGAAGTTGAATGTGTTAACTTCACAGAAAGTTTTATTAATAGAATTTAATATAATAGTAGTCTCTGATACAGAAATTGCAGTAAACTCATTTAGTTCAGCAGTACCAGTAACGAGATTTGATACTCTGTTGTTCGCTTAGTGAATTCTTGTCGTGCCTGGGCTGTTTTTAACCTAGGCCATTTGCGCTCAGCTTGACTTCGTTTTCTACGTAAACGTGTAATGTCAGAGTTAAATCAATGGCTCTCCTTTTTTACAGGGATTACCTTAGTCAGTAATGAGCAGTGTTTATCTGATAAATCAGAAAGTTTCTGATTAAAATCAGAAACTAAATTATGAATACTAAGATCATAATTTTAAGATAGGGTTATGGCAGAGAAATCATTCTGCAACTGATTCACATCAACATTGGCAAAAGATCTAAATTTAATTGATTTAACTTTTGATTTAATTTTTGGAGGAACAGAAAAACAAAATGTAATTAAATCATGATCAGTAAACAGTGTGTTTATCGGATGAATTGACATATTTAGAATTTTGCTTGAAGAGTTCTGAACTACTAGATCATGTGCCCCCAATATGAGTTGGAGTTTTCACTACATCATAACAATTATTAAAATTTAAGAATTCAACAAACTAGTTTGAGTAGAGTTTGCCCTTTGTATCCATTTTCATGCTATTCATTGAAAATGAACTTGCAAATATAGTTCGAAAGTGCTTGGATTCATCTTTTTATTTTCCTGTGAGTTAATTTTCATATTATTGCTTTCCTCACGTGCCACTTTGTGAGTTTTTTCATTATATATATATATATATATATATATATATATATATATATATATATATATATATATATATATATATATATATATATATATATAGGATGTGTTCCAATAACTTGGACAGATTTTAAATGTGAGTTAAGTTTAAGCATCTAATGATTTTTTTCTTTTTCTTTCAGATTTAACAACTTTAGTCTTTGGCAATTTCAACCATGGAAAGATTAACAATCGAAAAACGTGTTAAAGTTATCGAAGCCTATTACGAAAATGGACATTGAAACAGAAACGCATTTCGGGTTCTTCGCGATTTTTTTGGTCAACATAATCGACCAACCGAGAGTGCAATTGGGAAAATTGTTCTTAAATTCAAACAAACGGGGTCGGTGGCAGATATGAAAACGCCAGTGCGTGCTTGTTTACGCCTTTCAGCTGAAAGAATTGCTGCAGTGCGCGAGAATGTGGCCGAAGATCCAGACACCTCTATTCGTCATCGCGCGCAGGAATTGAACCTCTCCACGACAACGTTACATCGAATTTTGACAAAAGATTTGTCTCTACACGCTTACAAAATTCAATTGACACAAGAACTGAAGACTGCTGACCATTTGAAGCGCCGTACATTCGTCAATTGGGTGCACGAGCAAAGACAAGTCGATGATGATTTTTCGCAAAAAATGATCTTTAGTGATGAAGCCCATTTTCATCTTGGTGGATTCGTTAATAAGCAGAATTGTCGCATTTGGGCTGATGAAAATCCCAGGAAGATTGTTGAAAAGACACTGCATCCAAAAAAGGTCACTGTTTGGTGTGCATTTTTTGCTAGCGAAATCATTGGGCCGTATTTCTTGGAAAATGATGCCGGGAATTCTGTTACGGTGACAGGCGAGCGGTACCGTGCCATGATAACCAACTTTTTATGGCCTGAATTGAATTCTATGGATGTCGAAGATTTGTGGTTTCAACAGGACGGTGCCACATGCCACACGGTCGATGCAACAATGGCTTTATTGAATGAGAAGTTCCCATCATCTCTCGAAACAGCGAGGTCAATTGGCCACCATGATTGTGTGACTTGACGCCTTTAGATTTCTTCCTTTGGGTCATCTCAAAAGTAAGGTCTATGTCAACAAGCCAATAACAATTCAACAGCTGAAGGATGAGATAATAAGGCATATTGGTGAGATCGAGGAGCAACTATGCAGAGACGTCATCAAAAATTTGATCATCGAGTGGAGGTGTGTCGCCGAAGCCTTGGCGGACATTTAGGCGATATTATTTTTTACACATAATTGCCATGACTCAAATAACATGATCCAATAGTGAAATCAATAAATTTTCACCAATAACAGTGTTTTATTTACTCCTAACTTCGATCCGTCTTAATGGAACGCCCTTTATACATATATATATATATATATATATATATATATATATATATATATATAGATATAATATCGTATTTACAATCCTGCTGAAAGGAAATATCGGCGCAATCGTCCCAATTCCCTCATTTTTCACAAGTGTTGTTATAGATTTGATGTCAGTAGGTAGATTATCTCCCACATACATATTTACAATAACATTTAAGAGGTGAGACTCCTGTTAGTCCGCACTTTATTAAAGTGCGGACCAACGAGGCCCTTACCTTTAATTTGAGAACCTAAGACAATGTTTATTCCGGAATATTTAGATACATTACAGTAGTTATAAATTAATTGAATGAAACAAGATGACACTCATCTGCAACTTTTGCGTTTTAATCATTTTTTTTATTATTAAAGTTAACTGGTTTTATGGTGATGGCTAGTTCATGGATATCCTAGATGAAGTTAGGCTGCCCATTGTCTGTTCGAGCATTTTTCACCTAGAGTTATCTAAAGTGGTACCGCAAACTTCAGCCAATTCGCCAATTCACTCAATCAGCATATTGAATCCTAATGAAAACCTGTGTGCAGAAATAGATAGATGAAAGGGATGAAAGATAGTAAGAATAACAGATTTCCTTCACTAACGGGTCTCTGAGTTGTGAAAGCATGTGTGGTTGTGTGGGTATTTTATCTCCAATATAAAGCTAAATACCAACATTGGTGTATCTCGCAAAGTTAGTAAAGAAAGAGCTGTAAATAAAGTAGAGAAGAGAGAGGAGGCGATAATGTGAGAAAACATATCTGCAGATCTCCTTTTTCGGTATTGGTACTTAGAGGGTGGACAATTTCAGGTATTAGGGCCTAAAGGGCATGAAATCCTGCAGAGGACAAGCGCTCTCGCCACACCTGACATCTCCTTGCAGGTACAAGAGGTTAGTGGCAAAAAAGAAAGTTGGGTTTAATAGAATTGAAAAAGGGAGGTAAAAGTGTAGACATGTTAAAAACCACCATCTCTCACTGAAACAGAGAGGGAGGGGCTAAAGCCTCTCCCTCTTTCCAGACCCGATTCGAGAGGAAGAAACGAAAGCTGGTTGGAGACTAATTTGCCAAATTAGTCACTTATCAAGAAAGATAGGTGAGTTGGAGCTTGCAAAGAAAGTGCTAAAAGGAAAAATCAATACGATAATAAGCCCGAGTAGTCTCAATCTAGTATGAGATTGCCATAAGGAGGGGACGAGAGGACCCGCTAGACCTCATTGTGCGAGGTGTAATAGTCAACGCGGTGCACATGGCTGTGAGGGCTTGACTGGATAGGTATTAGGTTCTGGCAGATTCAACGTCAATTTGCGATAGACGCAAATGTTCATCGCACAAAATATTAGGCAGGTGTTAGTTGGCTCATGTTCAGACTTTGATTCCAGCTGCCAACTTCAATTGCTGTACTATTGCAAGTCGGAAGGCAAAGGTATTACCGTGAATCACATGAGATGTCTTATAAGAAAAGTAAACTCATTTTATAAGTTTTATCGAATTAATTTCAACACAATATGGTCCATTATATTTGAATTGGGGGGTCTTTTATGTTTAATTTGTGCATTTCTCGCGGATACCTCAGTCACGCGCTATCTGCTATGTGGCCTTATGTAGGAGACTTTAGAGGGGGGTACTACTGTAACGATTAGTACTTTGACTAAATAACATATCTGTACTGTTTAGCCTTTTAAGATATCTAGTTATCAATTATGTATTTCTGGAGAAATAGCAGACGGACACTGCTAAACTCTATTTTCAGAAGAAAGTTTGAAAAGGAAAAGATCTTGTAAAAATGAGCATGAAATTTCCAATATCCTCCACACATGATTGTTGGCGTCTAATTAAAAACAACTCACCTGACCTAACAACTAATCTGACCTACTGATTAGGCCAGGTTGGGTTAGGTAAGGTTAATTTCCTGCATATTCAGTGTGGCGCTGAATGTGCAAAGAATTAAGCTTACTATATAGGAGGGAGACTTTAATATCAAAAGAGGAGGAAAGATCAAGAATCAAAACCCTGAAAATGGACAATTTGAGAGGAGGGGGAGGAGACTGGCTGTGAGAAAGGTAGATAAAGCAAGGCACGAAGGGGTAAGAGGTTTTTATGGTGAACGGAAGAAGAAGGGATACAAAGAGACTTATTCTTTAGCTATTTCGCCATGAAGGCTCTTTGCACCTGTGTACGAGATTCCTCGACCCGATAATGAAATTCGCATAAAGGTTAGAATGACAATCGGTGACAAATTCGAGAGCAGCAGGTTGCAAATCCTCGTAGGGGCTGGGACTGTTTTGAACCGAACCGGCGAGATCCCTTCGTGATCCAAATGGAGGTGGAAGTTCCATGTCATGCTAGGGAGAATTGGTATGTGTGCGTAATGGTTGACTCTGCCTGTAATGACACGTATGAGCTAACTACAGGTCTGGGCAGGTTCATTGTGTCCGCCCGGGATAAGGGGGGGGCCTTCCCTACGCCGAAGCGTGCTTTCTTTCTCTTCTTCTTCTTGCTTTTGTTTCGTTTCTTGTTTTTGGTTTAGTTTAGTTTCTTTGATTTGTGTATTTTGGCGATGTGCTTTTGTTTGTTTGTTTTTAATAGTAATGGGCAAAATTTGAATAGAGCCACTCATGCCCTTGTGGGCAGTGGCCAGGCGGGCGCTTGAAAAATCCACATCTGACTGACGTGGCCCTCACACGCTTCCACCTTCTGCAGCTCATACAAAAAAGGGCACCATCCCCAATGCACAAACTTAAAGTCACTAAACAATTTCACACCCGAATGGAACTGCAATCCATTCAGCACTACTCAAGCCCTTCCCCAATATACATCCCACACATTTACCCTAATCAAGAAATCCCACTTAACTCCCCAATACACATCCCACACATATACCCTAATAAAGAAATCCCACTTAACTCCCAAATACACATCCCACACATGTGCTCTAATCAAGGAATCCCACTTTACTCCCCAATAACACTGAAAAACTGTCCACAACTACACTAGACTAAGACATGATGTACACCCAGCATACCACAGATTACTCAGCTTGACATACAATGACATCCCATCCTTCCGCACTACTAGACACTCCTACAAAACGACGACCTTACTAAATTTTAATCAGTTCTGAGGAAAACCACATGCATCTTCATCAACATCTACATGCCCAAACTGTCCAGCAAGTCTTACCAAATCCTGTAACCACTCTCACAACTCTCTAACCTCTTTTAAGGGGAGACTTTAATACCATCACACCGCCTGTCTAACTTCATAGGAAAACAGACCAAGAAACTCCACCATCATCGAACACCTTCATTCACTAAGTATACTAATATTAGCAACCAAACAACAAGAACACGGCCACAACGAAAACTCCCCAGTGCATAACTTTCTGCTCCCCTCATTTCCATACTAGAATGACCTGCCAAAACTTTCACGCACTCAACTCCTACTACCTCCGAATCTTTCGCACATTTTAACTAAGCCATCTTATCCTCAGATCATACAAAATAACACTACAATTTCCAAAGGCTAGTTTGACTGAATTCCCCACACACATAGAAAGCACCTTATCCAACCTGGCACTCGATCAATTCTTTGCCTTCTACCAAGCACTCACCTCACCACTACCACAATCCACTAGCAAGTAAGAAATATATTCCCGAGAAGATATAAAGCGCTTCAATCTCACTTTTACAATAGAAATCAACAACCTCATAAAAAGACAGACAAACCCAAACCCTCACACCTCAAAAACTTGAACAAATTCACGACATAAACAAGCGAATCATTAGTATCATCTACACCAAACAACAGGAAAACTGGAGACAATATTCCCTAAAAATGAACCACGAAACAAACAAATCCCAACTATGGAGAACTATGAAGGAATTCACACATTCCATCCTCCAATACACACACATGAATCATCTCTCACCAGAGCCAACAAAATCCTAAGCCAAACCCCAAAATGCAACCAACTCCTGACTTACTACTCCCAAGTCAGCCAACTACCCATTGGCCGCAAAAATAGGAAAGCACTAAAAAAAATACGCAAATTGCACAAAACCCCTAATTTGTCATCTCCTTTCCCCTAAGAAACTCCTCTCACCATAAAATCATTAAAAAACTCACAAGCTGAAGGCCAAGACCACATCTCAAACATCCACTTTAAACACTTTGCCCCCACAGTCATATATGTACTCACTGAAATATTCAACTAATCCTGGTTACACTACATAATCTCTCCCGTATGTGTACACACACATCATCCTCATTCTCAAACCAAATAAACCTCCAGAATTTCTCCACCTCTGACATACCGATCTCGCTCCTCTTAACCATCTCAAAAATTCTAGAAAATCATCCTTAAAAGAGAAACCCATTACACTATATTCACGTACGTGACATGGTTTCAGATTAAAAATCTCCACACATATTAGAACGTTTCAACTCAAACCATCCTCCACAACGCACATTCATGGCCGCAATAGACATCAACAAAGAGCAAAATCCCCATAAAACATACTGAACACCAACTACTACAACAATGACAAAAAATGTACAGCAAACTTTCTCTTCAACAGAGATGGCCAATTCTCCAACACATAGCACAATCCCAAATGAAATAAACTCCCGAACGTAGTCCTCTAAGGTGCCATGCTCTCCCACACCTTCTTCCTGGATGACATACCTCTTCTCGCTACCCAAATATTCCAACTAAACATCCTCGCAGATTACTTATCCATAAAAATCCTAATCGTACTCACAGCCTCTAGAAACCTAAACAATGCCTAAAACTCCTCCAAAAGTGGCTCACACAAAACAAGTCCTCCCCACAAAAATCAAGTCACCATCTTTACCTCTGTCTTAAAACAATCAAACTATTCTCCACATATCTTGCTACAAGGCTGACCTCTCACACTTAACCTTATCCCCACTCTTCTGGGCATCACTCTAGGCCAGTGTTTCCCAAAGCTTTTTTGTCGGGACCCTGAACACAAATTGATTTTGGCCTGGCGACCCTCAGTGATGAAATATTATTTCAGTATTATTTTAGATTTATCTTATTGAATAAAGTTTACTGAATTTTACTATGTTACTAATTAATAAATATAATATAATATAATATTGAATGAAGATAATTGGAGGCAAACCTTCATACTCAAGCAAAGATAAACAGATTTTTGACTACCAACTATAATACTGTTTCATGAATGAGCCATTCTGAATATTCAACTACTATTGACTGTTGGTAAATATAATAATTTCTTCAGTGTTTCTACATTTAGTTTTATCCAATATATTTTACGGAAATTCAATTTTATTTAATAAACAAGGATATTAAAGGCACATTTTCATATTAATGTAATTTATTTAAACAAAAAGCAAGCAAATAAAATAAACTTTTGGCTGGCAACTTCTTTTAGCTCTTCAAGTAGACTTCATTGAAAAATTGAAAAAAAGTATTTTAGTGACTACCGAGATGTTCCTTCATATTATGGACAATTCTTCCAGATTTGGCTTCATTTTAATAAATAGAGAACAGCGAAGATCATGTTGAGGATCTAGACGGCTCCTTGCTTTAGTGTTGATAGTCAAAAGAGCTGAAGGTATGTGGTGGGAAATGGAATAGGAGCTTTTTCAGCCTCATGAATCAGAATAGGTTTATCCTTCAGTTGAGCTCAGAATTCAGAGTATGCAAGGCTTTCAAAACGTTGCTTCTGCACCTGATTTTCCTGGATATCTAAAATTTCTTTAAATCCTGTGATATCTTCTCCAACATCACTAACGTTCACACTGAACACATTACTGACACAGGTGTGTTGAAATACATTAACATTTTCTGACAAATATTTGTCCATTTCCTCCTGAAGCTTCTGCAAATGATCTTGAAAAACAATTTAATGTCTGCAAGTTCTATTTCTGATGAATCTTCCAGCACTGCCCTCAGCTCTAAAAAAGCAGCGGTTTTTCCTGTGGCTAATTTTTCTCTCCAATGTGCAAGTTTCTTCTTGAATGGTGCAATTTTTTCACTGATCTCTACCATAGTTTGATTTCACCCGTGCATGTCTGAGTTCAATTCATTCAAATGTCTGAAAATATCGTCTAAATATGCTAGCTTTGCCACACAAGCAGCATCTTTGAAACAGTGAGCCTGCTTATGCTTCTTCTTTTTGAGAAATACTTCTCTCTCAGTTTTAAGTTCAATAACCCGTCCAAGGATGCGGCCTAGAGACAGCCAACGGACATCAAAGTGGAAAAGTAAGTCCTGGTGACGTGATCCCAACTCTTCACACATTTTACCGAAAATTAGCGAGTTCAAAGCTCTGACCTTGATAAAATTCACAATTTGGATAACATCATTCAGCACAACATGGAGTTCTGGCTAGAGACGTTGAGAGGCCAAGTTTTCCCGATGTAAGAAACAGTGAATTATTGTTACATCAGGATTTTCTCCTTTAACCCGAGTGACAAAACCTACTCGACTTCCCATCATCAATGATGATCCATTAGTACAGACAGCCAAACAGTTCAATCAGTCTATTTTATGTTTCTTGAACAAACTGTTCACCGTAACAAAAATATCTTCTTTGGTGGTTGTTGACAGGGCAATAGAGAAAAAAAAAATCCTCCATAATTCTATCATCTCTGCAACTAAAAAATAACATGAGTTGAGGTTCGCCAGCAATGTCCACATATTCATCTGCCTGCAATGAAATTTACCTGTTTTTTTTTCAGTGCCACAATTTATTGATCCAAAATATCTAATGCCATGAGATCAATTCGACGTTTGATGTTGTTGTTAGAAAGTGGTACAGATTCAATTTTCTTAGCTACATCTTCTCTACAAGTAGTTTTCACCATAGCAACTGCTGCTGGTTTCACTAGCTCATCTCGAATGTTGTGAGACTTTTTGGATAGTGCAATATACCATGCCACTTCAAAGGATGCCTAAGGAAACTTTTTCCAAATAAAAAGCTCAGCCTGAAGGAGCATCAATCCGACTTCGTTTTACCTGTGCTTCCTTATTCTTCCAGTAACTTAGTGGCTTTTCAATAAAGTTTGGATGAACTGAACACAAGTACTGTTTTAGTTTGTTTTCCTGCATTCATTTATTGGCAAGAACTTGTAGACACTGAACACACTGACGGCGGACATTCCCTGATCTATCTTTCAGATGCGTAAAGCTCTATTTCAGAAAATCAAGTTTATACGCCAATTGTTGTTTGCGCTGGACCATCGTTCCCTCTGTAAATCATACACTTTCAGGGCAATAACAAACTTTCACAATCCTTTACAGACAGTTCGTTCGCACAACACTAAATATATCCCCCACCTCCAGAGTGAGCATCAATCATAGCTAATACACATTTACACAAGATAAAAAATACCAAGTAGTTTCACCCGCATTGTAACTAGATGCACAAAAATCCCCAACACAAAAGTCCTACCAATCGAGAACCACCTAGATGATAGGCACACTTTTTCAGTAAACTATTATGCTTCACACACATCCTACTCCCATTCCTACTCCCATGACTTCCATACCCACTTTACCGCCCTATACACCAAAATACTAGATAGCCTACTCCTTACCTTCCCAAACCAGAACACTATAAAACACATACCTACATACTTTACTTGCATATACTTCTAAACCAGTCACAAAACGGCCTACTTCAAAGTTCCCTCTCCTTCCGATATCTACAAATCCGAAGCAAGCTTTAATCGCACAATTAGAGTTTCGCTCACCCGCCTGCGATCAAGAAGCCGCTCCGCTTTTCATGAATAAAAAACAGGTTAGATCTCGCCCCCCTCCACCCACCTATCGCCCCCGCAAAACCCCTTAAAACACTGCCCATCTCACCCCTTTTTTTTCCCTTCTTCACTATTTCAAAACCTCTGTCATTATTCTCAAGGAGACCTATCGAGAAGACCACATGCCATGGCCGCCTTCCTGAGTGCTGGGTTCGATTAAAGTAAACCCTACGGCGATAAAGTCGGTTTTAAGTGAATAACAACAATAACTTTTTCATTTAGCATAATGTCCGCTTTGCGCAGATATCTATTTTCTTTTAACTTTCTCCGAAGCAATTTCATTTTTTTGGCAAAGGAGAAATAATTATAAGCCTATATTTAATTTATTTTGAAAGTAAGTACCATTTGTTTATCCACTTTCTGCCTAAGGTTAAATGGTAGCCTTAATCCAAAAAATGTCTATACAAAGTTTGTGAATCAAGGATCCTAACCTGTTTATGTTAAATTGCTCATAAGCTGTTTTGCTGGGTTCCCTAATAAGTAATGACGCAGTGGAAGTTAACAATTTAGGTCAGATAATATCAAAATAAGAGTGGTATATTGGTGTTTCAATTCAATATTTTCTCCACTTAGATTTTGTGAAATTTTGGGGGGGATATTTTCAAGGTTAGGTTACCCGCATCCCGCTTTCAAATATGCGAAACACTTTTTATAATATACTTTCGAAACAATTAACCAATCAGAAAAGAAATATTAACATAGACCCACCTACTTTCCAATAATTGGGCATAAAGGAATTGTTATTGATAGTAGCCATGACCATTGCTTTCTCATTTGGGATCGAAAATCGATTGCCTATGAGCAACTGCCCGCGACTGTACCATATGAACTTAATTAGTACTACTCCTGCTTCCTGTTCACAGTTGCTCAGTAATTTGCATTTGCTCATTCGTTACTTAGGTAAAGGAGCTAATAGTCTTATAATGGACTTTATGATAACTGGCTCTGTGGTCTTCCTTCGATTGTCCCTCCATATTGTTCGCGACCACGATTAATCGCTTTCTGATTAAATATGTTAAACCTTTAACTAATACTAAAATGAAACAAAATATTCTGAGAGTGTGGTTGTTCTTTGATTAAAGATTACCACCTTGATAGTTAGATCCATGTGTTGGCTATCTGGTTATAGGAAAGGAAAGAGAGCGCAAGCCATATATGTAGTTCATTACCTTTGGTGTCTGGTGATCTGCGTAGTATTATGCACTGAAATGTATGGTTATATTCGAAAACGTGTTTTGTGAGCCTCATCTTTACTGAATGGTACTTTGAGGTTTTAAAAACATTATCGCAATTCGAAGAGTCCTGAACATGTCATTCCGATGCCTTCAACATCAACATATATAAATAGAGAGGGATGTTGGGGACAGAACACAGAGGCTGGTTGGTTGATTCTGATGACCTTTGATAGCCCCTGGTAGCTTTTTTCCACAGTAAAATTATGTTAAAAGGAACAGATTCCAGTTCCAAAAAGATCCTAGTAGATCTGAGGAAACAATGATATTAGCTGATTTCCCTTTGCGGTTTTGCCAGATTTATAAATACTCAACGTACTAATTACCTGATTAAGGGTTGTAGGTTTAACGGGCTCTAGCTATTGCCCTACAATATTTGATTGGCTTCCAAACAAATATGTAAAAAAATTTTAGATGAATAAATATTTTTAACCTAGATTAATCCCATGATTTAGAGGGAGAAAAGGAAATGGGCAGGTAGTGGCCAGCTGTGCAGTGTGTGGAGGTCAACTATATGTACATATATATAACAGCAAAAAAACTTCACTAATTACCGTGAGAGTAAAAAGGTTTTGCATAATGGTGAAAGAAGAAATTAAGTCATTCAAAAGGTGATACACACTACTCTTTCATTACACTGGTCAACAGCCAAAATGGTTCACATATGAGATTATGCTTACACAACTAATTTCATATTGCTGAATTTGAATCTGATATTTGTTTTGTTCTATCAGGCGAGGTTTTATAAAAAATCAATGGGTACAAATATTCAATATTCCATCACTTGTGTTGTGCAACAGATATTTAACCCAAACCAGAGCAGTTTGTCTCTTATGTGACTGTGCTTACATGACTAATTTCCCATTGTTGGGTATGATTTAGATGTTTTATTCTACTATCAGATGTACTTTCTTAAACAATCAAAAAAATAGTAAAATGATGACATTAATTGTCTGACGTAAGATAACGATATTAACCACGTCACAGATAAGCTGATAAGAAATTGTACCAGAAAGCATAAGTTCAAATGCTTTATAATTGACAAAATATGAAGTTCTAAAAGTGCTTCTGAACTTTGCCCTTTCGTTTGTACAGCTCGCTCTTTTCCCGCTGCAGCGTCCAGAAATAGTCGCCCATCGTGTTAGGACTGAATTTTCCTTGATATCTGCTGTCCATTATGACGATGTCTTGACGAAATATTTCACCGTGTTCATCACTAATGTCTCAAAGGTTATATGGGAAAAAATAAATATGAAAATAATGCAATTTCAAGGACATCCTTGCTCCCAATTCATGATAATTATGCAGCATGGTTGTAACGATTTATTTATAGTTGTCAGCACGATAGTTTCCAAGAAAAAGCTTTGACGGTTTGACAAATGATTCCCATGAGTTTTTCTCCAGTGAGTTCGAGGCCTTGGTGAATTCGCTATCATGAACTAGTATGCGAATATGGGATCCATTCAAGACACCTGTTTTTAACTTGGCTTTAGAAACCACACCACCTAGTTTTTGACATAAGTATCGAAACCCAGCACCAGATTGATCCATAGCCTTGATGAAATTTTTAGCCCAACCGAGCTTTAGATGCATTTGAGGCAAAAATGTATTTTCTGGATCTACAAGAAGATTGTTAACACAGTTGAACCCACCAGGTGCATTTCTTGGTCTTGTCGGCCATCCCTTTCTAACGTAGGGCTCTGCATCAGCTCTGCTGTCCCACAAGCACAAACAACACATGTGCTTTGTGTAGCCACTTTAAAAGCCCAGTAGTAAACAAATTACTTTGAGATAATCACATATATTCCACTGGCGTTTCTCGTACTCTATGGTGGCTAACAAAATCTTCATTATTACATAGCTCTCAGCCATCTTTGAGAGAGAGACACGTAGGACGGGAATGTTACGCATCAATTATAGCAGATTAGCTAATATAGTACAGCAGTCGGGAAAAATTCGAGTCAAAAATATACTAATGATATCGGCTTCTTTGAAGACACTTAACTTCCGTTCTAAAACGACGTTCCATATAGTGAGTCTAATTGTATCAATGGGAGGTTTCGCGAGATGTAGTGAACTGACTAAAATTCACTTTCGGCTGCTCTGTACAAATAGTAAAGCAGGGCCAACGGAAAACAAGAAATTACTGAGCCAATGCAAGGGCCATATCAAGTGATCGAGAAATGCAGACCAGTCGATTATTTGATTGAAACGCCAACAGAAAGGAAGCTTTTCCACGTAAATCTCCTCAAAAAGTATCATCGACGAACATGGGCTAACAAGATTGTGGCTATAGATAAAGAATTGCCTATGGAGCCTAATTATCTCACGAACCCTCTAAGTGTAGTACAAGTCGACTGCATAGAGCAAGACAGCGAATATCCCCTGCACGTCTTGCCAGACGCACCCAAACTCTCGTCGGCCGAACCAAAGTTGAACGACCAGCTATCGCCTCCTCAGAAAACTCAACTGCAGTCCTTCCTGAAACAATTCGGTGACATCATCTCTGAAATTCCTTGCTGTGCAGCACAATTTGAACACAACATCCAATTGATCACTCAAGAACCCATCCAATCTAAGCCGTATCCGCTGCCCATACAAATGAAAGAAGCATTTAATGCTGAGGTGACAAGCTGTTAGATTTTAAAATAATAGAGCCTTCAAAATCAGATTATTGCTCTCCGGTTGTTATGGTTAAGAAACAAGATGGATCATTCCGGGTGTTCGATCCAAATTCATAATCGAGCTGGATTTGTGCAAGGCTTATTATCAAATTCCACTACGAGAAGAGATCAAGAAATACACGGCTTTCCCAACTGATAAAGGGCTGATGCAATTTCGACAACTCCCCGTTGGCCTCGTCACTGCATGCAGTAATTAAAATCAGATAATGAGAAGGATATTAGATGGGTTACCAAATATATCATTCTTTTGATAATATGTATGTGGCTATGAATGAGTAGAATCAACACCTGAATGCTCTAAAAGCACTTTTACAAAAAGTTCGAGAGCATAATTTAACTATTGGTCCCGGTAAGTATCACTTCACCTACAATACAATCCACTATTTAGGCTTCAGAATTGGAGATAACCAGCTACCTCCCAAGCAGGATAAAATCCGAGCCATTGTTGAAATGCCTCTGCCCGCAACCAGGAGGCAATTAAGATCCTTTATGGGTTTCGTGTCCTTTTACCGGCACTTTATTTGGAATTTCGCCTCACTGTCCGCTTATTTGTGCGAACATTTGAAAAAAATAGCTCCCGAGCACCTCGTATAGAAACCGCTGCCGATTAAAAGTTTTGAGCAACTCAAGGGAAAACTTGCGTCTGCACCCATATTACGCTTGCCCAATCTCGAAGAACCATTTGGTATACGAACAAATGCAAACAACGAGGAAATAGGTCGTGTTCTAGTCCAGTTTGTAGTGAAAATGTTCAGAGCTTTCCTAACGCATATGCAAGTAAGAAAAGGCTACCACGAGAAAAGAATTACGCTGTGATTGAACGAGAGGCCACCACGATAATCTGGGTGATTCAAAATTTAAAATGTTTTTTGGTAGAGAAAGAATTCATAATAGAAACTGACCATAAGCCTTTATCCTACCTCCGAAATGTAAAAAACAACAATGGTCGTCTAATGCGATGAAGTTTGTTTTTACAAGAATTCCAATTCAAGATCCTCTATATTAAAGGCTCCGATAACTGTATACCCAATAGCTTAAGCCGGAATCCAATGAATTCCTTTTCGATCTGATCCTGATTGAGAGTAAATTTTCTAATTTTAAGATTGATTTTATTATGTACATATACTCATGCAATATATCCAATTAAGTTAAGGGAGCATGTACCCTTTTAATTTATTTGATCTGTATAGTGGACTGATTGTGTTAACATTATATTGCTAATGTATGACTATAAGCAGGTGAGCCTCCTGCTTAAAGGTATTTATTGATAATTGTGGCTATTATCGATTTTTTTTCTTTTGAAATGTTAATCCTTATACATATGTACTCTCCAGCCTGCATATTTTTGAAATTTTTCCCCCACGAATTTATTGTCATGCATGTTTTTTTCTAAATTACAATGTCCTGTATACCTCTTGTTCGGCCTAGGTGCCACCTTAAGATTGAGTGATTATTGGATGTCACTTCTATCCAGAAGTTCCATCTTGAGGGGGGAGGAGATATCAGAGAAAGAAAGAGAGAGACACGTAGGAAGGGAATGCTACGCATCAATTATAGTAGATTAGCTAATTTAGTGACAGCAGTCGGGCAAAATTCGAGTAAAAAATATGCTAATGAGATCGGCTTCTTTTGAAGACACTTAACTTCAATTCGAATAAGACATCCCATATAGCGAGTCTAAGTGTAACAATGGAAGGTTCCGCGAGATGTCGTTAACTGTCTAAAATTCACTTCCGGCGGCTCTGTATAAATAGTAAAGCATCGGCCTGGGCAAAATTAGTATTTTGCCAAGAGGACATGACGCATAAGGTAAGGCCTGCAGACTCTTATTTCTGGCCGAGTGTAGGCGGGAATTAAGTTGTGATAAATGTTAAATATTGACTAAAACATTCATTGTCCTCCGAATAATTCCAGACTTAAATAAGACCCGGCCATAACTATTGAAATACTACCCAGTGCCCTAATTGCTTGTATTGTCCTTACGAGTGTCTATTTTGTCTCTCCTTATAGCTTCTTTCTCTCGGCCTCCAAGAGCCCGAACACAAGAAAAAAAAGAAAAAATCTCGATCTAAGCTTCCTAGATAAGGAAGAAACTTCTACACTGCCATATTTGAGCCCAGCTTTCCCCCGGAAAATACTCCTTCGATCCCTACTTTCGAGGCTGGTAGTGGTTACTTGAAGTCAGCTTGTATCCTCCGCCATAGCTTCGAAAAGGCCGAGTACTAATCGGCTTTTCCCCGGAAAATACTCCCTCGATCCATACTTTCGAGGCTGGTAGTGGTTACTGGAAGACAGCTTGTATCCTCCGTCATAGCTTCGAACAGGCCGAGTACTAATCGGCCCTAAGTGCAAACCCAACCCGTGCTGTTTGAAAGTAATCGTACTCGACCTTCAGACCCTCGCCCCAATCGAGCAGCAAAATATTTGGGTGGCAGATCCACCCGGAATTGGAGTTTCCTTTGTCGGTCGCGTGCGACCGCTTGTGTATACTCACGACTCTCACCTTAAGCCAACATTCTAAACCTATTCTCACAGTTATTCCTTTGCATTTATGTCCATTATTTTAATTTTGTTTGTACAGTATTAAATATTATTTTGTTTCACCCAGTTTGAAATCCAGAACCTTCTAGATAGTTGATTTAATTTTCCAAGTGTAGCTGTTATCATAAGGAAACTAGCCACCCTTACGAGATTTATTGCAACCCATAGTTAAATTGCACCACTCGGGGGAAGGCCCAATTGCAGAGATGCCCTGCGTGCTATCCGCTATCCTTTCCGAGACATGGGAAGCAAACGGAGATCAGGAGATCTTTCCTGACTTACGACAATTGTATATTAAACACTTTTCTCCTTCTCTAAATTCCGATTCCTCTTCTCATCCATTACTTTTACTTCTTTCTTCTTAAGCTCATCAACCCTTTCTCCCCACTTTTCTTCTAACGGCTGATTTATAAGGTTAGGGTTATCTTGATGTATTTCCAGTGTTTTCCTCTAATTCGTTAACTTTTATTCCCCATCATAATAATTCAAAAAATACCAATTACCTGTAAGTTTTTGCAATGCCCCTTTTATTAACCTTCAATATTTTCCATTAATTCAATAATTTGATTGTTTTTAATTCTAACTTAAAATGTTTGTCTTCTTCACGAATTGTATTTTTTTCCAGTACCCGAAGATGGGTGAAAAGAACATCCGAAATGTATCTATCAAGAAAATGAAATGAATTTCCCTTTATACGTCCTTTCGTTTCTCCTACAACCTTTGATTCAAAGAGCAGATCGTATCAATAGATTCATATCCAAATTGAAGAGGGCAAATATACATCTAACGAAATATACAACAAGTTACACGTATCGGGCTCCGTTCCTGGCATACTATGTGGAAAACCTAAAATCCATAAGGAAGGAGTTCCACTCCGCCCCATTATTTCCGCATGTAATACACCCTCTTATGGTATATCAAAATTCCTAGTACCCATCCTTTCCGAACTTACCAATAATGACTACACTCTATAGGAAGCTTATATTTAAAGGTTTAGGAACAAGCTTCTTAGCTTTTCGCCAGAAAACCTTAAGTTATTTTCGATAAAACCTCTTATTCATCGAGCCTACAATATATGTTCTTCATATAGATTGCTGCATTTAGAATTCTCTTTTCTAAAAACTATCTTTAAAAATAAAAGCCACCCTGACAAATTAGTCGAAAAACACATTCAAATTTTCATAATGCTCTCTATAAAAATAAATCCAACAGAAAATGCTGTAGAGAAATTATCCATTTTCTTTAGTCTCCCATACTTTGGTAAAAAATCAAACGACTTTATAAATAAAATTAAAAAGACTAAATAAATTTTATCTATATCTCGACCCAAAATTCATATTAAAAAATGGGCCCAATATTGGATCCTATTTAAGCTATAAGGACCGAATTCTATTCCCTTACCGCTCCTCTGTAATTTATAAATATAGTTGGGAATCTTGCGATTCATCGTATTTTGGTTCGACCATTTGGTCAATTTATTGTCACATCGAGCAGCATCGGGAAAGGTCAACCCACACGGAACTGATTCTAAACAAACCAGACCACCCTCGCACATACGAGATCACATCAAAGTCTGAAATTAATATGGATAACTTTAAAATACTTAGTCACAGCCCCCCTCCCGACCAACTACGAATATTAGAATCACTTTACATCATAAAACATAAACCTAATTTAAATATAAATCAAACTGCTTCCAATCTTTCTATTGCATCATGAATTATTATTGTATTAAGCAACTTATCTTAAATAAATAGAGTGCTTGGTCTTCACCTTCACACACACACACACACACACACACACACACACATATATATATATATATATATATATATATATATATATATATATATATATATATATATATATATATATATATGAAAATTAATAACAGGATTAAAAGAAAATTGGTTGAGGCGGTCAACGAAATCTTGAGTGTTCTTAATGTGTGCAGATGAGATTCTTCCTACTTAAGATTTCGTTGACCGCCTCAACCACTTGCAATTACCGGATGGAAAACTTTTGAGCTTTGATGTAAACTCTTTGTTTACCAAAGTTCCGGTTGACCAAACCATGGGCCTTCTGCGGGAAATCATGCCTAGACTTATTTGGATCTTCCCATTTCTACGAGTAAATTTATCGATTTAGTTGAATTATGTCTCTCTGACAATGTGTTTCGAGTAAATAATGAGTTTTATAGACAAATATTTGGCCTTAGCATGGAAAATAGTTTATCTCCGATATTGGCATGTCTCTTCATGGAATATTTTGAGACTGAACTCCTTCCCACAATTTCTCCCCCTAACTTTATATGGTTAAGGTACATTGACGATGTATTTTCTGTATGGCCTAATGGCCATGATTTTGATACCTATTTTAATAATTTGAATAATTTGCATGTCTCCATCAAATTTAAATATGAATGGGAATATGATAATAGATTACCCTTTTTAGATGTCCTCATTAATAAAGATCACCATAAATTAAAACTTGACGTGTATAGGAAACCAACCCACTCGAATGCCTATATGTACATTATTTTTCGTTTCACGATAATCATGTTAAAAAATCGGTAATTTCTAACCTTTTCCTTAGAGCATACAAAATATGTCATCCTTCCTATTTAGAGGAAGAAATTGTCATTATCAGGACCATTTTTTCTAATTTGTATTACCCCGATTGGTTCATATCGTCTGCCCATTTTGCAGCTAGGAAAACATTCTATGGTAATAAGCCTTCCCGCACTAACGACTTCAACAAATGTATAACATTGTCATTTAATAATAAATTAAATAGTTTAAAGGACATATTTGGAAAAGCGGGTATTAATCTAGCCTTTAAATATAATAATTCCTTAAACCAATTGATGATGGCTAGGAAACCCAAAGAACATCATAACATAGGAGTATATGCAGTACCATGCAACGATTGTCATAAAGTTTATAGAGGGGAAACGGGGAGAAATCTAGACAAGAGATTGTACGAACACAAAAGAGATATTAGAGTTGGCAGCGAAAGCAGTGGAATATTTTGCCATCTTAGAGACTTGAATCATTCGATCGATTTCAATGGAAGTAAAATGGTATTTAAATCGGCCAACTATGTTAAAAGAAGAATCGTAGAATCGAGCTTGATATCGTCAGTTCCTAATTTAAATCTATCTGAGGGTCAATTTTTTTTTATCCTGTAATAAGATCGCAAATAAATAAAATAGTAAAATGTCAGCCCATAATATGTTTAGGCCTAACCCCCCCCTCTAGATTAGCCACAAGTAGGGGATTGGGGGAAAAAGAGGGGATCTTGTGTTATGCTTTTCTCTTATATATTTTCTGCCCAGTGTCAGTTGAAAAAGGGTGTGAGATACACCGAAACTGTTCTGAATTAAATTATCTTCGGAGAATGTGGTTAAATTTCTCATATATATATATATATATATATATATATATATATATATATATATATATATATATATATATATATATATACGTCTGATCCTCCTCCTAGAAAATGATTAAGAGGCGCCCATATTAATTACAAAATTACCTATTTTGAAATAATTGATAACATTCTAATGTCCTTACGAGAAAGATTTCCTGGCATTCAGGAGTATGTATTTTTTGAATTACTAGACGTTAATAAGTTTGAAGAGTTTGCTAACTCATTTCCCATGCAACATATGGACTCTCTAGAAAACAAGTATCCCTGTATTTTTTACTGTAAGAGCTTAGTGAACGAGCTAAAATATATGTATGTATAGTGGCAGTGATTTCAAAAAGTGCAAAATAATCAACTCCATTTTAGAATTACTGTATAAATTGTAGTTTACTTCCGCTATGCCGGAATCCATTAAACTGATTAAGCTAGTGCTGACCATCCCCTTAACATCAATCGCTAATGGGAGAAGTTGTTTTAACGTTTGATAGAATCCGCTCATATCTGAGAAGCCCAATGGCCCAAGAACGGCTCTCTTGACTGGCTCGTATTTCCATCGAGAAAAGCATTTTGAACGACTTGGACAAGTAGAAGGAGCTGCACGACAGGATATTATACGAGTTCGCCATCAAACCAAGACGACTGGAATTCATGTATAAATGAAGTGAGTAATTTTTCTATTAAAACTATATTTCTGTCTTATTGTAAAATTATCGGTGCACATATAAATCTGCGATGTGCATTACGTCTCTTACTTTCTTTTAGACATGTGTTTTTATGCAAAATCTGTCTTTTTCCCATTCAACCTTGAATTTTATAGTAGGATGGAGGTTGTTAAGCTTTGTCAGAAAATTATCAAAGGAGTCTATTTGATTTAATGGCCATATGGAAATCAGATCATCTACATACCTATACCATACAAAATTATTTGGGGGTTTAATAGTTGTGAGTAGAGAAGTTTCAAAATGTCTCATGAATAGGTTACGAAGAATGGGGGATTACGGGTTGCCCATACTAAGGCCATATTTTTGTCGGAAAAATCCTGTCACTCATGAATACATTATCCATAACGCACAGTTTCACTAGTTTGACAATTTTGGTTTGGGATAATGGGAGGTTTAATTCAGGGTTATCTAATACGTTCACTAACACTTTGAAATTAAAAAGCAAGGGTGTAGGTTGGATTTAAGAAAATATTTTTTTACCAATAGAGTGGTAGATTTCTGGAACAAATTGCCGCAGAGGGTAGTAGGTAGTCCAAATCTAAATGTATTTAAGAGTAGGTTGGATGAGTTTATGGGAAGGGAAGGTTGTGATGGCTCCTAAGTTTTGTATATATTAATATTGTTTGTAGATATCTATAGCTGCATGATTTAGTTCTTGACAAGCTTTGATTGGTGATGCCCTTGTTTCTGGATGCAATCCTCTGGATGTAGTTTTCCTGGGAGTTTGGGTGCCTTAAAAAAGAGGCCGTTTGACTCGGATGACCTATGATGAGCCCTTGTGGCCCATGTCATCTGTTATATTATATTGTGGGGGACTTTGATTTTGTCTTCCCCTGGTGATGGTGCTTTTTGTGGGTGGGTTTTGACGGAGGCGGATGACCTTTGATAGGCCCTTGTGGCTTTTGTCATCCGTGTAATTATGTTATGTTATGTTTTAAGAGCTTCATCAATAGGGACATTGGTAAAAAGGCTATAAACATAGAAACTGACAAGGCGACTATTTTTTATATTGATTTCCCTAAATTTCTCATGGACATTAAATCAAATAGACTCCTTTAATAATTTTCTGATAAAGCTTAACAGCCTCCATCCCACTATAAAATTCTATGTTGAATGGGAAAAAGACAATTGCTTACCGTTTCTTGATGTAAAAGTCTCAATAATTAATGATAAATCATCTTTTACTGTATACCGGAAACCTACTAATTCCAATTCCTATATACATTTTTTTTCATGTCATGATCTTAAGATAAAAAAATCAATTGTAATATCTATATATTTAAGAGCCTTTCGAATTTGTCGCCCCTGTTTTTTACAAGACGAGATCACCTTCATAACATGCATGTTCATTGAATTAAAATATCCACTTTATTGTATAGATGAGAGCCTATCTAAGGCCAGGGCAATATCCTACCGTCCCCAACAAAAAAATAATATTATATGTAAAAAGAATTGCTTATCTCTACAATATTCGTCCTTGCTCAACAGACTAAATTCCATTATATATCCCAACTTGACCACCTTCAAATATCCCCTAACTATCAAAAGATCTTTCCGTTCAACCAAGCCAGAATCGCAAAATAAGGATGCAGGCATCTATTTAATCCCGTGTAAAGCCTCAAATTGCCCCTCCTTCTACGTGGGAGAGACCGGAAGGTCATTAAATAAACGCATATATGAACATAGGGGAGACATTCGTAGAGCGAGCAATGCTTCCAGTCTTTTTAACCATGTAAAAAACGCCAATCATATGATAGGTTTCCCTAGTGCCCAAATAATTTACTATTGTAGCGATTATAATAAAAGAAAAATATTTGAATCCTTACTAATCAAAGAAATGCCAAATTTCAATTTGTCAGAAGGCCAGCATAAATGTAGCCCCTATATATCAAACCTCATTTTAAAGGATATTGTTAATCAGCTAACGCTAACGCCTTCAGATTAACGTCAGTTGCCTGTTTTTGTATATTCCAATATTTCAGTTTTCTTTGTCGATTTCTCTTAGTTAACGGCTGAAGATGATATGGTAAATTACATATCGAAACTAGTCCCGTTTTAACAACCGTTTTAATAATAATAATAGACTTTATGCTCGAATACAGTGGTTTTCATATATATATATATATATATATATATATATATATATATATATACAGGGTGTTTAAAAAATTTTGAGATGTAAATATCACAGAAACTACATAGTCAAGGCAAATGAAACTAAACAGGCTTAATGTTAAGCAACATAAGATTTATTCCTCCAAATTTTAATGAGAAAATCAAAGGTACGAGTATGTGCATTCCATGAACGATTTCACAAATGTTCAATATGCGCACCGCCTGAGACACGGCACACGTCAAATCGGTAGTCCAGCTCCTCCCAAACACGCTGCAGCATATCTTTGGTAACAGTCTCCAGTGTGGTAGTGATTCTGTGTTTGAGTTCCTCTAGGTTTGTAGTGCAGGAAGAGGGGCTAAATAGACCAGTCCCGTCACATAGCCCCATAGAAAAACTCGCAAGGTGTCAGGCCAGGAAACATGGTGGCCATTTCAACAGCTCAATCACCAGCACGCCCGATCCATCTCCCTCGCAGATTGTCAGTGAGATAAGCTCGCACAGTGAGCTTCCAGTGAGGTGGAGCCCCGTCCTGTTGAAAGATGAAGTCTTCTTGTTCATTTGCAATGAGCTCATTCATTAGCCAGTCCTGAAGCATTTGCAGATAAACATGGCCGGTCATCAAAGAAAAACGGGCCATGAAGATGGTTCTTGGAGATGGCACAGAACACGTTCACTTTCGGTGAGTCCCTCACATGCTCATCTGTGGCATGGGAATTTTCTTCGCCCCAAATGCGAACATTATGCTTATTGACTTAGCCATTCGTATGAAATGTGGGCTCATCACTGAAAACAAAGACGTTTCTTGTAGGGTTTCATTAGCAAGAGTTTCCTCAGGACGCGCCAAACTGTCGTTGGAGTAATCTGGGTTTCGAGACGTTCTTCTTATGGACTTCTTGGGGCTTCGCAAAAGTTTTTGGCGAACCCGCTCGACCATCTCTTCCGATGTTATTGGTCGTCCAGATCCTTTTGCCCTGCACAGACAGCCTTCCTCACTGAATTTTTGTGCCATATCCAAACCTGCATTGCCGTTGGTGACTGTTCAGAGAACTCTCTCACAAATGCACGCTGCACAGTCTTGTTCGACTGTGTTTGAGCATACTCCTACACACAAAACGCCTTTTCACTTCCAGTGAATGGCATTTCTATACCTGTAAAGATGAAAACATCAAACATCAAACATAAAATTTTGACTTGTTTCTACACATGCTGTTGAAATATGAAGTCATTTGAACTGGAACTGGCAAAGTTATTAGATTGCAAAATGATACAATTTTTTTTAAACACCCGGTATATATATATATATATATATATATATATATATATATATATATATATATATATATATATATATATATATATATATATATATTAGTGTAGTTGGGTAGCAGTCTTTCTTAAATGCAAATTTTGTTGAAGACCACGGTGTATTTCGCCTTAATTAATTTCCTTTGTCAACTTTCTCTTCTTCTAACTATCTTTTTTATTCCATCTTGTAGATGGTGGATCACTTATCCAGTATTGATCTCTCTTTTAAATGAATGTGTTTGGTAAAAAGCAAACTCAATTGCTAAGCTTCCGATCTTATTCGATCATCTTCGGAGCGTTTTGATATGTTCTTGCCTCCTTTACCGATGTAATGAGTGGAGTGAGGATCTGACAGAATGAAAGAAGATTCAAGATTCAAGATAGTATAAAGTTAGAATGTGGAGAGAATGATAGGATAGATAGAAAATATTGTGTAAAGAGTATGTGCTGATGGGATGAGAATAAGTATAGGATGAACGATGAGATGAGGATGATAATGGTTTGTACCAGGTTGCCTGGCTAACGCTTTCCTTTTTGTTTTTATTTTGCTTTTTGGTGTGATTTTATGTTTATTAGAAATAAAAATTTAGCATTCGAGCCTTTGTTTTCTTTTTACTCATTCGAGCATCTTTATTTTTTTGTATTTATTAGTTTTTGTTGTTGTTGTGCTACTTTCGCATTTTTTTTAATATATATATTATATTTATTTATTTATTAAATTTTTAGTGGGAATCTTCTTTGTTAATCTCGGTAATATTTTGACTCATCGGGTTTCTCATAATCGGTTGTCTTACTCGGTTTCACATATTATTTGCATTGTCAGTTGTCTTCTTCAGTAATCTTGTTGTTTTTTTTACCTATATATCGGGTTGACGTTGTTTAGGGTTTTTTTCATGCTGCCGTTAAAACGATTTTTGTAGTGTATTTGCCGGATTTCGTTTTCCGGTACTACTATTTGGTTAATTTCATTTTGGGAAATTATGTTTTTTTATATTACCCCACAGTTTCGTTGTTTGTTTTTATAGGGTTAAATTTAAAGGTTCTATTGCAGATCTTCGATGGAGTTCCTCAGATGTTATGCCGTCCTGTCTTTTTGAGTTAGTGATGAACCTTGTGGTTTGATTTTGAGTGCGATGGACCTTTTTTAATTGTGTATTATTTACTGTATTCATCGGTACTATTGGGTAAAGGAGCTTAGGACGAACTAGGGCCATGTATAATTTTCTTTTGTTTTTATTGCTTAGGTTTTTGAATCTGTACAGCGCCGAAGGGTAATTTTCGTTTGGTTAATTTTCTGTGTTATGTGGCAGTTGTACCCTGTTTTTGTTAAATTTAGACCGAGGACGCGTCCTTCCGTGGAGTATGGATATGCTTTTCCATTGACTCTTACTGCAGTTGTATTCCATCTTTTTACGGGTATTACTTTGAATTTATCTTTGTTTTTTTTATTTTGTTTCTTCTTTCGTAGTCATCGTGTGGCTTTTTATTTCCCTCGCTGTTCTTTGAGCTACGTCTCGGGGGTTCTTCCTGTCGCTGGTGATTATTTGTGTGATGTCATCTGCCAGTTGGATGTACATCACACATTCGTGAGTTGGTTGAAGAAGGTCTCTGGTGTAAACAGTATACAGCGCAGGAGAGAGGCATCCTCCCTGGGGGACTCCCGTTTTCAGGTCAATATGGTCGCCTGTTTGGCCCTTTATTTGAAGTACGGCTTTCCTTTCATCCAGGTAGTTGCATAATGTTTTGCAAACATTTATTTGCAGGTTAAGGCTGCAGATCTTGGTTTTTAAGCCGGGCAACCACTCCTTGTCGAAGGCTTTAGCAACGTCACGGAGTACTATGTCTACTATCTTGCCTCGTGCTGTTTGTGTGGCAATTTTGTCGGTTATTATCGCCAGCACGGTGTCCGTCTCTCGCTTGCTCCTGAACCCGTGTTGTTGTGGATTGCACAGTTATTATCTTTAAGGTGTTTAATTAACCTGTCGTTTAGGAGTTTTTCTAGGAATTTAGCGAGAAATTACTAGAGCGAGATCGGGTGGTAGCGTGCAACTTGATGTTTTGATTTGCCCGGCTTCGGTAGGAAGATCATCTTTGCCTGCTTAAAGGTGTGGGGAAAGTACCCAATATTAAGGCAGGCATTGAAGATCTTCACTCTCGATTCATGTGATTTTTAAGGGAATATTTATTCCGCCTAGGTTGAACGTAACGTTAGAGGAAACGGGCCAGTCCGGTGAGTGGAATTTTATAATAACTTTAATGTTCGATTCCAGCTTGTCGCTTGACTGTTGATGGCCGGCTTATCTTCGTTTATAAATATGGCTTCTTAAATGTTCAGCCTAGCTTTATTAACCTCGTTTATTTTAATAACGGTGTTGTCAACTAGCATATCTCTCGTTAGGTTAATGTTATGTGCACTCTCCATATGATTTTTAGGCCCTCCGCTTTGCAGATGCATGATTGAACGTCTCGAAAGTGTAGTAGTTGTTATGACAATATATTTTGAGTTGTTATAAAGCTTACATTCTTTATTGGGGCAGATGATCTCGTAAACTATGTTGGTTGACTTGAGATTCGAGGAGTTTAGGCAGCTGTTGTTTTTTATCAGGAGATTGCTGGCTTTTTTGTTTTATAGTATATGATGAGTTGAATTTTATCCATTTTATTTTTAACCTTGATGTTACGGTTAATAATCTCCTTGATGTTTTTTTATATATTTTATAGGCCGTGAACATCTGATTTCCATAATACACTTTGATGTTGTTGACTTCTCCCTGATTACTTTCAGTTTTATCCGGATCTTTGCCATGATTATTTAAAAATGATTGGAGTTGTTTGTCAATCATTTTGTTTAAGAAACCGTTGTTCACTAGTATTTGTTTTACTCGTGCTATCTCTTAGTGGAAAAGTACCCACGTAGAGTAGCATTTATGTGCTCGGCGGATGTATGAGCCGATTATGCTTATTTTATACCTTTCTGGGCATTCACTCTCCGCATTTAGGCATCTTCCCATGTCCGTACTTTTTCTATGTACTTTAGTGATGTAGCTACCATTAATGTTTTGAACCTCAACGTCCAAGAAAGAGAGTTTATTGCCCATGCTCAATTCATAAGTGAATTTTAACACGGAGTTCTCCTCAAATTGCTGCTTGATGTTTATCAGATGTTCTTCGTTTTGGACGTTGATATAGATGTCGTCTACGTATCGGCACTATGTGTGTGGCTTATTTTCCATGGTGTCCAATAATCTCTCTTCAGGTTGGCCCATATAATAGTTAGCGAACGTCGGCCAGCTATCCATCCACTTGCGTGATTCAAATATTGTGGTTTACTATTATTTTCTCATATATATATATATATATATATATATATATATATATATATAGACAGCTTCTCTTGAAGTCCACAGCTGTGGCAGCGTTATTAATTTTAACTTGTATTTTCTTAATATTTCTTACAAGTTTTTTAACGGGGTCTTCGGTCGAGAAAAAACATCCGCGAATGACATTCTTTATTCCTAGACGACTTTCGACCATGTTGGGTCATATTCAGGGAATGAACAGAAATGGAATTATTGGACATTGGATATATTAAGTTGTGGAAGGAAATTATATCCACACATATAAAATTGCAATTGCACTCATGTATATATATATATATATATATATATATATATATATATATATATATATATATATATATATATATATACATAATAATAATAATAGGAGATGGGTAGATAGGAATAGATTTCCCTGGTGAAAGGGAGACAGAAGGGTAGAAAATCCCGATTGATAGGGAATCGCAGGCGTTTATCTGAGATTGGTGTTCTTCTAATTGTTTTTTATTTTATTTTCATGTTCTTTTGCGTACTCTTTTTCTGTTTTTTTTGTTTGGGTTGTTTTTGATTTGTGATGTTTTTGCATGTATGTTGGTGTTGTTCCTGGTTTGTGATGTTATTGCATGTGTTTTTATTTTGTTTCATGTAGATTACGGTGGTTTCTTGTAGCGTTCAAGCCTTTGTAGGTGTTTTCGGTATCTTTTGTATTTCTCTCATTGTTCGTTTAGGTATTTTTAGTATTGTTCTTATTGTATATTCTTTGTGTAGTTTATTGTTTGTCGTTGTTACATATGCGTAGTCTTATGTGTAGATTGGTTCTTCTCGTCTTTCGGTATGTGCTTTACTATTGATGAAGTCTAGCTTTCTTCTGTGTATGTCCTCCAACGGGATGTCAATGTGTCTCTGTCAGATTTTGTCCCTCATGTGTCGTGGGACATTCTTCCAGATTTTTCGGGCTCTTCTTTGCAGCTCTAAGTTAATTGTAGTCATCTGGATCATGTGATATAGGTCCCTCTGCCTCCTTCTTTCTCTCCTCCTGGTGTTTGTTATTAAGAGCACTTCTTTGTTTTGTACTCTTTGGAGGAGTCAAAATTTCTTTTTGGAAGTATTGTTGATAGGTATAGGTGGATACAGTAGCTTTGATCGCGTTGTACATCTTCTTTATGTTGCTCATGTTCAGGCTTTGGAACCTGAATAGCTTGGTGAGCTCGACCTTCGCTCGCGCTGCTGTCTGAGCAACGTGGCTACCGTATCCATTTTTACCTATCTTTAGTCCTAGTACTGTCCCATCAGTGCTGTATGGAATGCGGGCGTCATCAGTTTCGATATGGGCCCATTTCCTATAGAAGAATGATATCACCTTAAATTTCTGGGTGTTAGTGGCGATTTTCCATCTTCTCTCGAACCTGTTGACATGGTCGACTTCTCTGGCGGTGATTTGTGCCATGAGTTCGGGACTTTTGAAGGGGACAGTCATGATCTAAGAGATGTCGTCAGCAAACTGGGCGTACAGCGAGTCTTCCCTGACCGTATTGGGTAAATCGAGAGTGTATATATTGTATAGGAGGGGGCTTAGGCACCATCCTTTCGGTACGCCTGCAGTTAACTCGAAGTCTGGTCCCGTGTGATCGTATATTTGTATATATGCTATCCTGTCTGTCACATAGTCACATAGAATTTTTTCTAGTCTTTGGTTTAGTCCAAGTCTTAGTATTTTGTAGTGAAACCCAGTGCTCCATACTTTGTCAAATACCTTCTTAACGTCTCTGAGAACCAGGTCAGCATACGTTTGGCTAGCAATCTTCGCCAGTTTTTCTGTAATGATTGCTAACGCCGCATCAGTCCCTCTCCCTCTTCTGAATCCATGCTGGTGTTGGTTATGGAGGTTGTTATTCTTTATAAAATCTTGGATTCTATTAGCAAGGACCTTCTCGAAGACCTTGCCCGCCACTTCGAGGAGGAAAATGGGTCTGAAGTTTGCTGGTCTGTCCGGCGGTTTTCCGGCTTTTGGAATGAAGATCATTTTAGCGATCTTCCATTCGTCTGGAAAATTGACAACGTTTAGGCACGCATTCATTATATTGACTAGCCCCTCTAAGATGTTACGAGGGGCGTTCAACAAGTTAAGTTTGGTCAATTCTGTTTTTCTTGGTGCTCTCCTTTTGAAGGTACGTAGCGTTGGATTTTTTTTAGGGGGAGAAAAGGTACGGCTCGCGGTTACTCCTCCCCTCTGTACCCCTCCCACGATCGGGGAGCACAGAAGAGGAGGAGGCCCGCGGCTGACTTGCTCCTGGAGAAACTACCCACACTTCTGACTCTCAGGTTAAGTGAACCGATAGTGAAGTGCTTAATGGGAAATCCGAAACAAGCTTTAGAAGAGGGTTTATAGCTGTGGGAGACGGAAAGTTTGGAATTAAAAGAGGACATATCGGTGAGGAAGCAGATTGAGCAACCTCGGTAGTCAAAGATGGAAAGGGTGGAATACCCTTGCCCGAGGGAAAAGGGGGATCTGCTGATTAACGTGGATTCTGAACCACCGTCATGCATTTACTCATCATTCTTACTTCCTTTCTCACACTTTTAGGACCTATGTTCCTCATACAGAAGCGGGAGGACCGCCTAATCTCTGTCCCCTTATTCTCTTCATCTTTCATTCATTTGATTATGGTAGCATTCATGCCGTTTTGAGTTATCTTAGCTCTGAGCTTTGTTTACGTATTGTTATGTTACTTGTTTTTTCTTTCCTTACTTTGTTTCACTTTCTCTTGTTGTTATCACTTTTTCACTTTAGTTTCACTTTGTTTACTTGTTTTACTATTACCTTCCACTTCACTATCATTTTTGTTAAACTTTTGAGGCGAAATTGGGTATATGCTTATCCCTTATAGATAAATATCCTCAAAAATGTACAAATCTAAATCATTTTAGACCTTCTGGTTTTTTTTATGTGAGTGCAGCGTCCGAGATAACTCAGGATTTAAGTTACACCGGACACACCTCAGCTTTTCGGAATCACTCTGATACGGCACACCTCGTATTTCATTATTTAAATTCAAACTCGATCACTGCAACAGAATTTAATTCTATTCTACTTCTCACAACAAAATCACTAGAGCTAAGCATCGTTATTCTCCTAGAATCGATGAATTGGAGGAAGGATAAGAGGGTTCCAGGGGATCGGAGCCTCTTCTCAGCGAATAAAGTGGACTCAAAATGAGTAATGTAGCACCATTCTCCTACTTTAGTAACCGGTCGCGTAACTCTTCATTGCTGAGGATGATAATGAATTATAGTTTTAGTGGAAAAAGAGTATAAAAAAATCCCAATTGGTCGGTGGAGTTTATTATACAATTTAAAGCACCAATGAACACCATGACCACACTTCCTGCTTGTGATTCATAAAACGTTAATAAATTATTGGGTTTTAAGTGGAAAAAGTGGTGAGGCAGCCACAATCTGAACTATGCTTTTATCAGGAACCATATTTACTGTTTTAAACTCTAAAATGCAACTAGTAAACATAAGATGACTCTCTCTTTCTCTCCCTTTCTCTCTCTCTCTTTCCCTCTTGCTCTCTCTTTGTCACTCAGCCCGGTGTGAATAAAGGTAAGCGCATTTTCGAGGTCTCATAGTTTGATAATCAAATTATCCCCGACGGGTAGTCTAAATTCCAGCACGCTTTTGATGAGAAGGGTAAAAGGGATGGAAATGGGTGACTTTCCCAAAGCTGGAGACAAACTAAATTTTACTTGTGGAGTTTATTTCCCTTCTTTTCCTCTAAAACAAAGTGAATAGTGCGACAGACACTCAGCCCCTGAGAAATAAGAGAAACAAATTGCATCTGTGCATGATTTACACATATATAACACAAAACTGTATTTGAAAACCGAAAACGATTACATAATACATCGAATATTATGAGATAAATGCATAATTGTAAGACTTATATATGAAACAAAAAAGTAACAACGGATATCATTGTTGGGATAAACAATATACACGCTAAAGTAGAAGCAGAATAATTGGCAAGATAATGGTTGAAAATAATCTGCAAGTGGGTACATTTAGAACATAATAATCATAATATTTTCACATGACAAGATTAAATAAGTAGATATAGAACAAAATGAGATTTCAATACCTACAAAAGGAATGAAAATAACATGTTACCATGAATTGACAGTGGAGTGCATGCCTGATGTGATAATCAACATCACAAATTAAATAATAATAAACTTCCTTCATCCAAGATGTTTGCACTCTCAACCCAAACAATTTAGATTATCCATCTGAGTAATCGGGTAAGCGAGTAAGCCCATGGGTAACGATCGTCATACCGATCATAATTTAGACCTCAACGTGTAATTGTTGCATGTATGCCCATTGTGTGGTCCTGAGATCCCATCACAATGATCTTGTAGGTTGTGTAGGAATCTGTGTACTATATTCTATGTTAGAATGGGCTGTGTAAAGAGAGTGATTTGATTCCATGTAAGCTTGTTTCAAATTATGTAAATGGGCACGCAATTTTCCTTTGCTTCCTTTAAGTGTAAACGGATGTCATTGCAAAATCTTATCTAAGCCCTTATAAAGGATGAAAATGTGGAGTGTATCTGAGTATTTCCAAGGAATACGTGTATACAAGTCTCCAAGTCTTTGGGAAACAAAACATCGTTTTTACCCAAGGGTGTAGATAAGAGAGGGACAATGGAATTCATTGTCTAGGTGGTCATTTTGCAAGAAGAGAACTCCTGACTGTGCGGTGGGACCATTCAAGGACGGAATCTCTTATAGGATTTCCAGGAGAACTAAAGATGTGTTCAGTGCTAGAGTTTTACTAACAGTTAAAATAGACCCCTTGAAAACTTTTGACCGGGACTCCAAAACGTAAGATGTCATTGGCAAAGAAAGCTTCACTGCAGTCTCAAATGCAATATCTTTAAGTTGTGTATACCTCTATCTACTTATCATCGCGACAAATGACAGTCAGAAGGTATTTTTATCCTTTTTGTGTGGTAGGGAAATCGGAGCAGCGAATTAATTGTGGGGGAGCTGGCTTTGTCTGTCGTTGTTCCTTGGCACTGAATGTAACTCCTAAGTCTTAACCAATTCAAGAATATCCTTTTTGACCTGTTTGAGTGATGCGCGTACAGCTAGATGTCCTAGGTTATGACAATAAGGAAAGTCACATTTATGGAGGTAAAAAGTTAAATAAGGCCGGACAAAGCCTTTGGATAGATTTCAAATGATGGAGTGATTTGAGAAGGGCAAATCAATATTTGGAAAGTGGACTAAAGTAGAAAGGTCCTCTTGCAAAGAGTTACATTCTAAATCGGACAGTGAAGATTTAGCCAAAGACTCATAATTAACAATAGTGAATAAAGAAATTGTAGAATTGATAGACTGACACGAAGGGGTAGGAATGTTTTTCTTATGAAAGTGTTTGATCATGTTGTATATATTGCGTGTTGCAAGTACCAAGGAGCGCCAGTGATGTATTAAATACAGACTGCATGTTTCAATCATTGATTGGAGATCGAATTAGAACATCGCTACGATTATCTCTTACGGCTAAGAGTATAATGTCAGTGGTGTATTGACTAATGAGTTCGTAAACACGATCATCTCTTGGAGAGTATCTGGTTTTGAGTGATTTGGTAGCTCCATTGTTGCCTTGCAAGTGGTCAAGACATGGAAGTAGGTGCATTCTAAGAGGTGATAAAAATATTTAATTGCAAGAACTATAGAGGTTAGCTCCTTATTGAACGTTGAATATTTTAATTCAGACCATTTAAATGCCTTACTAAAGTATCTAAGCGTTTCCCATTGCCATTTAGAAAGTTGGTGTAGGACCGATATACCGCCTAAATTGGATGCATCGGCGATGAAACGCAATGGACAGTCTCTTTTTTAATGAAGTAAGAGTGCTGCTTGACTATGCATCTTTATATCGTTGAAGGCAGATTGTAAAGTTGATTTGAGACGGCGCTTATTCGAGTTTATCAGTAAACTTGTGAGAGGAAAGAGAGTAATAGCGGTATGCTTTAGGAATTTATAAAGAAGTTGACAAAGCCAAGAAACCTCTGTAATTCTTGTAGTGTAGTAAGCCTAGGATTATTCTTAATCGCAGTTATCTCATTCGTGTCTGGGAATATGCTTTAGGAACTAACTTTTTAGCCCCCAAACTTAAGTGATTCTACAGAACGGATGCAGTTTGTAATGTCAATTTGAAATTTGTGCAATTTCAACCTTGCAAAGTCTTGTTGCCGATGTAGAGTATCGTTTTCGCTTGCAATGAGTAAATTATCAACACAGGCAAAAACGAATCTTAGATCACCAACAATATAATGAATAATTATCCACTGACAAGTTTGGAAGAAATTGCACATACTTTGGGGGAGGAACCGCCTCTCAAAAAGCGCCAGGAGCGTTATAGACCCAGAATTTTCGATTGACAATGATCCATTAAAACAGATAAATCTGCCCTAAAGTCTACCATCGAAAATTTCTTGTAACCTTTTAATGTTGTAGTGAAATCAGTCAAATTAGGTAGGTGGATATTTATCACGGATAGTGACTAGGTTTTGTTGTTATAAGTCACAGGTGAGGCGATAGGAGTTGTCTGACTTCTGAACGAGAGATTTCCTAGACTTTCGTAATGCTCTTAACTTGCCCTCTTTTATTAAAGTATATATGTTGCCTTTAAGAGCATTCAATAATTTAGGAGACAATCACCTAAGTCTATCCACGACAGGAGAGTCTGTGGTAATTAAATGGTGGCAATAAGAAGAACACACCATCAGTACCTTTTTACGATCTAACTGATATAATTGCGCTTATATAATTCACTATACTTATTCAACAACTGATGCACAGGTGAATCTTTGAAATACAAAAGGAGAGTGAAAGAGAGAATGAACTTTTCTGAACAGCCTGAAATTATAAATTAGTTGTTCTGTCTACCAAACACAACGCTTTAAATCCACTAGGCTATTGAAATGCTAAATAAAATCATTGCCTAACATTGCGCACTATATATCACACGTTAAAATTTTTCACTAAAGATTTCGTCTTAATCCTAACGAAAGATTTATTGTCCGCTCACCGAATGTTCGTATAGATGATTCTGTTGCTGGTTGAAACTAGACTTGGGTTTCCTTCTGTTGTAGGTCATCTTCGGTAGCAGGTCTGATGGATGTAACGGATCTCGTATCCACCGTACAGACAGGGAGTTTGGCGAGACAGTGGTAAGTTGTCCTTCATTGCTGTCCCCAATTCGAGTTTCCCAATTTCTCTTGCCATCCAGGAAAACAGGGGTGAGTCTGGTTCACAAAATCACGGTAGTACCAGCAAACTCTGTCCTTAAGAGCAGGAGAGTTGCGCGAATAGTACGCGGAGCGTCCTCTGAGATGGCCGTAAGATCTCTAACTTCGAGATTCTGCGTAGAAAATTGGTGAATTCGTCTTAATGGTGGTTAACGTTGCCTTGATATTTGGAATTGTTGAAGAGGGTTCATTGTTAGGAGGGAAAATATCCAGTAGGGCAGCTTTTAAAATCTGGTACATTATGCTACTAGGCTCCTTTAACAAAAATGATAAGGTACCAATGATGGTATATGGCAACACTCTAACTAATGACATCATTTTTCAGAGTACGAGGAAAGACATGCCAAGTTAATGGCCAGAGATCTTTTACACTTCTTCCCGTCCAGAGTAGGGTAATGAGTAACATTTAATTCGAAAGTATCTAGTTTAAAGTATCCAGTGTAACAGAGTTACTGCTGTGTTACCTTTCAATTTAAAGTAGCTCAGTTTTTATCTGCCGAGCCTCACACGAGTGAAGTCGAGAATTCCAATCCCAGTGGAGTCTGATTTTGACCTGAAAAAACAGAAAATCACAACTATTCGGACTTAGGATGTTAGGAAGCATTGCCGCCTGGAGATTTTTTTTTTTCCTTGAAATCGGTCAAAATCACCAGTTCCGGTGTCCCTTGAGTCATGTTTTGCACCATGACTTTTTATCCAAACCTAATAGAGTGTCGTGGTTTACGGCCGAGTACGTATGTACGTTTGATACGTACATGAGTAACTCTGTTCCACTTTTCTCTAGGAGTGCTTTAATTTGATTCTTTAACCAGAGAGGATTCGTATTATGATATATATATATATATATATATATATATATATATATATATATATATATATATATATATATATATATATACGAGGGCGGTGAATAAGTTTTGCAATTCGGATATAAGGAAACGAGATATGAGGAAAAGTGTTTTATTATTTTTCAATATAACTACCCTCGACTTCAATGCACTTGCGCCACTTGTCCCTGAGGCTTCGAATTCCCGACAACCAGAAATCTCCCGACTGCTGTTTAATCTACTCCTGGACGGCGAGCTGGACATTTTCATCGTCCCCAAACCGGCGTCCACGCAGTGCAGCCTTGAGCTAGCGGAATAAAAAGTAGTCGCTAGGGGCCAGATCTGGACTGTAGGGGGGATGGTTGAGCTCCTCTAATCTGCACTTGCGCAGGGCAGCTTGTACAACTCAGGCCTTGGGGACCTTGACGACGTTGAAGTCGATCATGGGGCGTGAGGTTTCTAGGGACCCAACGGGCAGAGACCTTGGTCATGGCCAAATTGTTGTGGATGATGTTGATAACACTTTCATGTGATATTACAAGTTCTCGCTCGATTTCTTCGACCTTCACCCGTCGATTTTCGAGGATCCTCCTCTCCACACGGGCCACATTGTCCTCATTGGTCACGTCTGACGGGCGTCCTGGATAGGAGTCATCTTCAAGGGACTCACAACCATGGCCGACCTCCCTATTCCAGCGAGCAATGGTTGCATAGGAAGGGGCGGTGTCGGTGTACACTGCAACCATGCGTTTATTGATCTCTCTTGCATTCTTGCTTTCCTTGGTCAAAAATTTGATCATTGCGCGGTGCTCAACCTTCTCCATTGATGAAAAATTTGTGACTGATGATCTGGGATCAGCTACTGCTTCTTAAATAGACGAGGCAGCAGCGTGCGGCTGCAGGTCCTGATTTTTGATAACTTGTCCTAACTCCCCCACAAACAGCCATTCCCCTTCCTCTGTTTTGCCCTACCGATTTGCAAAACTTATTGACCGCCCCTTATATTACCATTTGCAGCGTTCGAGGATCTAATTAAACAACTCAGACAAAAATATACTTTTAATTACATAAAAAGAATGAAATATTAAATCTTTAAATGTACTTTCGCAAGGAATGGGAAATAACAAAAAATGCATAAGTTTTGGATTCGTTTTACCTTTAAATTCGAGGGAATCGACAGTTGGGTGACCTTGAAAGTGAGTCTACTCGCTGAGGTGATTTGGGGCGAGTTGGGCTGGAGACTGCCGCGCTGAGGTTATTCGAGCGCGTTGAGGTGATTTGGGAAAAACAGCTGATGCTTCTCCTAGGGAGGTGGATGCGGGTGACGATGTTTCTCGACATGAAGATGTAAGTTGATGGGATCTTGGATGAAGGAAAGTTATCCCAATCCCTGTGTTACTGATTCGGGCTTCTCGATGATGAGACTTAACCAAGAGGTGCATCTTTTCTCGAATGGGAATTCACGTTGGTATTACTCAATGGTGCGGGGGTATCTGTTTTTTTTCAGAAAACTGAGATAAGGGATTTTCTCTGGACAAGAATGGTATGAGAGTTGGTCTCGATACCACTGGTCTTCTCTTCTAAGCGACCAAAGGAACGGCCTCGGGAGGGAAAGTTCCGCTCAGTTCAAACTATCTTCTTGCTTCCCTGTTTGACTCAGGGATTCTTCTTCTTCGCTCGATAGCGACACGTCTTCTCTCCTAAATTTCTCAAGATCGAACTATATATACTTCGATTATTCTCAGAAGAAGGGCAGACGAGGGAATTTAAGATGGGCGAACCCTCACTAGTCCACAGTTAAGCCTCTCTCATAGGGCATATATATTCAACGCGGTGACACTTTGCCCCTTCAGGTTTACGCAAGGGGAAGGTGAGATTTCGTCTATTTCGCAAAAATTGACATAGATTTTCTGACGACGAAGGCTTAGGCAGCCAGATTTTGATTCTAAAGGCTTTCACACCCTCCTATGTTTATATTAACATACTACGAAATCTGCTGGCCCAAATCCTTTTTTGCGAGCGACTTCACATCTTGGGCAGCGGGAAAAAGGGGAGAGGGTAAAGTCTTGGCCCATTTGGAGCGTCTCGGTTGACGCTCTATAAACAAACTAGCGTCTGCTTGTCTTCGTTCTATTCATTCATCCACATAGAGCAACAAAATAGGCCCCAAATAAAAGTATTTTTAATTCTCTTTCTATGTTAGCACATTGGTGCGTAGAAAGATTTCAGAAATACCGCAAAATTCGTTTTCACACTCAAGGAAGACAAGGTGACTTATTCATGGCCCAAATTTGAGATTTTAATTTTGTCAAAAGTCTAATCCATCAAGAAGTGAAATCATTACATGATGATTAATTTCATAATTAAATTTGATCAGAAAGTTGTGAAGAGTTTGTTTCTTGAAACTGTCAAAGCTGGATCTGTAGAACTCCACAGCTTGAACGAGATAGTCCCTTTGCTTGGCAACTATTTTTATGACACTTGAAAATTCGCTCATCGACTTTTCACCACATTTAGCAATGTTACTCACCGTTTTCTGATTCTTAAAATAGTGCAACGCTTTTTTTGTAGTCCACATTTTTTGGCCAAGACGTGACAAGTTCGAGAAGTCATTCGGATCAAATGTTGTATGTCTAGCAGGGAATGTGATTCTGGGCTCGTGTGATCAACCAGGATGTTCTTAGCTGTAACTCTAGAATAGAATCATGCCTGAATTTAAAGTTGCCTGACTTCTCAGTGGCATATAACTGAGCAACAATGCCGTGCTTCAATGTGTCACTCATTCTACTACTGAACGAGCTAACTGGCAAGATTTCCTGACTCAGGTACAAGGATAATTTGTGTTTTTCATCTTATTAAGTACTTAATCAGAAATGCTGGATCAGTCTTATTTTCCTGGATTAGACTTAGATTATTCATGGGAGAATATACATGCAGGATTGTAGAGCAGCGCAAGGAAGGTGTTGAACCTTTCCAACTTTGATAGTGTGTCTTCGTCGTAGTCAAGTTGATCTGCAAACATCAGCATTTTCATGAAGTACAGGTTTCTAGCCATCTATCTGGCCATATGAAGTGCCCCTGGTCTCCTTCAGCATTTTCATGGAGTACAGGTTTCTAGCCATCTATCTGGCCAAATGAATTTCGACTCTAGTAAATAACTCGAGGAGGTGTTCTTCCAACAACAATGACTCTAGTCAGCTCTTGGAAGCCTTTCTGCTGTTAGAATTTCCTATAGTATTTCTTCACTCGTCTTTTTTCATTTTGCTATTTGCTGTTGATAGCCAGAATCTTTAGGTTTTCTTTGGATATATCCGTCCAGACCTCCTTAAGATGCTCAAACCAGCTTCTACCAAACTGCCCCTACTAGTATTTCTAGAATGTGACGGCGACAGGCCAGATTAAGCAACTTTTTGTTCTGATGCCAGCCCCTCTATGAACTCCACTATGTCTCCAGTAAATGTAATGTCTCCAGTAAATGTAATGAACCCTCAGCCTGAACTGTGCCAGAAGAATTGTCCAATTGTTTAAAAAATCTTGTCATGACGAGACACATGATTTTTCCTGTCTTTTGGTCTTCGTAAAACCTGATATCCTCACCTTTCTTCACTCTGGATGACAGTCTCTGGTTCTATAGTTCTTGGTAGGCATCTGGAGCTCCTATATCCAACAGGCTGTCTAATTTTAACATAAATGCTCCTCTTTTTCCTTCAGCGTTACTTGTTCGTCCTTCGCTTTTCAACAAAATTCCGATGTTTTTCATATAAATTCATGAAGAGCTTCACTGCCAATTGGGATGATAATAGATTTAACTGTTTCATATGCAAGGTTTTTTGACCTTGAGCCTCCCTTTATCCTCTGGTAAATTCAAAATATTAAGGAAATACTGGAGCGCCTCTCTGTTCATGGTAAGTTAGAAAAAACGGATAAAAACCGAAGAGTATTTAACCAGAAATGTTTCAGTGAGAAATCTGTTAGATGGCGCAGGTGCCTGTGGACAATACATGGAAGTTCTGAGATATAAATTAGGCACCCACGGATCTCCTTTAGTTCCTTGCTTATTGCCATTGTGAAGTTGTTTTCTAGATTCGATCGAGTTTCAGTTAGTTCCCGAAAAATGATAGATAATTATAATTATTATTAATATTACAAAAGGAGCGGCTTCGTCACTTTTCTTTATGGGAGGAACCTGCACTATGCAGGGAGATCTTCACTCTGGGGGTTATGGCCTATCCGGCTCTGGCAACGGTCTTTTGATCTAAAAATCTTTTAAAAGGTTTCCAGTACACATATCCTAATAATTTACTTTTCAAATTGATACTTATTTTATCGGAATTCTTTCGCAATACGGAAAAAAACTATCGGCATGGCTCTTAGTTCCGATCTAAATATGTTGTAATAATTTTACTTTGTTTTACACGTTTTTGGGAGTCAATAGCTATTTCCTCCTGCTAAACATTAAAATGGAAAATCTATTTAGAAAGAACTTCAATAAAACCTTCGGATTAGAGGAAAAAACAAGCCTAATTTTTAATAAATATACTGAAATCTTTTTTAAACTTCAACTTTTCTAATTCTTTTTGTTTTAAAAAGTTCAAAACATTCGATAATCATATTCATTTTTTCTGAACTTCACCTTTTGGAATGCTTTCTTTTCCTTTTTAAAATTCCAAAACATTCGATAATCATATTTATTTTTCTGAACTTCACAATTTATAATTCTTTTTGTTTTAAAAGTTCCAAAGTTAAAATATACTCTTATAGATAAATTAATGCTAAAAACTTTGTCCATGACTATATTCATATCCCTAAATTTTTAACACCTTATACTAAAAATTCAAACTGTTAAGAAAATTGCATTCTTAAATTATAATGTAATTGAGTATTTTTATTATTACTGTTACTAATTATTATTATATATTTATTATTATTATTATAATTTTATAACTTATGCCTCTTTCAAATATTTCCCTTTGAAACGTAAAAAAACGAAAAGTTGGGAAAGTTAACGCAGTCGGATTGGTTTGGAAGAATCTGTTTCTTCTGTGATTAATTCGTTGATTCCTTCTTTTTTGCTCACCCGAAGCATTCATCCTGAAACTTGCTCCTGCATTCAAATATCCTCCTTTTAACTGTCACAAGTAATAAGGTTGTGGGTTTGTTTACGCTCTGAAAATTGCGTTCATAATGAGAACTTGTACTTTTTCAGAAAATTCCTTGGTTGATTTTCGACACTTTCTCTTCAAATTTTGAGATTTCTTAAAATAATTTTTCTACAACGCACTTCATTCCTTTTTCTAATATAATTTTTTAAAAAATGCGAGAATTTAGTCTTTTGATCCGAATTCCAACATTCTGTTTCACATTTAGTTAAAATTCGTAATTTAATTAAAAACGAATTTCCCTAATACTCGATAAATTCAATTCAGATGTTAAATTAGAGTATATTCCGAACTTAAATTGTGTAATAGTTAATTGTCTGTAATCCATTCTTCTTTTGCGAAAAAATTTAACGAACAAATAAATCAGATTTACATTTCTTTCAACATCGAAGAATTGCATGACTTTGTTCGAAGAAGAATTGTAATCTCATATTAACTTAGAATTCGAAGTAAAAATTAAATTAAACGATCTTTATATGAATCATAAATTCACTTCACTTAATTATACCAGTTCTATTGGAACCTCCAAATTGTATTCTAAGGAATCTTTACGTAACCTTGGTCCGAAACTCCTTGTCAAATCTACTCCCAAGAACTGTATAGATTCTCATGTGGTCTGTCCCGTTTCACCGCTTTCTACGCCAACTAATTCAGAAGCGTCCCCACCCCACCTTCCTTTCGATTTGTTAATACATTCATTTTAAATTTATTATAAGGAGCCCCTAAATTTGAAATTCATATCTAAACTCTGCCTCTATCGAATGTTCCAAATCCCCACACTCAAGCGGTGAATTCTTTTTAGGACGTAACTCCTTGGTGGAACTTTATACCGCACAGTGCCTTAACTTATCACGCCCGTGCAACATTTGCCCCCTAAAAATAAAACTTCAAACCACAAGTTCAAATAAAGGAGAGGTGGTGTTGTTGGGCTCATCGGCTGAATCTATTAAGGGTTCTAAAGCTCAGGCTAAAACCAATTAAAAGTCACTGTTTCCTATTTTTATTCAAGACTTTGGATTAATCAGTAAGTTCGGATTTGTACGATGTCTAATTGATTAAGCCTCTCAAACGCACTACATCTCTGAACCAGTGGCCTTATCTTTGCGTCTAAACTCGAGTGAACTTCCGTCGTCCACACGTAGAATCAAAACGTTCATTGAAACACAGACCAAAGGAATTTAGGAGTCGGAGTGAGTTCTTTATTTCTGTTCAAAGAGATTTTCGGCTAGGTTCCTGTCAAATCAAACTTATGCCTCTATTTTACTGTAAGCAAGGTGGAGCGTTGGAACGTGCTATGTGGACCTTGAGGAAAAGTGGTGTCCTTCTTTCAGAAAAAGACTTCTAACTTTCCTTCTCCTTGCAAGATGAGGTTGACGTGATTGGCTGCTTGTTAGAGTGAACCTAATTCAACATCTAAAGTTGTTAAATTCGAAGTGCCGAAGGAAACCAGGTCTGATGCTCCCTAACGGTATTTTACGGAAGCATCAGTTTAATCTGGAATTTACCCACCCACCCAAAAGGGGGGACACGAGAGAAGCCCCGCCGCTTCTAACACCTCACTTCTTAAAACAGCCACTATGCTCCGGTTGGGAGGAATTACCGGCGAACGGGAAGGTTGGCCCTCTAAAACCGAGAGGGGTCCCTCGAAGTCTATGACCGCAGAATTCCAGACAAGTTCGGGGGTGACGATTCTTCGGAAATAAAGACGTGTGCAAAGGTACACGAATACGGAACTTAGGGTAGATGAAACGTTTGAATTTAGCGACGGCTTTGCCTTGAAATTGTTACCCATGCAATTCAATCTATTTAAATTTTAAAATTTTTTAGAACTGTGAGCGTGGAATATGTGTCCCACTTAGAGGCTTAGAGGCGCCTGATGACACAGCTAGGGATGAGGCCTGTGTAAAAAAATTTAACCAAGAGAATCAATTCACTCCGAGCCGAAAAAGTCGCGGCCCAATTAAATTAAAAATATTTTGTTGCCTTTAAGCTGTGTCACTTTGCCTTCGATCATTCCCATGTTTAATCTTAATGCGAGAAAGAATGAGATATTTTAAAAATCAAACATCTGTAATTTAAGTCCAAATTTTCAAAAATACAAAAAAGTGTAGATTTAAGCTTTTTAAGTTTTAAGCATCTGTCATAATAATCAACTAAAATTTCAAAATACAAACAAAGTGTCGATTTAAGTTTTTATAAGCTTCAAACCTTTTCATAATTTGAACCTTTTCGAGATTCGAAGTTTTTAAAAAAATATTTTCGTTCGATAGATCCCTTTCCTCTTTCCGCTTGTGTATATCTGTCCTTCTTTCGTCTGTCTATCAATATTTTTTCGTATATTTTTCACGTCTCCCTGTATCTTTTTTCTGATTAAAGACCTACAGTGAATGTTGAGGGAATGTTGTTGAAATACGATAGTTGGTTGGTCAGTGTAGAGCATCGGCGTGCTTGCACTTTTTCGTTTTCGGCTAATCGGGGAGATTTTTAATGAGGTTGTGCCTCCTGCCCCCTACTGCAATTGGAGTGGGAAGTGTAGGATCAGGAGGGGTGTCTCTTGATCTCCCTTCCTCCTTCCCACTCTGGTGGAGTTGGGTGAGATCCAATCAGCTTCCACTTTTCCAAACGCAGAGTGTCAAGAACCACAAATAGGAGAGCACGCGCCTGTTTGCTCGCGTTCTCTTTTTCAAGCAGACAGATAAGGAATCGAGACGTCCATTTCCTTTTGCATCTCATATCACCTTTTCAAATATACTTCTTAAGTATAACATTTGTAAATGTTTGTGAATTAACGTAAGTTAATTAAGTCTCTTTAAGGGAATAAGATAAGGGTAATCTTGTCCTCTGAAATAAATTACTTTGCAGGAATGTTTGATTCTCTTGCACGTACTATTAAATTAATTAAAGCCCTTTCAGGCTGCGATGTGCAGCCTCTTTTCAAATTTATTCTTATTATCAAACTTTAATACTGTATTCTTAAATATTAAATTTATTTTTCATCCCTTTCTACAACTAATTAACGAGGAAAAATGGCACTCAACTCGTCTCAGAGCATCTCTGGGAAGACACTTAACTTGTTTAAATCTATTAATCTGAGTTTCTTGCCTGCCTTTAAACCCTATATTAACCAGTAAAGACTAGCTCCCTTAACATCGGCGAGGTCGATACTAACAAACAAGGATAGTCTCCTCCCGGGTCCTCTTATGCACCCGTTTCACTAAAACTGTCATTTTCTCTACCAGTTCAATGGCAACACCTTCGCCTGCCTTTGACATATTCGATGAGGACCCGACCTAGTCTATCGCTTCACCAGGACAATTCACCAAATCGAATCTGACGCCACAACTATCCAACGTACCATGTGTGGACCTTGTCTCGGTTTCTCATGAGGTGTCTGTGATGCTATATAGTAGACGTTTTAGTGGTATCGACCGGGGCCACGATGGGGCCAGTGTAATTTTTTTTTCATCGATTGTTCACTTTATAGGGTGTGTCACCAGGTTTATCGTAGGTCACCAGTTATAGGGGATCCGTTTGATGATCATATTTATTTGTTAGAGAAGGTAAGGCGGCCTTACAGTCGAGTTTGGTCTGACTCCAAAATGTTCTTTAAGGTAATCAGCTAGTAGGTTGGGCTCGAATGGTAACCTGTTTGTTGCTTGGCAGAAGGAAGGACTCAGAAGGATAGAATAGTTGTTTTATAGGCTTTTAATATTGGCTTAGGGGTAAATTGATTCAGGTAAGTGAAATTGTTGAGTTTTCCTTAGCTCGTTTGTGTGTTCACATCTTTAGCTGACTATCAGAGTTAAGACTAAGTGTTTCTTGTAAGTCTCCTTCTGCGTCAGATTGTTGGGACTATGCACGGACGGATTGAGGTCGAGGTACTGACTGACTCTAGGCCAATGACAGTCCTAATAATTATAATCCAATGGATAATAATAATGATACTACTACTTCTAATAATAATGCTGTTGTATTTTTCTGCCCGCTTATTTATACTAAGGTCAATTAAGGGTGCGTGGCTTCGTTTCTCTAATCTGAACGGCGGATGGAGCTTATCGGATCAGGAGGTATGTACGCGTGTTCTTTACTAAGACTACTGGACGGAGTTTATTTGGCAAAGGGTGTGTGTGAATTAAGATAGTATCTGAATTTTGGGAACTAACCGTACTTTATCAACCGGAATTTGTAGCAAGATTGATTTTGTTTTTCCACGGGTTCATGTAAACTCTGCCGGGTCAGATAAGATTCCGTTATATGTGTGCACAGCTGTTTCTACAGTCTCTGTTTATCTCTGAGGCCAGACCGTCGGCTGCACCTGTTTCCTAATGTATGTAGTTAGTTAGTTAGTCAGCACCAATCCTTTCATGATAATGGGAGGATCCCGACCGGATAATGATTTTATTTTATAGGTCAGTATGACAATCGTTGGTCAGCCCGAGGGCCCCAGGAGCCGGTCCTCTTTTGGGAAGAGGTGCCAGGAAGTATTATGTTTTGACACCAAACAGAGTTCAAGTCACCTTGGGGGAGAGGGATCTGTTCTGCGTCAGAGGTTCGTGGATATAGATACCCATAGGCAGGATTCCTTGGAACAGAGAGTGTGTGCGTGTTGTGCTGTGAAGGCGGGAGAGGAAAGAAAGCAGTGTTTTGATTAGCTATGTGTGAGGTGTAAGATCTACCCACCTGAAAACAGGGTGAGCACAGCGCATCCACCAATAGGTAGCCAGATCTCTACGTGCGCTGACGTTTGTGTCCGCTCATGCCATGATTCAGAATCGAACCCGGTACCGCGACGTTGGGAGGCCAACGGCGTATCCACTTGGCTAGCATAAGCTCTCCTAATTTATGTATGTCTGTACGTTTGCGTGGGAGCACACTTGGCTTATTACAAAATATTATGCTTTGCAGTGATACATAGATTATTTAATTGTAATTTTACATTATTTACAAGTATTTGTTTTGTCTTACATTAATTGATTATTACAGGATGGTACATTAGTTCAATGTTCAATTTATGTGCCTGTTACAAACCTTTATAGGATTCGCATGATACTCATTTGCAAGGCTTCATTGTTGAACCTATTCCACCTTGCAATGCACTTTTGTCTTATTATTTACATGGATAAAAGATTAACAGGGTAGCTCATAAGTCCATGGAGACTACATTTACAGTTAAATAAAAAAAATAAATTTGTTTTCCGTTTATAATATATTTTATACAAAAGTTGTACGTGGAGTGTCCTTGGACCTATGGCCACCCTGTACATTCTTATTTTACAAAGATGTTATATATTACACTTATGTTTTGTGATTATTTTTAACTAATTTTGACAGGCTGATTTCAAATATGGCCTCTTTTTTTTGTAACGCATTAGGTTTTCATTCTACAGCATATTCCTATTTTACGACGTACTGCATCTATTTACTCGGTAAGGATAGTTTCCTAAGTGTTTTAGCTTCAAACCATAACATAAAATATCAAGAAAATTTGAAAGGATAAATGCATTGCAAGATAATATCACCTATTACTAAATACATACAGGTTATTTTTCTAATATAATGGAGTAAAAACAAGCAATCATACACATACCTATACATTCATGGAAGAAATTTTCGCTTATGAGAGTGTCTGGAGTGTTTGATGTCTACACAGTCTCGTTAAACACTCCAACAGTAGTCTGCCATCATGTTTGTGTTCCATCGGCCTTTATATATCTCCTCCATAATCTTGAGGAAAACGCTCTCCGTGTTCATCACTCACGTTGCCAATATTAACAGGAAATTCATCAAGATGTCTCTTGAGGAAATGAACTTTTATGCTCATGTTTCATCCTAAACGATGAAAGCTATCAAGTAATGTATCTACTAAATCCTTGTAGTTAGCAGCCTCTCTGTTTCCAAGAAATACTTTCATAACATCCACAAATGAATCATATGTTCATTTTTCTAAGTCAGTCATCGAACTCGAGAAGTTTTGGTTTTCCATTAATTTTCTGATTTGTGGCTCATCAAAAACTCCAACCTTTATTTTATCATAACTTAAGCCAGGAAATATTGTACATATGAATTTGAAACAGTCACCCTCCGCATTAAGAGCTTTCACAAATTGTTTCATTAGCCCTAGTTTAATATGAAAGGGTGAGAAGATGATTTTCTCTCGCTCAACAAGTCGTTGGGTATAATCTTCTTCTCCCCAACAGTCAAACTTTCTCTAACTGGCCAGAATTTCTGTTCCCAATGTTTGTCCTTGGCTCGGCTGTCCCATAAGCATAGGAAACACGGATATTTTGTATAGCCTCCTTGTTGAGCCAGTAAAAAATTTACAATTTTCAGATCAACACATATGATCCATTTGTGTTCATCATGTTTAAGTAAATCTACTGCAGATCTTATATGTTGATGCTTCTCTTTTAAATGCACAGAGTTACCAATAGGAATCGCACCGAACAAGTGTCCATTATGGAGTAACACGCATTTTAGACTCTTCTTTGAACTATCTAAAAAAAGTATCCATTTACTTGGATCATACTCTAAAACACCCATCGCGTTTAACAGTCCCGCTACGTCACAACAGTAAATAAAATCTTCTTCAGTTTTAAAGAATGCAGAGATCTCTCTCTGTCGTGGTATACGGCCGAGTACGTATGTACGTTTGCTCTCTACATGGATAACTTCGTTCCACTTTTCTCTAAGAGTGCTTTATTTTTACTTTATATTCTTTAACCAGGGAGGATTCTTAATATTATATATCTATTGCCATTTGCAGCGTCTCGAGGATTTAATTAAACAACTAGGCTAAAAATATATTTTTAATTACATAAAAAATGAAATATTAAAACTTTAAATATAAATATATCTAAATAGCTTAAATCTACCAATGAGTACTACGCGATGGTTGACGCAAAAAGTCACTTCAGCACAGAATGGTAAGTAAAGAACATGAATAAGTTTTGGATTCCATTTACCTTTAACTAAGACGGAGTCTGGAGTTGGATGATCTTGAGCGAGAAACTCTTCGATGCGATGATTCAAGACGCGTTTGACTGGAGCTTTTCTATCGGACGTGAGACTGACTCGTAAAACAGCTTATAGTCTCTCTGGGAGAAGGAGAGGCTTGTTGAGGCTATTCGGGAAGAACAGTTGATGCTTTTCCCGAGGTAGGTGGGGAGCGCGTGGCGATGCTTCTTGACTTGAAGATATAAGCGAGGGGATTGTGGATGTACGGGTTATTCCAATCCCTGTGTTACATTTGCGGGCTTCTCAATGATGAGACTTGACCAAGAGGTGAATCTTCTCTAGAATGAGCATTCACGTTGGTATTCTTGAATGGTGAGGGTTATCTCTGTTTTATTCATAAAACTGAGATAGGGGGTTTCTCATAACGAGATTGGTATGAGAGTGGTTCTCGATACAACTGGTCTACTCTTCTAGACAACCAAAGGAACAGCCTCGGGCAGAAAAATCCCGCTCGGTTCCACTGCCTTCTTGATTCCCTGTTTTACTTAAGGACTGATCTTCTTTCGATTGCTAATCCAATTCTCTTTTCATTTCATCAGATCGAACTATATATATATATATGTCGATTATCCCCTTGGGGAAGGGGAGAGGAGACGAGGGCTTACCTTTAAGCATTTCTCCTAGGGCATAAAATTTCAACGTTGTGACCATTTTCCCTTCTGGTTCACGTACGAAGAAGGGAAATTTAGTCTATTTGGCGAAAAATAGACATAAAGAATCAGAGGGGACAGTGAGCCTGCTCCTAATTTTTTTATTCTAAAGGCTATCCCTCCTTCCTATGTATATATTAACGGACTACGAAATCTGCTGATTGTAATCCTTCTTTGCGAGCGAGCTCAAGGATCTTTGGGGCAGCGAGGCAAATAGGGGGCCGGGGTAATGTATCAGACCATATGGAACGTAACTGTTGACGCTGTATAAACAAAGTAGCGTCTGTTTGTCCTCGTGATATTTATTTCCCCACATTTCCTCCCTTCAAAAGAAGGTAATGGGGGGGAGGGAGAACTCAAGCGCAAAAAAATTAAACGACAAAAATAACACATGACTTGGAATGCAATTCCAAGTCTGACTGCTACCGTGAAAATACAGTGGTCAAACATCATACTAAACTAAGACTTATTGACATTGTACGCACACGCGCGCACGTACATAGACAGGTGAACGGCGGACTTTAACTTTGCCTCGTAAGGCCAAGCATTCCGGATCATACAACTCAATTTAAACACAAAAAAATCACTTACAACAAAAAAACAAGAAAAAGAAACTGAGTATTAATCTGTACCTAGGCAGTTAATTCCTTACACAAGTAAACACTTAACACATTAATATATACACGAAAAAATTGGTTTTAGGACTAACGAGAGCATAATTAACCCTCTGTGAGGTTTCGGCTCAAGTTATCGGCTATACATACAATTATCGGAGCCATTTATATATTTTATATTAAATTGGTACTCCATGAACAATAGACTCCATCGCATGAGTCTGCTGTTCTGGATTTTGCTGTTACGAAAATATGACAGATGCCGGTAATTGAATTCCAAGTTAAACTTACGACCTTTTAAATAGAAATTGAATTTCTTTATTCCCCAAATTATGGCTAGCACTTCCTGTTCTATAGTTGCATAAGCTATGGGAAAAGAGGTACCATCGTCTTCATCTTGCACCAGAACACAACCGATTCATTCACCACCGGCATCGGTACGGATTCTAAACTTCTCTTGGGGATTAGGTAGTCGAAGGATGGGGGCTGAACTTAATTTTTCTTTCACTCGAGCGGACAATTGTGAATCCTTAAGGATGCTCATAGGTCCTCGGACGTTACGTCCGTGCAACAATTCGAAGAGAGCAAAACCCAGAGTTCGGTGAAGGATCTCTCGGCGCGCGAAGAGGGTGACTGGTAGGTACCAATGTTATTCTCAAGGCTAAGACTGACAGAGCTTTTTTAACACTGCCTTTAGGGTACCATTTAATTTCTCACACATTCCGTTTGCGGATGGGTGAAAAGGGGTCATAATGAGGGGTTTGATGAGAAGTAACTTGCCCACGTATTCCATCAGTTGCGACGTGAACTGATGGTCTCGATCTGAGAAGATTTCTTTAGGAATGCCGACGGGGGGAAAAAATGGAGATGAGGGCTTCTGCACAGGAAATACTGTTAATTTCCTCCGGGCAACTGCGTCAGGGAAACGAGTGACGCAGTTTACCAAAGTAAGGATATAAGAGTGTCCTTCACTAGACGGAGGATGGATGGGCCCCACCAAGTCTATAGCCACTCTAAAAAAGGGTTCGGAAATGACGTGTTTTTCTGTAGGGGTGCCGGCGGTACCCGGCCTTTAGCGGTGGCCTTCTGGCACAGTTCGCATGACTGGCAGTATACGGCGATCTCTTTAGTGGCGCCGGGCCAAAAGAAGTATTTAAAAATACGTAGAGATGTTTTGTTGTGACTGAAATGACCAGCCAATAAGCCATCATGTGCGATTTTTAATACCCGTTGCGAGTAGCCACGTGGAAGGCACAAGACTTTATCCGACAGGAAGGTTACTTTAGCCATCATCCGGAATAGTAGTGAATTCTCCACGACGTATCTTATTCATTTGTTCCCGCGAACAGATTCTATTTCATTTTCGCTGCCTTCTCCCACAGGGGTTGGAAAGTCGGACAGTCATTCTTTGCTGTAGCGAAGTCTTGGGAATTAAGTTCTTCGTATTCCGGGTTCTCAAGAGGAGATAAAGGGGTCGGGGCCGCGGATCTCTTAGTTGCTTGAATCCGTGTGACTACAGACTGAACCACAGAATTTAATAGGCGCTGCCACTACTTCGGTCTAGCCCTCTAGCCAGTGAAATACTGACACTGGATGTAGCATCTGATTACGGGGAACGTGTTTGATCTACCCAGGAAATCCTGGACGACCGCGAACCTATGGTGCTGGGGGCTGACTGGGGGAAGCAATTTATCTGATACGACGATACAGGTGCACCCCGTATCGCGTACCAATGTTGAGACTCGGCAACCATTTACGGATCCAGTCTCGAACTTTAGTCCTCCGGGAGAACTCTTATTAAACAAAAAGTTCACCTGTTGGTCAGGGGAATTCGAGGCGGACGAAGGAGACGCTAAAGCAAGAGGTTGTACTTGGGGGAGTGATGCGGTGATGTTGTGCACTTGTTGACTCGAGGATGACCTAAGCCTCGAATTTGGGGGGCAATGGAAGCTAATGTGACCTGGGGTGCCACAATTGAAACACGTAACGTCGTTTCTGGGGTACGACGAGGACGAGGGGTTTAGATTAATTAGGGGCCTAATTTCTCTTTTATCCTTGGAAGAAATGAATTTGTGTTTGGGGGTCTGGAGGCTTGATAAATTTAGGGAGTTTTTTTCCTGGGGTTTCTGAGAATACCCACCTTTCTTTGGAGAAAAGGGCTGTTTTTTTAACTCTCGCGGATATAGTTTATGGTTGGAAGCATGCAGATCCGTTTCCTCCACGCACTCATTGAACGTAGCCGCTCACCTGTCCTTGACGAATGCTCGTATCTCTGGGGGCACGGTACACAACAATTGGTCCTTAAGAATGAAGTTGACGAGGGAGTCGAAATCATTCCCCACTTGTGCTGAATCTAACTAAAATTAAGGATGTCTTCGCAGGATAAATCCAAATTGGCGGTATGTTTGACCTGGCTGAATTCTAGCATTTCTAAACTTCATCCGATACTCCTCGGGGTTTATATTGACGGCGGAAGGTAGCTCGTGTTTGCAAGTGGTGTAATCCATATAAGCCTTGGATGGTAACAAGATGAATATGTCACGGAGCCAGGTATTAAGCAGAGGCACTAATCTGGCGATCCCCTCTGTTTCTATGTCCCAGTGATTTAACTCGAATATCTTCTCGAACTGTGTCAGGTACAAACACAGGTCTTCGTTGTCTTTATAATCTGGGAGTTTGATCGCAGCTATCTGTGTAGCCCTAGCTCGGGATCCAACGGAATTGGCTTCCGCCTGATCCTTGCTCATTTCCCTTTCATGATCACGTACTCGTTCTCTCTCTTCTGCTTCCATCTGTATTCTTCTTTCTTCTGCTTCTCTTTCCCTCCGTATTCTTCTTTCTTCTCGTTTCGCTTGTCTCTCTTCTTGTTCCTATACGTGGCAACTAATTATTGGCCTGCTAGTCCAAGAGTTTGGCCTTGTTAGTAGAAGCTTTCGAAAGACGACGTTTTTCCTATGTCCGTCCAAAACTCACCGATGTACGCTAATGGTACTTATGCAATAACGAAACAAGTAGCGCTCTGCCTAACCTTACCACCTACCCTTTAAGTTAATTGTAAAACCACAAAAACTAATTAGAACCATTAACGGGCTAACTACAATCAATTAACAAAAATTTATAGACCGACATTATCCTCTAATTATGTTTAATTTTCCTCGGACACTTAAGCACAAATTTGTTACTATTCAAGGGGATACAACAAAATCAACTATTATTGAGTTCTTCTAAATATTCAAAAAACTGACACCAATTTTAATGTAGTCGTATACGGCCGAGTACGTATGTACGTTTGCTCTGTACATGAATAACTCCGTTCCACTTTTCTCTAAGAGTGCTTTATTTTTACTTTATATTCTTTAACCAGGGAGGATTCTTAATATTATATATCTATTGCCATTTGCAGCGTCTCGAGGATTTAATTAAACAACTAGGCTAAAAATATACTTTTAATTACATAAAAAAATGAAATATTAATACTTTAAATATAGTAATGCTATAATGCTATAATAAGAGGATCTAAATAAAGCTTAATGCTACCAATGAGTACAACGCGATGGTTGACGCAAAAAGTCACTTTAGTACGGAATGGTAACTAACGAACATGAATAAGTTTTGGATTCCATTTACCTTTAACTAAGACGGAGTCTGGAGTTGGATGATCTTGAGCGAGAACCTCTTCGATGCGATGATTCGAGACACGTTTGACTGGAGCTTTTCTATCGGACGTGAGACTGACTCGTAAAACAGCTGATAGTCTCTCTGGGAGAAGGAGAGGCTTGTTGAGGCTATTCGGGAAGAACAGTTGATGCTTTTCCCGAGGCAGGTGGGGAGCGCGTGACGATGCTTCTTGACTTGAAGATATAAGCGAGGGGATTGGGGATGTACGGGTTATTCCAATCACTGTGTTACACTTGCGGGCTTCTCGATGATGAGACTTGACCAGGAGGTGAATCTTCTCTAGAATGGACATTCACGTTGGTATTCTTGATTGGTGAGGGTTATCTCTGTTATTATTCATAAAAACTGAGATAGAGGGTTTCTCTGAACGAGATTGGTATGAGAGTAGTTCTCGATACCACTGGTCTACTCTTCTAGGCGACCAAAGGAACAACCTCGGGCAGAAAAATCCCGCTCGGTTCCACTGTCTTCTTGATTCCCTGTTTTACTTAGGGACTGATCTTCTCTCGATTGCTCCTCCGATTCTCTTTTCATTTCATCAGATCGAACTCTCTCTCTCTCTCTCTCTCTCTCTCTCTCTCTCTCTCTCTCTCTCTCTCTCTCTCTCTCTCTCTTTCTATATATATATATATATATATATATATATATATATATATATATGTCGATTATCCCCTGGGGGAAGGGGAGGGGAGACGAGGCCCCTTTCTTTAAGCATCTCTTCTGGGGCATAAAATTTCAACGTTGTGCCTATTTGCCCTTCTGGTTTACGTACAGAGAAGTGAAATTTCGTCTATTTGGCGAAAAATAGACTTAAACAATCGGAGGGGCGAGTGAGCCTGTTCATAGATTTTTATTCTGAAGGCTATCTCACCCTCCTATGTTTATATTAACGGACTACGAAATCTGCTGATTGTATTCCTTCTTTGCGAACGACCTCGAGGATCTTTGGGGAAGCGGGGCAAAGGGGAAGGGGCTGGTAAAGTATCGGACCATATGGAACGTAACCGTTGACGCTGTATAAACAAAGTAGCGTCTGTTTGTCCTCGTGATATTTATTTCCCCACACTCTCATTGTTCCTATAAAAAGTTACATTTGTTTTTTTGTGCAACAAATTCTTCTCTTTAATTCTAGAAGCTAACACTTCTGCTAACTCTTATGATATGCCTATATCTTTAAATAAATCATTCAGTCCTAATTGCCTGAAGTTTCCACGTTCTTGGGTCGATTTATGTACAGGGTCTGGATCACTGTCAAGTTCATTGCTTACATAAGATTCACCTATATCACTTACATCGTCCAGTGCAAGAAGTTCCTTGAATACAGGTACTGGAGTTTCATCTGAATGAAGCACTGGACGAATTGCTGAACCAAGATTTGGGTAACTTATTTTATGTCACATTTTCTTGCTATAACCAGAATTCTTTGTGAAACAAAAGTAGTAATCGTTTACATGCTTTAAGGCTCCCACCCCACTATAAGAATGCAAATCCTAGTTGTTTCATTGTGCCCTTTGTCCATTGGCGTAGATTTTCGAAACATGGTTTACAAACATTGTGCGGGGCCCACGGTTTATCCTGATCACCTAATTAAATCTTAAATTAAGCTAAGTATGTTCTTTTCACCTAGGTCCTAATGTTCATTCTTTGAGTTGGTGCAGTAAAACAACCCCATATATAGCAAAACGAGTCAGGGGAATTCAAACATTTCCTTTGTAATGAGGCCATACTACTGAATGTTATTTTTATAAAATGAATTTGAAAAAACACAAAATTATATTATACATCATTGCTTTATATATCTAGATGTGCATAGAAAGAAGTCTAAATAGATAGATCAAATAAACTAAGAATATCAACCGACTCAACTTCCGTTCACTTGGTCGTAAGATAGCCTGCTACTATGAGTGGGACCAATATGGACCAGTGCATAAATAAAAAACTTGACGTAATAGAAGAAAACTATTGCCATTGATAAACTCAGTGACCCCGATTTTCCCAAGAATATGTCTTAAACTTAAGTAAGCAGAAAAAAAAGTTAAAATTTGTTGTCAATGTTATTTACACAAAGTTATTTTTATTTATGGAGACTGCTATACACTTTTAGATTATTTGTATGTGCATAATTATTTGCATGCCCATCTCATGACTTCATAAAATTTATATGACACTCATTTATGAGGCTTCATTGTTGAGCCGAATCCATCTTACGATAGGTGCTACAACTTAAGCTCACAAACGCACGCTCCACAAGAACTACATAACTGCCCACGCTATGTAAATCTCGAAACGAATGAAAATAACTCATGGATACCCATTGATCCCCACAAATGTTTCCAGGTAATCACAAGAAAAGCTCAACCAGAATTTAATGTCAAACCGAAACCGTTGTCAACGAAAAAAGTAAAACAATTGAAAAATCGGCTCAAATATTCCTCGCTAGAAAATCACAATCTACATGTTACGGAGAAAAATGATATAACACCAGTAAATTATGCCAGGACTTCATATCACGGAAACCATTATTTGTAAAGTAAAAAGGAAAGGGCGATATTCCTTGAAATCGTAAAGCTAAATTTTAAACCAAAGATAATACCCGCACAATGTGATTTGTGGAACTATTATCTATATCCAAGAACAATTGTCATCTTCTATGCAGTGTTACTCATGCCTGATAAATAGACATGGTACTAAATATTCCAAAGCCGACTCTAAACTCTGCTTCAGGTGCTCGATAGAAGTTACAGCAGTGATTAATTCAAAGTACCCTAAAAATGTCGTAACTGTAGTATAGCACATCACGTCCCATTCAAGATCTTCCAGTAATATAAATACAATAAAGAATTCCGAATCTCTGATCATTTAGACATCCAGAGACATCACAGAGTGCCAGCCTGAAAGAAGAGAGGGGAAAACTCGAAACGCCAACAAACTGTATGCCGACGCTGCCAAAAAAAACCTTCGCTTAATATATAGCACTCAATTACAAAGTGAAGTAGATTCAACAAGGAATCTTACAAATTAAGCATCCCTTTGACCCTATGAAGTCTTGAAATGGACACACAAACCAAACACTAAAATAATATGCCATTTGTCAATAATTAATCAATTAATGCAAAGCAACCGGTATATTCGTAAATAATGCTATACTGCTAGTCAATAATTAATGTTTCAATGCAAAGTAAACAGTTTATTTGTAAATTATGCCAAAAAATACACGAGGCAATGGAATTACTGTGCTCCCACAGTAAACACACAAAGATTCACATATTATAAAATAGGTGCGAACCGATCAATTTGTCCGCGCGGCGATAACGAAGACAATTGAAACATTTGTGCAAACAAATAACGGGTTTGATAGGTAGGGAAGTCTGACCCACCAGCGTTGACATGAACCCGCGAAATACGAAATTTTATGTTACTACAAATATCGCCCTGATAGATAGAAATCAGTTTTCCAAATTCGAACATTCTCTTGATGTACACGCGCCTACACTAAATATACGCAAATACCCTCTGATCAAAGAAGCTCCGCCCAGCTCTCGGATTGGAGAAACGGAGTCACATCCCTAATATTTTGTTAGAATTAAAAGCTTGTAATAAACACACAAAGACAGTCTGACAGAGAGAAATACAAGGAACACCGATAGCCAGTTACAAGGACGTGTACCCACTACGAACCGAGAACTGAGCGATTTCACTTGCCAGAACTGAGTTGGTTATAAGAACTAGATTAAAACCGATAAAACCGCCATTTTCTTCTAATTTCCTTACCTCTGCCAAGTAATAAGCCGGTTACCGTTAACCCAGCCTAAGTGGATAACCAGCAGACATCTGGAACTTACATTTGAAGTCAGATTGAATTCTATGGCATAACTTGAGCAGCCGTTAGCCCTAATCCGAATCTTACCATTCATTCCACCTATCATAAACGGGTGGCCTCCTTATAAACTGGTGACCCCTTCGACCGGACAAGAGGTAATTAAAAATGTGGACTCGTCGAAAAATAACGGGCAGAGCAAGGAGAAATGGAAGTCGCAAACGCCATCAGAATCAATCCCCCCCCGTCCCCCCTCATCTTTAATGAGACAGCGGTATCAGGTTGGTTCAAAATACTAGAGGACCAATTTCACATCCCAAGGATAAGTAATGAGGACACAAAGTTTTTTTCACGTCCTGGCTGCACTGCCTCCCGAGAAGATCGACCGGCTTCCAGCTACAATCTTATCCACACAATACTACGAACTTCTAAGGGCCAAGGTAATTGGGTTGTTCTAGATGACCAAATCGGAGCTACTCGAAAAGCTCATAGCCTCCTCTCTGCTCACTGATCGACCTTCGGTCAAGTTGGAGGAACTACGAAGAACAGCTCTACAGGTAAGAGTTGGAGAAGTACTCTTGAGACATAACGCGCCCATCATGGGCACCCTTGCTCAGCTAGGAAAAGTTGCGGGCGAATTAATGGCATTTTACAAAGCACAGTGCTTTGCTGTACACAAAGTAGATGAGGAAATAAGTAGAGATATCTCGCTCACTAACATAAGTGGGTTAAGTGTGAATGACAGAAATGAAAATCTGGCCAACCAGGTAGAGTTCTCAGTCAATACGTGTTCATTGCCCATAAGTGCGTACCCTGATGGCAATTGTTCTAAATTTGTGCCGTGTAAAAAACGAATATAGTGCTAATAATATACCCATAGGACTGCGTCCTCTTCGCACGAACCAAAGACCTGTGGTCTGTCGATCCCATTTATATTTTGGAGAAAGTGCGAAATTCTGCAAGGCTTGGTGCAGATGGCCGAAAAGAAGTGAAAACGTGTGAATGCAACTGTCCGCCAGGTCATCTTCGCCAGGTCATCTTCGCCAGCCCCTTTGGAAAACTAGCACGGCATCCCGTCAGTGTTCACCGTCGCCGCGAAATTATATAAAATAAAGTGCGAATTTCGAATCGATACGGGAGAAAGTGTATCCATAATTCCGGTTAATTTGGTGCGAAATGCAAAATTCTAGTGTAAGCATTGCAACGGATAATGGTGGTAAAATAAAAGTGCACGGTGAAATACAGGCGGATATAGTTATTTCTACCCTACGCCGGTCATTTAGGGGGTCTTTTGTGGTCGTGGATACTACATCGACATTATTAGGGATTAACTTTCTGGGGCACTTAAATATTTTGGTTGATTGTGCGCGCAGCGTCCTTATCGATAATCAAACTAGGCTTGTGTGCAAAATAAAACAGTCAAGGAAGCCTGCAGTAGCACTAGGCGGTAGATGCTGGAGGTCATTAATAATTTTTAATGACCTCCAGCATCTACCACCCAGTTGCAAAGTCGTATTAGAAAAATGTTAAGCCTTGTACAGCCCCACAGCTACTAATCCCGTCCCACCACCGTCTAACTCCGTGGCACACACAATCGTGACTGGCAGTGCACCATCAACCTTCGCGCGACCGAGGCCTCTTTCAAGAGAGAAACTACAAGTTGCCAGAGCCACGGTCGAAACAGTATGAAGGAAGGGGGATACGCCTATCAAAATCACCATGGGCTTCGCCAATTCACATTGTTCCGAAGAAGTCGCCGGGCGGGTACAGGGTGATCGGCTATTTTCGCTCACTTAATGCAATCACGAAGCCCGGCAGATATCCCCTACTCAAAATACAGTGTAGCAAAACACTTTCATGGGAAGAAAATTTTCTTTGATTGGATCTGTTAGTGCTTACTATCAGATTCCGATGAACCCGACGGAGATAGAAAAAACTGGCCCCAAGAATGCGAGTTGCACTTTCCAAAGTCATATAGATAACTTGTTTCGGGGATTATAGTTCGTTTTTGTATACATAGACAATTTGGACGACCATTTGTATCATTTAGACTAAATGTTCAAAATCCTTGGCTAGAACAAACTACGATTATCCCTACAGAAGTGCGAGTTCGTGAGAGAAGAATGTGGCTTTCTGGGACATCATAGTTCGTCTACGAAAATTTGACCACCAGCTAAGAAAGTTAAGGAAATTAGGGACATGCCATTACCGACGGACTATAGTGAACTGCGCCTATTCTTAGGCATGTTAGGCTACTATAGGAGAATGATTTTGAATTTTGCCACCATTGCAGCCCCGCTGACTGAGTTCGTGTGTCTTCATCCCAAGGCTCGTGAGCTCGTGTGGAATGATGCTGCACGAGAAGCATTAATAGCACTAAAATAACTAATTAATTTGGTTTAGCTCTATCACACGCTGCCCAACGACTCGCCGTATCAACTGGTGACGGACAGCTCCCAATACGCAGTAGGTGCTACCCTCCACTAAATGATGAATGGATCCCCGCAACCAGTAGCCTTTTTCGCAAGCAAACTAAGAAAGACACAGCAAGCATACTCTCTATACAACAGGGAACGCATGGCGGCGTATCTTGCTGTGATCAACTTCAGGCACATGGTTGAGGGTCGCCATGCTATTTTGTGTATGGATCACAAACCGCTACATTGAGGCCAAAACAGAAAGGCAACAATGCAATTGAACGGCAATATTGTAGTACATCAGCGACATCCCATACCTGCGTGGCCAAGACAACGTCGTTGCTGACTGCCTATCAGGTAACGTCAATTCGCTCCAAATTGACTCATTTGATCTCCGCACTCTGGGGGCAGCACATAAAAACATGAAGAAACAGAAGAACTACAGTCGCGATTAAAATATTTCCCTTTCCCTGAGAAGCTCAACTATGGTGTGAAATAACATCAAGATAACCTACGACCGTTCGTCCCTACGGCATGGAGGAGGATAATCTTAGAACAACTGCACAATTTGTCCCACCCTGGAATTAAGGCATCCCTTAGTCTAATTATTCAAGATATTTTTGGCCTAATATGGATAGGGACATTCGCTCCTGGCTACGGGAGTGCCTCTCATGTCAGTCCTCCAAGACAGATCACTACACAAAATCCCCAGTCTGCCCATTAATATCCACTCGTCAAGATTCGAGACCGTGCACATTGACATCGTCGGACCACTACCCCTGTGCACGTTGCCTGGATAATCCTACCCGTCGCAAAACAGGTATCTCCTATTATGCATTGACCAGGCTACAAGATAGATTGCGGCATTACCGATTTCCAGATTTAGTAACCGACAAAGGAGCCCAATTCGAGTCCTAGTTGTTAAAAAAATTATCAGCTTTCGTTGGTTTCTATCGTCTCCGCACCACGGCGTACCGCCCACCCACGAACTTGATGGCAGAAAGAGCACACAGAACCCTGAAGATTTCCATAATCAATCGTCGACAGGAATGGCTAATGGCTCTTCCAATAGTCATTTTGGTAATTCGCTCCTTACCTAATGGCTCATGTTTTTCGCCTTTTCACAGCAGTTACAGCAACCTTTGGTTTTATCCTCATCATTAAAAATTGACTCAAAATTCATTAAGGAATTGGTCATATACATGTCCAAGTCGATTTCACACAGGCATCCGAATGACAGCTACCCTCGGTGCCCAAACCTTTCGTACCCGGAGCTCTTCGAGAGGCGACGCATGTGTGGGTCCGAGTCGATCAAGTTCGTAAGACGTTAGAATTGCTTTATACTGGCACTTTCCAGGTGATTGAGCGCGACGACAAAGTTTACAAGCTGAAATTCCTAATGACAACCAAGATACTGTCTCAGTGGGGGGGGGGGGGTTGAAACCAGCGAAACTCCCACCCTGAACGATCAGCGAGATTCATTGATTCACGGAGGACATGGGAGAAAGACCTTAAATACCTCGTTTTGTGAGGAAAGAGATGAAACAAAGAACAGTAACGACAAGGATAATGAAAGGAAAGAACCTTCAGGCACCAGAAGGAGTGATAAAGAGCAAAACGCTTATACGCAATCAGGGAGACGGGTATCGTGTGCTAAAGATCAGTCATTTTTTTTTTTTAAGAAACCAGATGCATTATATAAAAGTAGGTTGATCTCAAATTATTAAATGTACACTTTAATTCCGTTACCACGGCATACATATAATAAAAAAGAAAAAGGTGGCAATAAGCCACTAGTTGGGTCACTTAAAACCAATTAATCAATTAAAAGGAGGCAGATTGTTCGCACGCCTCAATATTTTTTTTTTACATATGCATATGTAAGGTTAATGGACTTTTGCCTGCAGAACGAGTAATACACAATGTTACGTTATAGAAATTACCTAGAGGTAATATTTGAGCTGTGTAAAATATTGTAACAATTTATTAAGTGACAAAATGCTTATTCCCAAAAGAATGTATTAGAGTTACATAATAGTATTTGTATAACTCTGGTATTCTTGAAGGGGTCTTTGCAGCACTCAATTACTTGGTGAAGTAGAGCCAACAAGGAACCTCACAAATTGAGCATCCCGTTGGCCCTATGAAATCTTGAAATGGGCACACAAACAAAACAAAACAAAATAATATGCCATTTGTTAATTAAAATCAATTAATCCAAAGCAACCCATATATTTGTAAATAATGCTATACCGCTAGTCAATAATTAATGTATCAATAGAAAGCAAACAGTATATTTGTAAATAATGAAAAAAACAAGAGGCAATGAAATCGCTGTGCTCCCACGGTAAACACACAAAATTTACACATTAGAAAACAGGTGCGAGCCGATCATTTTATCCGCGCGGCGATAACGAGGACAATTGAAACAGCTTTTTATACAAATATTAAGGTTGATAGATAAGGAAGTCTGACCCACCAGTGTTGAAATGGACCCGGGAAAGACGAAATTTTATATTACTACAAAATTCGGCCTGATAGATAGAAATCAGATTTCCAAATTCGAACACTCTCTTGATGTACATACGCCTACAGTAAATACACGTACATAGCCCCTGATCAAAGAAGCTCCACCCAGCTCTTAGATTGGAGAAACGGAGCCACACCTAAAATATTTGGTTAGAATTAATAGGCTTGTAATAAACACACAATGACAGTCCGACAAAGTGATTCCGACAACCAGGTCGTCACAAAGACCGTCTCCATTAACATTAAGTAGGCCTTATCACCGGCCATGGGGTGCTTCTCTCCAAAGGCGGTTGACACAGCCATGACCAGTGATACTCGGAGAATGGAGAGGACTGGCGAATTCATCATCAAAAAAAAGAGTCCACCTTAGGCCGTCACTATACACTGAGTCTGGTAACAACGATAGCCAGTTACAAGGACGTGAGCACACTACGAACCAGGAACTCAGCGATTTCAATTGCCGGAACTGAGGTGGCTATAATAACAAGATTAAAACCTACAAAACCGTCATTTTCTTCTAATTTCCCTACCTCTGCCAAGAAATAAGCCGGTTACCGTTAACCCAGCCTACAAGTGGATAACTAGCAGACATCTGTAGCATTCATTTGGAGTCAGATCGAATTCTACGCCATAACCGACAGCAGCCTTAGCATCCAACCGAATCATACCATCCTCTCCACCTACCATAAATTGGTGGCCTACCTATATCTAATCCATCAACTTTAATTGAAACGGCAAACCCGAAACTTTCTCAAACACATAAACTTCAGCGGCCAATGTTGATGAATCCTACCACAAAAAGGAAAACTGAACCGAACCAGAGAAAGAACAAGCCTAATCGAACAAAGCCGTCCAGCGCCAATCGAAAGCTCATCCTATTTAGAACAACCCCAAAACATCACTCAGAAGAGGACCCGCCAATATTCTGAGAAATCCTTGTACTCTTCATCCACCAAAGAACCTAAATGCAGCAACAAGAAGAGCACTCGACAGGACTTTCCCAAATCATTACTATCTTTATCCACGTTGAAAAGTGGAAAAGGGATTTTTATAAAGGAGATAACCCATCTAGCAATTGAAACCTCACTTCACAGACTCTAAAATTATATAATTAACACGTTATACTTCGTATTCTTTCCAACTTATAATGAGAAACCCAACCAGTTCATAAACAAAGTTAAATTACTCGGTTTTCGACAGCAAAATGATATGGAGGCCGCACATCGCTAACCTCTGATGGCACTCCATTTCAGTACTTAACTTCCTGTCGAAACTCTTCCACTAGCACTGAAAGGTTGACTGTAATACCTTGTTACTTCTCTACCAAACATTCCTATTTAAAAAAAATCGACTATGTAGGTCACATTTATGACGCAAGTTCAACCAGTTGAATTGACTCTCTCTTACCACTCTTTTTCGAATTACAACATGGAAATTCAAGTCCACCCGTAAAAGCAAGTTCTTTGAGCAAAAACAACTTTTCCATTAAAATGTCGGAGAGGTGAATATTACCTTGGGAAAGTACTAAGCAAGGTATCACTGACACAACTCAAAAGTCAGATGAGTCTTCTTAACCGCTCTCTCACCAAATTTTATGTTTCAGCACCTAAATTTTCCCATTCCCTACCAGAGTTCTCGTCCTCCAAAACCTATACATCCTTATAGAAAATTGCGCATCATATCTGTTCGCCTATCAATACATGCTTCTCTGTCTTTTGCTGAACTCATGTCAATCCAACTAGCTAACAAGTCCATCGGCCGACTTTCGTTAAATTGCTTTACGGTGTTCTTAGAATCAAGCACTGCATTCTCACGAATAATGTCCGGCTGGGAAGACCACCTTATACATATGGGAAATTAATAAGCGAGTTCTCCCACGAAAAACAATTCAGCGGGTGTTGAATGGCACGTGGGAATTTTATGCAATAGATCAACAGATATGGAAGCAAAATAGGCAAAGCATTATCCCTTGTTCTCCTAAAGCCAACTCACTTCCAAAAATACATCAAAAGCAATTCCGGTAACACCCGATCACAAAGGAATAATATATGTTAAGCCATTGGTTACTCTCAAATCTTGCGAATCAAAAATTACATTAGTATTTAGCTATTCTCTTCAAGAAGCCAATAATTAGGAAGTAGTAGTCCTGCGATGACTGTATTAAGACACGTTGTTTTCAACCAGCTCTCGCTTTTACAATTCTTCACCACTACAAGGTACTAGACGCAACCTGAGGATTACCATTGAACACCTACTCATCCACTGACCCACTCGTTAAGCCGCTTTCAACAAATAACACAATGATAGTTTTGATGCAGTTAGACACGTTTTTATTGTTTTAACATAAATATGTGTTTACTTTGTAATATTGATCAATGTAACCACCCTGGGCGGTGAGCACGCGCTCCATGCGAGACAAGCATAAGAACATAAGAAAAGAAGGAGACTGCAAAAGACCATTCATGGCCTACACTTGGCAGCACATAGGTTGCTGACGTAGTCTTTCCTCATGCTGGTCCACATGCAGATAATGGAAGACTTCAGCTCATCGCCGTTGTTGTGACGGACTTTGCAAGCCTTGCCTCGTATGCGCCCATATGATGTACTCGAAGGGATTGAGGTCGGGCAACTGCTGCGGCCAAACCTCCATCAACCAGAAGTTCATGTTCAACCCCAACTAATCTTGCATGGTCTTGGCTGTGTGGGCCGAGGCACCGTTCTGCTGAAAGACTTAGTCCTCTTCTTCGTGATCTTTCTCACCCAGGGCAGGACTTACGTGGCCAGGATTCGCCTATAATCGGCGGCGGTAAGCCTGTAACCGGCTGCGAACCACAACGGTGGCATATTATTGCCCTTAGAAGCCACGACGCCGAGCATCATCACGGATGCCAGGTTTTGGACATGTAAAGGACCTCGGCAACGTCCTGGCCGAAGCTTACTATGCGGTTGTTTTACATGTTGATGACTGGATCAGCCGTGAACGTTTTTTCATCACAAAAAATGAGAATTAGATTGCCATGACTCTTCAAGTCGTTGAAAAAGCGACGAGGGCGTTCACAAAGTTGTTCTCGCATATGGTTGGTTAAGAAAATGCCTTTTTATGCACCTAAAGCTATTGGCATCTTCCTCCTCCTCCTCGACGGTCCTAGACACCGTGGAAACGGAGATGTTCTTTTTATTTGAGAGCACAATCATTTTGAGATTTGTAGCAGTTTCGAAGGCCTTTTCCATCGCCAAACGGTTGACAACTTGAGGTCTGCTTCAACGAGGTCTATCTTTGAGGTCTTATTCATTCTTGAGTCTCTCCGTTACTCTGTGGACGATCATCCGGGTGACGTTGAGCCGCTTAGCGATGTCAGACTTGTTGTGGCTCGCGCGCAGGGGAGCAAAAATCCCGATTCTTTTCACTTCCATCTCGACACAACTGTTCGCAATGGAAAAGACCTTTCAATGACACATGCTGAAAAAGTAGAACTTTAAGTTTGTGTGATGGAACTTTTCCTATTACACTCATAAACCTCTGAAAAATTAAAAAACCCTGATTGTAACAGAAATTTTTTAAAAAACGTACATTGAATCCGACACTTGGGGCCAAACCAAACTCTCCAAATCGTTCTCTCCATCTCTCCAAAGTGCCTCTTCCTCGAAAACTTAATAATTAAATTCCTCAAAAGCACAAACATATATAACCAAATTTTGAATACAAAGGAAAATCAGACATGCAGTAAAAATACCTAGCCTGAATATACCCTAGAATGGGCGAAAACATTATCGAAATCAAAAAGCTGTTTGGATTCTGAGATATGTTTGTAAATACAACTGTTGGAATTTTCCTTGTTTATGCCATATTTATGTTGATACATATGTCTATCAATATCAATTGTCTTTCTGACATACGATATTAGACATATGTTTTGAGAGAACGTCGATGTAAATAGACGTATCAACTCTGTACTCATTAAAAGAGTGCAGTATGTTGATCTTCGCACGCTTTGGGAAGCTCATTACATCAACAAAAATGGCACTATAAACGAATACAAAGGCATTTTTTATTTTGACCCTTTGATCTAAGAGTATCTTCGAAAGTGTTTACGACCGCAAGTCCCGAATGTTCAAAGTTTGGATGTTCGCGTAGTGTAGCATTAATCTTTTCTGACTTTTAATCTTGTTCTGAAAGCGGCGAGACGTTTAATCACGAAAGCTAGAATTTATACTTCATTTGCAGATTAAATTTCTTTACATTTTTATTGGATCTTGTCAATCACAATATCCTTATGGTGATGCTTTTTGAGTTAGAAATTGGAAGATCGATACTCTCCTGGATTAGTGAATTCTTTAATGGCATGTTGAAAGTAGTTGTTGGCGGTTCAAAAAGTGCTCCAGCCGATGTGCGTATCGGTGTTCCTCAGGGGTCTATTTTTGGACCCACATGGGTTCTTATCTATGTATATAAACTTTGTGAGTGATGGACTTCGCTGTAAGTATAAGATATTTGTCTACCATGCAACTATATATTGATCTATAGTGACCAAAGCAAAATTCCTGGGGCTTTAAGATTAGCATTTACAAGAGTGGGGTTCTTAGATTCTGCTGTGGCCCTGTTGTCCTGAAACACAGCAGGACCATACATTAACTATCACATGAATGGACATACTCGTAAAAAAGGATTTGTTGAATCTGTCTCTGACTTGGGGCTAATGGTTGATTCTTCACTCAAGTTCCGCCTACATATTAGCAATACTACCAACGATGCTTACGACATTGCATCTAACTTACTATCTGGCGCATATTCACCCAGTAAATGAATTTTCTTCAGTTGTGTGACAGAATGGGTATTAAAGGGACATCAGCTTGTCTGTGGAAGAAACATAAGTCGAATTTCACCACTTGGAGTACAATGTTCGCTTTGCCACACTTGACCTATATTCCGTGCGGAGTAGGATGCTTAGAGCACTTCCCTATACATAGAGCTAAGAGGGTAAAGAACATCCAAAACCTAGCTAGAAAACTTCCCCAAAGAGACACTGTTATTTCTGCTTTCCCGACCTCAGTAGCAAACCGATAAGAGAAAGAAAGTCGATTGCGGTTAGTTTGGAAATAATTAATACCTCTCCAGAACGACTTGAAGATATGATTGGTTTCCTCAGGACCTCCGTTCACTCAAATTCTACCTACATATTCGCATTACTGTCAACGAAACTGGCAGTATAGTGAAAAGGAAAGAACAAGAAGTTTGACATTTGAATGAATACATTCGGCAAAAAAAACTGAAACTCCCTATTCGAACGGTGGCAGCAAGATCAGTTTTCCAGAAAGCGGGAAAAGTAGAAGGAATTAACGGTTTGATTTCTCGAAGCGTTCTGATTTTAAGAGTGAAAACGGCTCCTCTCTGAAGTGAAGAAAGTGGACCCATGCGGCGCCCCTCCCACCCGCAGAGAAGGATGGAGCATCGTAAGTTTTGGATAAAAGGGAGGGGGGAACACCATAATCCACAGGTCTAAAGGCCCATCAACGTCAGTAGGCACATCTGACAAAATTTGACAATGTTATAAATCGGCGGTCAACTGCTCAGGGTAATTAGATGAAAACCTGAAGAAAGGTACGTTAAAATAGACATAGAAAGTGAGGTGGACGAAGAAACGAAGAATGACAATCTAGAAAATATAGTTATAACAGCACTTTTAAACCACTACCAGAGAGGTAGATCTAAAACTTTGCTAGAAAGGCACATCAAAAAGAATTCCAGACAGATACGTCAAAAAGTTGGTCAGAGAGCAACATCTCAACCCTCAATTATGATTTAAATATAACTCAGTTTGTACACGACTTTACCCAGAGAAATCGAATACATATGAGACAATTATTACAAATGACGACCTCAAAAGTACATACAACCCCTTTGCACCGATGAGTCAATGGGTGATTAAAGTTTCATTGGCATCAGAAACGCTTCCAAAATAATAATCATATTCATAATCAGTTGACCAAAACAATCAAAACTAAAACGGCTAAAGTTGAAGGATAAAGCGACAGCGACAATTTACAAAACAAAAACAACCGCAATAAATACAAATTTTTCACGAGAAATGATTTTAAAAAGCAGTTATTATTTTTCATATGGTTCTACCATTAATTGGTAATCATAATAATTGTATTGTATATATATATATATATATATATATATATATATATATATATATATATGCATATAATATATATAATATATATATATATATATATATATATATATATATATATATATATATATATATATATATATATATATATATATATATGACCACTATAGAAGGCCACTTAGAGCGACCTTGAAGGAATACATGGTCACCATTTGGTGTAACTTGACTCGGGGAGTAACGTAAACTACTCAGATTTGTCAAAAGTGGCGCTACTTAGTTGTTAGGTAAGGTTAGTTCATATTTTTACCGTTCCTAGGTTTTTTATAACATAATCGCAGCTATGAATTGCAATTAAGGCATCAACATTGCCCGTGAAAAAATTAAAGTTTGCCAAACAAATTAAGCGAATCCAATGTTTAAAAAAACGCGATAATACATATTATCAGCATGCCTGAGACTCGAATAATTTAAATATTTAGTTAAAACTCGCGCTCATCTGTTTGAGGCGCACTTTAAAGTCTGTGGCTGCCACCCGCGTACTCACGTTTGCCTGCCCGCCCGTCTGCTTGCCCGCCTGCTTGCTCGCCTGCTCACTCCTCCCTTCCTCGTCCTGCCGCACTAATGTAATGTAAAAATCGTTCTCTGTTAGTCTTTCATGATACACTAATCCATTACTTAAAATTAAAATAAACCATATATTTTATGCATACCAACTTTTAATTGCGTAATTTGACTCAAGCAGAGAATTTAATTTGTTCAAGATAGTTTTTATGCCCGGACAACGACGGGTATCTTTGCTAGTGTGTATATATATATATATATATATATATATATATATATATATATATATATATATATATATATATATATATATATATATATAATATATATATATATATATATATATATATATATATATATATATATATATATATTCAATAATCCATTTGAAATAAGAATGATACACAAGAATTTTCTTCATTGAAAGAGAAAGACAAAACAAAGATATTACATAGATTAAGAAAGAAGAGAGGGAGATAGCAAACGGAATAAAGTATTTTACCCCTTTAATGAAGCTGACCAAATGAGGACGCAGGCGTATATCTTATCACCTGCCAAAATTGCAATTGTCATATATTGAAGAGTCTGGTCACTTTAGTAGGAGGATAAAAGAACATCGAACAGACATAAGAAGAGGTGCAATTTCGTAAAGCCAATTTGCGCCAATGCAAAATTTAGACCACATAATTGAATTCAACCAAGCAAAGATTATTTATAAATCAAACAATTATATTGAGAGGAGAATTGCAGAATCAATCATCTTTAACAAAGTCGATAATTTTAATTTATTATAAATTCAACAAATACATCTCGAATAATGTTGCCAAACTCATCTATAAACCACCGGAACCAGCTCTTCACGGGGATTAGAAATTTGCCCCCGGGTCCACGCAAATATTTATGTTTTCCAGATTGTCTCCTCGGTTTTCATTTTATTTAGTCTTGCGTTCGCTCTTTATACTGGAGTCGCTTGCTCTGCCTTTCATTAAACAGCTGGCAATGGCATTATGATGCCGAAACTAAATGTTGTTTTTTTTTAAATAAATTAGATTCAAATATAGTGGTTTATTATTTTTTTGCACTGTATATATATTTAAATGCCCAAGGAAATGAAAATTGGTAACACAACCAGGAAAAACGCTAAGGAGAATATTACATGAACCAATGAAAGTCTAAGAAGGAAAATGGGAGGTATGAAAATGAATAAAGGAGTTGGATTGGAACCTGTGTCAGCAAGCGCTCATCGCTTATATGACCACGACGCTGATCGTTAGAGCTACCATCCTCACCCCCCCTCTCCAAAGGTTCATTCAAGAAGCCTTTTAAATAACGATGTGTAGGATTTTATTCAGTGAGAGACAAGAAAAGTATTTTCAAGTAGGAGGAGCCACGGTCTTTTTTGTTTGTAATAATTTAAAATCGCATGACACGTGATATATAGATGTATTTAAAGGCCCAAAGAAATGAAAATTGGTAAGACAACCCGGGAAAACGCTAAGGAGAATATTACGTGAACCAATGAAAGCTTAAGACCAAACACGGATCATACAGAAAAGAGAATGCAGAGAATTTCCTCTTCATTTATTGGACCTGAACAACGTTTTGAACCGCCCCCTCATCTTCTGCTTCTATATTAAAAGACCTTAAGGGAATATATAATTTACAATTAATTAAAATATCAAAATTAATTAGAATAGTAAAAAACGTCAGGGGATACAAAGAGAACCATCAAAACATTCATCCATGTTGATCGGACTCCAGAGAGAATTGTTGAAAAGGGATTGAAGTAGGTAGAAGTAAGATTGTGTTAGTTGTTGAGATATATCATGAGCAAGGGAGATGGAAAAGAGTCGCAATTAAGAGGAAGGGCACAGGTTTTAATATAGGGGGATTCTAGAATTCTCAAACTTTGTTCATTCTTATCCTGACCTATTATTTTAGAAACTATTGAGAGCTATGTCAGCGTTGCAATTAATTTCATGTATTCTAATAGGGCAAGCACCTCTAAGTGGGTGTCCGGTACGAAGGTTCATGCCCATGTGCGAGGAAAACCTTACTCTCAGGGAGCGAAACGTGCTGCCTATGTATGTGCTTTGATACATCTAATATATATATATATATATATATATATATATATATATATATATATATATATATATATATATATATATATATATATATATATATATATATATATATATATATATATATATATATATATATATATATATATATATATATATATATATATATATATATATATATATATATATATATATATATATATATATATATATATTCGCCGCGTGTTAACCTCAACTCTTCTTTTTCCTTTGAATTCTCTATTAATTTCTCGCTGCCTCGGTGTGCATGGTTCGAATCCCACCCATGTAACGAATTTTTGCGAATTAGGAAATAACATTTCCGAAGAAAAATTATATATATAACCGGTTATTTGGGGGGTTTATGCTCACCTTCGAATTTTTGGATTATATATATATATATATATATATATATATATATATATATATATATATATATATATAACAATTGTTTTTTTAACGTAGACGATGGTTTTTCTTAGGCAAATTAAAATAAAAACCTTTTCATGAGGTTTTGGGGGTAGGCTATTGCAATTGCATCATATTGTATTATATATCATTTTAAGATAATTTCGAAATTGGGGCTTCGCACCCCATCCCCCACACACCTCACAATTAAAAAAAAAACCTTGTAATATTCCTAATTCAAAAGCGTTCCTTGACTTCAGAGATATAAGCCTCACCCCTGAATGCTATTTAAATCAATCATATTTTCTTTAAAATTGATTAATATGAAATTTCGATATCATATTTTAATTCAGAAAAAAATCCTTTCAAAATGATATATAACACAATATGATGCGATTAACATTAACACTATGGCTCCCAAGATGGCGACCAATATATTTTTTTATCACAGGAACATAATTAGAAATTTGCCGACATTAAGTGTTATTTGCATATTTTTGTAAAAATAGAGATATTTTTAACAAAGTCCGCCCAATTTCGAGGGGGGGCATAACCCCAAATTAACCATATATATATATATATATATATATATATATATATATATATATATATATATATATATATATATATATATATATATATATATAAAGGGTGTTCCAATAACTTGGACCGATTTTAAATGTGAGTTAAGTTTAAGCGTCTAATCATTTTTTTTTTCAGATTTAACAACTTCAATCTTTGGCAATTTCAACCATGGAAAGATTAACAATCGAACAACGTGTTAAAGTTATCGAAGACTATTACGAAAATAGACGTTCAAACAGAAACGCATTTCGGGCACTTCGCGATTGTTTTGGTCAATATAATCGACTAACCGAGAGTACAATTGGGAAAATTGTTCTTAAATTCAAACAAACGGGGTCGGTGGCAGATATGAAAATGCCATTGCGTGCTCGTTTACGCCGTTCAGCTGAAAACATTGCTGCAGTAGCGAGAATGTGTCCGAAGATACAAACACCTCTACTCGTCATCGCGCGCAGGAATTGAATCTCTCCACAACAACGTTACATCAAATTTTGACAAAAGATTTGTCTCTACATGCTTACAAAATTCAATTGAAACAAGAACTGGAGACTGCTGACCATTTGAAGCGCCGCACATTCGTCAATCGGGTGCACGAGCAAAGACAAGCCGATGATGATTTTTCGCAAAAAAATCATCTCTAGTGATGAAGCCCATTTTCATCTTGGTGGATTCGTTAATAAGCAGAATTGTCGCATTTGGGCTGATGAAAATCCCAGGAAGATTTTTGAAAAGCCACTGCATCCACAAAAGGTCACTGTTTGATGTGCATTTTTTGCTAGCGGAATCATTGGGCCGTATTTCTTCGAAAATGATGCCGGGAATTCTGTTACCGTGACAGGCGAGAGATACCGTGCCATGATAACCAACTTTTTATGGCTTGAATTTAATTCTATGGATGTCGAAGATTTGTGGTTTTAACAGGACGGTGCTAAATGCCACAGAGTCATTGTAACAATGGCTTTATTGAATGAGAAGTTCCCAGATTGCATCATCTCTCGAAACAGCGAGGTCAATTGGCCACCAAGATCGTGTAACTTGACGCCTTTAGATTTCTTCCTTTGGGGTCATCTCAAAAGTAATGTCTATGCCAACAAGCCAACAACATTTCAACAGCTGAAGGATGAGATAATAAGGCATATTGGTGAGATCGAGGAGTAACTATGCAGAGACGTCATCAAAAATTTTGACAATCGAGTGGAGGTGTGCCGCCGAAGCCTTGGCGGACATTTAGGCGATATTTTTTTCACACATAATTGCCATAACTCAAATAACATGATCCAATAGTGAAATCAATAAATTTTCACCAATAACACTGTTTTATTTACTGCTAAATTCGATCCGTCTCAATGGAACACCTTATATATATATATATATATATATATATATATATATATATATATATATATATATATATATATATATATATATATGAATATGTACATGTACCACGGAAGGAAACTAAATAAAAAGCGGATTGGAGTTGGAGTTGACATTTTCAAACTCATTGAGTTTGAAAATGTCGAATAGACGAAAGTAACAACTCCAATCCGCTTTTTATTCAGTTTCCTTCCGTGGTACATATTCATATTTATAGTTATCACGCGCTAACTTCCGTGATATTTCCAATATATATATATATATATATATATATATATATATATATATATATATATATATATATATATATATATATATATATAAAGAAAGAGCAAATACAAGTTCCGCGGGTGGTAACAACCATCACAGGGCTTTCACCATATTTATTTTTCTGCTTTTTTAAAACCATTTTGAAGACAGAAAGGAAGATGCAGAAACATTGTATGGCAGACTATATAACAAAATAGCACAAAAGAAAGAGAAATGTAAGAGAAAGTGACTTTGGAAGAACACTTAGGATCAAAGAGAGAAAAGGGTGGCACAATAAAAGCAATCCCGGCCAGGAATTTCAATCTTTTTCCCCTGGTGTTATTTCTGTCTTCTCAGTAAGGATTGCCTTCAATGTGCCGCCCTTTTCTCTCTTTGATCTTAAGTTTTCTTCCAATGTCACTTTCTTTTACCCTAAAAAAACTCCTGTTTATATATATATATATATATATATATATATATATATATATATATATATATATATATATATATATATATATATATATATATATATATATATATATATATAAGTCAAAAGAGCGAGTAATTGGCGGAAGTGAGAGGCGCCGCCGAGGTATGGACAGCCTCACAACTGTTCATCTTAGCGGTGTCGGCTAACAAGAGCATAGCGGCTGAAATCGCCAAGAAAAGCCAAAGGAAATAACGATATAAAATACAAAGACAAACAAACAGAATAATAAAAAACAACTAAAAACAACGATAATAAGAACAATGAAACAAAAACTATAAATCAACATCAACAATGACAATAACAACAAAAACGTACAATATTCTTAAAAATTCAAAAATAAATACTCGGGTAACCCCAGGGACCTTGCCGACGCCCCCTCCCTCTTCCAGGTGAGCCACCATTAATTTAAAAGGAATTCAAATTTAGGATTCCCACAGTCCCCTCCACAGCTTACGTAATGACCCCCACCCCACCCCCAAGCACCAGGGACAAGTGATTGCGACCCCGCCTCTCGCAGTTCCGGGACCGACCGATACCACGCACGAAACTTAGCCCCCCCTCCCGTCCATCCTCCCTACCAGACTAAGCAGACCTTCAAGAAGAATGGAGCTGAGAACACCATGCAATGTTTGACATCCTTAAATGCTGGGGACAGAAGGGCGCACTATAAACTTCCAAGAACAAGTTCGGACCCAGAGAAAATGCACTGATAAGTACGAACTTTAAATCAGACGAACTCCTACTCCGGGGTCAATAACCCCAACCTGCTTTTCCGTCGGGTCTCGAATCCAAAGTTCACCGCCATTTTTTTTAATGGATTTAACGACCTCTTTGGATTATGCAAGTGAGTTCACTCCATCGATGACCCGCTAGTCCGAAATAGCGGCAATCACTACCCTGTCGCACAATTCACTCTTCAAACTTTTACATTTATCTTTTGAACGCTCTCTCACGCACACATAAACAACTTTACGTCCATAACTTTTAAATTCAAAAGCGAATCCAAATTTTACCCCCATCCACTCCCCCCAAAATATATATCCCCCGCAAAGAACCCCAGTTTCTGAGATGAAAAGACACAAGTTCGAATTCCAATGGAAAGCTTTGGTGCCAAATCGAAAGGTGCGTTGGGCTTAAAATGGCGGGAAAATCTATGGACGGTCACTGCAGATCGTGACGTGGTTCTTGTAATGGAATCCTGTGTTCCGGACACATAACCAGGTAATTTAGTATTTCGTCGCATAATTTGTTTAAAAAGCGCAAACTAACGAGGAAATCTCTGCCCAGAAATTTAAAAGCTAGTAGAAACATGAGAAGATAAAATCAGAAGAGTGCGCAACTCTCCGAAACTTCGCCAACTTTAAATATTAAGCAGAGCAATTTGGATAAGGAGTCCAGGAGGGTACAAATGATATTTACGTATGATATTTTGTTTTTATTTTTTTTAAAAGCCAAAATCAACGGAGAGTTTTAAGAGAGGCGAAGAAAAATGCGTAAAAGTCCAAGGGGACCGATAGCAAGAGAAGCTTCCCCTCGCGAATCATTTCCTGCCAAAGTAAACGGAACTCATAAATACAAAGAGTGGGAGGCTAATATAAAAATTATATTTTAAAAATATTTCTTAATTTTAGTTCCATTTCGACGTGTTTCATTTTTGGCGTTTATAAGTGAGGCAGGAAGGTCCATTAAGACGAAGATCCACCATTACCCAACCCCTCCACAAAATGAATGGATAATGGCTGCAGAATTTCAGATTTATGTGTTGGGCTCTTTTTCTCGGACGGATTTGCTTCTCTGAGAACTAACCCTCAACCCGAGGGGTTTAGTAATGCACAAATAAACAATTAAATCCTTCGGAAAAGATATGTATTTACTGAAAATCTGTGCGGGTTGGGGCGGTGATGACCTACCAGCGAAGCCACCCTACCCAAAAGACACTTCCCTCATCATAACAGATAAGGCACATAATCCCTCCCTCCTGAGTAAGAGAGAGTAAATAGCTGCTAAATAGGAGGACATCAATTTCAAACGATGAATCTCGATTACCACGAACCAAGAATAAAGGAACTCGCAATGTAAAATTCCTGCTAAGACGAGGTGGGATCGTAGTTTTGAAAGAATTTCAGCTTTATTAAAATACAGTGTCTCGAAGAGTTTGCTAGATAGCAACCCACTTGACAAAATGGGATACATTTTCACATCTTCGGTGGCTTTGGTCATCTCCTTACGATCTCTGCCTCCCTCTTAGTTGCGCCTTTGCGTGGTGTTTGATACTCTGCTTGATAGAACGGAGGCACGAGAATAATAAGCAAATCTTGAGGTGTTATTTGTGCAGTGGGAGGGGGCATCGTGATCGCCATTCGTTCGTAAGTCGCGGCCAGGATGGATCTATACACGGCTACCACTACCAATTAGTTCCTTAACACTTCCTTGAAACATTGCCTGAAGCTCGTGCAGGAGTTGGGACGAGCTACAATGAATCGGGGCCGGCTGGCATCGCATTCTACTAATGCCATCACAACAGACAGAACCTTAGGGCGAGTGTACGCAGCTGCGACCATTTGACTAACCATTTGCGAGCACACTACCATCCCGAGTGCATGAAAGGTCTCTTGGAAGCGAGATACCACCCATGTATCTAGAATATGGCAGATTTAGTTGAAGTCTTGAAGTCTTGGAGTAACGAAAAGGTTGAGCTTTTCGCAATGAATACGGTAGAACAGAAACCGCGTCAAACGTGTCACCTCTACGTCTGCCAAACCCTCTAAACACGGTCGTGAGTCCAATATGACGACAGTTTTATACCTGTCAAGATCTTTTTAGAAAAAATCACGAATTTGTCCTTGGAACAGCTCTACTGTTTGATTCTAGGAGCGCAGTAGCTTCACAACGGGGCTATAGCCAGACTCGGTGGACAGAGAAGTGAGCTCAATTACAGAAATTGAGCGGCGATCTTCTTCGAACATAGTTCCTAGATGCACGGACTCTTCTGGCTCTATCTAGGTATCGCGGATGTCTAAGGGAAGTTCTCTGACAATGTCGCTGTTTGGAGCCAAAACGAGAGCAAAGCTACCTGCTAGAACTTGTTTTGGTAGTAGCGCAATCTGTTCGTCCAACACATAGCCTAATAAAAGTACACCCAAATCGTAGAATTGTTGCGAAGCAGATATGAAAGATACGTCACTTAGGAATGGTTTCTGCACTTAGTAAATATCAGAACTTTGCCCCATCAAGTATTCATCGTGAATTCGTTCATTTTCTGATTATGCATAATGGTGTTCATCTTTTTATGTCTTATTTGTGAATTCCGAACGCCATGCATAAGGACGAAGCATGTTACAAATAACAGCAACTGAACCCGGCGCAACGGCGTTTTGAGCCTAAAGCTTGTCCATAGTTTCCATGATGGAGATAACCAGGTCATCTGGCTGCCAGAATATCATGCACTCAATATCCTATTTTGTGTCTCGTGCGAATACACTGACAATAACTTTCAACTGTGGCAGGACACTCTTCACGGCATTTGTAATAGCAAAGACCATTTTATCTTGTCGCTCTTAATCCTCCGCCTTACGATCAACGGTCACGATCAAGGCATCAAGGGGACGAACCTCTTTGGTGAACAAATCCGTGACGTTGGAAATATTCCATACAGAGCCGATGCTGTAACGAACGTTCCAAAATTGGCCTATAATGTCAACCATCTCGAAACTGGGAGGCTCGTCGGCAAAAATGACAACATCAATGTAGTTCTCTGAGTGTGGTTTGTGAAGGACGGCCAGTAGTAACTCGTGGATGGTCTCTACCGACAGTATTCCCGTTATAACTACTCTCGGAGCTAGAGTGCGTTTTTTGCGCGAGTATTTTAACTGCTTAATTGCATTCACAATAAAGCTAAAAATAGCGACGATCTTTGAGGCAAAATATCCCCAAAACAGAATGACGGATAATGCAACGAGAAGTTTGCCTGCAAACGTCCTCATGGTTACATCTCCATAACCTACACCGCACAAAGTGATCACAGTGAAATACATGTAGGTCCAGAAGCTGACGGAGAGGCTTCCACTATTATGATCATTGGCACTCTTTGACATCTCCTCGCCAGAGTATATGAGACCGGCCAAGAAGAAGAGGCCTACGTTGCACCGAATAATGAACACGACTCCATTTGCCTGCTTCTCTGGAAACAGCATACAGCACAGAAAGGTTAGGGCTGTTTTAAATTGAAAATCTAGACACCTGTGAATCATGATGAAGTGGAAAGGATTCATGTATTACTCCGTAACGATAGTAGTGACGCTGTGAGCAAACATCCACCCGTCCCGAATATTTGCGAGAGCACTAGGCTGAAACCGATTAGCCGCCCAAATCACGTGACATTGAATAAAAAAATATATGTTGACAAAAATAATCATCCATTGATAGACGGATGTAGTGGTGGTAAAGTCCAGAATCCAGATGCCCCAATCCAAGCACTCGTGTTTTAGTGCACTCATTAAAAGAAGGTGCAAAACGACCCCGAGGAACGCGAGAAAAACATTGAGGATTTTGACGGCCAGTGAGTTGCAAAACCTTTGGCGAACCCTTGAACCGAAGCAAGAAAGTTCGTAGAATGAATAACAAGAACAGTGAACAGATGCCGGAGGAAAATCCGATAGTGAAGAACAGAGCAGGAGAAATCCCTGATTCACCACAGAATCTCATTCTTTTTTACACAATACGTCATGTAGGAGGCAACATTCAGTAACATGCTCAAATGCCTTCAAGGACACATTCAAGATTGTCTTCTCGAGCGCCAGTTCCTTAGATGAAGCTCCATTCGTTCACCGTAGGAAAGTTTTTTCCCAGCTATAAGATTTCTGCGAATCGTGAACCTCAGCAGGTTTTTTCCCCTCTCTTGAAGCAAAACTGCCTTGTACTCGGAGAGTTCATCGCAATCAGACTGACAGCATTGGGAAATTCCCACGATTTGTGTCCTTTAGGGATCTTCAGCAAAAAAAGGTTAAATCGACAAGAGGGAGTTGGTGGTGTATGAAAACGTTCGAAGACTTTGGCAATGGACCTTGTCCGCTGATTTTTCACTTTTAGAACAGCATCGAACTTGACTTATTTTAAATGAGGTTTTATAAATTCCAACAGGAGCAGCTTGTGGCCTACGGCCTATCCGGTTCTTGAAACAGCCTTTTGGTCTAATTTTTTAAAAAAAGTTTCCAGCACATATCTCATAATAATTTTTCTAATGATCTATTTTTTCACATCGATGCTTATTTTCTAGGCCTAAAGGCCCTAGAAACTTTTACCGGAATTCCCTTTAAATAGACCCAAAACAATCCTCAGGATTCATTTTTTCTCCATCTAAATTTTCTCTAATAATTTCATTTTGCTTTACTCTTTTTAAAGGACAGTAAGTAGTTCCTTCTGATAAAGATTAAAATTTAAAATCTATTTTAAAAATACAGCCATGTCTAAATTTTAATAAACTTTCTGAACTTCACCATTTGTACTTCTTTTTTTTAATCCAAATAATTCGATAATTATATTTATTTCTTATGAACTTCACTATTTTGTTTTTTCAAACTCTAAAAATATCTATTACTATTAATTATTCAAAACCTTAAAAATATCCCCTTCTTATAATATCGTGTTACCAGGCAATGGCTTCGCCACTCCCCGAGCTTGCGCTTCGCTACTAAGAATAAAATTTAAAATATAAAAAAAAGCAGCCATGGTTAAATTTTTATAAATTTTCTGAACTTCGCCAATTATAATAATTTTAAAAATGAACTCTAAACTATTTCTCCCCTTTGTAATTCTTTGGGTTTTAAAAAATTCGCAAAATGTCGATACTTATATTTATTTCTGAACTTCACCATTTTGTTTTTTGATATTATAAAAGAATTATCAGAAATAACTTTGATAAAAAAAACGTCATAACCAAACTAAGATGAAATTATTATTCAAATACACAAAAAAATCCTCCTCTTAAGTTATAGAGTTAGTGATGATGATGATGATGATGATGATGATGATGATCAATGGTTTTCCGTACAGATTTTTTTTGCCTCCCCGAAGGTTTTCCGCCTGCGTCTGTGCGTTAAATAGTACACTGAGATGACCTTTTCGAATTTTCTCCTCAAAAGTGGTCCTAAAGGAGTTAAAATAACAATAAACTTATCATACATGTAAAAGCGTTCCTATTTCCCCAGCTGCCTATGTATGGTTCTCTATTTACCTACCTATTATACCACTTCACGACCACTCTATCTATATAGACCTTGTAATAATCTAGCTATATATATATATATATATATATATATATATATATATATATATATATATATATATATATATATATATGTGTGTGTGTGTGTGTGTGTGTTTGTATTGTTGTTGTTGTTTTAGGGGACTTTTTAATTACCTTATTGTTGAGAAAGTGTCACAGCGTTTAATCCGTTTTAAGGAGAGAGTCCGTTAAACACGTAAAGGATCCATTGAAACACCAGAATTATCCAAAAATAAATATATATTTTAAATTTATCAATTAAATAAACAAAAAAACAGTACAAATATTTATATTCACCTAATAAGTTTAACGAGGATAAACATACTTGAAACCGGGCCTATTACAGAATCTATTCCTGTCCAAATCAAAAATAGGCTTCAAGTAAACAAACCAATTGCCGATTAGTTATTTTATAATGACCCTTTTAGATTAGTATTAAGCAACAATTTAAGCTTCACTCGTCTAACGGTAAAGATGCCTGGGTTCACTAAAACTTGTTTCTACTTCAGTTAATTTGAGTACCGTAATAAACTCATACTAAAGCAATACGAATATAAATGGTCATTATAACTTACATGAAAGAAAGGATCAGAGGTTGCCGGATGTCACTAGATGGCTTTTCTCGCGCTTCGGTCGGTTGGAGCAGCCGATGGTAGATTTTCCTCGAGATGGGGGGGAGGTAGGGGAATCCGATATCTAATTCTTCGGTTTACGTAAAAACGCGGAGAGAGAAGTTGTACTCTCAGGCTCAAGGAATGCACTTCTGGAACTAGTTTGGGTTTGAAGTTTTCCATACCATCTTCAGTCGGTAACTGAGAGAAATTGACAAATAAAACAGAAATACTAAAATATACAGAAACCGGTAACTGGCATTAATCAGGTGCATTAGTTTTAGGTGATTAATAATATTTTTAAAAGGAGGTCTGATACTTATCGGCTACATTTGTGTTGCCCTTCTGACAGATTAAAGTTTGGGATTACTTTGATTAATATAAATTCGATAATTTTTCTTTTATTAAAATTGTTACATTGGTCAATTAATTGGGCACTAAGGACATCAATTATGTGGTTGGTGTTTTCCACATGGGTGAAAATAGTAGAAGCATCGCTTGCTCTACGAATAACCCCCTTATGTTCATAAATACGTTTATTTAATGACCCCCGGTCTCTCCCACATATATATGTGTGTGTGTGTGATGTGCGTGTGCGTATGTTAAAAAAACAATTGTTTTTTAATGTAGACAATATTCTTTCTTGGCCAAATTAAAAAAAGTGCTTGGTAAGGGGATGGGGTAGACTATTGCAATTGCATCATATTGTATTATATAGCATTTTTAAGATAATTTAGAAACGGTGGGCTTAGCCCACATAGCCCACACTTAATTGGGGGGGGGAGTGTACCTCACACCGGCAATTAAAAAAACTCGTAATATTCCTAATTCGGAAGCCTAACCTTAGATTTAAATCCAAATGGCGATTGCAAATGTCGTTAGGACTCTAGTTTTGAAACTGTGTTGCTTGGCAAGTTGCCCCGTCCCCTAATGATATTTAAATCAATGATATTTTCTTTAAAATTGGTTATAATTAAAACTACGTATTATATTTTAATTCGTAAAAATCTCTGCCAAATGATATATAATACACGATGGTGTGATTCTTATTAACAACATGGATGTCGTGGTATGACATTACAAAATATCACTACCATATTATATCTATGGGGGAGGGACCAAGAACTTAAAGGCGAACCGACAAGGTACGGAACGCCACGAGTTTTGACGCGCGGAACAGCGAGAAAGAGTGCAACGAGGTCAGGCAAAATTTTGGCAATGGTTATTTAAAGAGGGATGTACAAAAATATAATTTTATTTACATAAAATAAGAGAATAAATAGGAAAAATTAAATTGGTAAATGAGGGGGGAATTGCAGAGTTATGCGTCAGACTCTGAAGTTAAAAATTAATGTATTACAGGAGGAGACTATTCAAATGGGGAGGATTAACTCAATTATGTTGCTGAAGGGGAAGAGGGGTTGGCTTACGGAGGATTCCGGGTGAGACGTCAGGGTAAGGCTTCACCGATGTCTTCTGCAGGCAATAAACGTGATGGCGATGGCGCTCGGAGCTTCTGAGCGGGAAGTTGTGATGACGGTTCTCCAAAAGGGGGGGAGGAGGTGCGGTAACGTCCGGTCCAGGGAAGAGTATTTCGGCCACCCGAAAACGAGGGGCGAACGAGGAGGGCTTCGACAGGAGTTGCTGAGTGGAGTCGGAAAAAATCCCTCGGTGGCGATCGTCAAATGGAATTACCTCACTGGCTGGGGCTAATTCCAAGACACAAAAAGTTCAGCCGTCACTTTGCTTTGTTGTTAGCACCTGACTTGGAACTAGGGGAATCTTCTTGGGTCCGCGCGAGACTTCTCTACTTTGTGTCTCCCACATGGAAGACGAGCCCTATATATATCCGATGCTCTCCCCGCGGAGGTGGGGGAAACAGCACTACTCTGGAATGGCCTCGAATCTTCACGCCGAGGCGATTCTAACCCGCGTAAAGGTGGTCCGTGGTAGACGCGGTTCGAGGTTCCCGCTTGTGGAGGGGGGGGGGGGGCTTACCAATTTGAGTCAAACCAAATTCTAGAATCTTCTCCAGCGCAAGGACTTCACTTCCGTGCTGGAAAAGAAATCCCACGTGGAATTCCCCAACAATGGAGCTAGGTGTTTTGGAGTTAGACTAGACTGGGCCTTGAACGAGTGAAATTACTGCCGATTCATGTAGGTAAACAATTATAACGTCTTAATTAGAAAAGACATATTTTTAATTATGTACAGAATTGTAGAATCTTAATTATAAAAAAATATTTTAAGTGTTTTGAAAAAATAAAATACTAAACTACATAAGCCCCTACGGAACCGATTCTTTCGATGGCTTGTAACAATATATAACTGACAAGATAGCGAAAATGGCGGCCAATATATTTTTTGCCATAACCTCTTAATTAGAAATTTGTCCAAATTAAGTAGTGAAAATGCTTAGGCGCATAGTAAATATTTGCATATTTTTTGTTAAATAGAGATATTTATAACAAGGCGCCCACAAAATTCGCGGGTGAGAAAAAAAACAAATTAACCTTATATATATATATATATATATATATATATATATATATATATATATATATATATATATATATATATATATATATATGAACTATTGAGCTTCTTCCAAATCGGAGTTTCATTATGAAGGTGAAAACCAAGCACGCTATTGATAAAAGCATCTTTGTCTCAATAACTGTCCCATTGAATATAAACCTATCTATTACCGACGTTATGTCGATGATACATTTGTATTAATGAAACCAAGACAACAGGCTGAACAATTCCTTAAATATGTACTTGAACTCTACACCTAAAAATATAAATTATACAATGGAGATCGAGAAAAATAGTAGATTTCCATTTTTGGATATAGATATTAAACGTTCAGGAACAAAGTAGGAAACTTCAGTCTATAGGAAGCCTGCATTTACATGTCTAGGCACAAGCTTCTTTAGTTTCTTGCCAGAAAACCTTAAGTTGTCCTCGATAAAAACTCTTACTCATCGAGCCTACAATATATGTTCTCCATATAGACTGCTGCTTTTAGAATTCTCTTTTCTAAAGCTTTCTCTGAAAATAAAAGCGGATTCTATGTATATAATTGTGAGAATTATAAATTATTTTTGAATTATTAATGTCAATTGAATGGTTTTCATTTGACATGTGTAGGAACAGGATAGATGATAGGCTTCCAGGGCACATGTCGCATTTTTGTTCCTTCACTCTCTTGGAGAATCTGCTGCTTTCGTCAATGTATACTTGAACGCAAAATTGCATGGAATATAATAAAACTCCTGTTCTTTATCAGTGGATCTAATTTTAGACAGACTATTTCGGATCGTTTTTTCGTATTGGAAGGCAACATTGATATTGTTGGCCCGTGCCAACTTTTTAAAATTAATTAATTGGGGCGAGTATTGAAATGTAATGTAGTAATTGTCACATACATTTTCCTTAAGATTAGATGGTGATTAAAAGTTGGTTCTGGCTTTATAATGACATTTTTCTATAGAAAAAAGGGATACTGCAGCTCAATGAATGCTTGGATGATCGTGTTAATTTCATCCTGCAAGAAACAAAGATCACATATGCGATATGCTCTCAGGAACAGGAAAGAAACTACGGACTTTTTAACTGATTCGTCGTGGCAAGATAAATAGTGAATGTAGCCATTAGAGTTGCTTGGTTTCTGGTAGTCTAGTCGAGTGCGACTAAAAATGCGCTTCCAATGACATACGACCTTTGTCATCGTTCAATGAAATTTATCAGACTTCAACCTTGCATTTACTTGTGATCCTAAAAAGATAACACCCTTGATCTTAGCCTCACAAAGCCTTGGAAACATTAGACATATTTCAGGAAAGGCTTCTCCTTAAAAATATAAGGCCTTCGCAAACTGCTTAATAAATCCCAATTTTATATCAAGCGAAGGTAATAAAACCTTGGCAGGCTCCACAAAAGGCTGTCTGGCAATATTCATTTTCAAAGTCTGTATAATACATATCGCAGGGTTGAGTGAACTTTTCGGTAATGATGATCATCAGTTCTGCTATCTCACAAGCGAATAACACGAATGTTTTGTGTAGCCACCTTGAAAGTCAAGCAATAAGGTAAGCATCTTGAAGTCCCCGCAAACATCCCAGCTAAACTCAATAGAGTTGATTTTGTCAAGAAGCTTTTTAACATTTTCGCAGTCTTCTTTACTTTCTTACGGGTTGTGCAAGAGAATAAGATGGATATTGTTTTCCATTGTGTAGTAACACTGGTTTGAGACTTTGCGTTAAGCTGTCTTCGAACATTCGCCATTCTACAGGATTATGCTTCATTCTAACAACATTATACAAACTATTGACATTTTTGCAGAAACAAAAATATACACTAGCATCTAATTAATTTTCAAATCCGTCATATCATTTCCGGTACACAGATATCTTGCAGTCTTCCCCTAGTATATCCATTCTTTCAGCCCCTGACTTAGTAAAACCCAACTCCTCGATCACATCATTCAGTTTCCTTGATTTGGAAAGTGGAGATGCGTACTCAATCTTGTCACGAATGCTCGATCTATTACTTTGCTGACTCTTTTCATAAAAAATGGATTGCATCTTCTGTCTTAAAATGAATTACTACATTTACCAACTTCAACCAAAACATGAATAAAATTAACAATCCATTTACATAAAAGAAAATTTATATTGAATATTAGGGTAAGTTTTCCTCCTTACTTTTTCTAGTGGAGGTGTTTCTAGTAAGTTACCATCATGATGGTATGACTGGATACTGAAGAACTTGTCATCCTTTTTCATTTCTGTACCTTATAGCGTCTATCATGAAGAAATAACATTCATCATGGTGGTTGTCCTGCTCACTTAATACACTGGGAATAAGAAAAGTCATGACCATTCTTGCATCTCTCAGCCATCCTTTGATAGTAGATCGACAGGTTGCATATATAATATGATAGACCCATAGCTTTTCCTTGTGACCCATAGGGATGCCAAAGTAGAGTCTGTACGCTATCTAGAATTCAGCACTTTCTCGATTTCAGGCTTTTTCCGAATCTAATAACCAGGCACGTAACAAAAAGTATCGTAAGAATTGCCTTCTCTAGTACCCATCCTCAGGAAAGAGAAAACATACCTTAAATTGTAAAATAGATAGGGCATCCTAAAGTGCAGTTTAAAATAAATATAAAAATTAATCTATTTCTGTAATAACATTTTAGGAATCAGCGTAGAAAATTGATTGATAAAAAGCAAATAAAAAATCATAAACAAAACATTTGGAAAAAATTGTTACGTAATGTTTACCTCCCTCTGCCTGACCAAAGTCGACCGCAAAATTTTAGTAGCCTCTTCATTGAATAAATAGGCTACGAGTTTGTTGTTCTTCAAACATTAGAATACAAAGTTTTCGAGCTATTCCATGGTTTAGGACATTCAGAAATGAAAGCTATGTAGATTCTCAGTCGTAGCTCAGCACTTCGTCTGACTCGCAGTGGGCAAGATATACATAAAAGATCTGGTTCGCACTTGTATTCGTTGTCAGCAAACGCGCGTGACCAACCTTACAAGCAGTTTTGACTGGCGTAATCCTATGTGCCCCTATGCTCAAATCCATGGGTTCTACCCGATAGCTTTCGTTGGTAAATATACGAAATTAATGGAATTCATTCTTTTGCTTGATTTAGCTGCAGCTGAATCCATTAAAGCATTTGTACATGGATAGATTGCTAGGTTCGATGTTTAGAGTACGCTTGTTTCCGACTTTTGCAACCAAAAACAGAAAGGGAGGATACATTCCCCCCCCCAAAAAAAATAATAAATATATATATATATATATATATATATATATATATATATATATATATATATATATATATATATATATATATATATATATTATGATAAAAAGGAATTGGTCACTTGAGATAAACCATCAGGAGTCTCTATATGTATTGAGTCGAAGTTGAAATTATTATTTAAGTAACCTGATGTTCACCTGGAAATCATCCAATCACGTGCTGGGGTCATGGGGTAAGAGGCGGAGGTTCGAACCATACACAGTTATCACGGTGGGTGTGAAGGGAGGCTACTGGCGTCTTCAGGAGTAGAGGCGCACGGAAAGACCAATTTTTGGGACTGCTGGCCAAAGTTCGGATGGTAACAGGACCTTCACCCGGAAGTAGCTGTCTCCGAGGTGCAGCGGGTGGTCCGTTGGAATAGCGCAGAAGATCGAGAAAGAGAAAAGTAATGAGAACTTTGACGAGGGGAGGTTTTGCCATTTCCTGTATCACAAGCAATTTCCCCTACTGCTTTGACGAAATTTCAATGTTTGTGACTAAAGGGAAGACCTTAATTATCAGAAGAGTTACATCACTCCTGCTGAATTTAGTGGAGAGAAACCTCAGTTGCATCGGGGATTCTTATTTGAGGCGAGAAGAGAATCTGGTGATAAATTTTGCCTTACGAGAACATTATGAAATGTGGTTTCTCACTTCCCGTAGAGTTGGCGAGTATGATTTGTACGGTGTCCTCTGTGGAGGAAGTAGTTACATAGTTACAGTGATCCAGCAAGGACTACTTAGTCCACTCAAAGGCAAGTCCCACTTCATACTAATATGCTAGTAGTCGTCTTTTGGACATTGCGAATAGTTTTTAAAACTATTCACACTACTAGCATTTACTACCTCCGTGGAGAGTGCGTTCCATTTATCGATGATTTTAAAGGTGAAAACTTTTAGCTGTTCGTTTGAAACCTCCTCCTTTCTTTTCATTTTAAAACCGTGGTTTAGTGTTATACCATGGTCGTACTTAAAAGTTTTTCATAATTTACGGTTTCAAATTTATTTAAAATTTTGAATACCTCGATAAGCTCACCTCGCAATCGCCTAGTTTCGAAACTCTGTACTTTTAATATATTTAATCTTTCGATATATGACTTATTTCTAATCGAGGGAATTAGTTTAGTTTCCCGTCGTTTACTTCCTTCTATAAGTAAGCCACAGGGTGACAGGTAGAGTTGCCTCTCGCTTAAACTTATGGTGATGCCAGCATTAGCTTGACCATATGGCGACGACAAATTCTTGGCCTCCTAACAAATCACAAGTCGCCAAGACGCGATCCGCAGTCTTAGCCAAGCTATCGAGGGGTTGAACTTCTTCCAGCGCCTCAAAGATGTGCGTAACATGAATATAAAGACGACCGAGGAAGGTTGGCTTCAGTTGTGCAGCAGGAAATTCGGAAGCCGCCGCATCTCTAAGTTGACGAAGGAGGGTTGTGGGCTTCTGTCACAGCAGCTGATGTTCTTTATAAGGTTCTGACACCTTTGCTCATAGCCCCTCTATTCCGCTGGCAGCTCTAATAAAGGGTCAGTTGCTTCCATTAGGTTGGCTTGAAGATTTTTCAAAAATAGCGAGCTTGAAAAGGAGATCACAGAGCTGTAGCCAGTCTTTGGACCCGCAATGCAGATATTGAGGTACTTGTACCGCCGAGACAAAAGTCTCAGCAGAAAGATGTTGATACGAGAGACATGACGACAAGTGAGACAATTTTTTCTTGAATGATGTAAGGCTCAATGATCAAGAGCAGTTTTTACTAAGGGTTTCCAGGGATGTTCTATAGTATAATGACCTCGCAATTTTGATATATAAATCCTTAGCCTAGAGCAGGGGTCGCCAAACTTTTTTCCCAGTAGGCCACATAACTGAGAGAATGACGAGCTGCGGCCGCCTATGCATTTTGTTCAATAAAATATAGTAAATACACAAAAATGAAAGAAAACCAACATATTTATTTACCAATACACAAAATACAAAATCCACAAAAAATAAAGACAACAAACATTTTCTTTACCAAAAAGTTTTCAAAGAAGGCGTCGTTAGCAATAAGATAGTATTATTACACCCAATGCGCACATATCCGAGTCTCACAAACTAAGGTTAGTAAGATTTGTGAAACTGGCGTTTAGCTTTTAAGATATCATCAATATTTGGTTTGTAATTGCTGTATCCAATCAAGCAAATTGCTTTAAAATGTTCATCAGTCAGCCTCGTTCGATGTGCTGACTTCACACCCTTCATTTTTTAAAAGGTTTGCTCATAGACATATGTAATTGTTCCAAACATTGATGCCATACTAGAGACAAATCTCTTCAACTTTGAACACTCATCATCAGGTGAGCAGCGATAAAATTCAACAAGTTTTCCTTCTCTGTGTTTTTCTTTCAACAAGTCATTTGCTTGCAAATTGATGAGCTCCAACTTAGTTTGACTGGCACGTCATCAAGGTTGCAATCAAATGGATTCTGGAAAAGAAGAATGTCACTCAATTCTGTCGAGATCTGAAAATCTCCCCCCAAAATGCTTATTTAAATCATGAAAAATCTTCTTCGGAAACTCGAGGTTGACATCTTCTGCGATTCCAGCGCGAAACCCTTCGAAACACTGAAAATGAGGGAAATTTCCTCCTTCCAGTTGTGCTTCAAAGAATGATAGCTTTCTACGAAATCCTTTGATGATTCTGTAGTGATCACAGATAAGGTTATCCTTTCCCTGAAGTTTCAAGTTCAGTTCATTCCTGTGGGATGTGATGTCAATCAAAAATGACATTACCGCAGCTGAGCCATCTTACTGATGTGTGATAAGACAAGTCACAGAATTCAGAATCAATTTCTTGAAGAAAAGCTTGGAACTTCCGGTGGTGAAGTGCATGACCCATAATGAAGTTCACTGCAGAAAAGACTGGTTTCAGTACGCAAGAAATATCTAAGTCTTTCCGACAGAGTGCTTGCTGCTGTGTAATGCATTGTATAAACAGAGCACCTGGGAGTTGTAAATCTCCCAACTTTGTCTTAATCGTCTCCACCAGACCCTTTCTCCCCACCAGCCATATTTTGTCCTCCATCAACTGTAACACATCGAAGCTGATTCCACTGAAGGCTACACTCTTGCAAAGTTTTCTCCACTTCGATGAAAATGTCTTCTCCGGTTTTTGTTTCGTGCATGCTGCAAACAGATATAAACTCTTCAGTGATCTGAAAGTCCAAATTAACACCACGAATGAACACGAGAAATGTGACTTACTCGAGAGATCAGTAGATTCCTCCAGCGCCAGAGGATACCACAAGAAGTTCATAGCTTTCTGGCATATCTGCCGCACTATGTTCTCTTTAAGTTCTTCTGTTCTTCGCATAACATAATTTTCTGAAAGGCTGATCCTTGCAAACATATTGGCTTTCTCAGGACACAAATCTTTTGCTGCTTCCATCATACACTCTTTGATGAAGTTGCCGTCAGTGAAAGGTTTTCCTCGCTCTACCATCTTATGCACTATTTTGTAACTTGTTCGAGTGACAGATTCATTTTCAGCAAACACTCTTGTGAAGACAGACTTTTGAGATTCGAAACTACGTTTCATGAACTCAAATTTCTCAGAACGCACCTTTCCAGAAAACGTCGAATATATTGACAGATGTTTCGCTTCATAGTGACACCGTAGACTGTACTCCTTCAAAACGGCAACACTCTCGATGTTTATTATGCAACTAGCCTTTTGGTTGTTTGTTTCCACAAAGAAGTACTTTTCTCCCCATTCTTCACTGAAAAGGAGACACTCAGTATCCACTTTTATTTTTCTAGTAGCCATAACGATGAGTAAAGAAAACAGGATCTGAAAATGATAAATAGTTGTTTAGAATTTTCATATAAAATATTTTTATTTACAGTGTAAATAAAAATATTTTACATGGCGTACTTATGTCTCTTCTTACCTAGAAGGATTGAAGCGGCAATCAAATTTTCGACCCATGTTTTATAACTATTATTTGTAGCCAAAATATTTGGTAAAAATTAATGAAGTTTTATGAACTTATTAAGAGTGAATAATAATGCGTACCAAATATAAAGTGATAATGATTCAAATTAACTAAGTTATTAAAGTTCAAATTTTGAAACCTTTTTTTACGCCACCCGATAAACTTGACAAGTTAAAATTAAGTTTTATATTGATCAAAATATTTTAAATGTATGTTTTATCTTTAAAACCGTCAGTGGGAGCATTAAATTCTACTGGGTATAAAAAAGTTTGAGAATTACATCCTTTTAAAAGAAATTTGTAACGTCAAGTGTAAAGAAGATTATATTTGAAAATTAAACCTCCCATTCAACCCAAGACTAGTTGCCCGTTTAAGAAAATAAGCATCTAATATAAAAAAAACCCTTTCAACTAAAATAAAAATTAAATCATAATTAATAATAAAAGAAAAAAGAGAAGAAAAGCATTCATGTAAGATTGCCTACACTACTTAAGAGAAAAAGAATCAGAGTCCAATATACCTCCTATAAATGTATGATATGAAAAATCAAACTCATCTTGAGGGACTTAAAGTTAATTAAATTTCAACACTGAATTGATAATTTTTTTCTTAAAAATTAATCAAAATCTCAGTTTAATGTCACCGTAGACACGATCAAAAGGGTAAATAAAAGTTTAATTATTTCTCCTGACCGATAGTAAGGATAACTCTCGTAATGAAAGGAGTAGTCTCAATTTTTCTACCAGCCAGAGGGGTGGAGGTGGGAGGTGAGGGAATAGGCGGAGTGATAAAGGAGTGGAGGTAGGAGGTGGGGGAATAGGAGGAGGGAAGCAATAATACCTATAAGTGTTTATAATTTTACGCATTGAATATTCTACCCAAAAAGTTTTAGAAAAATAATAATTTTATGCAAAGTTACAATGCACAAGTTATATGCACATAATTATATTTTAGCTCATTTGTGGCACAGTGCAGCGGCGGGCCGGATGAACTGACTTCGCGGGCCAGTTACCAGAGGTCGCTCGCTGAATGACTTCCAGACCAACTAAATTCTAGAAAACGGGCATCAATCAACGTTACGAGGGTTCGCAGAACGATAATGATTCAAATGGAGAATGTACATTATTCTAGACGAAATTAGCATTCTAGTTATATTTTGTAGCCTTTTACATCTTACAACACTAAACGAGATTACTTTGGAGATGACTTGATACAGATAGAACTAAATGACTACCAGTCTCCTATCACACTCTTAATTAGTTTAGTAAAACAAAATAACCAACAGTTTCATATCAACCATGAGTAACTTTTGTCTACCATTGCCCTTTGCCATTTCCTTTATTTGACTTTTCCATTCTCATACTACAGGTTAGTGTTCTTTTACTTTTGTATTACAACCTTTTGATTTTTACGTAACTTTTTATTTTCATCTTAATGTATTTTTAAAACACGTATCATATAATTCTCAATTTTAAATGTTTTTAGTGTTTTATTCAAACCTTTTCTCGTGTCCTACCTCTAATATTAATTTTTTAATGGGATTATTACTTTTTATTGCTATTCTGTTTTTTGGTAATCTTGTTCACTAAAAATGGTGCCAGTTTGTGGTCCGAAACGTTTAAGAAATTATAAATAATGGCTGTTGCTGTTTATGCCTTCATATTTCTGCTTCGGATTATATATATATATATATATATATATATATATATATATATATATATATATATATATATATATATATATATATATATATATATATATGAAAAAAATAAACGAAATAATTATTCTTCGGAAAAGTTACTTTTTCCTAATTGCAAAAAAATCTGTGCAGGGGTGAGGATAGAAGCAAGCACAGTGAGGCAGGGGTCTCGGATTTGATCTCAGTTAAAGTAAAGCCTTAGACCACTCGGCTACGCTAGAGAACAAAAATTCTCAGATATAAATGCTTTTAAGACTTGTTTCACAAGGTCGATTGGGAGGACTATGAAATTATTTGTCCTATAGTATTTCTTCAGGCAGCCCTTTATTCATTAATCCTTGACTGAATCAAAAGTCATGCTTATTCACCCTTGCGTAGGACTTATGTCACTCAGACTGAGCGATGGTATCCTTCATAATTTCTGTAACTTCAGGTCATTCACTGCATTATAATTCCCAAGAGGGACGTGAGTGAGTAGATAAATGTCATCGCTTCTAATTGAGCCATCTAACGCGCATGAAGGGTAAATGAAGTTACTAATCTGGCAAAATGGAACTTCAGCGGGTCTTCAGATACTGCATTTCTGTCACTCACTAATTACACTGGTCAACATAATTCTTCTGGCATAAAGTTTTCCACTGGATTTATAGGTAATTTTGGGTGCTGATTCCAAATATACCATCAGTTTTTGTCTATCACATCAGGTTTCGAGATACAACAATATCAGAAATAGACATAACATGGAGACATACAAAAACCTTATTACCTGTCGTCGAGCTACAGCTGCATAAACCTCATTTTTTTTGTGCTGTGATGCACAGCATTTAGAACATCTCTCAACAAGCTCCAGCAATAATCTACAATCATATTGGAGTCCCATCGCCCTTGATAGCGTTCCTCCATTCCTTTAATATCTTGATAAAAGCGTTCACCTTGTTCGTCACTAACATCACTCAGGTTCTTTAGAAATTCGCCTAAGTGACTCTGTAAATAGTGCAACTTGATACTTATTCTACATCCAAGTAATTGAAAACTCAAGAGCAGGTCCTCCACAATTTCTTTGTAGTTTGCAGCTTTCTTGTTCCCAAGGAAATTTTGCACCACATTAGAGAAAGCGTTCCAAGCTCTAGCCTTTGCCGCATTCATTGTTGTAACAAATTAGGCCTCTCTTAGGAGTGTTCTTATCTGATGTCCATCAAATATTCATGCCTTTTTCTTCTCGTCACTCAGGCTTGGGAATGTTACACATATGTGGCGGAAGCAGTCGCCACTGTGATCAAGGGCTTTGACCATTTGCTTCAGCATACCAAGTTTTATGTGCAGTGGGGAAAAGACGATTTTTCTCCAGAGGATCATTAATGATGTTCTTGTCACCAAGCGTCAAACTGGTTTTTGGTGGCCATTCTTTTTCCACCCAGTGGCCTGCTGTAGCTCTACTGTCCCAATAGCACAAAAACAGGGGTATTTTGTGTAACCTGCTTGCTGGCCCAGCAGAAAGTTCACCATTTTCAAATAAAAAAATATTACCCATCCATGTAAATGATATTGCAACCTTTCCTGAGTGTCCTGTTGGGATTGAACCACAAATGTTTCCGCTGTAAAGTAAAACACATTTCAAACTCCTTTTACAACTGTCAATAAAAAGTCTCCAGGCACTTGAATCGTATGTAGGCAGTTCAATAATGAGCAGAAATCCTTCAACATCACTACAATAAACAAGCTGGCCATCATAATGGAAGTACTTACGCAGCTCTGCTTCTCTGTCACGATAAAAGGAGACACTAGTGCCACGTTTCAGCAGTTTTTTTCTTGCAACCTAAAAGCCAACAATTCAGCAGACATATTTGACAAATAAAAATCTCTGACTAGATCATTTAATTCAGGTTGACTAAACAAAGAAGGTTTATCATAATTTGTATCAGTTGCCTCAAAAATATCAATATGGTTATCTTCATCACCTGCAAAAATAAAAGTGTGCAACTGATCGAATGGCAGGAGGGATATTTGGGTATTACAAGTGATATTTATTTTTCTTATTGAAACCTTTTACATTGACAAGGCAGAAGTAGTAGTTATCGAAATGGTTTGTTGGTTCTCTCCAAACCATTGGCACACCAAAGTTGAGCTTGCCATTCTTTCATTGAGACCATAATCACAAGGTTTCAACGCAGATTTTGCATCCTTTGTGAGGAGCCCAGCTTATGTCCTGATCTCCAAGTGGTACTTTTAAGTAGGTAGGATATGCTTTCCTGACAAAGTTACTTATGCTGCGCCTTCAAAGTGAATGCGACACAGATGTAGCAAAATATGTTTAGTTCATTACAACATGTCCTTCTTAGGGAGGATTTAGCCATAGCTGCCGTCACTCTAACAATAAAACAATTGCAATCAATGTCTATCCGCAAAAAAATATCACTCACTACCCTCCCACAATGCACGCCAATCTTTAACTGCCTGAAATTGTATTTGCATGCTGTAAATAAACGATGGAATGCCAGATGTCACCCTAAAAATATCTCAGCATATCTCAGAAAATAGTAATAAAAGTAATATATAATACTTAAAAATATAAATAGTAATAAAAAAAGCATAGAAATTTAGCAATGCAGTAACAACATGAAATTATGAGCAACGAAAAGTTAATATTAATGGTAAAATACATGAAAAAGGGGTATGCTGATAGCGCAAAAATGTGATGTGATTGAGCAAATCTGAGATCAGCCAGAAAAAACTTTTTTTGTTGACCAGTTTTATCAGCCTAAATGTAGCTATAAAGGCATAATTAACATATACACATACATGGACTGTCAACGTGTGCCACACATAGTGATACAAAATTGATTACAAACTAAAAGAGAAATTTTCCCGACAATGCAATTGTTCTGATGAAATTTTCTTTCCGAGAAAACTTAATAAGTAGGTTTAGGTTTGGAAGGAGAGCTGACAAATAAAACAATGACTTTCTAAATTTATATAATATAATTTTCATGAAATCCTATAATTAATAGAAAACTAAGATAAGGAATTAAAGTAGTACTAGATTTAAACTGGCATGATTTTCGGGGGATTGTTGCTTTAAATTGATCCTGGCGTCGTTTCCCGATTGGAAGTTGATGCGTCCCCCCTTCCCTCACCCCGAGAAGAACCCTTTTCTTTGAGTCTTGAAAAACACATCGGTAGCCTGTGGTAAGAATCCTGAAACAAGTTCTATAATTTAATAATAAACCTCCATCCACTTTTTAAATATAAATAGTACCCCATGATACCACGAAGTTATGTAAGAAATTAAACGTTTCTATAATCATTTTGGTAGTAATTTTCTATAAAGATCCCGAGTAAATAATCAAATTACTCATTCTCTTCCGTTAAGAGCCGCATAGGAATTGAAGGACATAAAATTGGAGGATTTGTTGTCATGAGTTTGGTAATAATTCTATACAAACTCCAAAAATGAGCTAACGATATACTGGGTTTTGCCTTACAATATTGTTTAGCATAGTAGTTTTAGGTTTTTAAGCTTTATTTATCTTAAGTAATTATATTAAATTTATATTAAAATAACTTTAAAAAAGTTAAAATGTGCTAAACTCTAGCCAAAAAAAAACCTGTTAAAATATCGTGTGCCGCTTTAGAAAATTACCAAAAAAACATCCCGAAATTGAAGTAACGAAATACTGAGTTTGATTTAAAATATTGTTTAACATAAAGGGACCAACCGGAAAAAACTCTGGCTACGAACGCTTAATTTATATAATATTCTAGAAATTTGAACCTCTCTTTAGTAATAGTTATCCAATTTCCCCAGCATCATAAATATAAGGGACATATCATTGTTTTTAAAGGTCGGCTGGCTTGGAGAATTGGTCATTAGAGAGAGTAGTTCTCTCTTGGTCGAACGGTGAAGGAGATTAGTAGGTTTGAAAATCCATCGTGCCCTTCAAATTAAATTGGAGAAAAAACGAAGTGATCTCCTCCGATTTTGATCGGAGTTGGCCTGCTGATAGGGGACGAACTCTGTTCTGTTCCTTGAACAGACGGCTTTTGAGAGGTGTTTTTGCTATTTATATGTTTTCTTGTTAAAAAACTGGCGGGGGGGGGGCACAGCAAGGCCTTCCAGTAAGCATAATAGAGGCCGAGTTTAATGTCCTAATCACCTATTTACTACACCTCGTGATCTTTCCTATTAGCGTAATTAAATGTCCCTATTTTTTATAGGAAAGTCTACAAAACAATCCCATACTATTATTTGGTAGGTTAGGTGAGTTGAAGCCTCCTAATGTATTTTAGGAGATGTGAGGAAATCATATTGCCAAAATTGTCAAACTTTAAGTTTACGAATGAGATCTTACAATAAACATTAGTTACGGTTGTTCGATTGACGCGTGTTTATATGTATAGCTCTGTTTGGCTTATTTTCCTACAATCCGAGGCAGCGATTCTAAATTTGTTCAATTTCGCGAGTCGCTAAAAGGCATAATTCCCATTTCATTGGTTCATAATGAAGAAAAAAGCAATACTGAAAACTAGTTAATAACCCAATTTACTCAAATATACAATTAAACAGTAATTTATAAGCATTATATCATTAAAGACTTAGTATCCCTTGGGTCTTTACTCTGTTATATACGGCTAAAGCGCGTTCGGGCCTGTTGACACTAGAATTTAACTTTGAGGGTAGCCAAGTAAACTTATCGATATATTAAAGACTTTAACCTTTTTAACGGACAGGATCTTTTGCGGCTTCTAAAATACGCAATTAATGCAATGTTATCATTAACAAAGTAGAGCTACACCTCATCCCAAGGCTATTATGGAATTTTCGGTAAATATGTAGATTAGCGTCCCGGCCGAAAAAAAATTTGTAAATATTATCGTTCATCCTTGTCGGAATATTCATCCGCGTTTGAGTCCTTTTCGAATTATAGCTGGCGCAATTTTTTGATTCTATAAACAATTAGGGTTGTATACTGGGGGGCACAGCCCCCCAGTATCATCGTAGTGTGGTCCCCCCATTGTGTTTACCCCCACACGAGCCGTCCCCTTAAATTTACTCCAAAAACGTGAAACATTTTGGAACACAGACGAAATTGTACGTCCCATCGTTCGCGCCGATAATCTACATATTTACCGAATTGTCTTCGAATCTCAATAAATCATATTATAAGAATGATCCTTTAGATCCTCCTGGATAAGCGAAGGTTGGCAAACCAAACGAAACGAAAATAACACCTCATCCCAAATGGAAGCTGTTCTTTACTGTATCCAACTATAGATAATTCATTTGTTTCCAGACTTTCTTGTACCACATAAATAGTAATTTTGATGAGTGGGATTAAGGGTGACTTGCCTGAAAGCATTGCGCATGAATTAGCCGTTTATCGGCTAATTCAATAGCTCTTAGTATGGAACTCTTTTGCAATTGTAGATAAATGTAGCAGATTCAAATTTATATTATGTTTGATATGCAAATCGCTTTAAAGGTTTCCTTTTTTCACCAAACCATAAATCAATCTCTACCACTTCTGTGGAATAATTTTTCTAAAGTTGCCGCAAGGCTGCTTTTCGTAATATTCGTTTCTTTCTGCGATATTGATTTTCACTTGAGAGTATTTATTTATTTTTTTACCTGGAACATAAATACTGCTGGTGGGTGTATCGGTAAAGCTGAGCAATTTCATTTTCGCTGAATATCTTTTCGGAAGTTATCTGATTGATGATTATTAAGAGCGCAGTTTTTACATCCGCCTATCTGGTCTAATTTGGTAATTTTGGCGGATGGAGTTTCGTATTTCGGGACGTTGTATTTGGATGGCAGAACTCGTCTCGATCTGTTGAACAAAGGCTGCAGAGATTAGGATTTAATTGAGCTTGTTCGACTGGGTGTTAAGTTGGTAGGCAAAATTCTGTCCCAGTTTGATTTCCAGAATAAATTAAGCTATTTGAAATTCTCAGTTATACTCAAATAATGTTTAGAGGCAATAAAGTAGTTTTTCCTTATTTCTTGAAGACTAAACTTGTTCTGATTCTTCAACTTGCAATACAATGCTTTTTACCGATTCCATTAGATTAACGAACGGATCCTTTTGATAAGTTAAGTTTAATAAAGTTAATTTCTTTATAAGGCTATGCGTAATAGTGATTGGGGGCGCTAATAATGATTTTTCATGTTGGTACTACTGCCGTCTTATTTCCAGGGAATCACCTTAATCGACCCCTTAATTGCTGTTTAAAGAGTAATGGTTTGTCGTACTTTGGATATGCGAATTTATCCATTGTTTCCTCGAATTTGTGAACAAATCTAATAGCATTTCTCTTCTTAATAGCTATTAAAAATGGGAAGTGGCGCAATTGGACATTTCAAATTATTCCTTGCTGTCTCGCTTTGCACTTTGTACGTACCCGATTTCATTTTATATTTCTCAGTGACAGATTTCCCGCATGAGTTCTTGAACCTGCATGAATTAGGCTTCGTGAATATTATTTTTTAAATCTTTTAATTCATTATTCGTTTGACTAAGCCTCATTTCCAACCTCTACATCAATTTTGGTTAAGTAACCAAACGAATCCCTACTGTTATGAAATTAGAAGATTTGCGACCATAAAAATTTTTGGGAAGTAAACCACCAATTTGATTTCAGCTTCTGTCATGCTGATATTAAAATTTAATTCCTTATATTTTTTCTGGAAATTGCTTATTATTAATAAGTGTTAATATAATTACCTCTTTGCTTGAACTTTAAGACTCTCAAGCCAAAATATAAAACAACGCCGTTGGGCGCCATTCTGAGAAAACTTAATAAATTGGTTTAGGTTTGGGCGAAGAGCTGACGAATAAAACAATGACAGAATTAGCAAAATCGCCTATTTCCTAAGTTTTGCCATCTTTCCTTTTCTCATAATTAAATGGTCTTAAATTATTATATGAAAGCCTACAAAACAATCCCATAATATTATATGGTTGGTTAACTGAGCAGAAGTCTCCTAATATATTTTGGTGGGAGGAATGAGGAAATATATTGCTCAAATGGTCAAACTTTAAGTTTACACGAGAGATCTTACAATAAACATTAATCACGCTCGTTTGATTGGTGTTTTGTTTTTATATGCATAGTACTCTAAGCTTATTTTCCTATACTTCTATCGGTCCTTGGAGAAGAGTACTTCGGTAAAAGCTCATGCCTTTAGTCGCTGACAAATTGCTTGTTTGTAGTCCACTCTGGACTACCGATGTTGGATTATAGATGACTGTAAACGCAAGGCAGCTTATGATTGGTTTTGTTTCTTCTCAATCCTCTATTAATGCCAGGCAAAAATGACATCTAATGAACCTTAGTTCAAAATGCTTCTCAAGTTTGGATGTATTTTGTGGTTCGTGAATGCTTCATTAAGACGTCAGAGGACTCTCGGGATAACATTGCTAGGCACTTAGGAAAGCATACCTAGCTATAGCCTCTGGACGGCCTTATATTGCTTTGCCCTTTGGGCAGTATTCTTCTCGATGATATGTAATTTTTAGTACAGTAAGACGACAATTATTCGGGGCATATACATAAACGGTGTGATCATCATGGCAAATATTTGGAGATTTCTTGAAAAAGGTATGGGGGGGGGAGGGATCACCAAACTCCTCAGGTTTGAATCTACTATAATTTGAAGGAATGGAGTTTCTTGCTGGAATTTAGATTAAAATTTTTATTTTGAATCAAAAACTGGATATCTCATACAAACCGCGTCCTTAAGTGGGAGTGCGGTAATAGAGATCTTCGCATCTTCAAAGGCTAACGACCTGGGCTAATTACAAAATTCAGGCACATATCAGTTTTGCAATAAACACGTAAGAAGCACCCCAGTAATAAATAAAATATATTTCACGCACTAAAGAGCCTGAAAAATGGTAAATTACCTAACGAATATTGTACAACTCTCGACCTTATAAAGACATGGCGAGAAAGACTTGATCACCTACATAATTGCCATTGTATTTGCAATTGCTTTAAAGAAAATAATCCGATGTCACTTTTCAACACATAAATTGGTGGTTTTATTTGAAAAGCCATCAGGGAAAGATAAAGAACTACAGCCCAATCAGTCTCATATAAAAATCATAATATACAGGTTAAATTTGTCTGTACCCAATCAAAATTGTATTGTTACGGTTGAAGAAATACACACCAAATTGAAAACCTACCATTCAACCGTTCACTGTCATCTGCAACACCATGGAATGTTGTCAAAAGTTGGGAAATTGATGGACGCCAACCGCAAAGACATTTGCATTTCGCTGCATTTTCTTTAACGCCTCTCGTTATTTCTAGAACCATCAGTGACTAGAGGTAATTAATGGATATTCTAAAGGAATGGAAAAAGGACAGTACATAAGGGTTTAATGGTAGCAAACCTGCCAAAGCAGAACACAGAAGGGACCTCCATACAATGAAAGTTATGATGTTTGGTACCATTAATTTGGTATGATCAGCTTTAAGTTGCTACGTTTAGTAAAAGATTACAACAGATATCGATTGTCAACTGGTAGATGATTTGAACGCTACTTTGAAGAAAATATGACTTCTCTGATCAGTCGCAAACGCGTCGTGTTCAATCTTGATAATGCATCGCCCGATCCAACAAAGATCAAATCTGTGTTGATGGAAGATCTTAGTTGGGCAAAGCTCCCACATCTCTCCTCTTCATCAACCATTGTTTCATCTGTTTGCTACCTATTCCGAAGTTTGCAGAACCATCTTGATGGACTAAACATTACAAAACCTGAAGACGTGGAAACTATTCTCTCTACATTCTTTGCCTACCGATCTTAAAGAGTTTTGCATAAATAATATTGAGAAGCCTTTAAATCGTTGGAAGGAAACCATTGATAATGTTAGAGATTAAGTTAATGAAAAAATTATAATAAACATCAAATAGAGCTACCCTTTTCTCTTATCCGAAATTCGGACATTACTTATGAGATGCCCTGATCTTATAGCACATAGCAGGTATTAAGCCGTTTAACAATCATTGAAGCGAACTCATGAATTCGAAATACCTCTCGACACAGCACGTGTAAACTACGCATGTCAAAATCTTTGATCGGGTCAGCACTAATTGGATTCTAAGAGCATTACAAAAACAAGAAGTTAGTAAAATCTACAATGAGATTCCACTGAGATTATACAGTGAGCAAAATCATCATTTAAGGTTGCACTTCCTCAGTATTTGAAGAGAGATTTCCAATAATTGGAAAAAAGAACAAAATAGAATCGGAATTAATGGAAAATATTTAACTCACTTTCGCTTTGCTAATTATCAGTTTCGTCAATTCCAGAAGAATTGGAGTAAAAAATATTAAAAATTATTCTAATTCACAGTCGATTTGAAATAAAGTTATCTTTCCTGAAACTTAAATAATGAACATTAGCTTTGCTAATACAATCGAAAATCGATATTTTAGATCAGCTACAGGAATAACTTTCCTCACTTGTGAGCCCAAATGGGGGCGTGGGAAAGAATCAGTAGAGGGAGGACATTAAATTCAATTGATCGAACTCGAACACTGGTCAAAAGAGGAACCCAAACACTAAAGATGAAATTGTCAAGACACATGGCTAGAAGAGGCGCCGGAAATTGGGCGAAAAAAAATCTTAAACTGGACCCCAATTTAGATAATGGTACCCAGAAGACGACTTAGCAAAAATTGGCAGGAGAAAATTCGCTCAATGGCCCGAGTAACATGAGAAACACGATATTGCTGAGGGTCATCAATCGAAAGGTCGCGAGGGGCACGATTAGACCACGGAGTTATCCGGTCCGCGTCTCAGAGACGGCACCGGGTGGCATCGGAGAGGCCAGGATCTCCAATTCTGGCCTTTCCTCCAGGGGTCAGGGAATGGTTTGGCATAAGGGAGGGGGGTAGGTTTAGTATGTGAAACTATGCTGCAGCTAACATCTGGAAGATTGTCCACAGTTGCGTAACCTCTTTACAACCGTTTTGCGAGACATTCCCTCGTTGGTGGCTATGTTTAAATCTATTTTTGAGCGAATTTCTTTTTCCCACCGAGTAAGTCTTTTGCTTCCAAGTGTTCGACTTCGTCTGCTCACCTACACTTGAAAGGTAGTCGTGCCCATCCTGCCCACGTGGGAACATTGCCTCTGTCTTTTATTTTGGCTTCAAATAAATCTAAAACCAACGTAGGAATTTTTAAAAGAAAGTTTTTTGAGAAAGTATTGATAAAGTGGGGAGGTTAGGTAGTGTGAATAGCTATAGTATAGAATACTAGGGAGGATGGGAAGCAGAAGGGCGCACAGCTCTCCTAAAACGGAAAGAAGGTTGCGGAATTATCCCACTGGCAACGCAGGGCAGTTTTTCCTCCGCTACCCGCGCCACAAGTAGTCCCCTCTTTAGACTGGTCGAGCTAAGGAATTTCTACACAACTTCATCGGATTCTTTACATATTTTCTGGAAAAGATGCCCTGTTTTTTTTTCATGCTTAGTTTGAATAAATCGTAGCGAAGGAGTGTGAAAGGGTTTAGCGTGCTATTCCTGTACATTTCCCGCTCTTTATGGGCGCGCCTCCTTTGCTTAACGCATTAAAACTTTCGGGATGCGATCGAGTTTACCCAACTTTGACCCATTTCTGGCCCAAATCGAAATTTAAATAGTGGCACTGGCCCAAATGGTGGCATGGTCCGAGAGTGGCCATAACTCTGAGCCGTCCTGTTAGTGTATCTCCGGAGGCGAGCCGACCGAGAGACCCCTGACGGTGGCGAAATAGCGAAGGGGAAAGAATGCGTCGAGGTCGAGGAAATTGCAGACTCGAAGCACACATTTTTTTTAATATTTTCAAGATTAATGGGGGATGAGTTAATATAACAAGGGATTAACGAGGGTAAAATTAATATAACAAAGGATTAAAGAAAGATGAATTAATATAATAAAATATTAACGAGGTGTTTACATGATGAGGAAAAGATAGGTGTACAAAAGAAGCAAAAATGCAAGGTTTGTTTTATCACTTCTTGTTTAAGGAAGAGGGTTTTATATAGCCCCCCCACCCTCAGAGATAGGACCCTTGTAAATTTATTTAAGATTAAAAGGGAAGATAAATAATAATCGATTGCCACTTGTAACTTGCATCAGCATAAATCAAACTGCCTCGATAATGAAACCGCACCGTAATTGATTAACTGATTCTCATTCTCTCTCAGTTTGTGCAATTGACTCACATCACTTTTTTCTGAATCGGGTGGCGTATTTGACTAACCTAATATTTTTCTCACTCGAGTGGTTCAATTGACTAACCTCTCATCTTTCTCCCTCGGGTGAAAACTTGACTAACCTTCTCTCTTTCTCACTCGGGTGGTGTAATTTGAATAACGTTCATGATTTCTTACTCGTGGTAGCGCAATTGACTAACATACCACTTTCCTCCTCGAGTCACGCAATTAACTAACCATCACTCTGGCTCAAAAGGGTTGGCGTAGTTGACTAACTTCCTTTCTCGTGTGTTGCATTTGACTAACGTCCGAATTTTCTCAGTCAGATGACGCAGTTGACTAACCTAACATTTTCCTCACTTGAGTGGTTAAATTGACTAACCTTCTATCTTTCTCACAAGGGTGGCGCAATTAACTAACCCCCCTCTTTCTCACTCGGATGAGTAATTGACTAACATCCCCTTTTCCTCAATCAGGGGCGTAACTTATTAACTTCGCGTCTTTCTCTCTCGACCGAGCATGATGGGGTCCATTTTCGTACCGTAAAGCAATGGGGTTCATGGCATATTTTAAAGAGGCTACAAAACTAAAATGGTTAAATGTATATTCGCTCCTAATAGAATGATTCACATTGAAAACAAGAATCAATTCAGAAAGTATTATTATATTTTGAAACAACAACCATTAAATTCAAACATCCTAACATATTTACAGTTGAACCTCAGCGACTTTAATTTTGCATAATATATTTCAGATTTGCCTCAGACAGAAATTAAGTAATAACATTTAATTCTTGGACACTGGAAACATATCTCATAATGGCAGAATGAATCCCGAGCTCTAACTCTGGATCATCCTTACACCAAATTAACCAACACCATATATATAATTCCTTCCCCCTGGAAACCTACCCCTCTCATTTGGATATGCATTTATCGTCAGTAATTTGTGATCCATCAGCGAAAAGCGACGTTAACCTTTGTTCCTTTTGTTTCCGTCCGTCGTGACTCAACCGGCTCCTCATTGCGACCCTCATTTGACCGGTGAAGCGGCGGCCGTTGTCGCCTCCGTGTCAAAAATCGGCCTAAAAATGGAACCCTTTTTGCTTTCTTCGTTTGTGGTTGCTCGGTCTCTCTCTCTCTCTCTCTCTCTCTCTCTCTCTCTCTCTCTCTCTCTCTCTCTCTCTCTCTCGCTGGTAGCGGTGGTGGTGGTGCAGAAATAATGGTGGTAGTAGTGTAGTAGCAGTGGTGTAGTCGTAGTAGTGGTGTGGTAGTGATAGTGGTAATAGTGATGGCGGTGCTAGTGGAGTAGTAGTAATGGTAGTAGTGTGAGTGGTGGGGTATTAGTATTGGTTTTATTGTAGAATTGATGGTGGTAGTGGTGTAGTAGTAATAATGGTGGTGGTGTAGTAGTAGTAATAGTGATGGAAGTAGTGAAGTAGTAGTAGTGGTAGTGGTGTAGTAGTAGTGTTGGTGTAGTAGAAGTGGTGGCGGTGTAGTAATAATGGTCGTGATGGTGGAAGTGGTGAAGTAGTATTAGTGGTGGTGTAGCTGTTGTGGTGGTAGTGGTGTAGTAGTAGTGTTGGTGTAATAGAAGTTGTGGGGGTGGTGTAGTAGTAATGGTTTAGAGTGTTGGTGTAGTAGTAATGGTTTAGAGTGTTGGAATAGTAGAAGTTGTGGTGGTGTTGCAGTTATAATGGTTTAGAGTGTTGGTGTAGTAGTAATGGTTTTGAGGGCAATGGTGGTGTCGTAGTTATAGTAGTAGTGGTGATGGTGTAGTAGTAGTGGTGATGTAGTGCAGTAGGAGTGGTATTGTGGGTGTAATAGTAGTATTGGTGGTGGGGATGGTAGTGTCAAACTCAAAGCAACAACCCATTTAAACACAAACAAGAATCCAATTAGCGAATCTGGAATTAAAAAAACAAGGTATGCTGACCAAAAAGTCACGTGACCTCACTTATTCTGATTTATGACCACACCTAACATAATATAGCCAAGCGTATCATATTATAGCCTAGCCTAGTATATGCTAGACTAGTATAGCATACCATACCCTATACTAGAATAACTTTGCATAGCTTATCCTATTATAAGCCTTGGTTAGCTCGCCTATCGTAGCCTAAAATAGTATTAACTAGCATAGCAGAGCATAGCCCTCCCTAGCCTATTATACTTTAGCCTACTCTAACATAGCATAGCATAGCCTTATCTAGCCTAGTATAGCTTAGCCTAGCCTAGCATTAACTATCCTAGATAAGTATAGCCTATACTATCCTATTATACCCTAGTCAAGCATAGCTTAGTTTTATCTAGCCTAACATACTATATGCTATCCTAGCTTAGCATTTTATAGCCTAAATTAGCATTATATGTTACCATAGCCTATCCTATAATAGCCTAGCATAGTATAGCCTATTCTAGGCTTGCGTAGCAGTATAAAGGCATATTATAGCCTAGTCTAGTCTAGCAGAGTATCAGTCGAATAGTTATGGTTATTGCTTAAACAGAATAATTCCGGGGTTAACCTTAGGAAGACTTTGGCCTTTATATCATTCGAAAAAGAATGTAAAACAACATAAGGGTTTCAAATTTCGCTAGAATCGGCCGAAAAGTTATGATGTTATTGCCAAAACAAAATAATTCCCGGGTCAACCTTGGGAGGACTTTGGCAATTATATCATTCAAAAGAGAATGTAAAAAACATAAAGTGTTCAAATTTCTTTAGAATCGGCCGAAAAGTTATGATGTTATTACAAAAACGAAAAAAACGCAAAACGGGGACCGACTGACATAGTGAGATGTAGAGAGTCGCTCGCGACCTGACTCGCACGCGACTAAAAATGTAAAAATCTTCAAGGCTAAACTATCGAAGTTAAGAGACTTATGTTTGGTCTCATTGAGCAGATAATTATCTTGACTTTTTGGGGGGGAGGGGGGGCACTAGTCCCATGATTTCTGAAATGCCTCAAATGAAAATGGAAAACCTGGTTTCTCCACTGGGACAAAAATCGGCAAAAGAAAAGTTATCACTTTTCTGCCGATTTTTCCGATGATTGACCCTTTCTCGCCATCTCTAGGAAACCGAAATTCTTTGTACTCCAGCTAGGCACCAAACAGGATACTATTTCTTTGGGTAGCTTGAAACTCTCCTTTATTGATACTGCTTAGCCTGAACAGCCTTCGTGTCCTTCTCCTTCCACTATAACGCTAACTGGTCCAGTGATTCCCTATACTCGCTTCCTAAACCCTCCACCAATTACCTATCATACGCCCACTCCTTCTTCCCGTTTGCTGACGACTCCTCTTTTGTTGCAGGAACCCTCGTCGTCAGCGGTGGTCAGTCAGGTGCAAATCGCTCCACTACTGGTTATCACTACAGAGAAGAGCCAGATTCAAAACGTCCAGCTTCGCCAGATGCATACTTGGAGGGAACTACAAAACAGATCACCTTCGGTCCGCCTACCTTACCTTCGCTCGTAACAGTGCCTCGTGTCAATTAACCGTAATCAGCCAATTGACATGGTGACACGTTCAGATGTGTCGTTAGGACGCCCTTGGCGATACTTGGACTAATGTAGAACAATATTTAAAAAAGAAGCGTTGTATATATAGAACTGTATGAAAAGGGGGGATGAGAAAATAAAGAATGAAAGTAGCGTCAGCAAGTTGCAAACAGCTTCCTGCATCGCCGGACCAGTGTTGACGAGCAGCCTATCGACTAAGTCATACTGAGTCTCAAAAAGGACGCTCTGACGCGAAGCATTTAAAACGCTCACTTGCATTTCTAGATACGCTACACAGCTCCCTCTCCTAGAAGTGGAGCGTATTTTGAACAAATAAAGACAACGCTCGACGCTTTGTAACATTATCCAAGGGGTAACACCCCCCCTACCGGGTATGGGTGCCAATTTAACAGCGTCATTATTGAAATAAAATAAATCATATATCACAATAACTGTCCAGTTAATGTAATATAATGTGAATGATAGAAGATAACTTTATATAGAGAATACACATGAATCGTTAGATGGAAAAGGAAAGGTAAACATTAAGAGACAATAATAAAGAATAAAAACTATTTATTGAAAACAAAAGATAGATATATATTGAATATAACATTTGATTATTTATTTAATAAGCGAGAATAAAATTTCTTTGTGAAATACTTAACACTGAAGTTGGTAAATGAAATAATATTTACTTCAATTTATGCGTTGGTCTCGTAAAAAATAGATAATTTGTTTATAGGGACTAAACAGGTGAGAAAGATAAAAACTTTAAAATAGGAATTTAAATATAAGATAGCTAAATGATAAGTTGAAGTAAGATTGAATGGAAAAAAAAAATATGAAGATATTATAGCAGTTGGATAGTAGGATTACGAAAATAGCATATAAAATGGGAGAACTGTAATTAGAAAATAAAATTCTATTAACACTTAAATTTTAGAAACTAAACTGCAAATTTACCATTAGAGTTTTAAACTAACCTTTTGAAGCGAAATCATAAATGACAAGACCTTGGCTGCACGAAAATGAGGCGACGGGGAAAATTAGGAGGGTCTGATTGTTGCGCCCCTGATTGCTAGGTATAATCACAAGATGTGGGGTCATAGTTGTATATATATATATATATATATATATATATATATATATATATATATATATATATATATATATATATATATATATATATATATATATATTATAAGGCCATGTTGTATATAGTCATTTTTATACTTAACAGCAGAAGAGGCATTATTCAGTTCCTTGATACCCGTGACTTAAAATTCATTCCTTCAGACGTGAGTTCCTCTTGAAATATTTGTACGGACATATGAATGAAAAACAACGGGAAAAACGCCAAAATTAACATCCCTCTTTCAGAAATACTACTTGTTGTTACGCCTATGTACTAGTTTAAATCAACCTTTTTGGGGTTGAGTATGGTATCTCTGGTGATGAGCGTCGTGGTCATAATAGCGATGAGCGTTCGATGACACAGGTTTGAATCAGACTCTTTTATTCATTTTCATATAACGGTCAAAATAGTTATCCCTATTTTTCTCTGTTTTTTATATCTCCCATTTTCTTTCTTAAGTTTTCAATGAATGGTTCACGTAATATTTTCCTTAGTCTTTCCAGGTTGTGTTATTATTTTTCATTTCAGTGAGCCTTTAAATATATATATATATATATATATATATATATATATATATATATATATATATATATATATATATATATATATATATATATGACACAAATAAATTAATGGAAAATATATTTCGCCCTGCAGGTGTCATTAAAACGTCTTTCCATTGTGTACAGATGTGTCCATATGGAAGTGAAAAGAATCGAGATCTCTGCTCTGCTCCGCGTGGACCACAACAAGCCCGACATCGCCAAGCGGCTGGAAAAGTAAATGCATCCACATTTAGCACAGCCCTTTCGAGTTCGTTGATCAGGTCGGAAAAGACCTGTCCTCTGGGGTTGATCGTGTGGTACTCCCAAAAGGGGTGCCTAGTCTTCAAATCCCCGATGAAGAGAAAGGAATTAGGAAACCGTACCATGACGTGGCAGAAGTTCCCTCGTCTAAGTTGACGGTTGAATGTGCGCATAAAAAAAAGTATACTTCCTATTCCGATGTAGCTGCAATTCCACTGCCTCAAAGGAGGTATTTGTATCGAGTAAAAGAAATAAGACATCAACCTGTGGTTGTGGGGTCGCAAAACATTTATATTCCGAAAGGATGCAAGGGGCACCCGCGCTCATCATGGTCTCCTGCAGAAATAATCTTAACAGAGGACGAAAGGAGACAAACCTCCGCTGTTTCTCTCAGTTGGCCATAGTCCACGCCAATTCCATTGAAAGAATATTCACTCCAGGGCTAGCTCGTAGGAGATGCGGGGGCCCTCATCAAAGATATTCTTTCACCGGAATGGCCATAAGCTATCCGGAGGTTGTTGGTCATACAAGGTGCTGAAGGCGCTTTTGTCTTCGAGTATTTATTGGAGAAGGGTGAGTTCGGCGTACTACTTTTGTCTTCTATTCAACTTGAAACTTTGGCAGCCGGAGCAGCTTCGGAGGCGAGGGCGCTCTTTTAAGGGTTTAGCGTCACCGAGTCACCCAGTCCGGTCTTGGATGGAGGCATGGGACATAAAGCTCCCTTGCTGTTGACCTTATTTCCAGACACAGTCTTAGGAGTCCCGAATACGGTCTTACGACCAGCTTAGGTGAGTCTGCTTCCTGTTAGCCTAACTACTCGGTGGAGGTGAGCGGCTGTTTCATCTTACGGGAAGCGGCAACGTGGGGATAGCCCTGATTCTAATCTATTTAGTGTGAGAACGCCCAGGTCTGGGGGTCAGAATGATCGCGAATGGGCGAGGGAGCTACCGTGCTCGTAGGCCTGGATGGGCCATAAGCAGACGTATAGGACATTTCAAGTTGCACAAAGCGCCATTGGACCATATCCTTAGCCTTGTGAAAAGAAGGTCGGCATGGATCCTGAATGGCCAGGACCTTCTTCTCCATGAGACACGTCACATTGCTTCAAAGAAGCAAGGTGCGGCTCTCTGCAATTGAAACACTTTGCCGTACACGATAACGAGTTACCGCATACAGTATCGGAGTGATTCGCGCAGACTTCGGGTCAACCTGATTTTGCATGTTAACATGAGACACGAGCGATTGGTATGGCTGAAGCGCTGGTAGTAGTACCAACTCATCGGCAGTGTCACGCGGTAGCGATCTTACTAAGTATCACTGACTCAGGAAATTTGTCACAATCGTACGGGACAAAGAGTTTATGGGTGGGTCTCGAGCCTCCCAACCTTTTTTCTCATTACACGTTCGGCATTGACCGCTCCTTGGTCGGTCAGCTCTTTGGTGATGTGTTCCGATGAGTATTTCACGAGTTTTCTTTTGCATAAATCACTCCTCTCGCGAAATTTATGGTAGAGTGCGGTGTCACCTGAACCGTAGGTCCAGCCCTCGAATAGAGTCAGAGTGTCTCTCAATAAGAGGCCCGAGGTCATCAAGGCACCGCCTACCACAGAAGCAACTTTGTTCTTTGTCGTATTTTGGTTCCCCACACTCGAGGGAGCACCAGGGCCGGAAGTGCTGGGCTTGGCCTGGTCGCTTGACGAAACGGAAGCGAACCCGTCCTTCTCCCAAGCCCCCGCGGACTCGGGTTCGATGTTATCTGGTGCGGAATCCAGGTTCGTCCCCACAGAAAACCATGCCATTTAAGGCAAATGTACTTCCTGGATCATCTCCATCTCAGGAGGGGCCTCCAAGTGGCCATACCCCCCCCCCATCCCTCCCAAGGTATTATGTATTCCGAGCGGAGAATCATAGGGCTTATGGCCTTAATATCCTCAAACTTGGGTCTATGAGGTGTATGTGAAAGGCCCAGGGGGCGGCACTTCCTCTTATCCCTCTAAAGGGGTTGAAATGGTTCGCCTGCTTCCATTGAGAGGGAGGAACCGAGCCGGTGCGTCATATGCCTTATCATTGTCTTTGGGGGGCCCTAAGAAACTGAGAAAGAAAGGGGAGAGAAACGCCTTTTACACTGTAAGATTCTTGAAGGGGGCCCGGAGAAAGCATGGGGGGGGCACTTCCGTCATAGGGGTGTAGTTGCCAGATGGTGCCTGCAAAGATAGCAAAGAAGAAACTACTTTGCCACAAAGATGGTTGGAGGGGAGGTCCTCCACCGGTAAGTGGTGCCATCACTGATTACCTCGTCCTCCCCGACTCCAAGATCGGGCCAGGGTTTGTTATTATTGATGTAATCCTGAATTTTGACAGTTTACAAATTTTCCAACAATTGAAATCTCGGAAATTTGTGATAAATTGAATAAAACGGAGGGAGGGGGGGAGGTGCTATATCCCGTGTCCAGCCGCTCTCGTCTATCCCTTTTCGGGTTTTCAGACTTTTCAGGTCTGTATCTTGGATGCGTTAAAGAGTGATCTTCGCACCTGTGCAGCAACGCACACAACCAGAAGTTGCCCAGTCGATGGTCGATCCCCAAAGGCCGCAGGTCCCAACGGAGGAGCGAGATAGGTGGGGCGACAGAGTGAATTTCACTACAAGGCCGTGCTAATCGTCGACAGGACGGCCAAGATCTGAAGATCTGTTGTGGCAGATCCAGAGACGGGACTGGTAGCCAACAAGGCAGAAAAGCCTCCCCGAAACAAGCAATGCAACCTTATGCACCTTACAAAGGCCACAGGGAGGTGATAAACCCATTGTACAAAGGGAAGTGGTTATTAGGGCAAAATCGATTTCCCATTAATCGCCTCCAATACGCAGGATCCCTCAAGTCCTGGCCTTTTGCGACCTGCGGGAGTTAGAAAGCGTTCTTTATAGAGGTTCCAAAACCTCTCTTCTGTCACGGTATAAAGTATCTGGTGGGGTCCTTAAGTCTAGGCAAGGGTCGAGGCAAATAGTGGTAAAAAAAGGAATGCTGAGAAGGAGCTAGGAGGAAGCGCACCAGCAACTTCAGATAGTTCAAGAGGACAAGAGAAAATACACAGCAAACAAACAAGAAACCTAGACAGACGATCTAGCCTAGAAGAAAAAAAGATTAGAAAAACAAATCATAAGGAAACGAGGAACATAGAAAGACCAGCCGGTAGACAACAAGGAGGAATAAAGAAACTACCCAGCAGACAACATGGAAGATTAGAGAAACCCCCTCTCGCAAACAAAAGAGGAATAGAGAAATCATCCAACAGACAACAAAAATGATTAGAGAGACTAACTATCTAGCAGAATACAAAGAAGGTTAGCGAGACCACCAAAAAGAAAACTAGGAAGACTAGAAAGATCGCCTAGCAGACAAACCAGCATGACTAGAGAGACCAGCCAGTACACAACAAGGAGGACTACAAAAATTGCCTAACAGGCAAGGATTTGTAGATACCTCCCAAGAGACAAACAACCTATAGGACTAGAGAGACCACTCAACAGATAACAAGAATTTATAGAAAAACCACCCCGAAGACAACGAGGAAGACTGAAAACTTTCCCCAGCATAAGACGGAGGAGAATAAAAAGATCACCAAGCAGACAACATTTGGAAAGGAGAAACCACATAGTAGACGAGAGATTTCTCAGAAGAGAGGGAAGGATAAATACACCTCACCCCATTATGGGGTTTTATGGATAATTATTGATTCAATACTCTTCCTTTGTCTCTCCTTTTCCCTGATCACTTCCTGTCTGCCAGACGACCAAGTTTTGTTACCCTTCCCTCTCTCCCATGTCATCCTTCCGACGGTGAAGTTTCAACTCGGTTAATCTCTTATGCCGTCATCAACGCTTAAACCCGAAGCCCCATCATCGGTCGTCCTAGGTTGGCGTATGTTTACTGACCACTTTTGGTCACCTCGCGCACTATAACACGGGAATTATCACTGACTTCATCACGATTAACTTTAACATTCCTCATGATTGCTCTCCATTGCGATTAACAGTGTTTCGTTTTCGTTTCGCCACATTCATTAATCTTGTTCCTTGCAACGAATGAGTTTTATTTCCTTCAAACTGAACCTTTGTCTTTTTTCTTTTTTTCGCGTTAAAACATGCTGGTATTTACATATGTTAAAAGGTTGATGTATTTCGATTGCTTAGTAACAGTGTTTCTTAACTTGGGGCCCACGATAGGTCACTAGGGGTTCGGCAGACATAATGATAGATATTGTCTTGATTCATCCAATGCCTTCTGAACATGGCCAAGAAACTCCAGATGCAGACGTTTTCGCGCAAATTGAGTCTTGGCGTATCAATGTCATCCCACCCACCCCTTATCATATTACCTTTATTTCACCCCCATCTGTTTGCCCACGCCCAATGGCCCTTCCTTGCGAAGGGGCCCTATGTGCTTTAGCTCTCGACTAGTCAGTGTTCAATCCAAAGAAGACCCGAAGCGAGCCCCATCACGAGCCCCCTCATTGCGCTTCCACCACACATGATTTCATTCACTTGTCACTCCATTACCGTCAGTCTCGTAATCCACTCATCCATTACGTGCTCTTCCAACAGTTCGCTCACCGGATTTAGGCCCTCTTAATCACCAATTCCGCAAACAAATACAAAAAAATCCTCAAATATTATTTTGGACAAATCAACTTTAGAATCCTTTTATTCGAATAATTTAGCAATACTCGTAGGTTCACTATTTAATGTAAAGGACTTGCTCCCGTGTAGCCTGCGCAGTGATGTAGTCTATTTATTTACATGTCATCGGTGTCGTAGAGGCAATTATGTCGGTAGTACACTGCGCTCGTTACACGTTCGAGTTTGTTCTCACCTTGGCATAAGTAGCAGAACAGGTAACCCCATTACACGCAAGGAATGCTCCTCCGTTCGGGATCATATTATCCTTTGCAAAACCGATGCCACCATTAATGATTTTGAAATTATAGATTCTTCCAATGATGATATAAGCCTGCGAATAATTAAATCCATTCATATTAAGACCCTTAGACCCTCTCTCAACAATGATGTATCCGCCGTCCCTCTCCGTCTCTTATAATAACCAACCAATTATTATACCTCCCCCTTCTTCATTGTTTCTTGCTCTCCATTCCTTTAGTCGAGTTTTTACAACTTGTGTGACCCGTCAGATTTGAATTTGTTAGAAATTAAAAATAAAAATTTTTGTGCACTCAGCTGTTCATAAATTCCCCCCTCCCTCCCCTTATACTCACAATTTCTCAATCCTTGTTTAAATAATTAACTATTTATGATTTATCACTATAAAATATTAATATGTATATACATGTATATTCATATATAATTGTACTTTCGAGTCCTAATTAATCTTAATGTTAATTGTTTTGCTATTTAAAGCTAATTTTTTTTCAATTTATCGGTCTTAGCTCGAAACGTAGCCAGAAGAAATAAAGAATGAATACTGTTATTCTCTTTGCCATTGGATTCTTACTCAGGATATATATATATATATATATATATATATATATATATATATATATATATATATATATATATATATATATATATATATATATATATGCATTTAAAGGCCCCAAAAAATGAAAAGTGGCATCACGACACTAAGGAAGACGACCATTGAAAGTGTCGTGGTCACAATAGCGATGTACGCTTGAGGACACAGGTTCGAATCCTACTCCTTTATTTATTTTCATATAAAAGGTAAAATTAGTTTTCACGATTTTCTCCGTCTCTATATCTCAAATTTTCATTTCTTTGGGCCTTTAAATGCATCCATTATATCACGTTTCATGTGATATAAGTTATATATATATATATATATATATATATGGAAAAAGATCCAAGACAAATTGGTACGGTTAATGTAATGGCATTATTAGACAAATGATCTACTTCAGGTCCAGCGTGACATCCTTTCCATCTTTCGAATGTATTTGGCTAAGTTAATGCTGTTAATATATTAACAGTTTTCTACGCCGGTAAACGAAGCTAAAATAGAGGGGTAACTTTGAAACCAGTTTTTTGGGGGGCTCTGGTGAATAAGCTATACTATAATGTAGTCTCTCAGTTCAAGGACGAAAGGATGTCACGCTGGACCTGAAGTAGATCAGTTGTCTAATAATGCCACTACATTATTAATCGTACCATATATATATATATATATATATATATATATATATATATATATATATATATATATATATATATATATATATATATATATATATATATATATATATATATATATATATATTGTATTTACAGATATTTTTGTTCTTTTTCGTAAGAGGCCCGGCAGCGAAGTTGGTGTTCGAGGCTATTGCGATGTTAGGTTAGATTAGGTTAGATTTGGGGACAAAGAACAGGCGAAAACTTCTCGCAAACGCTTTTCAATCCGTTATGGTTTCTCTAGACATTTTAAGCTTTTTAACGCAAAAAAGTAGTTATCAACCCTTTGCACCACGCGTGAATGAAATTAGCGATTGTCTCAAAAGATAAATTTGATTTTTCTAACCAATGTCTTTTCACAATCCAACACTAAAATTGGATTCGCACTTATTACAGCGCCAACGGCCTCGCGAAGATGCTGATGAAAGTTTCATAATCTGCCCATTTTTGCAAATTCACTGTCCTAACCTAACCTTAACCTCGCGATAGCCTCGAACGCCTAATTCGCTGCCCCTCTTACGATAAAGAGCCAATATTTTATATAGGATTGAAATCCTCTTTCATGAAGTCTCTTCAAGAAGCGGTTTAATTTTAGTTATTTTTTGCTTTAATTTAACTTTAGAAAAACTTAAATTATTGTATAGTTAAACCATTCATCAGACATTTATGGATATATATTGTTGTTTTTATGTCCCCGCAACCGCATGGCATCTCTGCTCCCTCCGACCGCTTGGGTGATTAGGGAGAAAGCTTTGATCCTACAGCCTGCCCTGTAGGCCCCCGTTAACCTTACCACAATTACCTGGGGCCGAGCCTTCTGTGATACTGTCCTGAGGGGACCAGGTTCGAGTGGAGGGAGGCTGTTGCATGCTGTGGGGATTCTTATAGCACCCCTCCTGTGCTAGCGGCCTATGCAACAGCTAGGAAGCGGAAGTTCTATTGAATCTTATCCTCATGCGGAATACATACAACTATGGTGGTCCAACTACATAAATGCATCCAGGTGGGGTGGATAGAGGATGCCAGATGGCACTGAACCATAGACAAGACTAAGGAGGAGTGAATAACGCCAAGGCCAAGATGGGGCGAAACAAAGGTGCTTCCGAGAGTTTGGGTAAAAGATTAGTCTTTCGCAGACTCTTTTTCTTGTTTTTATCTTTTGTTTTCGTCCGGGACCGCTGAGACATATAAATAATAGGCGAAACGCAGAAGCTTTCCTCAAACCAAACACCACAAATGGCGTCTAACACTATTTCTTGTCGGTATTGTTCCTCGGGGAAGTTTAGAAAATATACGAAAATTAATTTCCTGTTTGGCTCTAGTCCAAGGAGCTGCGAAAAAACAAATTTCACCCCACTCAATAAAAGCGCAATTAGCGTGCGATAACTTGGTCTTTCTTCGCCTCTAACTTTGGTTTATATTTTCTGAGGAATTCTCGGGAAAAACTGAGCAAAGTCGGGAGAAAGGCGGAAAAATTGCTCTCGTAATCTTAGATTTGCTTCCTAAGAACAGTCATCACCCTTGACATTAATGGGGTGGGGGGTGTACAAATTGCGAGATTAGAAATAGACAAAAGTATTAACGTATCTACTTGATTCATTCGTTTGGCATTTAGATGATTGGCTGATCATTTGGGCCCTCCTTATACACCGGTTCTGCGTTTATATCCGGGTATTTGCCTAAAATCTTTCGGCCTACTTATACACGAGGAGTGTAGTAATTTAACCAAGGAGGAGCGGCGCAGCACAAAATGTGTTGCTTGGTCTCTCAAATGTGTCAACACAAAATGTGTTTCAAGAAATCATAAAAGAAATATCCTCTGAAAATACATCAAATTATTCATATCTAATTCAAAGGAATATAATATTCATAGTGATATTGTTAGTTTTAATATTTAGGCGTTTTATTGATAGAAATAATGGTTAGAATGGGCGAAATTGGTAAAGAAGATTTGGAGGTCTTTAATGGAGTAGGAATTGGAGGATTTCGGGGTAGAATTTAAATGGGGTAAAGAAATGAGTGAAATTCTTTATAGTGTAGCTATTCATTCCCCCTATAATGTTAATTTCTTGCGAAGGGTTGTCGTGTGAACTGTGTTGGGTGTTGAAAATGGATTGGATGTTGTGTGGAAAGGAGAGTATTCAGCTTATTGGTTATAAGTATTATAAAGCTCCCCGCCCTCTCCCTGTCCGAACCTTGTGGGGAGGGTGTTTACGATGAAGCAGAGAAGGGAGAACAGAACTCCCCGTCCCAAAAGTTTAAAAAACAACCTCTTTTTATCTCTGTGAAAGGTCAAAATTAGTTGTTGAAGGCTAAAAATGAAGTATTAAAAGAAAATAAATATCATATGAAGTATGTTACACAGCTTTAGAACAGCAGCTGAGAAAGCAGGGATGTAGAAGGTTTGTGTGATGGCAGGTGTGGGAAATACTGTGGGGACGTAACCTCAGGCAACAGAAGGTATGTTTCTGCAATTTTGGATGTTTTAGCTTTGAGAAGCGACTGTGGTGTGGAAAAATACGGGTTCAGTGATTGAAAAAGGGTGAATAAAGTAGGTTGAGGCATTATACTAATGCGAGTTTTCATGAAAAGTTGTATATTCATCTCAACTGTGAAAACGAGACCGAATGATGACTGAAGAATACGATAACTTGAAGAGTGAAGGAATTAAGAACGTCAAGGTCAATGTGGGGCAAGACAAAGATGCTTATGAGAGTTTTGCTAATGGAGGAAACAGCTACATGGAGTCAAATAATGAGGAAACAGCTACATGGACACAACTAAAGAGAAAACAGCTACATGGACACAACTAAAGAGAAAACAGCTACATGGACACGACTAAGGAGGAAACAGATACATGTACGTGACTAAAGAGGAAACTCCTACATGTATACGATTAAGGAGGAAATAGTTACGTGAATACGAATAAGGAAGAAACCGCTACACGGAGACGACCAAGGAGGAAACAGATACATGAACACGACTAAGGGGAAAACAGATGAAGGAATACGACTAAGGCTTATGCATGACATTAAATCTAGACAACAACAAAGACACCACTTTTAAGTACGCCGGTGATTTTGACTCCTTGATTTTTAGGAAGTTTTTTAAATCCATTCAAGGTGTGCATGAGAGATAAACTGCTTCTTTCCCTCTATAGTGAAAACAATTATTTGAACACTGTGTTTTTTAAAATTAATCAGAGCATGGGGAAAGCTCATTATGAAACACAGTAGAAAGTTTTATATACCGTATGTAAAGCATTATGTGCATCATAATGTCGATCAAATGAAATGAAATAATATAAAAACAAATGCGAAAGATAATCATTAGAAAAGTTTCACTCAATCTCGGAGAAGCAGCAAATCAATACTCCTGCAAACATTTCATCTAGTCCAGCCAAATATCACCCACTCATACGAGTAATACTTGATCCCTGAGATTCATTTCCGTGCTGGCATACCTGCGAAATACATCGAAGCACTATGTCTGCGAAGAGAGCTAAAATCATCCCAGATATGAGCGAAAACATTGTATATCACCGAAATGAAAGCCATAGCTCTCGTAAAATTCCAAAACGACTAAGACAACCCTCTTCAACAGTGAATTATGTGATTAAAAAGAACTTTGGACAGACCTAAGTTGCTCACGGACAGGGATAAAAAGCTACTCTGCAATGGAGTGGGGAAGGAATCTCTTCGTCAGTAGCCAGACTTTAGCAACAAACCTCTCAACATCTAGGACAGTTGTTACACCTAAGAATGTGCGAAATTACCTCCACCAGTCAGATTGCGAGGAAGAACTCTAAGAAGATAGTCCCACCTCAATGAATCAGATAGACAGAAAAGATTCGACTTTGCAATGAATCATCTCAACAAACCGTAAGAGGTCTGGTGGTGCATCATCATATTCAGCAACGATACCAAATTTAAGCTGTTTGAAAGAGAATGGCCGCAAAACCGTTAGGAGAAAGAAGAATGGTGCCTTGGATCGTAAGAACACAGTAGCTACCAGTAAACACGGAGGAAGCCCTGAATGGTGTGGAGTTACATGGGCTGGAAGGGTGTTGGGAAGTAATCTTTTTAATTGATGGAATAATAAACACATAAATATATCGATATTTTGCCGCATAAGTTTTTGGACAGTGCAGACAAACTAGGGCTACGACAGTCCCTATATTTTCCAACAAGAAAGCGACCCAAAACACTGCTAGGATAACAACAGTGGTTACTGTACAACGTCTTTCTAAGACTTTAAACCTCTCATCAATCTCCGAATCTAAATCCTATTGGAAACTTAAGGAGATTTTGGAACCTAAAATAAGAAAACGTGAGTTTTCAGCCAAAAAAGAGATGCAGATCGTTCTGCAAGAGAATAGGCCAAAATGGTGTCTAAAACCACAGGACAGTAAAATCCACCCCCACAACGCTTCCTGGCTGTGTTAGATGCAAAAGAGATTCATACGAAATATTCAGTCTTTATGTACGCGTTGCTCCTTGTTTAATTTACAAGTGTTGAACCAGCTCTAAAGAGCTCTAATACTCACTTTGCATTTATTTTTACATTGTTGTAATGTAACTAACTGTGTGTTGAGTTCGAATGACCTTACAATACACCTACTTTATCACAATACGTTATATAAATATTTTTAATATGTTTCATAGTTTAGTTAATAAATTTAACGCCTTCAAATACTTTTTTTCACTGTATTAATGAAAAGAGGTAAAGTCGAGAAAGAGGCTGAAGGAAAAGTATTACTTTCAAAGTGTTTTTTACTAGTCCATATTATTTGAATGAGACTTGAAGCAACCATTAGATAAGGGGTATGTTGGATAGAGTATGTGTAACGTGGAATGGAGAGCGATAAAATAGAGGGGCAGCATTCCAATGTTTTTTTTTATGATATGGGATAAGACCTGAGGCAGGTCAGAGAGGAAATGTTATCAGAGGTTCATAAGAATGGGGCAGGTAGATGGTGATTGGCATCTTTAAAAAGTCTTAATTTGTGGAAAAGATGAAAAATATTGTCCATGGAAAATAGAATGGATGAGAAGACTGTGTTTTAATCAGTCTGTTTCAAACCCCATTAATCAAAGTTATCACATCACCTGACCACGCCAAATTCCTGGTCCTTATATTTGACCGAAAATGACATGGCACTAAATAAATGACCTTCGAAGGCGGTCCATACATCCCCTCGATCTGCTAACTAGGATGTCACACTTAAATTGTGGAGCCATTCAAAAAACTCTCCTACTTATTCCTCGAGTGCTTCCAAAGCCGATTTTGACAGCCATCAGCTACAAATTGTCTGGACAAAATAGAATCGACCCATCATCAAGCTATTAGAATAGCAACGGTAGCCTTGACAGATCTCCTGCCCAGTCTTTGTGCATAGAAACAGGCCCACTACGCCTCAAACTTTGTAGAGGTGAGTATGGTCTGAAATATTTCATCCTCTTACACAGTGAGAACTCCAAACTTTTATGAAGTCTCAAAAACACAATACATCGGAAAGATTCAGACCGCGCGCACACTATCCATAAGCAGTAGGCATACCTACTACCTTAGAAGAACTGCAATTTCCCTCGTTAAAACTCATCCTTGAAGGATCCACCCCCTCTCCATTGGAAGACAACAAGCTTCAAGGTATATGCACCAATAGTAAATCACATTAAATCTTCCCTCTCATTTTCAACAGTAGCTCAGCTATTCAAACAGCACAGAAGCGAACACCTAAACAGCCACACCAATCTACACCGATGACTCAAAGTGGGCGGAGGGCGTTGCCGTGCACCCGTTTTCCCAGGAGGGAAGCAAATGGCGCACTTACCACCAAAAGCGTCAGTCCTAACCGCGGAACTCACGGCAATTTACATGACTCTTAAACCCCCAACCACTTTATAACCCCTACAGATTCCAATAAAGTACCATCTTCTAGCATCCCCCACCATCGACGAAATAAGCCACCTTCCCCATGAAATAAAGCCATGCTTCTGGTGGCTGGGGCATAGGGGCATCGCCCAAAATGAACGAGATGACCAAAATAAAGATAAAAACGCGGCCACAAACCAACGGGGAAGCAATTAACGGACACACCGGGGCCTTACATATCAAGGTAAGGAATTAATCTTCTCCAAATGGAACACCAACCGGCTTACACATTGCCAACCACTTCGTCGGTATGGTGAGCAATGTCCTACGAGGTACTACTATTCCTTGGGACTCCTCGTCAACATCAGAGATAAAAAATAGAAGACAGAGGTCCTGCTTGGATGGCTAGGGCTGCGCCGTAATTGGATTACCCATAGTCACCACCGTTTTTCAACCTTCTCCTCCACCGCAAAGTAAACAACATCAAAAAAGGAACAATAGCCAGCGGGGACCCCCTTCTTAGGGTCTAGACCAATTCTACGAAACATCCTATCACACAATCTACTTACAATATATAACTTAAATATCTAAAAGAAACCAATATACTCGTATTTAACCAGATTTAAATACCAAAGTTCTTTTAACTTATTTTGCTCTACTTGCACGCACCAATCACCCTATTCCATGATCCTATCAGCACCTTGATTAAATTCACTCCAATCACCATTACATAGCCATCTCACGCTTCACCAATCCATTTATTAGTCGGATTTTAACAAAGGTATTTTTAGAACTCAAATCTATTCTTTAAAAAAAGAAATTCCTTCGACTAAACACAACCTCTAACAAAAGGTGAAAGTGGGCTATAAATCATTCAAACATCATCATCAACAACATCATTATCACCATCAACAACAACATCAGCAACAATTCTCAGACTAATGGAAGTCCTCTTGTACGACACTTGGCCAAGATTTGCTATTCACCTTGAGGGAAATTAAAGAGAACTCGGAAATTAAAAGATTTCTTAGTAAATTTTGACTTCCTAAGTTATTATTATTACGGTTTCGGAACCATTTATCATAAATGCCCCCTAAACTTTGACCATGTCCTGTAGTTACAAAGTTCAGTGTTATACCTCATACATAAGGGGTAAAGTGGAATTCCCTGGGCCTGGAAGGTCGTCCACTTCGTCGTAAGAGAGTGATCCCTCTTCCTGGAGAGGTTTCGAACCGGTGGGGGGCTTTCTCAGAAGCTCCAGGGGGCAAACTCTTGGAGGAGGTTCTTCCATCTCGCTTTCCGTCTGGGGATTCTCTCCTCTCCTCGGGTTTGACTTCGGGGGAGAGTCTGGCGGGGAATCTGGACCGTGGGGGTGGGGGAGGAGTTCCTCTGGGGATAGTTTGGGGATGGGGAGTGGGCTGCTCCCCACTTCTCCTGCCTCTGGGGAAAGGTTTTCAGAGTATCCCTCCTTCTCGGTCCAGATCTGGAGGGAACAATACAACTCATTATAAATGTCATTATTATTAACTTACCAGTAAGAAAACAAACGAGGGCATCATATACACTGACCTTTAGTGGACCTTTCTATCGTTGTTTTCCTACAATGGGTTCTAGGGTCCTCCAGAAGTCCCCACCCAACCCTCTCTCATCTTGTGCGGTGGCTAAAAATCAAGAATTTGTGGTCGATTTGCCGCTCACAATCTTTCAAACGTCACCAAACAATCCGTGTTTACAATCACACAATCAGCTCGCTCTAGTCCTCCTCTATCTTGTTACCGAGTAAAAACATCCATATTTATGGGTCACATTCGTCATCAGTACAAATCACTTTCCCACAATAAGGGTCGGTGTACATCAATGCTTCTTAGAAGTACCCTCTCTCATCATTACGCTCGATTAAAACGTTGACAGAGATTGGTCCCAAAATTCAGGTTCACAACAGGAGGAAATTATTTGAAATTGTCCGTGTACCACATGTGGCTCGTTATGCACTCTCTGCGGGTTAAGCAGACAAGTACTCATCCTTTTTCCCCCCTTTACCCCCTTGACATTGACCCCTCATAATGACAAGGCCTCTTTCTACAATGCTGAGATTCACCCTAGACCAGGGGAACCTGCGGCCTTCTTCGTCATTAAGTGCGGCCTCCGGAATCAATTCAAAATTTGCAAATCAAATCATTTTATTTATTTTCTACCAAAAGTACCGCAAAAAGTCATTGAAAAGTTAGTTAACTTTAAAATTGATCATTGTTTCATTGTTAATCTGATACATACTCGTAGTAGTCAGTTATATAGAGAATAACGAGAAAATGAGGTATATCTAATCAAAATCTTATGAATAGGGCTTAAGTTAATTCGGCCTTCGACTCGAGATCCCCCCTCCCCATCGCTCTAGACTTACTACCGCCTTATGGCACATAAATTAGGCACGGTGCCAATGGCATAAGAAAATCTCCGCACTGCAGGATCATCCTCATTGCCGAAGTTGGGAGAGCCGCGCGCCCTATCTGCTCCTACAAACGCAACATGTATTCCCCCTCTTTAAGGTGTGAGCTATGTACTTGCGATTTTCCCTTCCCCTCACCTCACCATTTCTTCACAAGCCTCTCAAAAAAGCACTTTGGAATGAGATTCCCTCGATGGTTTTTACGCCCGAGTGTTAATTAAATACAGTGGCGGAAATCTATCAGTTCCTTCTATTATTAACGTCAAAGGAAAGCGAAAAACAAGGAGGGTAGTCGAAAAGAGAGCAGTGAAATTATGGGAAGTGGTGATAGGTAATAATAACCCGAGTAATTTAGAGAGGAGATTCTTTGGAGCGCGCTTACCTCTGGAGAAGCCGTAGTTCCTTCCTCGGTTGTGAGGGGCATGGCGCGATGGAATGGAGTGGAGTGGAGTGCGATGGAGGCTGCGTGAGTGACGGAACCAGACTGACCCTTGACTTTCCTGACCCGATTCACGTTATCAGCTCCATTCTCCTCCCCCACTGCCCGAGCCAAGAGGGGATTTGGGGGCGATTCCGTACTTACGAGTACTTATTTGTTCCGAGATGAAACGTGGTCTACCGGCCTCAGTATTTAGATGCAATGAGCTTTGGTACAAGAGGCCTTTTTACCTCCACGAGCGCCCTAAGTAGCCTCCTCTTTAGGTCATTCGGGTCATTGTTGCTTCTTTCGTATGTAATCAACGATGGCATTGGGCGACTAAGCCACTATTACTAATACCGAAAACATTTTCCATCCAGGAATCTCTTTGGTCTTTTCCATCATCCGTATTTAGCTATAAATGACCCTGATGATGGTTTCCTGTACGAGGGGTTATCTGCCCTCTTCTGGACCTCAGCACCTACTCCGGATACTCAAATCCCACTTCAATTGACTCCTGCCATTTCGTGTGTTTTTCATCATTGTTCCACGTCCTCATTCAACATGGGTAAAGGCTCGGAAGAGTTGCGCGTCCATGATAACTCCAGGCAGTCTCCTCTTCGGCTTCTTGGACCATGTACAAAGTGTTCGGGCCTAATTTGACGCTTTGCATAACATAAAAAAGCAAATTATCTCAGCCAAAAATAAATGTATTTTAAATTAAAAATAAAATATCAACTAGATTCTGGTAGGGAGGTAGCAGTTTACTCAAAGTAGCCGCCCTTAGCTTCCACCACGACCTCCAGACGGCTCTGGAATCTGGAGCATGGGTCCCTCACTGTGGATCTGTGAAGATCTCTTAACACCACCTTAAGCTTGGCCTCGATCTCGGCCTTGGGTTTGTAGCTAGAGCGTTGGTCTCTTTCTCAACCGTGCCCCTCACATAGCAATCAATGGGATTACACTCGGGCCATCTAGAGATCCGGAAAATGGGAGAGAGGGTGAAGTCGTAGATATTCTCTGACAACGACTTCTGACTCTTTCCGGAGATATGGCCTTCCAGAAGCAACCTCCTGCAGCCAAGGTTTGACCGCAGTCTCCAGCAGCTCCACATAGGCGTCTGAATTGAACCTAAGACCCTACTCAAATATGTGGAGCAGCATGAGGTTATCTCGATACGTAGAACGTCTCATGGATTATGGGCAAGACACTTGTTATTCTGGGTGTTGTGCAACGGGTCTCGGGAGAGGTTCTTTTCGTCTGAGAAGAATCACATCGTTCACTGCTCAGGAGGATGCTTCGCTTGTTCAGGAGCTTCTTTGACTTCGTCAAGTGGTACTCCTTGCCTTTGGCAGTCATAATTTGTCCCTCGCACCTCTTGTACGAGTGGTAGCGAAGGTCCTCATTCAGGATCATTCATCATTCTTCATTCAAGGTCCTTATTCAGAATCGGAGCAAAGACCGGATTCCCTTGCTCGTGTCTTTCATCACCTTGCCTCGCAATTGTTGGATGTATTTCTGTGTGCAGACGAAGTGAGAGCGCCTGCTGTGTTTTTTTTCTGCTTGTCATGGTTTCGTAGTCTCTGTTTGAGCTGTTCATGTTACGTATTAGAGCCTTTACAGTGTTCACGGAACATTGAGCAGTAGTCATAAGCTAACTTTTTCTCAACCATAACTTTACTTCGTATGATCTCTAACGACGTCGACTATTTCTGATACGTCAACCTGTTCCTGGTGAAAAGGTCAGTAAAAATCGTCAAACTTAGGTCGCTCACTCCGTATCTTCCCCAAACTTTCATCTCTCCTAACGTTACCAGATTCCTAACAAATCTCTTAAAAAATAATGAAGATTCCTTGTTAGTTTCAAGCACTTAAAATCAGTAAATGGACTCACACTGCGCTTGCGTACATTGACAACCTCTGAAGAGGTTGATGAGCGCCGACCATGGCGAGGGAGCTCATCTCGTCTTGTTTCACCGTCTTTGACTGTCTCGATCGCCCCTATTCTAAGCGGACCCCGTTCAGGCCCGCGCGTTTATGGGAGAGCTCCACCACTCACCCGCAGTTTCATGTGTATGGGAGAGCTCGCGCATGGAAGAGCTCCCACAAGCACTCGCGCTTCACTGTGCATGGGAAAGATTCCTCAAGCACTGTCACTATACTGTGCATGGGAGAGATTCCCCAAGCACTGTCGCTTCACTGTGCATTGGATAGATTCCTCGAGCACTGTTGCTTCACTGTGCATGGGAAAGATTCCTCAAGCACTGTCGCTTCACTGTGCATAGGAGATATTCCTCAAGCACTGTCGCTTCACTGTGCATGGGAGAGATTCCTCAAACACTATCGATTCACTGTGCATGGGAGAGATTCCCTAAGCACTGTCGCTTCACTGTGCATGGGAGAGATTCCTCAAGCACTGTTGCTTCACTGTGCATGGGAGAGATTCCTCAAGCACTGTCGCTTCACTGTGCATGGGAGAGATTCCCCAAGCACTGTCGCTTCACTGTGCATGGGAGCGCGTCCCCGAGCATTTCCCTTTTAAGGTGCATAGGGTAGCTCCATCAAGCACTCCCCCTTTAATGCGTAGGGGATAGCTCCATCAAACAAGCTCCTTTCCAAGTATATGAAGTAGCTCCCTCAAGCACTTCCCGTTCCACGTATATGGGGAATGGGAAAGCTCCTTTAAGACTTCCCCTTCCACGTACATAGGAGAGCTCCCTTTACACTTCCATGTGTGTGAGTGCACTCTTTTAATACTAAATTTAGTTCCAAACATTTTTACCTCCATTAATTTCATATAAAAACGGTTAAATCTTCGATGGGGAGCTTTAAAGGTATTTAATCTCTTATTTTTGTATCATCCCCCCCTCCCCCAAGTTCTCATTTTTTACCTCAAAATGTCTCTGGAATTAATGGACCTACATAATATAGAGAAGATATTTTAGCAGAACTTACAGCAAAGACCTCTCACTATAGTTCAAATTTAAAACAATATCATTGATGCCTTTCTCGAAATTTACATGTCTAAATTTAAAAAACATGAATATTTTATTTATTTTAGCCAATTAAATGATTAATTTGCCCATCATCATGTTGATAAACTACGCGGATTCTCCCTTTACACAGATATGCTTGACATCACCTCATTATTATCAATTCCCTGCCATGATTGTATTTTTTGTCCTTTAATCCACGTTAAGTAATATTTTCGCACTACCCGACGATTAATTGTTTTTCCTATTCAGAATAGCTACGTGTCCTTGCTTCAGTTTGACGATGTTCCCTAATTTTGAAAACCCAAACCATTTTCTGGATAAAGACAACGGCAGTATGATAACTTAGTATTTAAAAGTTCTATGCACTTTACGAAATTAATTTTCATCGTTTCTGTATCAATGAAATGAACGTCAGTTTTCCCGTTCCAAGAAACTCCTGCAGATATCACTATTCAATCGCAATGCTTCATGATATCTGAGGTCTACTCACCGGAATATCACCTGTTCGACCACGTCCACACACGTCATTTTGACGATTTCGTGGAATTTCTATCGGTCTTTGGTTACTGAGATAAGATTAGTTGAAAAATGAGATCCTCTTTTACGTTTATCAGTATATATAATGTGTCTAAAGAGCAGGTATATCTTAAAAATGATTATTAAATTCAGTATTATACCTTAGATGACCTCCCAAAACTATAATAAACTACAATTCATAATTTTATGATGGGTGAAACAAATATGCGGATTTGAGAGAGTTAATGCTCATTCATGTGTGAGTTACTGTTATTTATTATCAATGCTGTGTAAGTTAAACCACTATTAATGATAAATGCCCTTTTCTCAGACTACTCAGAGGGAAATATTCAGGTTAGCCTCACGCCCCACCAATTTTTATCCAGGATCCGTCATGGGTACACAGAGGAGAAAATACTTTAAAAGACGATCGAAGAAAACTCAGCAAGAATAAGAAATTGCTTTGTTGTGGATGTAGGTAAGGATTCACATGACGGTTCCATTCATCTGAATTATTGATGTTATTCATCCGCGATTTTAATCTCGTTACCTTTTAGGTTGTTTTGGTGGTAATATAACGTAAGTATAGCAGATTATTTTTGTAATCTCATCTGGCGACTGGCTTCAAAGGCATAAGTGGCCGGTATAGCGGATCATGCCAAGTTTCTTCCGATAGTATATAGGGATTGGTAGCTTAAAGTTGATTGAATTTCATATTTTACATGATAATACCTAAATTACCTTTGCCCCATTGGCCAATTTCATTGATATTGTATCAAATTTAGTATATGAGGAGTCCATTTTGTTTTCTTGTGCATATAAATTTCCCTGCAGTGATTTGAGTGAAATGGAGTACCTCCACAATGGCTGCCCTATAGAGCAGGGGTTGGGTAACTTTTTTGGGTGTTACCCCCAAAAGAATTTGCAGTAAAATGAATTTACCCATGACTTTGAAGTACTCTGGGGGACAACGAATTTACTTATAATTGGGTTAATGTTTATTTTTTTATTTAATCTATCATTAGGAAACAAAAGTCCCTCTTTTTGGCATGGAAATACCACACAAGAAAAAATTGTAGGAAATTATATATTTATAAACAGAAATAAAACAGTCACTTTTTACCATTGCATCGCACACAAGCAAAATTATTGACTATGTCACTATCATGTATTTAAAAATCGTACAAAAACAAAATAGGAAAATGTTTTGAATCCACTATTATGGGTAGAAAAATGTTTACCCTTTCTGGTATGAGTATGGTACACAAATAAAACTAATGAAACAATTATTGAAAACTTGTATATATCAGCTCCCTCAGGCTTTGTAAAAATGATACTGTTTCATCTTTGATACAACAATTTCAATATCAGGGATTTTTGATGTCACTGCTACTTTGATGCTGTCTTCAGGATCCAACTGGTTTCTTTATTTTGTTTTTAGATTTAAAAGGGTAGAAAAACCTTGTTTGCAAAGGTAGGTCGTTGTAAAAAGTAGCAGCATTTTAGTTGCTTCCAAATATGCATTTTTATAAGCCTTTGCAGCTTTTGACATCCAAAAACTTGGTTTCAAATTCCATGCTTGTTTCACTGTTGGAACGCAGTTCAAAAAGCTCTTCTGCCAATCCTTGAGGCTCTTCAGGCAAATCAGCCAGTTCTCATTTGAAGATATTTACAACCCAACTGACAGTAGGTGAATCAAGCTCTGGAAAGTAGTCACAAAACCTATTCCTAAATTTGGTCAGGTGCCTTGTGACTGATTCCTTCATGTCACTAAGACTGCAGTCTTCACATTCTTCCAAAAACTCTGCCAGGTTTGGAAAGACACCAATCTTATTGGCATTTACTTTTTGGTTCCAATACTGAAGCTTTGCTAAAAATGCTGAATACTTTTTCCTTGCTAAGATGAGATTGATTTTCTTTCCTTGCAATTCCTTGTTCAGCGCAATTACATGCCCAAAAATGTTAGCTAAGTATGCAAGAAGAGCTAGCCAGGTTGATTTTCTGAACTTCTCTGCAAGTGTATGTTTTTGATCAGTCAGAAATATTTCAAGTTCGGTTTTAAGAGCCCAAACTCTATTCAGGACATTTCCGCGTGAAAGCCACATTACTTCCGTAGGGAAAAGAAGAGTTGAATATTCAGCCTTTCCATCCTCACCGAAATCACGAAACATCATCGTGTTTAGTGCATACCCTTTTACAACATTGACAATCTTAATTACATCATTCAACACAGCTTCCGCTTCTGGTTCCAAATCCTTCACAACTAATGCCTGGTGATTGTGTTGTTTGGATTCTGTTGTTTGGCCAAAGCCACAAAACCAGTGACGTGACCAAGCATGGTAGGAGCTTCATCAACTGATACCACAATACAATCTTCCGACTTTAAATCAACACTTTGTTTTTTGAAGTATGTATCAACCTTATTGAACACATCAATACCACGAGTTCTCAACTCAAGAGGAGAACATAGCAACATTTCTTCTTCAATTTCATCAGAACCCCTGTATCGAACATATACCATCAGCTGCGAATTGCTACTGAAATCTGTAGTCTCATCAAGTTGAATGGCAAACTATTTACTCTTTTTTACTGAGAAATTACTTGTTCTCTCACATTTCCCGCAAAGATGGAAATCCTTTCTTTAATAACTCTTGCAGACAAAGGCACTGTATTCAGTTGTTTAGCTACTTTCTGCCCACACATTATTTCTGCCATTTTCACAGCCGCCGGTTTGATTAAGTCTTCACCAATAGTATGTGGTTTGTTGTTTCGAGCAACCAACCAGGCCACTTCAAAACTAGCTATTGCTGCTGAACGTTGGTCAAACGTTGCCCTCTTGTTATTTCCCAATCTCTGTCTTTTGACTGTTTTTTCCAGATTCTCAAAGTATTCCCGTGGTTTGCAAGACAGATGTGAATGAACCTTGTCCAAGTGTTTTTTCAGTTGATTCTTTTTGAAAGACTCGGCAGTCAGTACTTTCATACAGACGACACATTGAGGTTTCATTTGTCCTTTGTCCTCTATTTCTATGAAGACATAATTAAGGAACTCGCCTGATGTCCTTTTCCTTGTTGATGCCATCTGAAAATAAAAGACAAATCTATCACTTTCTAAGGTATTTTGCTTCTATTTTTGAAAAATAAAAAATTACTTAGTGACTAATTTAAGAATTTAAATTAAAACTTTAAAATAACCCAACATAAAATCAAACCACAACTCACAACCATAAAAATTCAAACAAAAAGACTTAAAAAGAGTGACCATTACATCTGTAGGGGCTGCATGAAATCTTCTTAAATAGAGTTAAACTCGTTAAAAAACCGACTTTTAATATAAAATAATTCATTAAAATAAAAATATATAAATAAATGAAAAATATAATAGTTACCCCTAAAAAAGTGAGAAAATGGCACCTAAAAGCTGATTGGACAATTAGGCCCCTTACAAATAAACTAAAATATCCTAAAGTCTAAACTAATCTTATATTTATATATTTAACTTTTGTTGAATTTTAATCACAAAAGTCTATACAGAAACGTAAATATTATAGATTATATCATAACTCACCTTATGTAAATAATTATTATATCACTTAATATTGGAGCTGCCAAGTGTAGGCAAGAATGGTCTTTTGCAGTCTCCTTCTTTTCTTATGTTCTTATGTTAATCAGCTCTACTAATTTATCAATTACTCTGAAAGAGGCATGTTCAAAACATGGCAAAATGCCACTTAATTAGGAGAAATATTGCCAGATTTTATCGAAAAATAGAAGAAAGGCTCCTCGATGCATTCTTTTTCTCCAACTTTCATATTCGTTTTCCTCACTTAGCACATCCATTACCCCCCAATTTTTCTAAATTACCCCATTTGGGGTAATTTACCCCTGTTCCCCGACCACCGCTATAGAGCCTAGTGTTGTGAGCAGCCTTGTTGAAATTCTTCTCAACAGCGCCATACAAGAAATAATCAAAGGGTTTGTAGTCAGTGCCAACCATCCCTGTCTTCCTTGCCTTGTGTGCTGGAGCACAGTCCTGTTGGAGAACATAAGGCCTTCCTGCGACTATTTGACACATCCAAGGCTTGGCCACACTTTCCAACCCCTCATTGTAAACGTCAACATTGACTTTGAAGCCCTGATGGAAAATGTGATGATACATTATCTGTCTCTCGATGCTGACTACGACGCCCAGAACCACCAAAGAGGCGAGAAATTTGCTTTGAGCGTATGCTAAACTTTAAGCAAACTGATTATGTTATAGGATGTTATGGCTTATTTAGTTGGTAGTGGTTATTCGGATTAATAGCGGACTAGAGCTATAGTCGGATTGAGACTTTGATTTACAGATGTAAAGAGATTCTGATAAACGAAGCATATTTGGGCATTTATTGGTATATGTATAATATTTTGAAGTTTTCCAAAGTTACATTACTATTAAAGTTTATAAAGTGCTGTCTAATGGCAGAATGCTCATTTTGCTTAAGGCTGATTCCCATGTGGAAACAAACCTCAAGGGTGCTCAGCGCTGCCGATGTATTGGGCAAGGAAATATCTTGTGCCTTTATATAAATAAACAACACAATATGAATTAGATCTTTGATTGTAAACATGCGGCCATTGGTTTTCCTATTAATGAAAATTTCACGATAGTCTGACAATAAGGATTTTTGAATAACCGAATGAATTTTAATCGACAGGATTTTTTATTCAGACTACCCACTTGTGGTCATTTATGTAGCATGATGTCTTGGTACGGATTAATCATGAAGTTTAGGGATGTAAAGAGTGTCTAAAGAGTTTAAGTACTTTCTCGAAGTATTTTGTTGCATTGCTTTCCAAGAGCAAATCTGCTCCCTCCGACAGGCCCAGTCAACCTTATTACAATTAAGCGCGGCCGCGCTTTCTGTGAGATTGTCTTGAGAGACGAGGTTAGAGTAAAGAGAGACTGTTTTATGCTACTGGAATTTCATAGGACCCCCTCCCCCTCCCTGTGTTAGCGGTCCATGCAACACTACAGAAATGGGAGCTCAATTGCAGCTTAATCTCAGATTGCGTCGAAGTGGGATGGTCCAACAAGAGGATCGCATATCCAGGTGGGTGTTAGTCGCCTCATATCCACTGGGAAATGACTGACCACTCTATTCATTCTTTTCCCATAGGGTGGCAAGAGACAGCTTTGCCTGCCGGGAGGGCAATCGGGGTCAAAGAATGGAAAACAGATATTACAGAGGTAGAGCTTTAGGATTTGAGAAAATGTAGATGAGATATGGTATCCTCTGAGTAAAGGGTCTTAATAGAATAAAGCTTTAAATTTATATCTGTCCTCCTGAAAAATTTAAACCAAAGCTTGAAAACGTGGGCTTTCTGCAGACAGAAGGGGTTATGGCACCATTTTCTTTAGAAGTTATAAAGTCTAAGAAAGGCAGAGTTCCATTATGTTCTCATTCCATCGAATAAGTTATATTTGTATGCACCGAATTCAAAAACGTTAATGTTTCAGCCTGAGTTGCATTATGGAAAACAACGGTCGCATCGTCAACGTAACGACCGATGAAGATAGATCGACAATCGGGCGGAGAAGATTGATTGAAGAATACATCTTAAAAATAGGTCGTGAAAAAATCGGCCAATAAGGAACCAGCAGGAAACCCATAACGACGCCCTCAAACTATTTATAAAGTTTACTACAAAATTTAAAGAGGGTTTCAATAAACACTAAAAGTTGTTTATAAATTGCCACGGAGAATCTCTGTAGAGACTGGGAATAATTACAATAGTTTGTGACACAATTACATTCTTGAATAATGATTTTCCATCAAAGCTTACAAAAAAGTTGTTGGATGATGAATTTCTGAGTAAAAGTTCTTTCTGGAATTCCTAAGAGTTAGAAACTTAAAATGTTGAAATATGTAAGATTCACGGCATATTTCGCTAATTGATATGTGAGAAGAGAATGCGAGGCTAAGATCGGCCTCAGTGGAAGGTTTGTTTTATGCAGACAAGAGAGTTTGCCAAGACCGGAACCAGAAGAAAATAATTTATTTGTTATACATATTCTCATTAATTATAATTCGCAATGATTTGAGTTTTAATAGAAATGTGTATAGGAAAGCACTGTTCGTTACATTTCTATTTAAAAGAACCATTCGTTCGAATTATATGGGGAAGAACTCCTCGCTCCGAGTGTAAGGGAAAACGCTCCTCGTTCCAAGTGTAAGGGAAAACACTTCTCGTTCCAAGTGTAGAGGAAAGCACTCTTCGTTCCAGGTTTAGGGGAAAGCACTTCAAGTTAGATGCGTATGAGAAAGCACTTCTCTTTCCATGTGTATGCGAAAGCACTCCTCTTTCCATGTGTAGTAGCAAACACTCCTCGTTCCATGTGTATGGGAAAGCAATTCTCATTCAATGTGAATTGGAAAGTGCCCCTGTTTCTATATCTATGGCAAATTACTCCTCGTTTAATGTTTGTGGGAAAAACAACCACTTTCCATATTTATGAAAAAACACTTCTCTTTCCATTTATACATGAGAAATAATATAGGAAAAATAACTATGATAAATAACTCTTCATTACATGTGTATTGATAAACACTTCACGTTACATAATATAAGAAAGTAAGGAGTTTCCAAAACACTAATCAAGGGTTAATACGAGGCAGCTCTTGTTCCCATCACTAAGTATAGTCCCGACCTAGCATCTTCATCCATAAATCTATCCAATCTATTCTAAAAACTCCCCAGAGAGGACGTTTCTATCACATGACTAGCGACCCTATTCCTTTCTTCTAACACTCGATTTGTAAACCATTTTTTTTCTTAAACATAAACTTTCCAAGTTAAACCCATTGCTACGTGTTTTATCCTTTTTATTAAAAATAAGAACCTTACCTATGTTTACCCTATTATAACCTTTTTACCCACTTGAAGACTTAAATCAAGTCCCCTCCAACTCTTCTCCTTTCTACTGTATGTAGATTTAGTCTCTTAAGCCTTTCATCATAAGATCAGCTCCTCAACCAATGAATCATCTTAGTCAGCCTTCTTTGCACAGTCAAGCAAACCAATATTCACCTTATAATACGGTGAATAAAATTGCACTGCATAGTCAAGATGAGGCCTAACTAATGTCAGGTACAGTTTCAGAATGACATCAGCACGCCTATTTCTTATTCTCCACCCATTAATCCTTAATACCCTATTAGCTCTATTTCGACAGAACTTAAACACTTTTTTCTAGGTGGGAGATCGGACCTTACAAGGTCACCTAAGTCTCTTTCGATTCTGACCTCCATAAAACTCTCCCATTCAATTTATAATTGATCAGCAGATTACACCAGCAAACCAATATTCATCCTATAATACCTCAGCATCAGAGTCAGACCTTATACTCTTACCTAACTTAGTGTCATCTGCAAACTTCCACAGAGTTGTAAGTACGGCATCATGTTCAAATCCTTACTAAAATCCAAATATACAATATCGTAATTCTCATCTCTATCGACAGCATTTTACACCTTCTATAAACAGACAGTAAATTAGTCAAATACGATTTACCCACAGTAAAGCCGTGTTGAGATTCATTAATCAACTCATGTTTAACTAAGTGATCCCTAATAGATTTCATTATTATAGATTCCATAATTTTCCACACCATTGATGCCAAACTCACTGGTCGGTAATCGGACATAATCGTTTTATCCCCCTTCTTAAAGATAGGTATCACATTATCTTTCTCCCACGTCATTGGTACAACGCCAGTCTCTAACGATTTTATAAATATACATATTAGAGGCTCACTTAACACACCTTTACATTCCTTCAACATTCTAGGAAAATCTCGTCAGGGCCCTGTGCTTTACTAGATTTAATTCTATTTCTTTTGAGACTATCCCTTTGGCGATTAAAATATCCTCTAATTTATCCTTCTCATTACTACTGAAGAACAAGGTCACCTCGGGTAAAATTAGATTAACCTCCAGTGTAAATACTGAGAGAAAATACTTATTTAACATCCTAACCATTGTGAACGATAGTGATATAGTTCACTAACTCTGCATCTGTAGTTTTAAGTGGAGCTATTTTATGCCTAGGCTTAGTCCTGAAAGAAACATTTGGAATCTTTGCCTTATTTGCCACTTTAATTTCATAATAATTCCTCTTTGCTACCCTAATTAACTTATTAATGTCCAGATTTAGCTCATTATATCTGCCTTAATTGACTCTCACCATTTTTTATTTTCCAATAAATGCACCTTTTAACGCCAATGTAATGTTTAATTTTATCAGACATCCATTCAGGGTCGATTATTTTGCCTCTAATTTCCTAAATATGTGTGGAATGGGAGAACAATTATCGTTCAATGTGAACGGGAAAGCTTCCCACGTCTTATATGAATAGGAAAGAACTCCACGGGCAAATTGTATAGAGAAATACTTCTGTTTTTATGTGTATGATAAAGCACTTGTCATTCCATGCTTATGAAATAGTACTCCTCTGTACATATGTATGGGGAAGCACCCCACGTTTTAAGTCTAATGTAAAGCACTTCTCGATTTAAGTGGATGAGGAAACACTCTTCGTTCCGTGTGTTATGGAAAACACTCTATGTTTTATATTAATGGCAACACGCGTTCCATGTGTATGAGAAATTCCATCCCGTTTCATGTTTTCGGGAAAGCACTATTTTTTAAATATGTATGGGAAAGCACTCTTTTTCCATGTATTTATATAGAGAATAACTCATCGTTTTATCTGTATAGAAAGCACTCCACTCTCCATGAGTTTGGGAGAGCACTCGTCGTTACTTGGCTAAGTGAGAGTTCCCCACATGTCATATGAATGGGAAAACACTCTACTCTTACTGCATACGGGAAAACACTCAATACTTTGTGTTAATTTAAAATTAATCCTCGTTCAATTTGCATGGGAAAGCACTCCTCGCCCACTGGTCATGGAAAAGACCTGTTCTTCCCTGTGTAGGGAAAGTTTCTCCTTATCCCTTATTTATTAGAAAGAAATCCTCGTTCTTTGTGCATGAGAAAGTAACACTCTTTCCATATTTATTGAAATGTACCCCGCATTCCATTTGTATAAGAAACCACTCCTCGTTCCATGTGCAGGGGAATGCACTTCTCGTTCAATGTGTATATGAAGCACTCTTTGTTCTATGTGTATGTAAAAGTATTTTTCTTTCCAGTTATAAAGTAAAGCACATCTCATTCCATGCTTATGTGAAAGTAACGCTCATTCCTTATCTATGGCAAAGCACTCCTCTTTCTATTTGAATAGGAAAACAGACCTTGCTCGAAGATTATGGGAATGCAATCCTATTTCAATTTATATAGAAAGCACTTCTCGTTTCATGTACAAAGTGTTCGGGCTGAATTTATGATTTTTAATGAATCTTTTTTTAAGAACAGCTTGATGCATCGCCGAATAGTCAACGGCGTTGGAGACCATACAGAATAAAGTTTTAGTTACCAAAAGGTTAGTTGACATGGAGAACTGGAAGCCATCTGAATATTAGCAAAGAGTTGCCTGCTTCATCATGATTCGCCCTGGCTATAAAATACAGACCTTATGACTGCTGTTCAATGCTTCCTGAACACTGTAAAGGCTGTAATGCGTTATATAAACAGGTGCAACAGAAACTAAGAAACAGTGACCAGCAAAAAGTTGTGGTGGAGCGAATGTGAGTGTGTGTATAAGAGGCCATTCTCCCACCCCTTTTCCCAATACCCTCTCCTTCCTTCTGTAAGAATGTGTGTGTGTGAATAACTGGAATTTAAATTTTGTTTTGTTTTAAATTTTATTGATGTTTGTATTCTCTTTTCAGAGACTATATTTTAAAAGAATAGTTTTAAAGATAAATATTTAAAGAATTATTAATGCTGAAAATTGTTTGGATATACATTTAGAGGTAAGATAGTCGATAAATTTACTCGGGTAATGCCCACTTATTAGTTTCCCTTCCATGTATAGTAAATGGATCATAAATAGAGGATATATCTCTTCTACAGAGAGTGTAAGCTTGGACGGACTGCGAGAGGGGTTCTTCAGGCGAGTGCTCCGCCTAGCCCTGAGACGGAGGGCTTTCATACCTCGCTAGACACCTGAACTACCACACCCGCATTGGCTGACGAGCCTGCCTCCTTTTATATTAGCCTACTACCACCCAACTCCAGCACACAAGTCATAGCGCGTGCCCCTTTTCGTTCGGTTGTTGTTGTTTTTCATTTCGTTGTAGATATATTTAGGTAAATTTGTTCTATTCGCCCGTTATAAAATTCTTTTGGTATCTTGTTTGGATTAGGGAATTTGGCCTCATTTTGAAGTGTGCACACTTCCCTTGTAAATATAAATTTTTGTAATTATCATTGTACATTTTTTTTGTAAGTAAAGAGACTGTATATACAATCCGTTTCATTCTCCTTCGATTTCTCACGTCCGGATTAGTGTAGGAAGCGGGTTGGATCGATTAGGGGTTAGTCTAGATTTTCGGCCCGCTACAAAGTGACACAATACGCGTTCTGAATGCGTCCTGGCGGCAGAATTCATCCAATAACTTCAGAACAAGGTGATGGAAGACCCAAGTAATGGATTTCGGGTTTTGCCGATAGAGAGGAGTGTTTTAGTCGCCACAGTGAAACTGGCCCTGAATGAGGACCTTCACTACCACTCGTACAAGAGGCGCGAGGGACAAATTCTAACAGCTAATGCCAAGGGGAACCGCTTGACGAAGTAAAAAAAATGATCATGAACAGGCTGAAGCATCATATTGAGTAGGGGACGATATGGTTCTTCTCGACTGAAAAATACCTTCTTTTAGGACCAGTTGCATAACACCCAGAACAACAGGTGGCTTTCCTACAATTCTTCGAGTTTCCATTTATCATGAAACCTAAGTTCCCCTAACTGTCATGGTCTTTGAATGTGTCTCTACGACCTCAACAGCGCCAAATTCCTGTCTCTTAATTCCCATGATTGTAATCGCATGAATTACTTGTGGGGTGCAGTTGAGAAAGAGACCAACCGTTTCGCTCGCAACACCAAGAATCAAGGAAGTTTTAGAAATAATTCCGTAAAACACACTGAAGAAAACATGTGACAGGTTTCGGAACCATCTTGAGGCCGCAATAGAAGTTGAGGGAGGCTTCTTTGAATTAACTGTCATGTCCCAGCCATAATCTAGTTGAAATTTTGTAAGTTTTAATATACAATAAAAAACAAACGCATGAAGATACAAGAAAAACTTTTTATTTTTATGAACTACATTAAATTTCATTTATTTTGTGTTTCAATTAGCAGCCCACCATGGCCTGGAGTGGAGAGCATCGTGCATTTGTTGTTGAAGAGTTTCTTAAGAACGCGGTGAATCCGTCGTAGCGCCGCAACGTTCTTTCCGAAGAAACTTTGCGCTTCGTCGTCATGATCCCGAACCGGAGGAAAAAACAATTCGTCGGTGGGTTTCCAACTTTAGACAAACATCATGACGAGGAAGCGCAGGAACATGGCGTCGCTACGACGGATTCACCGTTCTTAAGAAACTCTTCAACAACAAATGCACGATGCTCTCCAGGCCATGGTGGGCTGCTATCTGAAACACAAAATAAATAAAATTTAATGTAGTTCATAAAAATCTTCATGCGTTTGTTTTTTTATTAACCTTTAAAATCGGGGCAACCTTTCTGCCGCAGCCTGTATTTCTACTCTCGATTAGTTCCTGCGGTAAATAATCGCATAAATCTACCACTTTATTAGTCAACGAAATATGTTCTTACATTTAATCCACACCCTGTTTTCTAAGTTTAAAGTGGTTCAGCCCTTTTCCAATTACTCCCCCCCCCAACTCAAAGAACTTTCCAAAATTCAACTCATCCATCCCAAACCAATGTTTAAAAAGCTCAATCCTATCTCTTCTTACACACTTACTATCAAACGAGAACATATTTAATACCCTAAATTCAGTCTATCTACATATTCAACGTGTTTCAGGGAGAGTGGCAGCCTTTTAGCCCTTCTTAGCACTGACTCTAGTAGGTTAAATAATGTCTAAAATCTGGGGACCATAGCTTTATCCAATACTCATGATGTGGCCTAACATACGAGTTATAAAGTTTAAGGATAATATCCTTACTTTTGTAATAAAGACAGCCACTTAATTTGCTTCATTTTTTGCCTTAGTGACCTATCTATTACTACTCCTAAGTGCTTTTCCACCTCTACTGAATTCCGGCAATGCCCATCCATTTCATAGCTAAATTCACTATTATCTCTTACCTCGTGTATAACTTTGCATTTTTGAAGATTAAAAGTCATCTGCTACTTAGATGTGTAAGCAAATAACTTGTTTAAGTCATTCTGCACTTTAAAGCTACTCTCCACTTCTTTGACTACAGCTGCCAATTTTGTGTCATCTGAAAACTTGACAATTTGCTATTAGGTGCTTCCCTAAGGTCATTTATATAGATTATAAATAATAATGGCGCCATAACTGATCCTTGAGGTATCGACTCACAATATCCCTCTATTATTTCTTTACTCAGTTAAACACACCATCTCTTCTTATCTTTCAGCCAGAATCTCCACACGTCTTAAAACGTTTTAATTTATTAACCAGTTTCCTATGTGAAATCACTCGTGTTCCACGTGTGCGGGGAGAGTACTCTGCGTTCCATGTGTATTGGATCACACTCCTCGTTCGAAGTGTATGGGAAAGTTCCATGCCTATGGGAAAGCACTCATGATTTCCTGTGTATGAAAAAATACCCCTCGTTCCATCTATATGTGTATGGGAAACCCACTTTCCTACGTTCGATATGTATGGGAAAACACCCCCATTGCATGTATATTGGAAAACGCTACTAGTTCCATGCAAATGTGAGAGCATTCTCGTTTCACTTATAGAAGAAAGAAATCCTCCTTCTATGGGCATTGGAAAGTATCACCCTATCCATTTGTCTGATGAAGCTCACTTATGCTTGTTTAGAGCTTCTGGAAGAACCCTCGTAGAAAAAGGGAGCGCCTTCACGAGTCCTGCCCACGATGAAGCATTCGAACTTTCTTCCTCTCTGCGGCCTCTTCTCATCTAAGACAACTGGATTACGAACAATTTTGCTCAGGAACACGGCCTTTGCCAAAACAGCTCAGGACCAATTTACGGATGATAACTCTATTTTGCAAGCATGATAGCGCAGCTTGTCACAAAGCAAAAACAATAACAAAGTTCATTGCTGAAAATAACCTTTAAATTTGGGGACCTTGTTCCTGAAATTCGCTAGATATGAACCCAATAGAGAATTTGTGAGCGATAATTCCAACTGGGGGTTGATAAACAGCAGTAACCAATTGTAAGCAGTTGTGGGTGTTTATTAACAAAATATCAGTCAAAGAACATCACATATTTGGTTTCCAGAATGCCAAAGTGGATTGAAGCTGTCTTAAAGAACAAGAGAAACCATTGTAAATATTGATTGCACACATCAATTGACTATTGATAAAATGGGTTTGGGCTTTAAATTTTGTATATTTCAACTTCAAAATATGATACAAACAATTTAAAACAAAATGCAACCTTTGATTAGTTGTATTAATTTTTTTATTTGAAAAAATATAGACGTCTTAAACCTTTTTTGCAATGACTGTACACATACATGGGGGAGTGCATTCCCATACATATAGAACAAGGAGTGATTTCCCATATAAATGGAACGAGGGTGCTTCGTATACAAATGGATAGGGTGATATTTTTCAATGCCCATAGAAGGAGGATTTCTTTCTTCTATAAGTGAAACGAGAATGCTCTCACATTCGCATGGAACTAGTAGCGTTTTCCAATATACATGCAATGGGGGTGTTTTCCCATACATATCGAACGTAGGGAGATGTGTTTCCCATACACACTTAGTCTTCGCAGTCCATTCTTTATATTTCCTACAAAAGTGGAGACTATTCTTAAGGTTCTTCTTGGTCAGAGGAGGCTTTTTTGCAGTTATTCTCGCCCAGAGACCTCTTTCCACTCGTGAAAAAGCTTGGCACTGGAAACAACTTGATCCTTGAGCTAGGAATTACCATGAGGCGAGCTTAGGTTACATTTGAAGTTCTTGAGCGTCCAGAAAACATATCCACATGAGTTTAACCAGTCTTTTTAAAGTAATTAATGATTCTAAAGATAGTTATCATGGAAGCAATACCTTTAGCAACCATCTCTTTGCCTTTCAGACCACTTTGGTGCAGAGTAACAATGGTTACAAGCTTTTCTTTGCATAGAGCCATTTCTGGTTATTGAAAAAGATTTGAAGCCTTGATTTGTACGAAAATATTTCTCATCATTTTACCCTTTTCATAGAATATCAAAGCTCCAGAGACAGAAAATCGCCTCCTACAGGAACAGGACCAGATCATGATTTTCCATTCATCGAAGGAAAGCATTTTTTTCCTATTATTTTTGAAATTCTGACTTTTTAATAAACCTACAAAAATTTACATATTAAAATAATTATTCCTTTGACTAAAAATTTAAAAACTAATAAAAAAACATACAAATATGTTACAAAACCTTTAGCCGTGGTTGTATAATAAAGCGCGCCTAGTTCCTTGTGTGTAAGAAAGTAAACCTAGTTCCATTTGTATGGGTAAAGATCTTCGTTCCATGTATATGGGAAAGGTCCGTCGTTCCATGCGTATGTAAAAGGTCGATCCTTATATGTGTATGGCAAAGGTCTATCATTCTATCTGTACGGGAAAAATACATCGTTGATGTATATGGTAAAGGTCCAGCGTTCTATGTGAATGGGAACGGTCCGTCGTTCCATGTGTATGGGAACGGTCGGTGGTTCCATGTATATGAGAAAGGTCCGTCATTTCATGTGTATGGATAAGGTCCATCGTTCAATGTGTATGGGAAAGGTCTGTCGTTGCATGTGCATTGGAACGGTCCGTTGTTCCATGTGTATGGCAAAGGTCCCTCATTCGATGTGTGTTAGAAAGATCCGTCTTCATATATATGGGAAAGATCCGTCGTTCCTTGTAGATAGGAAAGTTCCGTCATTCCTCGTGTACGGGAAAGCTCTATCCTTCCATGTATATGAGAAAGGTTCGTCTTTCCATGTGTATGGGAAAGATCTGTCTTTGCATGTTCAAGGGAAATATCCGTCGTTCCATTGCTATAGAGAAGGTTATTCATTCCATTTATTTATGAAAGGTCTGTCATTTCATTTGGATTGTAAAGGTCCGTTGTTCCATGTGTATGGGAGATCCGTCATTTCATGTCTATTGGAAAGGTCCGTCGTTCCATGTATATAAGAAAGCTCCGCGTTCCACGTCTATTGGAAAAATCCGTCGTTCCGTGTGTATGAAAAACCTCCCTCGTTCCGTGTTTTTTTAAAAGGACGGTTTTTCCTTGTGTATTGTTAAGGTCCTTCTTTCCATGTATATTTGAAAGGTCCGTCATTCCAGGTGTATGGCAATGGTACGTCGTTCCATGCATATTAGAAGTATCCGAAGTTCCATGTGTATGGAAAGGTACGAAATCCCATGTGTATTGGAAAGTTCCGTCCTTACATGTGTATGGTAACTGTCCGTCGGTTTATGTACATGGGAAGGTTCCATCGTTTTATCTGTATAATCAAGCGCACCTCGTTCCTTGTAATACCCAAGGATGACCTCCTTAACCGCGTTAGTTTTGGGGCTGGCCCCGGAGGGGCTCCCAACTCTCCGAGGTGTGTGTGGGGGGGGGGGCGTAGGAGGCTTACCCGTGACCAGGCAAATTTCCATCGTCCAATTCTCCCGAAGAAGGGGGGTATCAGAAGTACTAAGGGTAGCCATGCTGCAGTTAACATTTAGAGGAATGAGTATATCCTGCCTTGTTTTACGCACCTCTTCTCCCAAGTTTCCCCCGAGTGCCCTTTGAGCCCCCATGGCCCAAACCACTGATTTGGAGGAACGTCATAAAAGGTGAGACGCAACCAAAGGTTTTTGGACACCTGGATTTTTTTTCTTATTCCTACGGTATGTGTATGGATATGTTGGTGTAGGTGTGTATAAATGTGTCCAATGCATCTGAAAAGCAAAATAAAAGTACACCCTATTGAAATGTATGAAATCATGGTATCAGTATACAGTATGTTAACATCCAGATGTCATCATAAAACACATAATATTTGTTGATTAATATGATATTTCATGTGGACAGGAACGATATGATGTTGGCGAAAACACTTAACTCTACGGTTGTAGAAATAAGTCTGATACGCACGCTGCACGAGTAGGGTATCAGCTTTCGCCCATAGGGTTGGCGGATCACATTCTGGTGCTGCAGAAGTACCGAAGAGGATCCAAGAAAGTGGGAACATCCAAGATCACCTTCGTTATGGATGACCCAGAGTCAGTACGCAACGTGTCGATAGGTTTCTGCGTAGCTCGAGCTTTCGGGATCGCAAGAAAACCGCAATCCAGCTGCAACATGAATGAACAACGGGTGGCGAGGTTAATGCATCCCTCAGAACAGTCAGTCACAGACTGTTTACACAAGGCCCGAAGTCATGTAAAGCCAACAAGAAGCCGTTGATCAACCTTCAGCAGAAGCGCGTCGAATGGCTTGGGCACGTGCTCACCGCAACTGGACCATGAGCCAGGCGGGGGGGAGGTCTTATGGCCCAATGAGTCCACGTTCCAGTTGTTCTCGACCCCAAGGAACGTTAAGAGTCCGCAGGAGGACAGGAGAGGAGTGGAACCGAAAATGCATAGAACCAACAGTAAATCATTGTGACCGTCCTGTAATGGCATGAAGGGATATTTTCACGTGAATAGACGGGTTATGAGCTACCAAATGAAAACGCCTCAATTGGGAAAAGTTAAGATACAGTAGGTGTGGTCAGTTCTCGGATGGAGTCTCAACTCTGGTGGACTTTGTGGAGTCAGATGGCGCTAACCGATGAAAACCCTGACTAAAGACAAACCTGGGTATTTGGTATGGTACCCCGTGTTCTTGATTCAAATACCACAAAATGGATCAAGGTGTAGGAGAGTTACGCACCGTTCCGGTCCTTTGTGAACTAAAAAATCTTTATGTACTTTCTACATATATCAGTTCCCCTTACTTTACCACTTTTAACACGAAGCCATTTTAAATGTGGCTGAAAACTCACCTTAGTTTTCCCTTATTTAAATAAGAAAATGTATGAAATTATTTTCTTCTTTTTTTAATTTTTGTTTCGTAATATTAGATTTTTTAATTAAAAGTATTATAATCATCATTACTAACTCTATAATTTAAGAAGGGGATTTTTTTGAGTATTTGAATAATAATTTCATCTTAGTTTGGTTATGACTTATGTTTTTTTTTATCAAAATTATTTCTAATAATTTTTTAATAATATCAAAAAACAAAATGGTGAAGTTTAGAAATAAATATAAGTATCGAAATTTTGTGAATTTTTTAAAACCCACAGAATTGTAAATGGTGAAGTTCAGAAAATTTATTTTTATATATCTTCTTCTTCTATAACTCTATATTTTAGCAAAGTGATTTTTTTGAAAGGGGGAAAATAGTTTAGAGTTCCTTTTTAAAATTATTATAATTGGCGAAGTTCAGAAAATTGATAAAAATTTAACCATGGCTACTTTTTTTTAGATTTTAAATTTTAATCTTAGTAGCGAAGCTCAAGCTCCCCACATAGGGGAGGGAGTGGCGAAGCCATTGCCTGGTATTATAAAAATTCTTCTTGTATTAAAACTTGTCATAGGTTTATATTATTTCTCAAAATATTTTTTATATTGTTTTTAATATTTTAACTGATTATTCCGGTCCTCAGTTTTATGCTTGAAATTTTAATATTTTTCGTTAATTCATTGATTTATTTTTTTTATTTTATCGTTAATACAATTTTGGTAATAGTTTATTTCCACACACTTTATGTTTCCAGTTTTCGATTTAAATGGCTGTTCACTTATCTGGGAAGCCAAACTATCTAAATGATATTTTCTTTCCAGATGAAAATGGTTTATAATTTTTAAATGGAATTTTTCGCGGGGGATGATTTTACCATTCTCCTTCTTCCCCTAAAACTCTCTGTATGGTGCCTTTTCAATGATATACACTTTTATAAAAGTTTCTTGTTTTGAATAATGCATTGCTATACTAACCGCATACCATCATAGCGCCGAGTGCAGTTTCCCTTACTATTGTAAGATATAGTGCGTCTGCAGGGTCGGTGAAAAGGATCCCGTGTCCTGAACGGTGAATGAAGACGATCCTCTGTACTGCTACGGCAAAATTGAAAGTTTAAATAACTAATTAATGCAATTCCTTTTACGGATGTTAGATTGGTATATTAGATATGGAGTCGTTGCTGTCTTGGACAGGAAACATACAAGTGGGCACGATAGACAGACAATCGATATCTATTTGTGACATTTTTCAAGATTTCGGCCTTCTGATATACTAATTTTGACGCAATCCGCATAATTAACAATGAATTCGCGAAAAGGAAACTATAGAATCCATACATTTACGGAATACTTTTAAATAATGTAATAGTTTTTAATTTATAAATATCATCGTTGATTAATAATAATGATCAGAATCTATGAAGGCAAAATGGCCACTTTTCCTTCATAAATTCTGATCATTGTTAATCAACTATGATATTTGTGTCTAAATTTAAATCTATAAATAATTTAAAAGGAGTCCGGATTTTTCTCATGGCAGGAATCAAGATGCCCTCATAACAGGAGTCCGGATTTTTTTAGGGCAGATTTAAATTTTAGACATTGTGCACGATCTGATCTGGGCCTCGAAGACTCGAATGCACAAATTACCACTAATTGAAATTAGAATTTTTAACATTTATCTTCTTGTTCTCAAGACATAGCAGCTCCCCCCCACACTCCCGTCCCTTAAAAACTTCAAAGTTTCCTCCTTTGGAATTCCAATTACTCGAGGACAATTCGTGAGACAAAGTTGACCAGGGGTAGGGAGTCATGAGAGCAATTGCCCCCACCCGTGTTAATTTGCCGATGGCATTTAATAAAATTGCCGCAGATCCTCCATGGCAGGTGATTTTGTAGGTGAAGGGGGGCCCCTGGGACGTGTAATCCATATTTGATGGTTTATAATATTCCCCCCCCCCGCCTCCTTTCTGTATGGAGCCTAGGGAGATCCCTGGGGACGAAATACAGATGTGGGAGTGGGGGCTAATTTGACATTTTAATATGGCAAGTGGTATTCTGGCGCTGCTCGTTTAAGGTTGGGCATAAAGGAGGGGTACCATAAATTACAGGGGGCAGAAAAACTGCCTCGAGGGATTCAGGGAGCTTCTGACCCCTATGTACATAGGGGTGTCAGCCCACTTTTGGCAATTAATCCTTCCTTGGTTCGTTTTAACACCCTCAGTGGCCTTTCGGGCTTATATGACGTCACCATATTAGCGCCGGGAAGACGGGTCCCAAGGGACCCCCGTCTCCCTCATGAAATGGTGCCAAGAATAGGCGAAACGCGCCCCTCCCCTCACTTCTTCTATGTGTTTCAATGCACCTTTCACACATTTTAATCTTTCCTAATTTTAGCAGTTTTACAACTTTCAAAAACTTAACTATTGTTGTTTTCTAATTTTCTAATAATAAATAAACCCCCTCTCTTCCAAATTACCTTCATTAAGGGCTGTTCAGAGCCGAGGGTAGCTTTCCTTGTCAGCGATCAATGATGAGTCCCTAATCAGATCCCCAAGTCCATCTCCCTTTTTTTAGGAGGCATCACCCAATCCTCTGCAGCGATTTGTATGCAATTGAAGGCGAAAAGTAGGATATGTACTCTCTCCTCCTCTCGTCTTCATGATTGCCTTTTTCTCCTCGAAATGGGAGTGTAGAGTAAAAACCTTAATCATGCTTCGCTTTACGTAGGAAAAAGAAAGAATGGAAAGAAAGAAGGAAATAAAGAAAGAAAATAGAAAAATAAACAAAGAAATAAATAAATTTTGACAAACCTCAAAACCTACTAATAGTGTTTCAAATATCTCTTAAAAAGTTTGAAATCCTGACATTATTATTATTTAAAAGGATTTTTTTCCTTTTTATTTTTCACAATTTATTTGCGAAGTAATGAAATTTCCAACTAGAAATTTTTAATCATAGGAGACATAATGGGACGACGGGCACAGTCACAACGGAACAAGTAAAAAGCGCCATCAACTCATCAATCCAATAAAATAAAAGGAAAAAAACAATAACGTGAATTAATCTACCAGATATAGTCTACTTACCCCTACCCCCCACGCTTAAAAAAAGGATACTCAGATATTACACTCCAGATACAGAACACGATTAAGAATCTTGGATCCAAGAATTTTTGAATTGTTATAAAAATAAAGTTGTCAAACTCAAGGTTCCTTTTCTATTCATTTAAGGTGTCAAAATTGATATAAAATGCTTCTAAAAATTTACGAATATTTGTGTCTTGAACTTTTTTTTTAATAATTTCAACCCGATTAAAATCATTTGGATTATCCTTTTCGAATATGCTTGATCAAACAACTACATTTTCTATACGTCTAAATATCATATTTTTGTTGGTAAATACGGCGTTTTAGATCCACGGTTTCACCTTTATATTTTATAGGGCAAACAGTGCATTCAAACGCAAAAATACAGCCGTCGACTTTTCGGACGAAGTAATTTTACGTCTAGTTAATTTCGCAATACTAAAAGGGCACGAAGTAACGCTCTGTAGGTTACCGGGGTTTTGAGCTTGAATCCCGCCGTGAAAGAGAGAAAGGGACCTTCAAAAATACAACCAAGAATACGCTTATTTGTTTTTATTTATGTCATTACAAAAAGGAGTGTATAAGAGAAAGAGAGGGAGTGTGTGTCAGAAAAAGAAATTGTAAGAGAGTGAGAAAGAAGAGAGAGATACGTAGAAGAGAAAGACTAGGTTAGAGAGAGAAAGAATGTGTGTGATAGAGTGAAAACAATTTGTGTATGTGTATGTGTGTGTGGGAGAGAGAGGCAGTGACAGAAAGGGGAAGTTAGAGATATTGAAAGAGTGTCAATGATTGGGAGAAAGTGTAAGAGAGAGAGAGAGTGTGTGTGTCTGTGTCTGCGTGTGTGTGTGTGTGTGTGTGTGTGTGTAAAAGAGAGAGATTTTAAGGGATAGGGGATGTAAGATACATAGTGAAAGTGTGAGAATGTAATATAGAGACTATGTGAGAAAATGTAAAAGTAAAAGACAGAGAGACAGTATAAGATAGTGTGAGAGAGGGAGTTGAAGAGAGATTTCCAAGAGAGTGCAAGAGAGAGAGAGAGAGAGAGAGAGAGTATAAGAGGAAGTGTGTAGGAGTGAGCGAAGTAAATCGAGTGCAAAAGAGTGTAAGAGAGTGTTATATAGAAAGAAATAGGAGGAAATCAAGTGTAATAGAGTGTGGAAAAGAGAGTGTAATAGAGGGAGAGTGTGTGTAAAAGAAAGGGAGAGAGGAGAGGGAGCAATGAAGAGAGAGGAAAAGAGTAATAGATATCTCTATTAGAGAGAGAACTGCTTCACCCTGTTGCAGTTAACAATTTATCCGGGAAAAGCGTTCTAATAGTTGCAGATCTTGTACGAGAAAGGGTTTCCGCAAAGATCCCGGTCGGATTGCTTAAGTTCAAGTTTATACCCATGGCTCCGGGTATGTCCCCCTCTAAATCTGAACTGTAAATGGGACCCACTCAGACGCCACGCCATTTACCACCTCCCTCTCTCTCCTATCTCCAAGCCAGTTCTCGATCTAACGAGCGATCTCCCTTGAAAGTTCTATGCACGAACATTAGACATCGGTCGTCGGTGGGGTACTTTATCAAAGGTCATTTTAAAGTCCTTTTAAGGAATTTTATTAGGTTTGTGTGGCGCTAAGTCCAGGTTGAGAACTCCACAGGAGGTTGTGGGATTCCAGATAGTTACCTATCACTTCTACTATTATTCCCTCAAGGAGCTTACCAACGACGGACGTGAGACTCACAGGTCGGTAATAACCCGCTGTCGACAGTACCCATTCTTAAGGATTGAGCCAACATTTAATTTCCCTCAGTCCCCGGGTACCTCCTCAGTTTCTAGAGTACTGTTAAAGATCGTAGCGAGAGGTGTCACCACCTGTTTCTTGGCTTCCTTCAGGACTCTTGGGAGGAACCTCATCCTGGCGACCTGAACCTGTTAAGCATGTCTATCATTCTAGCAACATCTTCAGGTCAACATTTAATCGAGTCTAACCTATCCGCTTCGTACAATATAAATGGCTTCGGAATGTGCTGATCATTTTCCGTATTGAAAACTGAGGAGAAATAGGTATTTAGTAGGTCTTTATTCTCCTCTTCTGAGTGATCTAGAATTCCACTCTCGCAAACCAATGGTCCTATCTACTTAACGTTTTTCGCCTACTCACGTGACAAAAGAAATCCTTGGGGGTTCTTCTTGCAGAGACGAGCTACCCTCATATTTTTTTCTACGCTGGTTGTATTTCCTAAAGTCACTAGTTGCCTTTCTTGCTATGTAATATTCTGTCTTCTTGTGCTCAATAACCTTGTCAATTTCTTGATTAATCCACTTTGGCTTAACAGGATACTTTCCCGTTGGTTTAAAAGGGATGAAAAATGATTGTCTACTCATAAAGTCATCCAAGAAACGACACCAGTGCTCGGCAATGTTGTAGAATAGAGCGGAATCCAAAGAATTCTGCCCTCCTGAAGGGTTTTCTGGAAAGTGACTCCACCCCAAATCTAGTCGCTGGGACCCTGATCTTGAACAAAACGATCATTTGAACAATACTGTCTAATTTTTTCCCAGAACCGAGATTGTCTTCCTCTGAGGTCAGAACCAACTCACTTATATCGTTTCCTCTCGTTGGCTTCTTCATTCATTGAGACAGAAAACGATCATTTACAAAGTCGAGGAGAAGTTCTATGTCACGTGGTGATAACCTGGTTTCACAGTTTTAATGGCTGTTGAAATCACCCATAACGATATAAATCTTACCGTCCAAAAGTGATCCAAATTCATCAGCCCTTCAGCAGGCTGACCTGGGGTTCGTAGATGAGTACAATCTTTTAGGTGACTCCTCCTATAACGATATCGACACCAATGAGTTTGTGCTCGAGCGCAGTGAAGCGATTTCAAACCTTCAGGCTTTTCCTGCCGTATAGCATGAAACCCCGGCACCTCTGTTAGTTCTATCTCAGTGGTGCATCTCATAACCCGGGATAAAAACTCCCTCGAACCCTTTTTTAGAGGTATTAATCCAGGACTCTGTGATCCTAATCAGTTCGAGAACCACCAGAGCCAGGAACGCGACAAACTAATAGGACTTGTTCCGCATTGAACTGCCATAATAAAGGGAGTAATTAGAAAGGCTCCCGTTTGCGCCCCCTCTATTAAGAACCCTTTACTGAGTGCTGCTCTCTCGCTCCCTAACCCTCCCTCCCAAAAGTCCATCTCTCACCTCTTCCCATCCCCCTCCTTCCATTTCCAGACCCGTGGAGAGAGACTGAGTGAGTGAGAGAAAAAGAGAGAGTGAAAATCTGAAAAAGTGGTAGAATGGAAGAGAGTGAGTACGAGAGATTGTAAGAGAGAGATGGATAAACCTGGCGAGAGATAGATCATTAGACAAAAAATAAGAGATAACGTAAGAGAGATGAGATAGAAGGAGAGTAAGAAGATAAAGAATACCAGAGAGAGAGAGTGTGTGTGTAAAAGAGAGAGAATAAAAGGAGATATAGTAGAATAGAGAGTAGGGGAGAATGATTGAAGGAGATAGAGTTAGATCAAGAAAACTAGAGGCTGAGAAATCTCAGATCTCCAAGAATTCAGTCGTTGCCCTGATGGTGAGTCGAAATGACCTCTACCTCCGAGGAGGCAAGGTAGGCCCCAGCGAGAAAATTCTCAGCATGGTCATGGGAGCCGTGGACGACTGCGGATTGAAAACTCGCAGACGGGTCGTTGTAGGGATGCTCCCAAGAAGAGGTCCTAGCCGGATAGGTCACTCAAGGAACGTGGCCCTGAACCAGCGCCTGTCCGACCTCTGTACGGCGGAAGGGGTCTTCTTCCCGGACCCTTATCGCACCTTTTACGGTCGAAATGACCTTTACCAAAGGGACGGAGTGCACCTTTTATTCAAGGGAAAGGCTGTACAATGTAACTTAATTCAGGATGTCGTAGAGCGGACGCAGAGTGAAGGCAGACATAAGACAGTATGCCCGTGTCACTCCTGGAACGACGTTCTTAGAGGTGGCAAAGAGGGGTACTGCCACACAAAAGAAGCCGGGAAACGGAAGAGCGTAGGGAGTCTTACACTGGGGGACTCCCTCAAAGTTCTTCTGTTCAAGGCGAGGTCAATCAGGAATAAGTTTCTTGAACTCCGTGTCCTCGTAGCAACAGAGGAACCTAAGATGGTGGCCATAACGGAGACGTGGATTAAAACCTCAAGCCGAGATTTTGAACGTGAATTCACGATTCCCGGTTACCAGCTCTTCCAGAAAGATAGGCCAGGCAGAGAGGGTAGTGGTGTGATGTTGTATGTCAAGGATACTCTCAACTCGACGGATTGCAACATCGTACCTGACCATGAACTACTAGGTGTTGACCTAGAGATAGGTCCTGCCAAATACAGGACCCTGGTGCTTTATAGACCTCCTGCCCAACTCGTTGAAAAGGACAGAGATCTGTACCAGCTACTAGGAGAACTTGTCGAAGACAGAGTGTGTATCGTCATTAGAGATTTCAACACACAAGTTGACTGGGAATCAGAGAACCCTGTGGCGAGAAAGCACTACTCCTGGAGCTCACGAACAACGAGTTCCTGACTCAATGGGTGAGAGAGCCAACGAGAGGAGACAATATCCTCGACTTGCTTTTCAGCTCTGAGGATGACATCATTGAGGACCTCTCTGTTGGCGAAGAGCCAACGGGTGAGGGTGAATGGACAGGTTTATGAGTGGGTGCCCGTTACTAGCGGGGTTGCCTCAAGGTTCTGTCTTGGGACCACTACTATTCATCATCTACGTCAATGACATGGACGGTGACATGGTTGCCAAGATTTTTAACTTTGCCGACGATACCAAGCTTGGTATGGGCTTTGCAAAGGATGGAAAAACTGCAAGCCTGAAGGAAGATCTTCGGAAGATTGGGGAGTGGTATGATGCCTTTCAACGTGGGGAAATGCAAAGTGATGCATATCGGCCACCGAAACCCCCAATCTCAGTATATCCTTAAGGGTACTGCTCTTGAATCCACCGACACTGAGAAGGACTTGGGTGTAACTATCACGAGTGACCTCAAGTTCTCGAAACAGTGTATTGAGGTGGAGAAGAAAGCCCAAAGGATGTTGAGGTATATAAAGCGACAGTTTGGATATCGGAACAAGGAGATAGTACTGCGTCTGTACAACTCCCTCGTCTGACCGCACCTGGAGTATGCCGTCCAATTTTGGAGTCCTTCGTTTTGAAAAGACATCGCGAGATTGGAACGCGTGCAAGCCAGGGCAACCAAACTGATTCCCTCTATCAGACATAAAAGTTATGAAGATAGATTAAGGGAATTAGATATGTTCTCGCTGGAGACCCGGAGACTACGTGGTCAGCTTATCGAAGTGTTTAAAATACTTCGAGGCTTTGCCCGCCTGGACTACGGGGATATTTCCCAGCTCAGCGAGGGGAGAAGAAGAAATCACGCCTTTAAACTTGAACTGAAGCGATACCACCGCGATATGTGTGGGAAATTCTTCACTTACAGCATCTGCGGTAGTTGGAACGCACTTCCGACGGTTGTTAACAGTACATCTGTTGACCAGTTCAAGTTAAGACTAGATAAAGTCTTGCGAAATCGCCGTTAAGTTCATCACGAGTGATCTTCGAGGTTGCCAACGGACACCTTCGAGGATTGCGCCAAAAGTACCCTCCTTGTATGGACCGTAAGGTTTTCTAGGGTACTTATTTCCCTTGTAGCTCCTTCCTTGTAGCTCTTTCTCTCGCTCTTAGACTATGAGCTACAAGGTTTGCATCTTGAGTTAACGGATGTTAGAAGACTTAGGTGTGCTGATTAGCAGGGACCTCAAATTCTCCAAGCAGTGCTTACAGGTAGAGAAGAGGTCCTAGCGCCTGCTGGGTTACACCTGTAGGCAATTTAGCTTTTGGAACAAGGAGTTTGATCTACCCCTGTGCAACTCACTGATGCAGCCTCACCTGGAGTACGCGGTTCAGTTTTGGTCTCCTCACTATCGAAAAGACATCGATCCTTTGGAAAAGGTGTAAGCCAAGGCCACGAAACTGATCCATCGCTAAAGAACAAGACATACCCGCAGACTCCAAGAGCTGGGTCTCTTTTCGCTAGACTCGAAGACCGCGCTCGTTTTATAGAGACTTTTAAATTTGGAAGGGTTTTGAAAATGCCGACTACACGAAGTACTTTACTTTTACCCGGAATGCGACTTCAAATTACGGGTGGAAGCTGGAGTTGCCCAGATTTAATACGCTTGCGGTGGGTAAGTCCTTCACGTCCGACATCTGCGACACGTAAAATAGACTGCCAGCGGTAGTTGTCAAGAGTAGCAGTGTCGAACGGGGCAAGCAAGACTCGGCTTAACAAAATATACCTTAGAACAGAATTTGGTGATAGCAATTTTGTAGTGCGTGCCAATAGGGAGAGCTGTATTTAGATTAGCGTAGGATAGCTTAGTTTCATTTTCTAAGTAGTGCCTCCTCGGCATGGGCCGCAAGGCCTTTAAGGTACTTCTATTCCTTGTAACCCTTTTACACTATATCTTACACTCTTTTTCATTTTCTCACTTACCCTCTATTGCACTGTCTTTTGAAACCTCTCTCTTCATACACACTCTCTTACATTGATTCTTATACATACTTTCTCATACTATTTCTCTCTCTTACAATCTGTGTCTCTCTTTTACACACACTCTCTCTTATCCACTCACTCTCTTGCAACATCTCTCTTTCTAACACAGTCACTCTCCTACATATAACTCCGACTCTGAGTATATCTCTCTTACACTTTCACATTCTCTCTCACTTTTACACTATCCCTTACATTTTCTGACACTTTCTCTCTAAATCTCTAACTCCAAATACTTCTATCTCTCTCGTTATTTTTCTAACTAATTCTTTCATATTATCTCTCTTTATCTCCTTCTCTTACACACTCTTGCAAATTCTTTTTCTCATACAAATTATCTCTCGCTCTCTCTCTCTCTCTTATACTTGATTTTTTATGCTCTTTTACGCTCGATTTCTTTACGCTCCATCTTTCTCAACACACTTTCTTTCTATACCTCCCATCTCTCAGTCTTATCTATAATTTTTTTTTCTCTCTCTCTTTATCTCTTTCAATGTCTTGTGCTTTCTTCAACAAAGAGTAACAACAAGGAAAAAAGGTACCCTAGGAGACCTTACGGTCCATTCAAGGAGGGTACCTTTGGACTAGCAATCGAGCGGGCACATGGCTGCTCAATTGTTTTGCGTCCCTAAACGGCCACTTTTCAAGACTTTGTCTATTCTTGACTTGAACTGGTCAACAGATTCACTGTTGACAACTTCCACTGGAAGTGCGTTCCACTTACCCCAGATACTGTAGGTGAAAAAATTTCCACACAGATTGCGGTTGTAACACTTCAGTTCAAGTTTGAAGCCGTGATTGCGCGTTCTGTTCTCACTCAGTGTGAAAATATCCCGGTAGTCAACATTGTCGAACCCTCGAAGCATTTTGAAAACTTCGATGAGCTGACCACGCAGTCTACGGGTTTCCAGCGAGAACAGATCTAATTCCCTTAGTCTATCCTCATAACTTTTATGTCGGATAGAGGGAATCAGTTTGGTTGCCCTAGCTTGTACACGTTCCAACCTTGCGATGTCCTTTCGAAACGAAGGACTCCAAAACTGTACGGCATACTCCAGGTGCGGCCAAACGAGGGAGTTGTACAGCCTAAGTACTATCTCCTTGTTACGATATCCAAACTGGCGCTTTATGTAGTCTAACATCCTTTGGGCTTTCTTCTCTGACTCGATGCACTGTTTCGAGAACTTGAGGTCGCTAGTGATAGTAAAACCCAAGTCCTTCTCAGTGTCACTCGATTCAAGAGCAGTGCCCTTAAGGAAGTACTGAGATTTGGGGTTTCTGTGGCCGATATGCATTACTTTGCATTTTCCCACGTTGAAAGGCATTTGCCAAGTGTCCGACCACTCCTCAATTCTTTGAAGGTCCTCTTGGAGGCGGGCAGTGTTGTCCTCCTTTGCCACATTGATACCAAGCTTGATTTTGTCGGCAAATTTGGAGATTTTGGCAACCATGTCACCGTCCATGTCGTTGACATAGATAATAAACAGTAGTAGTCCCAGGAAGGAACCTTGAGGGACACCGCTAGATACGGGTGCCCATTCAGAGGCCCGTCCATTCACCACTACTCGTCGCCGTCTGTCACTTAGCCAGCTCTCTATCCAACCTGCTACGTTGTCGTCTATGCTCTGTGCACGCACTTTCCGGAGAAGGCGGCGGTGTGGTACCTTTTCAAAGGCCTTTTGGAAGTCAAGGTACACAACATCCACCGCTTTATCCCGATCATGCTCACTGAACACGAAGTGGAAGAATTCCACAAGGTTCGTCATGCATGACCGTTGCCTTCGGAAGCCGTGCTGGGAACTCTTCAGTAGCAGGTTTGACTCTAAATAAGACGTTATCTTGTCCACTATCATGCTTTCCATGAGTTTACCGACTATAAAGTCAAACTGATGGGTTGGTAGTTTGACGGTTGGCTGGGGTCTCCTTTCTTGAAGATAGGAGTCACCTCCGCTTTACGCCAGTCTCTAGGAACGCATCCGGTCCGGATTGACATGTTAAAGATAGCGCACAGATGTCGTGATACATCATCGCACACTTCCTTCAATACCTTGGATAGAAACCCGTCCGGTCCAGGGGACTTATTCGTCTTTAGGTCAGCAATTTTTTTCTTTATTTCTCCTTCGGTGCAGTCCAGTACCTCCAGCTTTTCCCCCGAGTATGAATCCGTCGGCTGGGGAATGGGAGCACACTCTTCAGTAAATATTGAAGAGAAGTAGTCGTTAAGGAGGTTAGCATTTTCTGCATCTGAATGCTTTAATATCCCCTCCTTATTCCTCAAAGGGCCAATCGTTCGACGGATTGGTTTATGGCTGTTTACATATCCAAAGAACTCCTTGGGATTCTCTTTACAGAGTCTCACCCTTTGGAGTTCCTCAGACCGCTTAGCCGCCATTATGCTGGACTTCACTCTCCTGGCTAGCCTCATGTATTCGTCAAAGTCACCCGAGATCTTCGATTGCTGGTACGCAGTTCTCTTCTCCCTAAGCAGTTGCCCGATTCCTCGATTAAACCACTTTGGTTAAACAGAGGACCAACGGGGGCATTTCAGAGGGATGAAACGCGATTGAAGACTCATGAATGTGGTTTTGAAACTTTTCCAAGAGTTTTCAACAGCCTCGCACTCTTTTAGCCTCGCGTCAGTCAGTCCCGCGCGTAGACCGGCAAAGTCTGCTCTTCTCAAATCAAGTTTCCTCGATTTACTAGTTACAGGCTCTGCCTTGGGGACTTTGACTACAAATCTAATTAGTCGGTGGTCACTGCCACCGAGCTCTTCGCCAACAGAGAGGTCCTCAATGATGTCATCCTCAGAGCTGAAAAGCAAGTCGAGGATATTGTCTCCTCTCGTTGGCTCTCTCACCCATTGAGTCAGGAACTCGTTGTTCGTGAGCTCCAGGAGTAGTGCTTTCTCGCCACAGGGTTCTCTGATTCCCAGTCAACTTGTGTGTTGAAATCTCTAATGACGATACACACTCTGTCTTCGACAAGTTCTCCTAGTAGCTGGTACAGATCTCTGTCCTTTTCAACGAGTTGGGCAGGAGGTCTATAAAGCACCAGGGTCCTGTATTTGGCAGGACCTATCTCTAGGTCAACACCTAGTAGTTCATGGTCAGGTACGATGTTGCAATCCGTCGAATTGAGAGTATCCTTGACATACAACATCACACCACCACCCTCTCTGTCTGGCCTATCTTTCTGGAAGAGCTGGTAACCGGGAATCGTGAATTCACGTGAAAATCTCGGCTTGAGGTTTTTATCCACGACTCTGTTATGGCTGCCATCTCAGGTTCTTCGGTTGCTACGAGGCCACGGAGCTCAAGAAACTTATTCCTGATTTATCTCGCATTGAACAGAAGAACTTTGAGGGAGTCCCCGAATGTAGGACTCCCTACTCTCTTCCGTTTTCCGGCTTGCTTGCTAAGGCGGTGCCTTTCCTCTTTGCGACCTCCTAGAAGGTCGTTCTAGGGGTCACACGGGTGTACTGGCGTACGTCTGCCTTCACTCTAGGCCTGACACTACTTAGGGTCCGTTCCACGACATTTTGTATCATGTTGTAGAGTACGGCCTTCCCTTTAAATGATAGATGTACTCCATCCCTTTGGTAGAGATCATTTCTACCATAGAAGGTGCGGTAAGGGTCCACAAAAAAGATTCCCTCCGCCGTACACAAATCTCCCAGGCGTCGATTAAGGGAGACGTTCCTCGAGTGAGCGGTCCGGGTTGGACCTCTTCTAGGGACCATCCCAACCACTAGACGGCTGCGTGTTTTAAGCGCACAGTCGTCCACAGCGCCCATGACTGTGTTGAGAATCTTTTCTGTGGGGCTTATCCTTCCTCCTCTGAGGTAGAGGTCGTGGCCACTTACCATTAGGGCAACGACTGAGTTCTCAGAAATCTGAGATTTCTCCGTCTCTACTCTGATCTGCTGGTTTCCCCTTCCTGGTAGGCAAGTTACCTTCACACTCGTGCGAAGGCCTGCTGCTAGCAGGGGTTGCAGGGCCTGTGCTTGAGAGTCCCCAATAAGGTTGATCCTCGCACATTTGACTGCACTCTTTTCTTTCGCCATAGACTTATCTCTTTTCTCTTTCGTCTCTGTATTTCCCTTGTTTTTCTTCTTTTTCTTCTTTTTCTTCCCTTTTATCGATCTTCATTTGTCTCCTCTTTCCGCTTTCCCTTGGACACCAGTAACGCTCGAATCCTCTACACTGGGGTGAGCGGCATTCAGGTAGTTTTTCTTCTTTTTATTTTTCTTATTGGCTTCTCCGCATGGCTGAAGTGGGACTACAGATGCAGTTTCAGCTCCTTGAGGTGGAATCACATCGGCGAAACCACCCAACTCAGTGGAACTTTCGTCTCAAGCTTGAGCTGACTGGGCCTCTAGTTTAGAGGCTAGCTCTAGGATTCCCTCCTCAAGACGCCGAATCTGAAGCCCGTGCTGCGTTTCTAGGGTCTGTATTTTACTTTCCAGCGCCCTAGATTTTTCTTCAGAGGTTGTGAAGAGATCCTTGAGTTCATTGAAGTATACCACTGCCTCTCGGACCTCTCCTTTAAGGATGCAGTCGGTGCATATACTTCCCGGGTGGCATTTTGAAAAACATCCTTCCGGGAAGTCCACGCACCACTTATCCTTCTGGCATATCGCACATGTATATTTGATTGCAGCTGGACCTTCTTTCCTTGTCTTTTTGAACACTTTCTCTCTCTCAAAACTTTGCGACCAATCAATAGTAAAAAAAGGGGGTTGGTGAGTTCTCCCTGCGTGAGTCGCTCCCGCCTATCCATCGGAGAGGTTTCGGATCTTTCAGAAGGCACGCTCCATGTGCTGCTGTTCGTCCGACCGAGTCGTCAAACCTCGGCGTGCCGTGGCTCCCAACCAAGCAGCACTGACAGTCCCCGAAGGAGCCATCTATTTCTCACCAGGTGAACAACGAAGCACGCCCCGTACTAAACTCCTACTAGTTCCCTTCACGACGGCCAAGATCTCGGAGCAGCGTTCAATGGATATCCCGCCACACCAAGAGACTCGACCCAAGGCTTTTTATTGGCCTGGCAACCAACCTGGGAACAAAGGGCCGTCACCTCGGACAAATGCTACCAGAGGCATCCGTAAACGGTCACTGAGAATGTTCAATAATTACGCGCCAGGGAAGGGGTTAACAGGGCCCTACCCTCATCCCATTCATCGTGCCCCAACACCTAGGAGACCTCTAGTCCAAGTCTCTAGCAACCAGTGAGCGTCGATTGGCGTTATTTATAGAGGTTCCAAGACCTCTCTTCTGACGCGTGAGGTAGCTGCCAGGTCCTTATATTTAGAAAGATTGAAAAAAGGGTGAGAATGACTTGATAGTAATAGGGTTTTGTTTTGTTTTTAGTTTTTTTCTTTTCTTTTTATATAATAAGTTAAAGAGATAGGATAAAAGTGAAAAAAGAGAAGGATAGAGTAGAAAAAAAGAATGACGCACTTAGTCTGGAACCTCATTTCCGACCAAATCGACAAGGAAAGCCCGACCAGGGGTACCCAAAAGAGAGGTACCCCCGCTGACATAGCTCAAAAAGTCAAAGGTACACACAAGCTCTCTTCCCGTGACAAGGGGTAGCCACCTTTCCCTCCACTTTCTTTTGAGAGAGAGAGAGAGAGAGAGAGAGAGAGAGAGAGAGAGAGAGAGAGAGAGAGAGAGAGAGAGAGAGAGGAGTGCTAGATAAATATTTAGTCATAGTCAAAGGGTTTGAGACTAATATATATATATATATATATATATATATATATATATATATATATATATATATATATATATATATATATATTCTTCAGTGCCTGAATCTTTTCTCTTCTATCAAAAGGCTAGAGTGATGACAAATATGGGTTAAATCAATCATGTTGTGTAATTATAATATATTTCTTAATATTTGGGGGGGAAAATAAAAGTTTGAATCTTTTTCGATTCCACAACTGATTCCTTCCAAAGAAAAGAGTGCAACCATTGTTGCTCTGCACTAAAGTAGCATGTGATGCAAAGAGATAGTTGCTAATGGTGTCGCATCAAGGAACACCATTTTTAGAATAATTAACTACTTAAAGGACTGGTTGCACTTATGTCTTCGGACGCCCAAGAGCTTCAAATGAACGCCAAGATCGCCTCCTGGTAAGGTTCCAGCTCAAGGATCGTGTTACCTCCAGTGGCAAGGTTGCTTATGATTGGAAAGAGGTAGGTGTGAACACTTATGGACAGACAGTGAACCGGAGACTTTTCAACAAAGATCTTAAGTCGAGAAGGGCTGGAAAAAAAGACTCATTTCATCAAGAAGAACCTTACAGATAAGCTCCACTTTAGTATAAAATATAAAGAATGATGTGTTGAAGAATGGGCAAAGTGATATTCTCTGATGAAGCTCCCATCCGCTTGTTTGGAGCTTCTGGAAGATCCCTCGTTAGGGGGAGAAAAGAGTAACGTTTCCAAGAGTCCTGTGTCGTGCCCACGGTGAAGCATTCGGAAACTCTCCATGTCTGGGACTGCTTCTCATCTAATGTGATGGTTCCAAGACGTGTTTCATCGCACCTTTTCACAAAAGTTCAGGACCAATTTGTGGATGATAACTGCTTTTTCAGCATGTTGCCTCACTTTGTCACAAAGCAAAAAGCAATAACATTTTGGGGGGTTGAAAATAACATCAGGACCTTGGGCCGGGAATTCGAACCGAATAGTGAATTTATGTGTAATAATCAAACTGGCTGTTGATACTAGAAGCCACTTAATTGAGAACAGCTATGGATGCTTATTAAACAAAAGCTGAGCAATATGAGTCAAGATATCAGCGCAATTTGGTCTCCGTCATGCTAAAACGAATTGAAGCAGTCCTGAAGAACGCAGGACATCATTGTAAATATTGACTGCATGCATCAATTGACTGTATTTAGTAATAAAATAGGTTTGTGATCGAAATTTGTACATTTCACCTTTAAATTATATTAAAAACATAGTAAAACAAAATGCAACGTCATAGTCAAAACTTTTGACCATGACTGTAGAAAGAGAGTAGAAAAAGGAGTTATAGAGAGAGAGAAAAAAATTAGAGTTGGATATATAGAGCTAGAGACAGATTGAAAGATAGATTTAAAAAGAGAGAGAGATAGAGATCTATAAAGAGAGTTAGAGAAAACAGAAGTTAGAGAGTGTAATCGAAAGAAAGATTAGGAAATAGAGAAAGAATTGGCGAGAGTTTGAGAGAAGTAGTTTGTGAGATATTTAGGGCGAGGAACTATAGTGTTAGAGAACGATAGTGAGATAGGTACAGAAAGACAGAGCTAGAGAGAGAGAAAGAGAGTTGCAAAGAGTTTTGAGATAGAGAGAAATAAAGATAAGAGAGAGAGAGAGAGTTTGTGAGAGTGAGTTAAATTAACATTTAATAAGTGTGTATGAGATTGAGAGGGTTAGAAACAGTGTTAGTGAGAGAGATAAAGGGAAATAGTCGAAGAGATAGAGAGTTAGAGAGGGCGAGATTTCGGGAGATATGGAGACTTTATAAGTTACAGAAAGAGGTAAAGAGAGTTAATGGTCAAAGAGAGAGAGAGAGAGAAGGAGAACGCGCGATGAATAGATGAAATCATTAGAGAGAGAGTTACAAGGAGTTACAAGGAAAAGAAGTACCTCAAAGGCCTTGTGGCCCATATCAAGGAGGCACTTTTTGCGGTTTCGATTCTTAGCATGTACTGATTACTTGCTATGAGATCATCAACTTTTCAAATATAATTTGTCAAGTCTACTCTTGAACTGTTCAACACTGCTACTCTCAACAACCCTCGCTGGTGGTTTATTCCCTGTGTCGCAAATGTCATATGTGAATGACTTACCCACCGGAATGGTATTGAATCTGGGCAGCTCCACCTTCCACCCGTGATTTCGAGTCATATTCCGGTTGAAGGTAAAGAATTTGGTGGAGTCGACATTTTCAAATCCTTTCAAGATTTTAAAAGTCTCTATTAGACGACCGCGCAGTCTTCGAGTCTCTAACGAATAGAGATCGAGCTCTTGCAGTCTTTCTTGGTATGACTTGTTCCTTAGCGATGTGATCAGTTTCGTGGCCCTGGCTTGCACCTTTTCCAGACGATCGATGTCTTTTCGATAATGAGGATACCAAAACTGAACAGCGAACTCTAGGTGAGGCCTCACCAACGAGTTGTACAAAGGCAAAACAACCTCTTTTGTTCGAAAGCTGAATTGCCTCTTGATGTAACCCAACAAGCGATGAGCCTTTTTCTCCACCTGTAAGCACTGCTTCGAGAATTTGAGATCGCTGCTAATCAGCACACCTAAGTCATTCTCGACATCAGTAGACTCAAGACGCATACCTTGTAGCTCGTAGCCTGACCGGGGGTTCGCATACCCGATGTGCATCACCTTACACTTGTCTAAGTTGAAAGGCATCTGCCACTTGTCAGCCCACTCGCCGATCATCCGTAGGTCATCCCCCAACATCTCGATGTTTTCGGGATTCGCTACATTAAAGAGAGGGATTTACAGAGAAAATAACTAGCGAGATTGTTAGAGACTTAATGAGAGATAGTTAGGAAGACAGAACGTTAAAGAGAAAGAGAGAGGGGGTGTGTGTCAGAAAAAAAGTGTTAGAGAGAGATTTAGTGAGAGGTAGAATGAGAGTTAGAGGCACAGAGTTAGAGAGAATTTCAAGAGAGTGAGTGTTAAAGTTTTTGAGAGAATTAGAGAGAGATAATCAAAGAGTTAAAAAGAGAGAAAAATAGGAGGAATAGAGGGTGAGTTGCCAAAGAGAGAATTAGACGGGTTGAGGTATGATGAGAGGTAAAGTGATAGAAAGAGATAAATATAAAGAGTTACAGCAAGAGAGAGAGAGTGAGAATTTAGAGAGAAAGAGAGAGAGTATTAAATATAGTTAAAGAGATATATATTTAGTCATATAGAATTGATGAGCGAGTTATACCGAGATGGAGATAGAGAAAGAAAGAGATTTAGAGAAAGGCGGAGATTTAGAACGAGAAAGTTAGATTTCGAGAGAGAGGGAGATTAGAGAGAGAGAAAGTAAGAGAGGAATTAAGTTAGAGAGAGAGGGAGAGAGAGAGAGAGAGAGGCTTAGATAGTTTTTTTGAGGGATGGAGTGTAAGAGAGAAAGAGATAAAACAAGGTCTGCTGACCAAAAAGTCGCGTACTCTCACTTATTCCGATTTATAACCTTACGACCTTCAAAACTTTCAATAATTTCCTAGCTAACCTTGGGAAGACTTTGGCAATTATATCATTCGAAAGAGAATGTGAAACAACATATCGGTTTCAAATTTTTTTAGAATCGGCCTAGTTTTGATGTTATACTCAAAACAAAATAATCCCTGGGCTAACCTTGGGAGGGCATTTGACAATTTCACAATTCGAAAGAGAATGTAAAAGAACATAAAGGTTTCAAATTTCGTTTAAATTTGCCGTTGTTCTGATGTTATTGCCAAAACAAGATAATTCACAGGCTAAACTTGCGATGACTTTGAGAATTATATTCTTCGAAAGAGAATATATAACAACATAAGTGTTTCAAATTTCGTTAGAATCGGCTTAATAGTTACAAAGTGATTACCAAAACAAAATAAAATAAGTAAAACTGGGACCAACTGACATAGTGAGATGTAGAGTCGCCCTTGACTAGACTCGCACGCGACTAAAATAGAGAAAGTTTTAAAGGAAGAGTCACAAAAAGTGAAAAGGATCTAGAAAGTTATAGAAGAAGAAATTTATAGTGAATGCAATAGAGCGATAACTCTAAATAGGGAGATATAATTTGATGGCTTTATTAAGAGTTACGAGGGGCGGTCAATAAGTTTTGCGAATTGGTAGAGCAAAACAGAGGGAGGTGGATGCCTGTTTGTGTGGGTGTTAGGACAAGTTATGACAAGTCAGGATCTGCAGCCGCACGCTCCTGCCTCGTCTATTTAAGAAGCAGTAGCTGATCGCAGATCGTCAGTCACAGATTTTTCAACAATGGAGAAGGTTGAGCACCGCACAGTGATCAAATTTTTGACCAAGGAAGGCAAGAATGCAAAAGAGATCCATGAACACATGGTTGCAGTGTACACCGACACCGCCCCTTCCTATGCAACCATTGCTCGCTGGAATAGGGAGTTCCGCCATGATCGTGAGTCCCTTGAAGATGAACGCCATCCAGGGTGCCCGTCAGACGTGACCAACGAGGACAATGTGGCCCGTGTGAACAGGATTAACCTCGAAAATCGACGGGTGAAGGTCGAAGAAATCGAGCGAGAACTTTGAATATCACATCGAAGTGTTATTAACATCATTCACGACAATTTGGCCATGACTAAGGTCTCTGCCCGTTGGGTCCCTAGAAACCTCACGAAACCTCACCCATGATCGACTTCAACGTCGTCAAAGTTCGGAGAAGCTGCTGCTCCTATACAACCAAGACCCGGCGGGATTCGAGTCACGCATAGTGACAGGTGATGAAACGTGGGTCCATCATTAGGATCCCCTAGCGACTACTTTTTATTCCGCCAGCTCAAGGCTGCACTGCGTGGACGCCGGTTTGGGGACGATGAAGATGTCCAGCTCGCCGTCCAGGAGTGGATTGAACAGCAGTCGGGAGATTTCTCGTTGTCGGGAATTCGAAGCCTCAGGGACAAGTGGCGCAAGTGCATTGAAGTCGAGGGTAGTTATATTGAAAAATAATAAAACACTTTTCCTCATATCTCGTTTCCTTATATCCGAATTGCAAAACTTATTGACTGCCCCTCGTACATAGATGAACAAGCCACAACAGACCTTGTGGTCCAAACTAGGTTGCCTGAGATAAACTATAATGAGGAAGATAGTACACCTTTCATTAGAGAGATGTTACAAGGGAAGTAACTACCTTAAGAGACCGTTCGGTCCATTACAATGGAAGTACCTTTATTTTTATCCTGAATTCTAACTATATACAATACTTCGTGTAAGGCATAGGATAGTAAAGATGAAGTCTCTCCCCACCCACCTCTCCCACCCGTTTCCGGGCTGTGAATAGTAAAAATATATACCTGGTAGAGTTAGAAAATAGACACAACCAGGAAATTTTAACAGGAGAGCAGGAACACATTAATATATACAAAAATATGACTTATCTTAATAATCTTATACTAGAACATGCTCTTTTTTCTTTTTTTTAACATGCAATTTTTATATTTTTGACGTGTATTATCTATTAGATCCATCAACTACTTTCCGTTCTTATTTTAAAACTTTTTGACTTATTGGACACTGCTTAGTACCATTTGGAGATGCAAATTTTCTGTAGGATATTTTTAAATGTATTTATTCATATACATATCTAGGTTTTATGTGTTCTGGAAAAGATGACAGAAACGTATTTACTTTTTATATAAATTTATAATCAAATTATCTTACTCATCTAGGCTTAGAGCATGCTCTTTCTTTTTCTTTTATCAACACAATGTCTTGTCAGAGAGAGAGAGAGAGAGAGTTAGAGCTGTACAGGAAACATGGGAGAGATCCCGAGGGGAAATTTATTTAGTTAATCGCTATAAAATGCTGTTAGTCGGGGATTTGATTCAAAGTATTTATCCATTAGGCGTTTGAAAGTATCTCCGGTGTTGCAGTCTATTACTTTACGACTTCACGAGAAGGCCCATTCCATAAGTTGACGATTCGGTTAAAAAAGAAATTCTTAGATTCGAGCGAGTTAAAATGATTACCTATAATTTTACAACCATTTCCTCTCTTGTAATTTGACTGGTCAATAGTGAAATATTTATTGCGGTCCATATTGTCTATGCCTTTGATAATTTTAAAGATCTGAATTAAGTCCCCTCTTAATCTACGTTGATTTAACGGAAAGAGATTCAGTTCTCTAAGTCGCTCTTCGTAGGTTTTGTTCCTTAGATTTGGTATCATTTTAGTGAGCCTTCGTTGGACTCGTTCTAATTTCACTATATATTTCTGATAGTACGGACACCAGGCTTGGACGCAGTATTCCATAAGGGGACGGACCAAGGAATTATAGAGACGAGGATTGTATTTTTGGACTTATACTCGAACGCTCTACCAATGAATCCAATTATTTTATTCGCATTTTTAATGACGTCTGAGCATTGTTGAGTGGGCTTTAGATCGATTGATATTGTTACTCCTAGGTATGTCTCTCTGTCTACGCTTAAGAGTTGAGTACCATTTAATGAGTAATTTGCTTTGACATTTCGGTATCCGATATGGAGCACTTTGCATTTGTCAGTGTTATAGGCCCAGTTCGATAATTTATTGAGGTTGTTCTGTATTTCATTAATCTGTGCGTTAGTGAGTACTGAATTCGCGATTTTAGTGTCGTCAGCAAACTTCGATATTATGCCTGAAATGCCTTTGTCTAAGTCGTTAATGTATACTAAGAAAAGAACTGGTCCTAGAACAGACCCCTGAGGTACCCCGCTAGTGACGTCTGCCCAACTAGATGATTTTCCATTTATAACTACGCGTTGCCTACGATTACTTAGCCAGTTTTCTGTCCACCTTGCTATCGCGCCTTCAATTCCGTGCGCTTTTAATTTAGTTAGTGAACGTTTGTGTGAAACTTTGTCGAAGGCCTTTTGAAAGTCTAAGTAAATTATGTCGGCTACTTTATTTTCGTCGTATTCATTAAAAAGGGCATTGAAGAAGTCTAATAGATTCGTTAGACAAGAGCGTTTATTTCGAAAGCCGTGTTGGGTGTCTCTAAGAAAAGTAGAGTTTGAGAGAGTTAGAGAGAGGGAATGTGTTAGAGTGGTAGAGAAAGATAGTGAGATTTAGGAAGAGCTTAAGAGAGAGAAAATTAGAGAATAGATAGAGAGAGAAAGAGTAAAGAGAAATGGATAGAGAGAAAATTAACCAGAAAGAGTAACAGCAATTTATAGATAGTTAGAGAGAATGAGAAAGTTAAAGAAAGAGTGCTAGAAAGCAAGAGTTAGAGATATCGTAAGAGAGTTGTTACAGAGAGATAAAAGAGAAAGAAAAAGCATGATAGAGTGTGAGTTATAGAAAGGATTTAGATAGAGTTACATAGTTATATGGATGTACAGATCAAAACAGACACTGCTGCCCATACTAGGTGACCTTTAAGTTCTGCTATGGCACCTAAAATAATAATCAATTATTGCACCTACAGGGAGCCATAAAAGCTCATAGATGGTAGGCCCTAATAAAAATAAGGCTTATTTGGGTGGAACCCCCTCTAATATTTATAAGCTATTTTAACTTCATTTTCTTTTAGGTATTCATCAAGCTTTTTTATTCATAATTTCGGTGTTTGGAGCGCTGGCTACTTTTTGCGGTGCATTGCTTCAGACTTGAACGATGAGGTCGCTGAAGGCAAATTTTCCCGTTGACGTTTTGAATTTCCCCTTCTTCATCTTTTTGTCTTTTCCTCGCGTCGTTGTCGTCACACTTGTCAAATATAAAGATTTTCTGCAGTATAACATAACAAAAACATAACATAATTTCACGGATGACAAAAGCCACAAGGGCCTATCAAAGGTCATCCGCCTCCGTCAAAACCCACCCACAAAAAGCACCATCGCCAGGAGAAGACAAAATCAAAGTCCCCCACAATATAATATAACAGATGACAAAAGCCACAAGGGCTCATCGTAGGTCATCCGAGTCAAACGGCCTCTTTTTTTAATGCACCCAAACTCCCAGGAAAACTACATCCAGAGGATTGCGTCCACAAACAAGGGTATCACCAATCAAGGCTTGTCAAGAACTAAATCATGCAGCTATAGATATATACAAACAATATTAATATATACAAAACTTAGGAACCATGACAACCTTCCCTCCCCATAAACTCATCCAACCTACTCTTAAATACATTTAAATTTGGACTACCTACTACCCTCTACGGCAATTTGTTCCCGAAGTCCACCACTCTATTGGTGAAAAAATATTTTCTTAAATCCAACCTACACCCTTGCTTTTTAATTTTCAAGTGGTGACCTCTAGTCCGATTTCCATCATCTAACTCAAAAAACTTGTTAACATCCAATTTATCTACCCATAAATTTTTTTTAAAGAGCTCAATCATATCCCCTCTCACACACCTCCTTGCGAACGAGAACATATTTAATGCCCTCAGTCTATCTATATATTGAAGGTGCCTCAGGGAAGGAATAATCTTTGTTGTTCTCCGTTGCACTGACTCGAGAAGGTTAATATCGTGTCTAAAATGTGGGGACCATGCCTGTATACAGTACTCTAGATGTGGCCTAACATAAGAGTTATAGAGTTTAAGAATATGCCCGTTTAAGAATAACGGGCATATTCATCAATATTTATGTTTCTATTTGTTCTCCATTTTTACTTTTATGTTCAGGGAAAAGAAATTGAGTTTTTTTTAAGCCTATCATTGTAGCTAAAGTTTTTTATTCTCCTTTCCATTTTCGTATAGCGACGCTGTACTTATTCTATAATATCTACATTTCTAATTAATCGTGAAGATCAGAAGGGAGCAGCATAATCTAATATAGGTCTGACTAATGACGTGTATAGTTTTAACATCGTCTCTGAATTACGCGTTGAGACAGATCGCCCGATAAATGATGCAACTATTGTGCTTTATTTCTAATTGCAACGCAATGGCTGGAGAAAATTAATTTATCATCTATTTTAACTCGTAAATCGGCCTGGTCTTTTACTTCTATAATCTCGTTATCTTTGATATAGTATTTACAAAAACTGTAAAGAGTAGGGGTCCCAAACCGGGACCTTGGGGAATTCCACTAGTTATCGTAAGCCAGTCGGATGTCGCCCCATTTAAAATCACTCTCTGCTTACGATCACTTATCCAGTTTTCAAGCCAAGTTGTCGTTTTCTCCCTGATATGCATAGCTTTTAGCTTTGAAAGAAGGATGTTGAACGGGAGTTCATCAAAGGATTTAGAAAAATCTAGATACACCACATCGTGACTAGAACCTGAATCGATAGCTTTTCCTACATGCTCATAAAATGTGATCGGACTAGTGACACAAGACCTCCCTTTCCTGAAACCATGATGACTGTTTACTAAGAGTTGATTTCTCTCCAAATGATTGCGCAGTTTCAATCAATAATTGACTCCATTATTTTAGCTTTATCAGAACTTAATTTATTAATTGCATTTTCACATCTTCTGCCGTAACTATTATTTCATTCATTTTTGGAATGTTATTATTTAGGACATAACATAACATAACATAACATAACATAACATAACATAACATAATTTCACGGATGACAAAAGCCACAAGGGCCTATCAATGCCTATTTATGCTTTCTAGGCTTTCCTCATTTAAATTCGGAATAGTCTTATTAAAAACTGAAGCAAAAAAAATATTCAAATAGTCGCCTTTTCAAGATAATTTTGAACTAATAGGTCCTTATGTTTTAGCATTTGCACTGACTCTTTGTTTTCGGTTCTATAGTACCTATAGAATGCTTTCGGGTTATCGCGTGACCTTTCTGTTAATCTATTTTCGAACTTGCATTTAGCTGCCTTTGGAGGTAGGTAAATTTTTGCCCTAATGACTGTTTCCTTTTAACCACAAATAAAGTGACCGCTTCTATCTTATCAGACTCTTAAGATTGGTTAATCCAAAGTTTGTCTCTTGAATATTTTAAACTGTTTTGTGAGGAATATATCTGATCTGAAGATCTTTAATGCGATTAAAGATAACACTGTTAGCCCAAGCAGGTGTTTTAGTACTGAGTTCTCTATGCCAATCCCATTATTTTAATTCATCTCTAATCGCTTGGAAGTTTGCTACCTTTGCGCTCATCTATTTGATGTTAAATAACAATGAGTTGTGATTAGAATTTCCAAGTGGTTCCTGAACTTTATGCCCAACCATTTAAGTTTCCTTGTTATTTAAAACTAAATTAAGTGTCTTGTTTTCTTTTTAGGCTGTTCGAAAAATTGATGGAGATAATTAGCTAAAAATGCTTTTAAGATATGGTTATCCGAATTTGAACTCATCGCATACCAACTAACTTCCAGAAGATTGAAATCTCCTACACTGTATAAATTTGTAATTATTGATCAAATTAATATCCTTAATCAGTGTAAGGTCCTCTTCATATGAACTACTCGGCGTTCTTTATACTAGTCCCATAAGTAAAGAAAAAGCTTTATTGCTAATTTTGATCCGCATTGATTCGCGTTGTTGTCGATTTAGAACCTCGTGCTTTATTTCGCTTTTTAAGTAAAACAAGACACCAGAGACCGTAAAACAAGACACCAGAGACCTCTCCTTGTTTACTAGTATGTATCTCGAAATTTGAAATAACGATAGAGTCCCGGTTTGCTGTATGTAATCACGTTTCAATAATGGCTTAGAATGTCGTAATGATATTTACCACAAATTAAATTTATTCCGGATGCTCCGACCATTGCAATAGTACCTACACCTTTTGTGCATCGGCATGGTTTGAAGGAGACCTGGCCCAGAAGTGGACCACACGGCCTTTGCCGGCTCTGACATCTTATAATCTTCCTTTTTATTTACATTATCTATTTTTATACTGTTATTATTAATTACACTACTATGTGGGTAGCTGTTATTATCCTGAGCTATATTTTTCCGGTGTGTATTGGCATGAATTAAGAATTTTCTTCTCGAACTTCGGCATTGCAAAAATTTGAGGGAGCGTTTATAACACATTTATCTAGAAGCACACCCTGTCATGCTATTCCTATACCATTGAGATGAACACCATCCCTTCCATAAAGATCTCTGATTTATAAAGCTACCAGCAATGGCTTCGCCATTTCCCCCTACAGGGAAAGCTTGCGCTTCGCTACTAAAATTAAAATTTAAAATCTAAAAAAGGGCAGCCATAGTTAAATTTTGATCAATTTTCTGAACTTCGCCAATTATAATAACTTTAAAAAGTAACTAAACTAAATTTCTCCCCTTTCAAAATATCACTTTGCTAAAATATAGAGTTATAGAAGAAGAAGAAGATATATAAAAATAAATTTTCTGCACTTATATTTTCTATACTTAAATTTAATTCTGAAATTATTAATCAAATACTCAAAAAAAATCCCCTTCTTAAATTATAGAGTTAGTGATCACAAATGTTAATAAATCTTATATTTAATGATGAACATAAAGTGTGTAAAATATTATTTACTTTCACTGCTTAAGCTGTTTCCTAGTTGGTCCATCGTATTCTAAGCACTATCCCAACACAGACTACTGCCTTATGCCTATCTATTATATTTTGTAGTAGCAATTTGTACTTACCATAGAATTTTGACGGCTTCTGCACTCCTATATCGTTTCCGCTAGCCATTATGATGATCTTTTCTTCTTCGTTAACGGTTATTTCAGCGTGAGTGGCTGCCGCAATATCGTCTATCTCACCTCCAGCAATGAAAGTTCATCTTCTCTTACGATTTCTTCTAGCGCATAACTCTCCAAGTGTCTTGCAAATGAGACTCCGTAAAGAGCGATTGGGAGCTTGGCATCCCCAGCTTCCTCTGGCAAGGCAGCAAATATGTTGTTTAGAGGGTCAGCGGAGCCGGAGATCTGATTAATAACATTGCGAGCCCTTCTATATCGGTTTGGGAGGGGTCTAAAAGTCGTCTTCTAGATCATTTGACGGTAGTGGGGATGGAATTATGTATTTTTTCACTATCGTCGTATTATCTTGATTTGGAGTGTTCTTTAAGAGTTTGTTTAGGATTGCCTTAAGATCTTGAACTTCCTTGCGTAATTCCTTTATTTCAGTGTCTAGTATGATGTCTGAACAGCACACAATACAAACGGCGTCTTTAGGATTTTTAATATCGAAAAGAGCTAATGGAAAATCTCTTTTGCACTCGTTGAACGGAGAAGTATATTTGGGTAGGAGGTGAACTCAGGTAGTAAGAGGCGGTGTCAGTTTTAACTCTTTCTTTAATGCCTTAAATTGGGAGCTCCGTAAACAAGTCCAGCTTGGCAGAAGCTAGGCGACGATAGTAAACGCTGTTAATTGATGGTTACATTCAAAGTATTCACCTATACGGCGTTTGAAAGTATATACAGTGTTGCATTATATTCCGATACTAGGAAGCCCATTCCATAGGTTGAAGGTTTGGTTAAAAAATAAATTCTCAAAATTTTAATAAAATTTTGCAACCCTTTCCTCTCGTGTAATTTGAATAGTCGTGAAATATTTATTGCAATCCATATTTTCTATGCTTTTGATCATTTTAAACACCTGAATTAAGTCACCTTTTAATCTAAGCTGAGTTAACGGAAGTAGATTTAGTTCTCTAAGTCGCTCTTCGTATGTTTTGTCCTTTAAACTTAGTTTCATTTTAATAAGACTACGTTGGACTCGTTCTAATTTCGCTATATCTTTCTGGTACTACGGACACTAGGCTTGAACGCAGTATTCCATAAAGGGACCGACCAAGGAATTATAGATATTAAGGATTGTATCTTTGGAATTATACTCAAATGCTCTATCAATGAATCCAATTATTTCATTTGCTTTCTTAGGGAGTTTTGAACATTACTGACTGGGTTTTAGGTCGCTCGATACTTTTACCCCTAAGTCTATCTCTCTCTCCCCCTGAGAGTTGAATACCATTTAAGAAGTAATTTGATTGCCTTTTTGGTATCTAATGTGCAGCACTTTACACTCATCTGCGTTAAAAGATATTTGCCACGTTTGAGGCCAGTTTAACAATTTCTCGATATTGTTTTGCATTTTTTTAATCTGTGCGTTAAAGTTAGACATATAACACTGGTGAACAATTTTTGAAAAGTTGTTTGCTTTATAAATGAGATTAGTTAATTCTTTTTTTCAGGCACTGACTCCGAATATCACCTTGAAAAATGCTTATTAGCTATAGGTTTAAAGATACGCAACATGTAATATTATATTATTTTGTTATAACGTACAGTATGGGTCATTATGTTTTAACATCTAATCCATACCCACTCTCTACCTTTATAGTGGGCTGAAGAATCATCTCTTGTCAATGTCTAGCAATAGTCAGCAAGCATTGTTGTGCTCCATTTATCATAACATAACATAACATAATTTCACGGATGACAAAAGCCACAAGGGCCTATCAAAGGTCATCCGCCTCCGTCAAAACCCACCCACAAAAAGCACCATCACCAGGCAAAGACTAAAACAAAGTCCCCTACAATATAATATAACAGATGAAAAAAGCCACAAGGGCTCATCATAGGTCATCCGAGTCAAACGGCCTCTTTTTCAAGGCACCCAAACTCCCAGGAAAACTACATCCAGAGGATTGCGTCCACAAACAAGGGTATCACCAATCAAGGCTTGTCAAGAACTAAATCATGCAGCTATAGATATATACAAACAATATTAATATATACAAAACTTAGGAACCATCACAACCTTCCCTCCCCATAAACTCATCCAACCTACTCTTAAATACATTTAAATTTGGACTACCTACTACCCTCCACGGCAATTTGTTCCAGAAGTCCACCACTCGATTAGTGAAAAAATATTTTCTTAAATCCAACTTACACCCTTGCTTTTTAATTTTCAAGTGGTGAACTCTAGTCCCATTTCCATCATCTAACTCAAAAAACTTGCTAACATCCAATTTATCTATCCCGGAAATTTTTTAAAGAGCTCAATCATATTCCCTCTCACACACCTCCTTTCGAACGAGAACATACTTAATACCCTCAGTCTATCTATATATTGAAGGTGCCTCAGGGAAGGAATAATCTTTGTTGCCCTCCGTTGCACTGACTCGAAAAAGTTAATATCGTGTCTAAAATGTGGGGACCATGCCTGTATGCAGTACTCTAGATGTGGCCTAACATAAGAGTTATAGAGTTTGAGAATAACCTCCTTACTTTTGTAGCTGACTTTTCTCTTAATGAAACCCAGCACTCTATTTGCCCTATTTCTTGCTTCAATACACTGCTTAGAAAACCTTAATGACTTATCTATTACAACTCAGATCTTTTTCATCCTCTACTGAGCTCAGCCAATGCCCATCCATTTCATAGTTAAATTCTCTATTATCTTTTCCCATGTTAATAACTTTGCACTTATCAAGGTTGAAAGTCATTTGCCACTTATGTGCCCAGGATAACAATTTATTTAAATCCCCCTGCACTTTAAAATTATCATCAATATCTTTAACTACAGCTGCTAATTTGGTATCATCCGCAAAAATTGACACTTTATTATTAACTGCCTCCCTAAGATCGTTTATATAGATGACAAATAATAATAGACCGAGAACTGATTCCTGAGGAACCCCACTGATAACATCCCTCCACTCTGACTTTACACCATTTAGCACTACCCTTTGTTTCCTGTCTTTCAGCCACTCAGCTATCCAATTTGAAACTCCCCACATATCCCAATCATTGTTAATTTATGAACTAGTCTCCTATGTGGTACCTTATCAAATGCTTTACTAAAATCTAAGTAAATTATATCTACATTCTCTCCCTTATCTACTTGATCTGTTACAAACTCCAGAAAGTCTAGTAAATTAGTCAAACATGATCTACCTGATCTAAACCCATGCTGAGCATCGCTGATCAACCCCTCCCTTACCGCTTTTCCATGGTTAAAATATTATGGTGAAATTGCGTTAATTATCCAGACATCTTCTGCTACATATGTGGCTGTTACATGCTAGTTCATCAAAGGCGCAATATATCAAACTTTGTGATCCGCAATTATAAGGCATATTTTGATGTTCCTCTTGGCGATCAAGATAAGAAGTGGGCCCCACATACTGTTTGCCATAGTTGTGTGGATATCTTCGTGAGTGGACGAAAGGAAAGAGAAATGGTCTTTCTTTTGGAATCCCCATGCTGTGGCGAGAGTCAAAGGATCATGTATCGGAATGTTATTTCTGTCTGGTGAATACTAAAGGGATTGGCAAGAAATATCGGCACAAGATCGACTACCCCAACATCCCCTCGGCGATCCGGCCAGTACCTCATTCTGAGTCTTTACCAGTTCCGATTTTCAGTGGATATTCTTCCTTCGAGGATGAAGATGATGTACATGATATGGACGTCCACGGAATGGATTCAGAGTCTGCCGATTCATCATCAGATGCTGAATAGTCATTAGAAACTCACTGTTTCAATCAATAGGATCTGAATGACTTGATACGTGATTTAGCACTTTCCGAGAAAGCTGCAGAACTTTTAGCCTCCAGGGTGAGTGAAATACATATGCTTGACAGGTCGGTACGGGTATCATATTACCTAACAAGGAAGAGTACATTTGTTAAGTATTTTTCTGATGACAAACAATTTGTATACTGCCACGATTTTCCTGGTCTGTTTACTGAGTTGGGACTTGGCACCTATAGCCCTGCTAGGTGGAGACTGTATTTGGATAGCTCCAAGCGTAGCCTTACGTGTGTCCTTTTGCATAATGGTAATTACTTGGTTGCAGTTCCTCTAGGTCACTCTGTCCATCTGCGAGAAACTCACGATGACATAAGAATGGTCGTGGATTTAGTTAAGTATCATGAACACAATTGGATCATATGTGTAGACCTTAAGATGGTCAACTTCTTCTTTGGCCAGCAGAAGGGATATACAAAGTTTCCATGCTATATCTGTATGTAGGACAGTCGAGCCCGTGACAAACACTGGTCTCAAAAAGATTGGCTAGTTCGGAAAACTTTGGAAGCAGGAATGCCAAACATTGTTAATCAGCCAATCGTAAGTCGAGAGAAGATCGTTTTCCCTGAACTTCATCTCAAACTGGGGTTGATGAAGCAGTATGTCAAGGCGTTGAACACTGACAATGATTGTTTTCAGTACATAGATAGTATCGGCGTTTCCTGCTTTGTCATACGAAAAAATAAAAGCAGGAGATTTAATGGCCCCCAAATCCGAAGACTTCTGAGTGATTCTAGATTCGTGAACACCATGAATGAAAAAGAGAAGGCAGCCTGGCCCTCATATTCTGCCGTTGTTCGTAACTTCTTGGGAAACAAAAAAGCGCATAACTACGAGGATCTGGTTACTAATATGCTTTTAGCATATCGTGATCTGGGATGCAACAGGAGTGTGAAGCTGTGAGAATCTGTGAGAATCTGGGAGCCGTGAACGACGAACAAGGGAAACGCTTCCATCAGGATTTGATGACGATGGAAGGGCGCTACCAAGGTCACTGGGATAGACACATGATGGCGAACTACTGCTTAGCGATTAGAAGAGATCAGCCAGAGAAGACTTACAAGAGATAGAATTACAAATGCAAATATTTGCCTGATTGAAATCAAGAAGAGGTCCTCCAGCTTCATGTATGGTCATTAAACAATTAGCATCTATTTGATTACAGTATTTGTAATCCTAATGTGTAATTCAAGTTTCTTTTTATATGCAATAAAATGTTTGTGCAAAAAAACCTGCTTTACTATAAATAACGCAAAAGGATGATTCAAAATTACTTCAAGGTATGATGATAGGCGTGATAAAATGAAAATTATTGTATAATATTAGTTATTGATATTGCGAAAAATCTGTAGCATTTAGAAAATCCGATTTCAGATTTGAATTCAGTATGCTCGAATTAGATAGGAAAAGGTATTTTTGTCGATTCGCCAAATACATTGTTCCCCAGTGTTATCAGCTACCTAAAATTAGTTGGAAAATGCTACAAGGAGCTACAAGGAAAATAAGTACCCTAGAAAACCTTACGGTCCATACAAGGAAGGTATTTTTGGAGCAATCCTCGAAGGTGTCCGTTGGCAACCTCGAATATCACTCGCGAGGATCTTAACGGCGATTTTTCAAGACTTTATCTAGTCTTAACTTGAACTGGTCAACAGATTCACTGTTGAAAACTTCCGTCGGAAGTGCGTTCTAACTACCGCAGATACTGTAAGGGAAGAATTTCCCACACAGATCCCGGTGGTATCGCTTCAGTTCAAGTTTAAAGCCGTGATTTCTTCTTCTCCCCTCGCTGAGCTGGGAAATATCCCCGTATTCCAGGCGGGCGAAGCCTCGAAGTATTTTAAACACTTCGATAAGCTGACCACGTATTCTCCGGGTCTCCAGCGAGAACATATCTAATTCCCTTAAGCTATCTTCATAAATTTTATGTCTGATAGAGGGAATTAGTTCGGTTTCCCTGGCTTGCACGCGTGCCAATCTCGCGATGTCCTTTCGAAATGAAGGACTCCAAAATTGTACGGCATACTCCAGGTTCGGTCGGACGAGGGAGTGGTACAGACACAGTACTATCTCCTTGTTCCGATATCCAAACTGTCGCTTTATATACCCTAACATCCTTTGGGCTTTCTTCTCCACCTCAATACACTGTTTCGAGAGCTTGAGGCCACTCGTGATAGTTACCCCCAAGTCCTTCTCAGTGTCGGTGGATTCAAGAGCAGTGCCCTTAAAAATATAGGGTGATTGAGGATTTCGGTGGCCGATATGCATCACTTTGCATTTGTTTACGTTGAAAGGCATTTGCTACGTATCAGACCATTGCCCAATCTTTCGAAGATCATCTTGCAGGCGGGCAGTATTTTCATTCTTTGCAACGTTCATACCAAGCTTGGTATCGTCGGCAAATTTAGAAATATTGGCAACCATGTCACCGTTCATGTCGTTGACATAGATGATAAATAGTAGTGGTCCTAGGACAGAACCTTGAGGCACTCTGCTAGTAACGGGCACCCACTCAGAAGCCTGTCCATTCAACCCCACCCGTTGCCGTCTGCCACTTAGCCAGTTCTCTGGTCTCAGAAGCATTTTGGTTGTTAACCATTGAGAGAAAGTGAGAGGGCTAAAAATTTGAAAGTTAGATAGAGATTATTTTGGAGATAGTGATTGAGAAGGATAGGAAGTTAAAGTTAGAGAGGTTTAGAGAGATACATAAAGAATTATAGATGAGTGAAAGAGAGAAAGTTATATACGGATAAAGCGTATTAGAGAGAGGGTTATAGAGTGATATATAGTTAGATAGAGGTAGAAATAGGAATATAGATTTAGAGAAAAAAACGAAAGAGAGTTAATAGAGATAGTTAAGAGAGAGAGTTAAAGAGTGAGTTATAGAGAGAAAGTTAGGGAGTGTTTGAGAAAGAGTTAGTAGAGTTTGGAGAGAATATTAAAGATAGGAGTAGGGAGAGAGAGAGATTTAGAGACACATAGATTTGAACAGTATATTTAACAGAGAGAGAGAGAGAATTAGAGAAAGTGACTTTTAGAGAGAGTGGGATATTTAGTACACGAAAGTTTGAGAGAGAAGGAAGATATATAGAGAGAGAGATTTAAGAGGGAGAGAGAGTTATTTATCGGAGTTAAACAGAGAGACTGTTATAATAATTGTTAGAGTTATAAAAACAGAAGAAGAGTTAGAGAGAGAGAGAGAGAGAGAGAGAGAGAGAGAGAGAGAGAGAGAGAGAGAAAGAGAAAGAGAAAGAGAGAAAGAGAAAGAGAAAGAGAGAAAGAGAGAGAAAGATTTAGAAAAGATTGAGACAGAGAACTAGTGATATATATATATATATATATATATATATATATATATTTATATAGTGTTATTGAGAGATTTATAGAGTTAGAGAGAGAGTGAGTTAGAGAGGTAAAAAGAGAGTTTGATAGATAATGTTAGAGATATAGATCTAGAGAAATATGGCTTGTGATAGAGATAGAATTAGGGAGATCTATTTATATAGATTTATATAGAGAGCTGCGAGTATATAGGTAGAGTTTGATAAAGACGTAGAGAGAAAAGGAGAATTGGAGAGAGAGAATATGTTAAAATGGTAGAGAGGGATAGAGAGTTAAAGTTTGAGAGAGTTATAGATGGGTAGAAGGAGAAAGTGAAAGAAAGAGAGTGAATTAAAGAAATAGAGAAAGTAGAAAAGGAATAATAGTGTAAAGTAAGAGTAGTAGAGAGATAGATGGAGTGAGACGTAAATAGAGAAAGAGGTATCGATAGGGAGTTACAGAGAGTAAAAGAGAGCTAGAAAAAGAGAGTTTTCCTTAGTGAGATATTCAGGGAGATACATAGAGAGTTATAGATTGGGGGGTTGGACAGAGAGAGAAAGTTAAAAATAGAGAATTATAAAAATAGAGAACTATAACTCAAATAGATAAAGGGATAATTTGATAGATAAAGAGTTAGAGCTAAAGATTTAGAGAAATCAAGAGAATTAGAGTTTTATTAGGGTTTTATTTAGGGTTTTATTAAGAGGAATGTCAATTACAAAAGTGAGGAGGTTATTCTTAAACTCTATAACTCTTATGTTAGGCCACATCTAGAGTACTGTATACAGGGATGGTCCCCACATTTTAGACACGATATTAACCTTCTCGAGTCAGTGCAACGGAGGGCAACAAAGATTATTCCTTCCCTGAGGCACCTTGAATATATAGATAGACTGAGGGTATTAAATATGTTCTCGTTCGAAAGGAGGTGTGTGAGAGGGGATATGATTGAGCTCTTTAAAATTTTTTCTGGGATAGATAAATTGGATGTTAGCAAGTTTTTTGAGTTAGATGATGGAAATGGGACTAGAGTTCACCACTTGAAAATTAAAAAGCAAGGGTGTAGGTTGGATTTAAGAAAATATTTTTTCACCACTAGAGTGGTGGACTTCGGGAACAAATTGCCGTAGAGGGTAGTAGGTAGTCCAAATTTAAATGTATTTAAGAGTAGGTTGAATGAGTTTATGGAGAGGGAAGGTTGTGATGGTTCCTAAGTTTTGTATATATTAATATTGTTTGTATATATCTATAGCTGCATGATTTAGTTCTTGACAAGCCTTGATTGGTGATACCCTTGTTTCTGTACGCAATCCTCTGGATGTAGTTTTCATAGGAGTTTGGGGGCCTTAAAAAAGAGGCCGTTTGACTCGGATGACCTATGATGAGCCCTTGTGGCTTCTGTCATCTGTTATATTATATTGTGGGGGACTTTGATTTTGTCTTCCCCTGGTGATGGTGCTTTTTGTGGGTGGGTTTTGACGAAGGCGGATGACCTTTGATAGGCCCTTGTGGCTTTTGTCATCCGTGTAATTATGTTATGTTATGTTATAAAGTTAGATAGAGTTATTCTGAGAGTTAGATAGAGAGAGAGAGAGAGTTATAAAGAGTTAAAATGAGAGAAGTTTAGAGAGAGATATTATGTAGAATGGAGAGGGCGAATGAATAGAGATAATTAAAAAGAGAGAAGATGAGAGTGGGTAAATATTGCTACCGAGAGTGAGAGGATTACAGAAGGATAAATATCGCTGGCCCACATGCGGTTGAAGGAGGATTTCAGCTTGTCGTCATTGCTGTGGCGGACCTTGCATTCATCGCACTCGACATGCGCTCGACACGTTGTTATCGGGTTGATTTTGTTCGAGAGATTACGGCCGCCAAAATTCCTTCGACAAGATGTTCGTGTTCAGCCTCAATCAATCTCGCACGGTCTTTGCCGTGTGGGCCGGGGCACCGTCCTGCTGAAAGACATAGTACGCCTACTTCGTGATCTTTCTCACCCAGGAGAAAACTTCAGCGGACAAGATGTTGCTGTAATCCACCGCGGTGAGCCTGTAACCGGCCAAGAACCATACCAGCGGCATCTTCTCGCCATTCGAAGCCTCAACTCCGAGCATCATCTTGGAAGCCGGGTGTGGGTCCTGGACACATAGCGGACCTAGGGGACGTCCTGGCCAAAGCTTAGCTCTTGTTCAATTTTATCTTGTTGATGATCGGATTGATGGTGAATACTTTTTGAAAAAAATGAGAATTCAATTGCCATGACCATTTAAGTCGTTGGGAAGGCGACGAAAGCGCTCCAGACGTTCTCGTATACATTCGGTGAGCAGAGGCATTTCCACGCACCTCAAGCTTTTGCCGCCCTCCTCCTTTACAGTCCAGACTACCGTCACCAGCGACAACTTCGCGAGTGCAGGAATTTCAAACGTTGGCGCACTTTCGAAGGCCTTTCTCACAGTCAAACGTTGACAAGTTGAGGTCTGCCTGAATGAGGTCAACATTTGAGAGAGATAGAGAATTAGAGAGATAAAGAGAGATCTAGAGAGACTGCGAGTTATATATATATATATATATATATATATATATATATATATATATATATATATATATATATATATATAGAAAGAGAGAGCGAGAATTAGATTGAGAGCGGAATAGCTAGAGAGAGAGTGTGTGTGTGCTAAAGAAAAAAAAATTAATATTTATAGTGGATGGCGCCGATGCTTGGCTGAAAATGAAGTGTGTTGCGCTCTCGGAATGAAGTTGGAGCGTCACCGAGGCTTGAGTTGCGTGAGGTAGACATTAGACAGGATCGAGTCCCGTCTTATGTGAATATTTGTGTTACTCCATTGGCGATCACATATCCCTCAACGGATCTTCCATCTACGGGCGAGACAACACCTACTCTTCTTCACGCCCGGCGACAGCGGCGTCAATTCTGTAATGGCAACAGAACAAAGGAGGAGTTCGGACCTCGTATCTTCACAATTCACCTCTCCACTTATATCGTTCTAAGAAGCCTTTCTGGCATGGTTGTAATAGTGATAGCGGTGGTAGTAGATTTAGTAGTGCTAGTAATATTCGTAGTTCCAATAGTGAGGGCAGGAATGGCAGTAGTACTACAGAACTACAGAATCTAGGACCAACAAAGACCCTAAGGTCCGCTCGAGGCTAGTCCGCTACACTACATCCAAAACTACGATACACACTTATCTACGAGTGTATCTCTAACATGCTATATTTTTTTTTTAAATATATAATCTACTGTACACACTTATCTACATGTGTACAATGTCAGGCATATTAACTACTTCAACCTAGGAGGGGGTGATAGAAAGTTTTTCTTCTCAACTTCCGCAGCCCTCGACTGCTAGTGGTGAAAATCTAGTTATAGGATAGGCGGAAAAGAAAATGGATATCTAAACTACACATGCAAGAGAAATCGCTGGCATCATTTTTAGTCATCATTTTTACTCTCGTTGTTCCTCCGCTCCAAACTCCTTTTGCAAAGACGTTATTATTTACTGTGCTCAGACTACGTTATATTTATACTATTTAAGTGCGCGTCGAGACGGTTTTTAAACATATTTACCGACCTACTATCCACTACGTGGGTGGGTAGCCTATTCCAAATTTGAGTAATTTTAAACGTAAAATAGTTTTGGGCTATACTAGTGTTAAATCGCTTGTTCACTAATTTTAATCCGTGTTGCCGAGTATTTCCCCTATGATCCAATTCGAACAAATTCCTATAATCAACGTTTGAAAATCCTTTCAATATTTTAAATACTTCAATTAGCTGGCCACGTAATCTTCTGCCTTCGAGAGATGGCAAATCTAATGCCCTGAGTCTTCTTTTACTATTGGCTAGAGTATTAGTATTAGTAAGTGTAGTAGTAATAGAGGTGAAACAAGCCGTCGTAGTAGGAGTGGTAGTAGACGTAGATACAGTAGTAGTGGTATAGGTAGTGATACTAGGGGTGGGAGTAGTAGTGTAGTGGTAGAGGCAATGATGATAGTAATGACGATAATAGTAGTGTTAGTAGCAATGCTAATAACAGTGTTGATAGTAATGTTAGTAGTGTAGAAGTGGCGGTAAGGGTTTTGCTGATATTAATAGTGGTATTATTAGTAGTGGTGATTCTAGTCGTGGTAGTTGTGTTGATAACAGTAAGCATATTATTAATGGTGGTAGTATTAATGTTAGTAGTGTTATTACTACTCGTTGATTTAGTGATAGTAGTATTAATAGTTGTACTGTATGTACTAGCATTGGTAGTAGTAGTAGTAGTGGCAGTATCATTTGTAGTGTTAGTGATGGTAGAGCAGTTGTAGTGGTGTTTTTGGTATAATGTTAGTAGTATTATTTGTAGTAGTCATTGTAGTATTAATAGTTTTAGCAGAAGTATCAATAGTAGAATAGTGGTTATCGGAGTGGTGATAGTAGTATTATAGGCGGTGGTTGTCGAGGTTCTAGTACTCTTAGTATTTGTTGTATTTTCAGTATTAGTAGTGAACATATTGGTGAGATTAGTTATGGTTATAGTGATAGTAGTAGTAATAATAGTAACGTTTGTAAGAATGGTAGTAATGATAGAACTAGTGTTGGCAATGGTAGTCTTATTCTTGTTGGTATTATTGGTAGCAGTATTGTTAGTAGCAATGGTAGTCGTTTTTATAGTAATATTAGTAGTGTTAATATTAATGGTATTAGTAATTTCTAGTCGTAGTAGTTGTGTTAGTAGTAGTAGGGAAGAGGAAGAGGGTTCATTTTCTAAATCGGACGAATCCGGAGAACTGGCCCCCTCCCCCCCCCTTCCCTCTATAATAGTTCCACCCTTCTCTCACAGCCGACCCCCTCTCTACCCCCCCCCCCCTCCCTCCACAGCGGCCGTCTCCGGTCGGTAAATTGCAAATTCTTTTCGTTCGTCGAATTTATAAAAAAAGATTTGATTTATTTGGGCGAGATTTGAATTGCGAGGTCGACCTTGATTGGAGCCAATACTCGAGAGGAAGCCTAAGACCGGGGAGAGGCGGAGGAGGCCCCCACCCACTGTGAGATGGTTCTTAAAGTGTTCAAATGAGAGTAAATGAACATATGCAGGAATTAGCCCGAGTGATCGACTTGCGGCTCCTTCAAGAGGCCAAACTAGTGTCCCATTAAACAGCGTTGGAGGTAATTACGGTAACTTTTCCTATTTACCCCACCCCCATACCCCTCCAGTTATTAGCACTTCCTATATATAGTTTTCTGAACGCTTCAAACTTGATGATAGCAGAAATTATATTTTAGAGATGTAGGGAGCTGCCACCACTGAGGCCAGGGCTTCGAGTCTGAGGCATACTTGCAGACAACTCCACTCACGTACGTCATAATACGCATAGTCAATCACAACACCTATGTCTCTTCCTCCCTTCTCACTTCGCACACATAACACATCACTCTCCTCCAACGCGGAATGGGTAGCCTTCCCTTGGGCCACAAATGTCTTTCCCCGATCAGTGGATCGCTTCCACGTTAACTCCTCTCCATCGAACCCAGGTTAAAAAAAAAACTGGTGTCTATATTTTCCCCCTTACCATCGTAGTCCCCCCTCTCCCTCCATGGGGATCTTTCTTCAATGTGGTAGTTGACAGGTTCGGGAGAGTTGCGGCCCAATTGTTTTCACGAATTTAAACTCATTTGGTTCATTTTTTCTTCTCGCTAATATTTGCTTCTGAGCTTTACTAGGAACTGAGTAGTGCGGTGTTAAACTGTTCATGGGTTTATTATATATTTCAAATTTCATCAGAAATATACCTAACGAGGCCCTACCATCCTGTCATCAGACCTCTCTCTGTTTTGATCTAAGGGTAGGTTTGATAGAGTTGTGCACTTTCCAAGTCATTTCTGTCGTCAGCAGTCATTTGAGGTTTGTATGTACATTCCCGATTTTTCATTCCTCCTAACCTTACCACTTTATATATTTATCTTCTAATCATTTCTCGGGGATATGCCATCGTTGGTTTTTGTTCTACATCCAATTTCCTTAAAAAGCACAACTGCATCTTTGGATTACTAAAGGTTCTATGAATACTATATTAGAGCGCTCTATGATTCCAAGATCTTTCTTTTCGGATAATTTTTGGAACACCAACTCGATCACGGTGTGTCAAATTTATGTAATTGTTGATATCTGGATCTAATGCGCGGAACCTTTGCCATTAATTTACTCTGAAGTTTGAACAATGAATAAACTTAATTATTTGGGCGTTTCTTTGTGTTTATTCATTTTTGCATTTGTATCTACTATATTGTAGGTAAGCATTCAATGGATTGAAATCAGTCCTAAATTAATCATATAAATATAATAAACTATTAGAATATCAAGTTTATGATAATTCGAGCGGAATTTTTTATCAATTAGATGATTTTTATGTGAGATTTTGAATTTTTTCGAAAGACAATGAGCTCCTTGTAGCGCTGCGTAAGAGACTAAATGTTGACAATAGTTTTTCTTATTAACAAAGAAAATTTTGTCTTAAGAATGTGACGCTGAGTGAGTAACCTGTAACCGAGTTGTGATGCGGAGTTGTGACCTCGAGCAACCTGTAAATGAGTTGTGACGCCGAGCGACTTGTGGTCAAATTGTGATACCAAGTTGTGACGCCGAGTGACCAGTAGTCGAGTTTTCATGCCGTGAGACCTGAACCAAATTTTGGCGCCGTGAGACATGTAACCGATTTGTGACGCTGAGTGACCTGAAACTGAGTTGTGACGTTGAGTGACCGGTAACCGAGTTATGATGCCTAGTAACCTGTAACCGAACTGTGATGTGGGGTTGTGACGTCGAGAGACATTTAACCGAGTTGTGATGCCGAATGACCTGTAACAGGGTTGTGACGTCGTAAGACCTGTAACCGAGTTTTGAAGCCGAGTTAACCACTGAGTGGACTGTAACTGAGTTGTGATGCCAAATTATGAGGCCGAGGGACTTGTAACCGAGTTTTGATACCGAGTGTTTTATAACCGAGTTGTGACGCCGTGCGAACTGTAACCGAGTTGTGATGTCGAGCGACCTGTAACCAAGTTGTGACACCGAGTGAACTGTAACCGAGATTTGATGCCGAATTATAATACCGAGAAACCTGTAACCGAGTTATGAGGCCGCGTAACCTGTAACCGGGTTGTGACGCCGAGTTGTGACGCCAAGCTACCTAAAACCAGGTTGTGATTCAGAATTGTGAGGCCGAGTGACCTGTAACAGAGTTGTGATGTCAGGTTCCCACGACAAGTAACTTGGAACAAGGTGTGATGCCGACCAACCTGTAACCGAGTTGTGACACCGAGTGACCTGTAACTGAGTTGTAATGCCAAGTAATCTGTAACCCATTTGTGACGCTGAACGTGCTTTAACCGAGTTGTGATGGGGAGTGACCTGTAACCGAGTTAAATACCAAGTTCTTATGCAGAGCGACCTGTAACTGAGTTGTGAAGTTGAGTGACCTGTAATCGAGGAGTCATGCCAAGTTGTGACAGCTGATGACCTGTAACGATGTTGTGATGTCAAGTAAACTATTACTGAGTTGTGATTCCGAGTAACCTGTAAGCGAGTTATAATGTCGAGTTATGAGGCCGAGCGACCTGTGCGGTAGTTGTGCCGCCAAGCGACCTACAACCGAGTTGTGATGGCTAGTTTCGCCGCCGCGCGTCATGTAACCGAGTTGTGACGTCGAGTAACCTGTAGCCGAGTTGTGATACGGAGCTGTGACGCCGAGCGACCTGTAACCGAGATGTGATCCCTAGTTGTATCGCCGACTTACCTGTACCTGAGATTTGATGCTGAGTCGTGACAGCGATCAACCTGTAACTAAGTTGTGTTGCCGAGGTGTGATGCCGAGTGACATGTAACTGAGTTGTGAAACCGAGTGAGCTTTAACAGACTTGTGACGCCGAGGAACAGGTAACAGAGTTGTGCGACCGAGTATTCTGTAACCGAGGTTTGATGCCGAGTTGCGAAGCCGAGTGACCTGTAACGAGTTGTGATGCCTAGTTGTAACGCCGAATCACCTGCAACCGAGTTATGATGCTGAGTCGTGACGGTGAGTGACCTGTAACCAAATTGTGTCGCCGAGTTGGGATTCCGAGTGACCGAGAACTGAAACGTGATGCCGAGTTATGACGTCTAGTGACCTGTAACCAAGTTGTTACTCCGAGCAACTTGGAACCGAGTTGTGACGCCGAGCGATCTGTAACCAAGTTGTAACACCGAAGAACCGGTAACAGAGTGGTGCAACCGAGTATTCTGTAACCGAGTTGTGATGCTGAGTTGCGATGCCGAGTGACTGGTAACTGAGTTGTGTAGGCGAGTTCTGATGCTTAGCAACCTGTAACAGAGTTGTGACCCAAAGCGACCTGTAACCGAGTTGCGAAGCCGAGCGACCTGTAACGAATTGGGATGCCGAGTTGTAATCCCAAGTGACCTGTTACGAAGTTGTGATTCCGATTAACCGTAAATCGAAGGTGATACCGAGTTCTGACGCAGAATGACCTGTTAGATGCCGAGTTGTTATTTCGAACGATCTGTAACCGAGATGTTATGCCGAGATATGAAGCCGAGCGACTTGTAACCGAGTTGTGAGCCCGGGCGACCTGTAACCGAGATGTGATGCCGAGTAACCGGTAACCAAGATGTGATGCCGAGTGAGCGGTAACCAAGTTTTGACGCCAAGTTCTGACGCCGAGCAGCCTATGATCGAGGTGTGACTCCAAGCGACTTGTGACCGAGGTCTGACGTCGAGCGACCTGCAACCGAATTTTGATGCCAAGTTGTGAAGCCGAATGACCTATAACCGAGTTGTAATGCCGAGTTATGACGCTGAGTGACTGGTAACCAAGTTGTGATACCGAGTTTCACATTTAGCGACCTGTAACACGGTTGTGACACCGAGTTGTAACGCCAAGTAATCTGCAACTAAGTTGTGATGCCGAGTGAGCTGTAACGGAGTTGTAATTCCGAGTGACCAGTAACTGAGTCGTGATGCCGAGTTCTGACTCCAGGTGGCCTGTAACCAGCTTTTGATGCTGCTATGACACCAAGCGAACTGGAACCGAGTTGGAGCTCCGAGCGATCTGAAATCGAGTTGTGACACCGAGTGACCTCCAACCATATTGTGAGGCCGAGTGACCAGCAACCAAGTTGGGATGCCGACGAACCTGTAACCGAATTGTGATTCCGAGTTCTGACGCCGAGCGACCTGTAACCGAGTTGTAACTCCGAGTGACCTGTAACCGAATTGTGACGCAAAGCGACCTGTAACCGAGTTGTGACACCGAGTTACCTGTTACCAAGTTGTGATACCAAGTAACCTGCAACCAAGTTATGATGTCGAGTGAGCGGTAACTTAGTTTTGAAGCCGAATTCTCACGCCGTGCCCTGTGATCGAGTTGTGTACTCCAAGCGACCTGTAACTGAGTTGTGACGTCGAGTGACCTGCAACCGAGTGTTGATGCCATGTTGTGAAGCTGACCGACATATAACCGAGTTGTGATGCCGAGTTGTCACACTGAGTGACCTGTAACCAAGTTCTGATACCGATTTCACGCTGAGTGACCTGTAACCGACTTGCGACACCGACTGACCTCTAACCGAGTTGTAACGCAGAATGACCTGCAACTGAGTTGTGATGCTGAGTGGTGACGCCGAGTGACCTATAACCGAAATGAGAGTCCGAGTTGTAATGCCGAGTGACCTGTTAGGTAGTTGTGATTCCGATTGACCAGAAATCGAAGGTGATACCGAGTTCTGACCAAAATGACCTTTAACGAAGTTAGATGCCGAGTTGTTTTTTCGAGCGATCTGTAACCGAGATTTTATGCCGAGATATGAAGCTGAACGACCTGTAACAGAGTTGTGATCCTAGGCATTCTGTAACCGAGTTGTGACGTGGAGTGACCTGCATTCAGGTGTTGATGCCGACTTGTAAAGCCGAGGTACATGTAACCGAGCTGTGATGTCGAGTTGTTAGGCGAAGTGACCTGTAACCAAGTTGTGATGCCTAGCGACTTGTAACCGAGTTGTAACTCCGAGCGCGCTGTAACCGAGTTGTGACACAGAGTGGCCTGCAACCGAGTTGCGATAATGAGTGACCTGTAAACGAGTTGTGATGCCGAGTGGCCTATTTGTTACGGCTAATGACCTATAACCTAGATAAATGCCAAGTTATAGTGCCGAGCGAACTGTAGCGAGTTTTAATGTGGAGTGGCCTGTAATAGACTTGTGATACCTAGTCCCCCTTTGTGAAGCTTAGAGACATGTACCGTAATCGTGCCACCGAGCGACGTGCAATCGAGTTGTAATGCCAATTTGTAAAGCAGGGCGACTCTTACCTGGAGTTTGATGCCGCTTTGTGACACAAAGTTACCTGTAACCGAGTTGTGATACTTAGTTGTAACGGCGCGTTATCTGCAACCGAGTTGTGATCCCGTATCTTGACGCTGAGCTACCTGCGACCAAGATGTGATGGCGAGTTGTGAAGCCGATCGGTCTGTAACCGAGTTGTGATGCCGAATCGTGACGCCGAGCCACCTGTGACTAAGTTGTGGTGCCGAGTTGTGAGGCCGATTGACCTGTAACCGAGTTGTGATGCTGAGTGACCGGTAACCGAGTCGTGATACCGAGTTCTGACGCATGACCTGTAACCGAGTTTTGATGCCGAGGTATAACGCCCAGTTGTACTCCGAGCAACCTGAAGCCAAGTTGTGACGCCGAGCGACCTATAACTGAATTGTGACACTGAGTGACCTGTAACCGAGTTATGATGTCTAATGACTTTTGACCAAATTGTGATGTTGAGTGACCCGATACCTATTCATGATGCGGAGTGACTTGTAACCGAGGTTTGATGCCGAGTTTTGACGCCCAGCGATCTGTAAGAAGTTAATACTACGACCAAATTGTAACTGAGTTGTGACTCCGAGCGAGCTGCAACCGAGTGACCTGTAACCGAGTTGTGATGCCTGGTTACCAATTTGTGACTATGAGTGAACTGTAACCTATTTATGACAGCGAGTGACCTTTAACCGAGTTAAAATCCGATTTCTGGTGCGAGCGACCTGTAATCGAGTTGTGAGGCCGAGTTGTGATACCTAGTGACCTGTACCCTAGCCGTGCTGTCGAGCGACCTGTAACGGAGTTATGATACCGAGTTGTAAAGCCGAGCGACCTGGAACTGAGTCTTGATGCCGAGTTGTGACACCGATTGAGACTGTAACCGAGTTGTGATACCGAGTTATGACGCCGAGCGACCTAAAACCGAGTTGTAATGCAGAATTGTGAGGCCGAGTGACTTGTAACCGAGCTGTGATGTCAATTTCTGACTACAAGTGACCTGTAACTGAGGTGTGGTGCTAAAGAGACTTGTAATCGAATTATGATGCCGAGTTGTGACAACGAATGACCTGTAACTGAGTTGTGATGCCGACTGACCTGTAATCCAGTTGTGACACCAAGTGATCTTTGACCGATTTGTGATTCTAAGTGACCTGTAACCTAGTTGAGACCGCAGGGACCAGAAACCGACTTAAATGCCGAGTTCTGTTTCCGAGCAAACTCTAATCAATTTATGAACCGAGTGAAAGGTAGTCGACTTGTGATGCCGAGTTGTGACACCTAGTGACCTGTTGTGACGCCGAGTGACATGTACTCTAGTCGTGCCGCGGAGCGACCTGCAACCGATTTATGATGCCGAGTTGTAATGCCGAACGACCTGGAACTGAGTTATGATGTCGAGTTGTGATATCAGGTGACCTTAACCTAGTTGTTACCCTGAGCAACCTGTAACCGATCTGTGACACAGCGTTGTGACTCTAGTTATAACGCCGAGTTACCTGCAACCGAGTTGTGATGCCGAGTTGTGACGCCGAGCCACCTGTAACCGAGTCTTGATGCCGAGTTCTGACGCTGAGTGACCTATAACCGAGTTTTGAAGCCAAGTTATGACGCCCACGACCTGTAACCAAGTTGTTACTCCGAGCAACCTGTAACCGAGTTGTGATGCAAAATTGTGATTTCGAGTGACCTGTAACTAAGTTATGATGCCGAGTAAACGGTAACACAGTTGTAATTCCGAGTTCTGACGCTGAACTACCTGTAACCGACTTGTCATTCCTGGCGACCTGTAACCGAGTTGTGACGCCGAGCGACCTGCAACCGAGTTCTGATGCTGAGCATCCTTAACCTAGTTGTGATGCGAGTTGTGGCGCCGAGTGATCTGTACCCGAGTTGTGACGCCGAGCGACCTGTAACCTGGTTTTATTGCCGAATTGTAACGCCGAGTAACCTGCAACCTAGTTGCCATGCCTAGTCGTGACGCCGAGCGATCTGTAACAAGTTGTGATGTCAAGTGATCTCTAATCTAGTTGTGATGCCGAGTGATCGGTACCTAAGTTGTGATGCCGATTTATGACCCCGAGTGACCAGTAACAGAGTTTTGATGCCAAGGTATAATATCGAGAGATCTGTAACCAAGTTGTGACGTCGAGCGACCTGTAACCCAGTTGTGGCGCTGAGCTACCTGTAACTGAGTTGTGATGCCAAGCGACCGCTAATTTAGTTGTGATGCTGAGTTTTAAAGCCGAGCGACCTGTAACCGAATTATGATGCCGAGTTGTGACGGCGAGCGACCTGTAACTGAAAACTCATGCTAAGTTATGACGCCGAGCAACCTATAACCGAGTTGTGATGCAGAAGTGTGAGGCCAATTTACCTTTAACCGGGTTGTGATGTCAAGTTCTGATGCTAAGTGCCCTGTAAGTGAGTTGTGCCACCAAGCCACCTGTAACCGAGTTGTGATGCCGAGTGACCTGTAACCGAGGTGTGATGCCGAGTGACCTCTAATCGAGTTGTAACGCCGAGCGACCTTTAACCGAGTTGTGACGGTTTGTGACCTCTAATCGAGTTGTAACGCCGAGCGACCTTTAACCGAGTTGTGACGGTTTGTGACCTCTAATCGAGTTAGACGCCGAGCTACATGTAACCGAGTTATGATGCCGAGTTTTGACGCCGAGCGACCTGTAACCGAGTTGTGATTATCATTCTTATATTTTTAATATTATTTAATATTCGTTCCTCCTTAATTTTATGGAACAACCTTTTCTTGCGAGGCTTCTTCAAGTCTGCATTTTAAGCCACTTTCCGACCTTGTGCAGTCGGCGCCAATCAACACCTCCCAAACGACCCTCCTCTTCCACCCTTTCCATCACTTATCAAACACAGAACTACCCATCAGTTTGTTCATGCTAAATGCACTTTAAAGGCGATGAGTCTTATGGGCTATATTTTTTAGTCTATTCAGGGTTCATCCGTCAGCAGAAGGCTCCAAACATGCCCCATCCCTGCTCATCTTTCATAAACAGTATCATCCACTTGTCCCACGGTCCGTCCCTTCTTTCAAACTCTCTCACATAATCAATCCATCATTTGCGCGGTCTTCCAACCCTCGGCAGACCCTAAAACTCGCTCTCGTATATTCTCTTCACAGGTTAATTTTCATTTATTTATTTCTTACATTCCCATACCACCCCAGAATAATCTTATTTACAACCACGTTCAAACCATTTTTCACACCATAAAGATCTCTTACCAATTTGGTTTTCAGTCTATCTTATAAGGAAAATATTTTCGGCCTGTGGATTTCCCTCTTTCCCTCCTTCGTCTGTCTACCCTGCGTTTGGGTAACTAAATTTCATTCTTTTGTCTGCCTTCTTTGTTTGTAAATAATTCACTCTTTCGTCAGTGGTCTAATTTCATCTCCTCGCTTGCTGATCATTTTATGACTTGATTTGAGCAAATGCCTCGGTTGGATTTCACTACCTACCCCATTTTAAGACATGCCCCCTTGACGATCGTAGGATTCGTTTACTACTCCCTCTTCCTACTTGGGGCTAGGGGTGGACAGAGGTAACCAGAGTAAGTGGGTAATCATTTCGAAATATAGGACAAGGCATTGCTCCCTCTATCTTGGGCCTCACCCTTTATGGTAGGTGTAAAGGTGTATGGGTACGTATCTAGACGTTAAACATTTTCAAAATCTGATAGCCTAGAGATTTTTTGCGACCAGCACACACTTTTCGAGGGCCAGCAAAAGCCCTTAGGTAGCCACATCTTCCTTTCCTTTTCCAACTCACTTTTCCTCCCTATTAGGTATGTTTAATATTGTTTGTTAACGATAAGTCAATTTAAGGTCATATTGAGTGGGGCAAGGTTAGTTTACATATTATTTGCCATGGTCAAATATTTTGAACGTTACAGGAAACTTTGGTTACCCTGGTAACATAACTTCAAATCCTTCTAATTCCTTTCACCTTGCAAACGTCCAGACTCCTTTCAAATCCATTTTCTTTAGCATATCTAATTATCAAACACCTTCTCTTTCCATAATTTCAAATTTTCAAACGAGAATGTGCGACCTTCAGCAAATCTCTAATACAAGTAAACTTGCAGGTATGATGCAAGTTGCTTTTATCAAACTTTCAACACCTTTACTTTCAAATATTCCAAGAATAAAGTTCACCTTTTTCCAACTCTTTACCAACTAACGAGAAAATTTGGACTCGCCTCAAAGCATCTATGGAGTGGGCATTTAACTTTCCACTCCAAATCCTTCTGTCTATTGCCTACTTTAAAATCCAATAAAAACTAATCCCCTTACGTCCAGGGAGATCGATAACAATCTAACCTATATACACCAATCATCTCTCTCAAGTTATCCATTTGCACTGTTCAAACATAATATCTTTCTTTCTCCTGCCATACCATAGTCTAAATCCCATACAACAACTTTGGCAATACCGTACTCCCATCTAGCTTCCTCACACATTCCATAAATAGTTTCACCCCCAGGCACCTACGCATCTCTTGAAAATCTAATACTCAACTTTCGCCGCTATTTACCGAATCTCCAACTACATACTCTACCCCTTATACTTATATCGCACTTTTATCTAATCGAATTAGCACATTCTACAATCAAGCACTTATAATTCACCCATGCCTTGATCCTACAGGGACTTTTCTACCATTTTTCATACATTATAAAGAGAATCGGCAGTTTTTCTCACAGTACTAATAATCACTTGCTTGCCTATCCCTTCTATACTCCGAAACAGAACACGGTTTTCACCACCGATGCCAATCAGATTCGCATTCACGTCATCTTCCATACCTTCACTATTCAACTCGACACACTACACTGGCCATCAATAAATTACTTAATAACTCACAAGTACATTGACATTCGTACATTTTATATTCACAATCTTTTTATCTCTTGGTTTCTCACTTCCTTCCACAATAACTTCCCGTTCCCATCTGGATCCTCATTCATCTTCCGGGTCCCAACCGGATCTTCATTCATCCTCCTTTTCCCACCCGGATCTTCATTCATCCTCCTGTTCCCATCCGGATCCTCATTCACTTTCCTGTTTCTTTCCGGATCATCATTCATTCTCCCGTTCCGATCCGGATCGTCATTCATCCTTTTGTTCCCATCCGGATCCTCATTCATCTCTCCGTTCCCATCCAGATCCTCAATCATCTCTCCGTTCCCATCCGGATCCTCATTCATCTTCCTGTTCCCATCATTCTTCATATTTTCTCATCACTCACATAACCAATTACATCACTGCTATCATTTCCCTTCCCGCCTTCACACCACGACATGCCGATCTCGGAACCATGCCGATGCGGGTTACTCATATTCACATATCTTAGATGCGAAATGGGTGCCGCCATCCCCCCCCCCACTCTAGGATTATCAAGGGACCCACAATCGCATATACACACAATATCATCCAGACACTTTCCCTAACAGTATTAAGTATTTGCTAGTAGGCTTACTTTTTGCTCTCCTCTGACCTCAGTGAAAATTATTAAATTCTATTATTCAGATGCAGTATTAAGTATTTACATGTAGGCCTATTTTTTGTTCTCTTCTAATATTTGTAGAAATGATTAAATTATAATATTGGCGCCTTTAATATAATATAATATGTATATCTCATCCTTTCAAACGTCTAGGGTTCAATATCAGTATTCAGAAGTTATGTAGTCACATTTATAAAGTAAAACATGGCTAATTTTGAAACAATTCTCGCTTTTATTTGTTAAAGAACATTTTGGGGGAAATTCCCAATGGGCAGAAATTGAAAATGATATTCAAGAAGTCCGTTGCAGCCTTTCAGAAGGATATCGAAATGTTGTGGTTCATCTCTTAAATTCCTTCATTTTATCCCATTACGAGTCAAATTTATTCTGTTGTCTTATTGGTAAAACCATCTGGGATTTTTTTGCTCAAATTTTACTAGGCTCATTCTATAATTTTTCCTGGTCTTTTTTATGGTGTTAACGTATCATTTTAAATATTTAGATCCTTTAGTAATATCCGCTTGATCTGGCATCGAAGCAAACTTAAAAAAAAAGAAGTATTTGCATACTTGAAAGAAGAAATACTACCTTAATTTTATAAAATTAATACATCTAAGTATTATGCCATTATTAGGACTATACGATGGTTTTATTTTTTCTAACAACAGAAATGTTAGCATTTATATTTTTGCAATTGGACAGAAGAGAAGAGAAAACGTGAGAGGGAGCAAAATATTGGAAAAACACAAAACTCGAGTGCTGGGTGGAGAGGAAACAAGACAATAATGGACGTATCCGGGCATCGGATCTTCTACGTTGCTAAACTAACATGATTAAACGTTTGAATAATTTATGACTAATATGGCTAGAAATGCAGCTAGCTTCATTTTAATGACAAAGCGTTTACATTTAAAATTGCTAAGAGAATGTTCAATATTAGGTGTTCAAAAGTTTTTTCATAATCTGAATTTCTAAAAAAAAATCACATTGGGGGAGCAAAATGTTCGTGTAAGCACCATTGCTTTTATGATTAGTTAAATTAGATTCAAATTTCGGATAATTCCTTATAAACGTATTTACGTCTGCAGTTTTGGTAGGCAAGGATCTTCCAGAATCAGAATTTGCATGTTTTTTCAGTCTTGTAATTTATCTGGTTGTGTCTTTTTAACACATTCACACCAGACAATGATCACTATTGATCTTTTTCCTGTGGTTTCTCTCTGCTCGCGTGCTGCTGTCGCTGCGCCGAGTTCGTTTTAATGGGATCGGTTTAGAAGATAAAGGAACTTTGAGCCCTCAAGTGACGTTGTGGCTCTGGAGAAACATCAAACTTGACTTATCGCGAACAACCTACTTTATAGGCCACATGGGGGTCTCATCTTCAAATTATTTTATGTTGTTATATATTTCTTCCAGTCAAAACTTTGGCAAATGGGTAATTCTACAGATAACAACTCAAACTTTTTTATTTAATGCATTTAATCTATTCTACAAGCCTATCTGAATAGTCTTTTGCTACTTGTTTCGGCGTGCGAAGTACTAGTTTTCGAGTTATTAGGCACTTGAATGTAGTATTTTCCAATACATAAATCTATTATTTGCTTCTGCTATGACATCATAAGCCTCGTGAAAAAATGTTTCATTGCACTGATTCAAGAAATATATATTATAAAATGATGATGCAAATTTAACTATGATATAGAAGGTTAAGGGTATTAGGTTATTTAAACACCTTTAAGTTTAAGAGTTTTTAAAAAATATATTCGACCTGTTACATTTACTTTGGTAATTTTTAAGATTAGCGGTGGATGATTTTGCGCGCGATTTGGGGAGCTAATTTGCAATTTTCTTTAGTATGTTTCAGCTATCCCACTGGCCAATCAGTGAACTGTATTAAACACTCTCATTGACAAATCATAAGCGTTTATTTTTCCAAGCTTTCCTTCGTGTTCTATAGACGGGTAAAGTAGTTTTTTGTTGTATTTTCTATTCTCTTCTGACACTATATATTCTTTTAACTTAGTTTTCCTTTGTTTATTGAATAAAATCACTTTTTCCTGTTGCCAATGAATTGTGTTCGCAGCCTAAACCGAAATCGCAGTATAAAGTCTTTTTTTACCTTTGGGGAGGGGAGGGGGCCTTTTTACAAACTATTTTTTTAAGACATTATTCCTTATTATTGTTACAAAACAATCCATTCCGTATAGGCTGGTTTATTACGAAAGGTTTGACATACAATAAACACACTTTATCGATGTTTTCACTTTTGAAATCGATGCTAACTTCTGATATATTTATTTGAAAAAAAGCATAAGACATTATTATAGATTAATATATATAATGTAATCAGTAATAGTGTTGAAAAGAGGAAAAAATATATCGCTGAGAAGGAGAAGGATTTTAGTAGAAGGCAAAGGTACATATAGAGGGGTTCTCCTGGAGCATGTTACGCAGGAGTTCAGCTTTTTATACATGAAAGATTTATTTTAACATTTTAAATTTTACCCAGTAATAGGGTTTAGTTTATATAATCTAATTTTATTTTCTATTATAATGTTTGGTTTATACTCGCTTATTTATTCAATTATTTACACTTATTCTTATTTAATACTAGACACTACTTAATACTTAGCGTACTCTCACTTATTATTATTAATTAATTTGGCAACTTATTATTAATGTATTCACATTTATTCATTGGTTTATTATTTACTACTCACAACCTAGTTGTTTGCGTATTGAATTTGTGCACTTTTTTAATTCACATTTAATATAAATTAGTTATTTATGTAACTATATTTATGCGTTTATGCACTGTTTTGATTTTATTATTATTTACTTAATGACTTTATGTATTAATTTATGTATTAATTATGTATTAATTTTATTCTTTCGACTTTAACTTCTTTTTTTTTAACACTTTTTATATTATATCCGACGTCTTCATCCCACACTTTATGCGTTTGAAGGTCGCCGCGTTTACTGTGTGAAGGCTCGTGTCTGGAATGTATATTGTTCCACTACACATTAGACCTTTGATTTCCTTAGGGGACCAAGGCCCCTCAAAGGTCCACTTGAAGTCCCCGTTACGAATTCCTTGAACCAACTTCACTTGGTTATTTTTTTCAGGGCGCCGACTGATGCTTCCGAAGATTTTCAGGTTGAGTTCCTCCCCATCGAAGAAATGTCCTTTTTCAAGGACTTCGGTTCTTTCGGTGAGAGGCACTCCTGGGTACCTTTCATCGTCTTCTGAGCACTCGTTGGTTTCCGTACGTCCGTCCTCTTCTTCTTTTGTTACTGTTTTTACGTTCTTCTTCTTGCGTTTGGATTTCTTCGGGCTACTTCTGGCGGTTGCTGGGCTTTCTTTTTTGTCTACTTTTTCCATTTCCTGGCTATCTTTTTCTTTATCTTTTGTGGTCTCTGGTTGACTTTTCTCTTCATCTTGCTTGGGCTTTTCCTTTGGTGTTTCCGCCGGGTCTTCCACAAACTTAATGTTGAGGACATCCTGAGACGCTGGGTTCGGGGGAAACCACAGCTTCTTCTTGACTCCATTATGTTGGAGCATAGTGTTTAGCTCCTCCGAGAAGCATCCTGGGCGTGCAAGGTTCGCCAGGTGGGCGACAATGACCATGATCATGATCTCCTTGCACTCCATCGGCATTACGAGTTTCGGAGAAGCTCTTTCCGTTGTTACCGTCGTTGGATGGGCAGAAGCTGCTGCGGCGTAGGATACTGCGCTAGTCTTTGCCTCCTTTTCCATTTTCGACTTTTGTCTTTTTTCACGGATTTTTTCTTTGCGTAGGGGACATCTCATGGCCAGGGCCCTGTGTTCCCCTCCGCAGTTCGCACATCTTTCTTTCTCTTCCTTGCACTCTCTCCAACCGTGGCCGGTTCGAGAGCATGCCGCGCAGGTTTGCTCTTTTTGTGGGCAGTCCCTTGTCGCATGGCTTTCCAAGGCGAGGAAGTTTTGGCAGTTTTCCAGAAATATGTATTCTTCTGCCTCAATTTGCTCGGGAGCTACCCTTAGGTAGAACCCCAGAAGACCGTCTCTCATAGCTTTTTGTGCCATTTCTCTTCTTGCGAATATAATCTTGATAAGACTCTTCCCAATCTTCTCCACTTTGGAGATCTTGGCCCAGGACTGCTTGGATAGCAGCTCGGCCTTGATGTCCTCGGTGGAGTTGTCCAAGAAGAAGGGGTCGACTCTCCTCAGGATGATGGTGCGCTTCACGAGTAACTCGTGGGGGACAATCGCTTCCAGTCCGATTTCCTTTAGGGTAGTTTTAGCGTCTTCAGAAACAAGGACCTCCACGTCCTTGCTCTTCCAGCACACCAGGGCCCACCCATTAGATGTCTCGAGGAGACGGGTTAGCTCGATATTAAGTTTGCCGACTATCTTCTCGAGCACGGCTTCCCTGGTTGTTTTTTTGTGCCCCGCGATTAACCGGAGGGGATCCGTTTGGTGTCCTGGGGGGCTGGGGGACCCATGTCCCCCTGCGGGCACTGCTGCCCTTCCCCCTTCTGGGCCTCGCCTGTGTCACGGGGAGGTGGAGGGGCTCACTGCACAGATGACGGGTGCGTGACTTTTGTTTTAGTGGGGGGTTTTTGGCCGTCCTTGACTAAAACTTTTCCTCCTTTGCTGGGAGGAGATGGTTTGGAACACTGCACAGGTACTCTACTAAGGTACTGATGCTAACTTTCCAGCCGCGCGATCCGTATATATACTCGAGTACATAAAAAAACTCACATGCTATATTCTAACTATCTCCCCTTCTTCTCTCATCTAAGGAAATTACGCCAATCATATCTGTCGTTGGTACCTTCTCGAAATCGGACTTAGCCGGCTGGTTCTGTACACACCTTGCCTCTTGGAAACAGGAGGCAACGAAAACGGGAGGCCAGGAGCAAACACCACCAGAACCATACAGGACGTCTCGCATTGAGGTGCATCGACCAGGGCATTTGCCGACCTCTACCTTCGCCATCACCTGAGAGAGATTACTACGATTGAGCCATCTCCAAAAATGATGGCTTAAATACTCCCCTTTCCCCTCCTCTCGCCCATGAGCGCACACCATAGATAAGAATCTTCACACAGCCTTGATGGAACTATGCCTTCCACTTGACAAAACATAATTGCAGGCCTCGAGGAAAGGAGATTTGCGCTCTATCCCACTGCTGAACCCGAGGTCAGGAGGCCACCTGGATATGGGCCAGAGTTACGAACTGCGGGAGGTACTAACCATGGCCCACGGGAATTTCGTCCAAGACCATAGAGGGAATTGCATTCGTCTATATGCATGTCGGAGGTAACTCTGAATAACGAAAACCCGTCCGAGGGAGCGGCACCCACAGTTTGGGGTCATTGATGATTCTATCACTTCCTATCATCAAGTCCGCCATGCTTTTGCACCCTCTGAGGAGTCCACCTATGTCCATACCTATCATTCATCCTTCACATGTCTCATCCCACGTGGCGCGCCAGGCGTTGGTGCGGAGACCCACCCTCATAGAATCACGAATATCTCTCTAGAAAAGTATACTAAGATGGGCATCGAGACCACCCTAAGCCTTCGACACACAACAAATACCCTACCCACGATCGCAAACGCGGAATTTTCAACACTATCACGCACACTGGACACCCCCACCACAAACATAACAAACGGACATACTGGGCAGACTCTGTTTTTCAGGTCAAAAAATGATGCCAAGTCCTTTCACATACATGCACATGACTCCCTCAAATCCAAAAACCACTACACCATACTGCCGGACACAAAAACGTCAAATCAAATAAGAATACGCTGCACAAGCCCCCTCTGGCTGGGATTCACTACGGAGGAAATACTTGAAGCCCCTAAAGAAAGGTAAAGAACAAACATAGTTCTGGACTTCTACTACAATAGACACAAGTCATGGGCTTTAACCACGCTACAAGACGAGACTCACGCAAATACACTGCTCAACCAGAGCATTAAGGTTATGAACACCCAAAAACTCACCCACCAAATGGAGCGCCAACACAACATACGTCTATATCAGTGCCTACGGTGTTACAAGACCGATCACCAGACAGGCTCCTGCAAATCAGAGCCAGTCTGTTCTAAGTGCAGTATAAAAGGTCACTTTTACACCGCATGTACATACAAGACCCTCCGCTGCGTAAACTGTGGTGGCGGTCACGGCGCTATTAGTTTGAGATGTCCTTACCTTAAACAGAAGCGCGTTGACGTCATCACTGAACTAAGGAGGCCTCAACACACCTTGACAAAAAACACTCACGCCACATCCAATTCAACTAACACCGCCCTACCACCTCCACTCACAAAAACTTACGCCACGACAGTCAGTGGTCAGGGGGATAACCTCACAAACACACGGCCACCTCTCCCACCAACTCCCTCACACTACACTTACACTACTACACACCTGGCCAACGTACTTTCCACGGTGGCAAAAGACATATGTTGGGGTGACGCCAGCACATACGCCATGGCGCTCAACCAGCTTTATGCTGCTAACGGTCTAGGGCAAATTTTCTTCCAGAATACATTATTCACCCTTCTAGACGTACAAAGAAACACTCGACCATTGCTCCTTCCTACGTCCAACACGTAAGCACCACAACAACACGACCACCGCTCCTACCAACTCCTTCACCCCTCCCTACCCCTCTCTCCCACCAATCATATCCTCCATCCTGCTCCAGCCCCTACTCCTATCCCCTCCCCAGATCCTAATCCTCTCCCAGTTCCTACTCCTATTCTTTCCACAGTTTCTACTCCTATTCCTCTCGTAGTTCCTACTCATATTCCTTCCCCATTTCCCACTCCTACTCCCTCCCCAGTTCCTACTCCCACTCCTTCCCCAGTTCCTACCCCCGCTCCTTCTTCAGCTCATACTCCCTTCCATGACAACACCCCACATCCCATACACCGGTCCTGGCTCCTCTCTCATAATTCCCATCCCTCTCTATGAAACTGACGATACACCTTGCACCTACCTCTACCTCACGTTCTCTCCAGAGATCGATCTCACTCTTACCGGGCTTTTTACCTCCTCCTATCCCCTCATGAGTTAATTTCCGAACAGCTCCTCCTCGACTAAAAGATCTCCTGCCACACATGAGTGCCTCATTTTTTTGGTTTCTATACAAAGATTGATTGTCCTATTCTCGTCAGATTTTCAAAATGTCAAGTGCGTGCGCCGTGTGCTAAAAATTTAAATCGTCCGTTGAAACATTACTCGTCCTTCATTTTGAAGTAATTAAATATAAGATTTTGTTAACGTTTGCTAGTAGAGAGTCTACTGACCAAAGGCGCCTGCTCTCACCTATTCTAATTTATGGCCTCCGACCTTGAAAACTTTCAATAATTCCCGGACTAACCTAGAGAGAACCTTGGCAATTATGCATTTCGAAAGAGAAGTAAAACAACATAATGGTTTCAAATTTTGTTAGAATCGGCCGAAGTTATGATGTTATTGCCAAATAATTCCCAGGCTAACCTTGGGAGGACTTTGGCAATTATATAATTCGAAAGAGAATATAAAACAACATAGGAGTTTCAAATTTCGTTAAAATCAGCCAAATAGTTACAATGTTATTACCAAAGCAATAAAAGCAAAAGGGAGACCGACTGACATAGTGAGATATAGAGTCGCACGTGGCAAAAAAAAAGTGGGGGGCCCCCCATTTAAAAGGGGTATGGGGGTTAAGCTCCCCATTTCTAAAAAAATAGCTTTATTGACTCAACAATGAAGTGAGTGAGGAAAAAAAATTACCTAGAAAAATAGCCCCCAAATAGCCAGAAATAGCATCCTCCCATAAAGTAAACAACTTCCAAAATAAGAACTCTTTTTAAAGACATTGGTGCGTTCAGAACAGGCAAAAAGAAGGAGCTGGCTAGACAACTGTTTTAGTTGGTTCTCGTAGGCTCGAGATTTCATGCCAATATTTGACAGTTTGGCATCTCACTTTAACACTTGTTCTTCGACATTCGATTTGATGCTTCCATTTTCCACCGTTGTTTTCTCCTGTTTGTCTGATACAGTTCCCCATCCAAGCCCCTGTGAGGAGTTATGGCTATTCCCTTTCCCGATATCCGTTTGGCTTTAGCCCGTTTGTGGTTCAGTGGTCGCAGAAGCACCGCACAAGTGGCGAGGATGAAAATCCCTGAATTTTCGAAATTAGTCGTTTCGTGAGGTCAGGATTTACGTAAATCTTCGAAATTCGGCGTAAATGCAAATGCACAACAATTGTTGTAATTTAAGGATGCTATCGATTGGTCTCGGAGACCTACTGGGATCACTTCAAACTCACTCCACCCAATTTCTTTCAAGTCATCGGGTTTTCAGTGAACGGCATCTTGCTCCTATTTCGAAACTCGGATCGTGAGGAGGAAAAAAGTTTGGAAGTCATTCGAGCAAAGGAGCCGAGGGATGGAAAAGATATCCCCGGGAAGGAATGAACACAGTCGTGCTTTAAGGCCCTAGGCCGAGCTCTGATTGCAACTAGGCACGTCTACGATTATTACTAGTGCGCCAGTGTCATCAAAAATGACGACAATTTTCTCGAGCATGAATAAATAAACAAATGAATAACGTAACGCAAGTAGCCTCACTTTCTCGATTTAAACTTTTAAATATATTGGGGCAAAAGACCTGAAATTTAGCATCATTTGCATATTTTTTTGATTAGTGTGATTAGACAGCCCTAATCTCATTAAGATTCCTTACCTTACTGACGTGCCACATCCACCTGGAATTCGGCAACCATGAAGCGCCACCTAACTGTCTTTTGTCAGCTGCAACATCTCTGCAGGTTTAAGATGTCTCTCTGCCACTCTCCTCACACCGTCCATAGATTTCTCTCTCTGTCAACCTCTTGCTCCTCCTTCCTCCACCATTTCAGTCAACACCACGGCCTCCATCTCATTCCTCCTTATCACATGTCTGAGAAATCTCATTTGTCGTCTTTTTGCTGTGATCATTTTCCTCTCCACTCCCATCTGCCTTAGCACGTCCACATTAGTTCGTCTTGCTGTTCATGCTATCTTCAGAATTCTCCTCCATAACTACATTTCAGCTGCTTCCAACTTTTCTTGCACATCTTCTGCTCACCGTCTAACATAACATATGACATAACATAACATAATTTCACGGATGACAAAAGCCACAAGGGCCTATCAAAGGTCATCCATATCCATCTAATCCCACCCACATGATGCATCCATAGGATTTTGTCAGATCATGCATCTACAATATACAATTTAACAATCCATAGGAATGTCCAACCATGCATCTACAATATATAATTTAAAGCCTCCATAGGAGTGTCTCAAAAACAAAATCAAAGTCCCCCAAAATATACAATAAAAAGAAACTGCATCAACAGGAATAAGTCAATAAACATATCCACATACCAAAAAGTAAGAAATTAACCCTCCATTCCCATATAATCATTCAATCTGTGCTTGATAACATTCAAGTTTGGGCTGTCTACAGTCTCAGGTGGCAAACTATTCCAGTAATCCACCACTCTGTTAGTGAAAAAATATTTTCTAACATCCAGTCTGCACCTCTGTTTTTTAATCTTTAAGTGGTGGCCTCTAGTTCTATTACTACCTTATAACTCAAATAACTTGCTGAAATCCAATTTATCCATCCCAGAAAAGATTTTAAAAAGCTCAATCATATCTCCCCTCACACACCTTCTTTCAAATGAAAACATATTTAATACCCTCAGCCTATCTTCATATTCAAAGTGCTTCAGGGATGGTATTATTTTTGTTGCCCTCCTTTGTACTGACTCTAATAAGTTTATATCATGTCTAAAATGTGGTGACCATGCCTGTATGCAGTACTCTAAATGTGGCCTGACATAAGAGTTGTATAGTTTAAGGATGACCTCCTTACTCTTGTAGCTAACACTTCTTTTAATGCAACCTAGCACCCTATTTGCTCTATTTTTTGCCTCAATACACTGCTTTGAAAGTTTCCGTGACCTATCTACTACTACTCCTAAGTCCTTCTCATCTTCAACTGAATTAAGCCAATACCCATCCATCTCATAGCTAAATTCCCTATTATCTCTCCCCATGTTAATAACTTTGCATTTATTAAGGTTAAATCTCACATCCATACAACAATCCTGACCACAAAAAGTTTTTTGCTACCCTCTTTCTAATTCCTGTAGACAACTTTCTATTTGTCAGATATTCCTTCAGTCTTGTAAATGGACTCTTTGCAATGTCAATTCTTGTTCTAATTTCCTTTTCACATCTGCAATCTTCTGCTATCAAATTCCTAGATACGAATTTATTTTTCACCTACTCTATTCTTCTTCCTCTTGCCTCTATTCTTATTCTGGATGTATTCGTCTTAGATTCCTCAACACTTTGGTATTTTCCATATTGACCTTCAACCCTTTCTCCCCGCTCGCCTTCACCGTCACATCCAACAAATGTTACAACTTCTCTGCGGAGTCCACCACCAATACAGTGGCATCTGCCTACCTAATATGGTTGATATTATAACCTCCTATCTTGACTCCTTCAAGCCCTTGCAGCTCCCTTAATATCATCTCCCCATATGGATTAAACAAATCAGGGGCCATGTCACATCGCTGACATACTCCTCTTCTTATGGTCTGATACTCTGTTTTCTCTTCCTGCACTCTAACTGCAGCTTTCTGATTCCAATATATAATTCTTATTACTCACATTTCTCTCCTATCGATGTCCATCTCTTCCAACATACTCATCAGTTCCTCATGCTTTACATTATCGAAAGCCTTTTCATAGTCAATAAAACAAAGGAACACAACATTTCTTTGTTTCTCGATCATTCTTTCCAAAATTGTTCTCATCACAAATATCGCATTAGTTGTTCCTTTGCCTTCCAAGAAGACATATTGCTCCCAGGATATCTGTTCTCTCATTTTATTCTTTATTCTGTTCATTATAATCCTTAAAATTATATTTGTCATTTGGTTCATTATCCTTATCATTCGGTGCTTACTACATTCAAGTGTTCCGTTTATCTTTGGTAACGGTATAAACATTGAATTGCACATCTGTTCAGGTATTGCACCCACATTATAAATCTGATTAACCAAAACTGTAACATTCTTTATTGCCACTTCTCCCAAGGCCTCTAACATCTCCACCATGACCCCATCTTCTCCAGCAGCTTTCCCCTTCTTCATCCTACTCATAGCCTATTTCACCTCTTCCTCCATTATTTGTTCTCCATCCAGATGCCCAGGGGTTTCTTCTTCTTTCTCCTCCTCCTCTTCTTGTTTATCATCTTTAAAGAGCTCTCTTATATATTCCTCCCATTTTTCCTTAATTGCTTCTGTTTCCATAAGTACCTTACTATCTCTGTCTTTAATAGCCCTTCATTTCTCTTCTTTGTTATTTCCAGAATCTTATCGTACATCATTCTATAATCTCTCTTTTTAAGATCTTCTATTTATTTACATTGCTCATCTAGCCACTTCTTTACTTCTATACACTTCCTCTTCATCTATATATTTAGTTCTCTGTACGCATTGTCATCTCGGCCTTTAGTAGCTCTTCTTTCATCCATCAGATCAAATATTTACTCAGTGATCCAGTTTGTTTTTATTCTCCTCTTTTCTGGAAGTACTTTTTGATTGCCTTTTTTCTATTGCATCATTTAACCTATTCCACTGTTGTCCAGGATCGTTTTTTTTCCCTTTTACCCCTCAACATATCGTATTTATTTTCCACTCTCACTATATACTTCTGTTTTAATTCTTCATTTCTCCTCAGCACCTGTACATATCTTCTTGGTTTAATTTCTTCTCTCGTCACTTTATTTAATCTCACCCTGATTTCTGCTACAACTGGAACGTGATCGCTATCAAAATCTGCTCTTGGATATGTCCTCATTTCCATCATCTAACTCAAAAAACTTGCTAACATCCAATTTATCTATCCCGGAAATTTTTTAAAGAGCTCAATCATATTCCCTCTCACACACCTCCTTTCGAACGAGAACATACTTAATACCCTCAGTCTATCTATATATTGAAGGTGCCTCAGGGAAGGAATAATCTTTGTTGCCCTCCGTTGCACTGACTCGAAAAAGTTAATATCGTGTCTAAAATGTGGGGACCATGCCTGTATGCAGTACTCTAGATGTGGCCTAACATAAGAGTTATAGAGTTTGAGAATAACCTCCTTACTTTTGTAGCTGACTTTTCTCTTAATGAAACCCAGCACTCTATTTGCCCTATTTCTTGCTTCAATACACTGCTTAGAAAACCTTAATGACTTATCTATTACTACTCAGATCTTTTTCATCCTCTACTGAGCTCAGCCAATGCCCATCCATTTCATAGTTAAATTCTCTATTATCTTTTCCCATGTTAATAACTTTGCACTTATCAAGGTTGAAAGTCATTTGCCACTTATGTGCCCAGGATAACAATTTATTTAAATCCCCCTGCACTTTAAAATTATCATCAATATCTTTAACTACAGCTGCTAATTTGGTATCATCCGCAAAAATTGACACTTTATTATTAACTGCCTCCCTAAGATCGTTTATATAGATGACAAATAATAATGGACCGAGAACTGATCCCTGAGGAACCCCACTGATAACATCCCTCCACTCTGACTTTACACCATTTAGCACTACCCTTTGTTTCCTGTCTTTCAGCCACTCAGCTATCCAATTTGAAACTCCCCACATATCCCAATCATTGTTAATTTATGAACTAGTCTCCTATGTGGTACCTTATCAAATGCTTTACTAAAATCTAAGTAAATTATATCTACATTCTCTCCCTTATCTACTTGATCTGTTACAAACTCCAGAAAGTCTAGTAAATTAGTCAAACATGATCTACCTGATCTAAACCCATGCTGAGCATCGCTGATTAACCCCTCCCTTACCGCTTTTCCATGGTTAAAATATTATGGTGAAATTGCGTTAATTATCCAGACATCTTCTGCTACATATGTGGCTGTTACATGCTAGTTCATCAAAGGCGCAATATATCAAACTTTGTGATCCGCAATTATAAGGCATATTTTGATGTTCCTCTTGGCGATCAAGATAAGAAGTGGGCCCCACATACTGTTTGCCATAGTTGTGTGGATATCTTCGTGAGTGGACGAAAGGAAAGAGAAATGGTCTTTCTTTTGGAATCCCCATGCTGTGGCGAGAGTCAAAGGATCATGTATCGGAATGTTATTTCTGTCTGGTGAATACTAAAGGGATTGGCAAGAAATATCGGCACAAGATCGACTACCCCAACATCCCCTCGGCGATCCGGCCAGTACCTCATTCTGAGTCTTTACCAGTTCCGATTTTCAGTGGATATTCTTCCTTCGAGGATGAAGATGATGTACATGATATGGACGTCCACGGAATGGATTCAGAGTCTGCCGATTCATCATCAGATGCTGAATAGTCATTAGAAACTCACTGTTTCAATCAATAGGATCTGAATGACTTGATACGTGATTTGGCACTTTCCGAGAAAGCTGCAGAACTTTTAGCCTCCAGGGTGAGTGAAATACATATGCTTGACAGGTCGGTACGGGTATCATATTACCTAACAAGGAAGAGTACATTTGTTAAGTATTTTTCTGATGACAAACAATTTGTATACTGCCACGATTTTCCTGGTCTGTTTACTGAGTTGGGACTTGGCACCTATAGCCCTGCTAGGTGGAGACTGTATTTGGATAGCTCCAAGCGTAGCCTTACGTGTGTCCTTTTGCATAATGGTAATTACTTGGTTGCAGTTCCTCTAGGTCACTCTGTCCATCTGCGAGAAACTCACGATGACATAAGAATGGTCGTGGATTTAGTTAAGTATCATGAACACAATTGGATCATATGTGTAGACCTTAAGATGGTCAACTTCTTCTTTGGCCAGCAGAAGGGATATACAAAGTTTCCATGCTATATCTGTATGTAGGACAGTCGAGCCCGTGACAAACACTGGTCTCAAAAAGATTGGCTAGTTCGGAAAACTTTGGAAGCAGGAATGCCAAACATTGTTAATCAGCCAATCGTAAGTCGAGAGAAGATCGTTTTCCCTGAACTTCATCTCAAACTGGGGTTGATGAAGCAGTATGTCAAGGCGTTGAACACTGACAATGATTATTTTCAGTACATAGATAGTATCGGCGTTTCCTGCTTTGTCATACGAAAAAATAAAAGCAGGAGATTTAATGGCCCCCAAATCCGAAGACTTCTGAGTGATTCTAGATTCGTGAACACCATGAATGAAAAAGAGAAGGCAGCCTGGCCCTCATATTCTGCCGTTGTTCGTAACTTCTTGGGAAACAAAAAAGCGCATAACTACGAGGATCTGGTTACTAATATGCTTTTAGCATATCGTGATCTGGGATGCAACAGGAGTGTGAAGCTGTGAGAATCTGTGAGAATCTGGGAGCCGTGAACGACGAACAAGGGAAACGCTTCCATCAGGATTTGATGACGATGGAAGGGCGCTACCAAGGTCACTGGGATAGACACATGATGGCGAACTACTGCTTAGCGATTAGAAGAGATCAGCCAGAGAAGACTTACAAGAGATAGAGTTACAAATGCAAATATTTGCCTGATTGAAATCAAGAAGAGGTCCTCCAGCTTCATGTATGGTCATTAAACAATTAGCATCTATTTGATTACAGTATTTGTAATCCTAATGTGTAATTCAAGTTTCTTTTTATATGCAATAAAATGTTTGTGCAAAAAAACCTGCTTTACTATAAATAACGCAAAAGGATGATTCAAAATTACTTCAAGGTATGATGATAGGCGTGATAAAATGAAAATTATTGTATAATATTAGTTATTGATATTGCGAAAAATCTGTAGCATTTAGAAAATCCGATTTCAGATTTGAATTCAGTATGCTCGAATTAGATAGGAAAAGGTATTTTTGTCGATTCGCCAAATACATTGTTCCCCAGTGTTATCAGCTACCTAAAATTAGTTGGAAAATGCTACAAGGAGCTACAAGGAAAATAAGTACCCTAGAAAACCTTACGGTCCATACAAGGAAGGTATTTTTGGAGCAATCCTCGAAGGTGTCCGTTGGCAACCTCGAATATCACTCGCGAGGATCTTAACGGCGATTTTTCAAGACTTTATCTAGTCTTAACTTGAACTGGTCAACAGATTCACTGTTGAAAACTTCCGTCGGAAGTGCGTTCTAACTACCGCAGATACTGTAAGGGAAGAATTTCCCACACAGATCCCGGTGGTATCGCTTCAGTTCAAGTTTAAAGCCGTGATTTCTTCTTCTCCCCTCGCTGAGCTGGGAAATATCCCCGTATTCCAGGCGGGCGAAGCCTCGAAGTATTTTAAACACTTCGATAAGCTGACCACGTATTCTCCGGGTCTCCAGCGAGAACATATCTAATTCCCTTAAGCTATCTTCATAAATTTTATGTCTGATAGAGGGAATTAGTTCGGTTTCCCTGGCTTGCACGCGTGCCAATCTCGCGATGTCCTTTCGAAATGAAGGACTCCAAAATTGTACGGCATACTCCAGGTTCGGTCAGACGAGGGAGTGGTACAGACACAGTACTATCTCCTTGTTCCGATATCCAAACTGTCGCTTTATATACCCTAACATCCTTTGGGCTTTCTTCTCCACCTCAATACACTGTTTCGAGAGCTTGAGGCCACTCGTGATAGTTACCCCCAAGTCCTTCTCAGTGTCGGTGGATTCAAGAGCAGTGCCCTTAAAAATATAGGGTGATTGAGGATTTCGGTGGCCGATATGCATCACTTTGCATTTGTTTACGTTGAAAGGCATTTGCTACGTATCAGACCATTGCCCAATCTTTCGAAGATCATCTTGCAGGCGGGCAGTATTTTCATTCTTTGCAACTGTCCAAACTGTCGCTTTATATACCCTAACATCCTTTGGGCTTTCTTCTCCACCTCAATACACTGTTTCGAGAGCTTGAGGCCACTCGTGATAGTTACCCCCAAGTCCTTCTCAGTGTCGGTGGATTCAAGAGCAGTGCCCTTAAAAATATAGGGTGATTGAGGATTTCGGTGGCCGATATGCATCACTTTGCATTTGTTTACGTTGAAAGGCATTTGCTACGTATCAGACCATTGCCCAATCTTTCGAAGATCATCTTGCAGGCGGGCAGTATTTTCATTCTTTGCAACGTTCATACCAAGCTTGGTATCGTCGGCAAATTTAGAAATATTGGCAACCATGTCACCGTTCATGTCGTTGACATAGATGATAAATAGTAGTGGTCCTAGGACAGAACCTTGAGGCACTCTGCTAGTAACGGGCACCCACTCAGAAGCCTGTCCATTCAACCCCACCCGTTGCCGTCTGCCACTTAGCCAGTTCTCTGGTCTCAGAAGCATTTTGGTTGTTAACCATTGAGAGAAAGTGAGAGGGCTAAAAATTTGAAAGTTAGATAGAGATTATTTTGGAGATAGTGATTGAGAAGGATAGGAAGTTAAAGTTAGAGAGGTTTAGAGAGATACATAAAGAATTATAGATGAGTGAAAGAGAGAAAGTTATATACGGATAAAGCGTATTAGAGAGAGGGTTATAGAGTGATATATAGTTAGATAGAGGTAGAAATAGGAATATAGATTTAGAGAAAAAAACGAAAGAGAGTTAATAGAGATAGTTAAGAGAGAGAGTTAAAGAGTGAGTTATAGAGAGAAAGTTAGGGAGTGTTTGAGAAAGAGTTAGTAGAGTTTGTAGAGAATATTAAAGATAGGAGTAGGGAGAGAGAGAGATTTAGAGACACATAGATTTGAACAGTATATTTAACAGAGAGAGAGAGAGAATTAGAGAAAGTGACTTTTAGAGAGAGTGGGATATTTAGTACACGAAAGTTTGAGAGAGAAGGAAGATATATAGAGAGAGAGATTTAAGAGGGAGAGAGAGTTATTTATCGGAGTTAAACAGAGAGACTGTTATAATAATTGTTAGAGTTATAAAAACAGAAGAAGAGTTAGAGAGAGAGAGAGAGAGAGAGAGAGAGAGAGAGAGAGAAAGAGAAAGAGAAAGAGAGAAAGAGAAAGAGAAAGAGAGAAAGAGAGAGAAAGATTTAGAAAAGATTGAGACAGAGAACTAGTGATATATATATATATATATATATATATATATATATATATATATATATATATATATATTTATATAGTGTTATTGAGAGATTTATAGAGTTAGAGAGAGAGTGAGTTAGAGAGGTAAAAAGAGAGTTTGATAGATAATGTTAGAGATATAGATCTAGAGAAATATGGCTTGTGATAGAGATAGAATTAGGGAGATCTATTTATATAGATTTATATAGAGAGCTGCGAGTATATAGGTAGAGTTTGATAAAGACGTAGAGAGAAAAGGAGAATTAGAGAGAGAGAATATGTTAAAATGGTAGAGAGGGATAGAGAGTTAAAGTTTGAGAGAGTTATAGATGGGTAGAAGGAGAAAGTGAAAGAAAGAGAGTGAATTAAAGAAATAGAGAAAGTAGAAAAGGAATAATAGTGTAAAGTAAGAGTAGTAGAGAGATAGATGGAGTGAGACGTAAATAGAGAAAGAGGTATCGATAGGGAGTTACAGAGAGTAAAAGAGAGCTAGAAAAAGAGAGTTTTCCTTAGTGAGATATTCAGGGAGATACATAGAGAGTTATAGATTGGGGGGTTGGACAGAGAGAGAAAGTTAAAAATAGAGAATTATAAAAATAGAGAACTATAACTCAAATAGATAAAGGGATAATTTGATAGATAAAGAGTTAGAGCTAAAGATTTAGAGAAATCAAGAGAATTAGAGTTTTATTAGGGTTTTATTTAGGGTTTTATTAAGAGGAATGTCAATTACAAAAGTGAGGAGGTTATTCTTAAACTCTATAACTCTTATGTTAGGCCACATCTAGAGTACTGTATACAGGGATGGTCCCCACATTTTAGACACGATATTAACCTTCTCGAGTCAGTGCAACGGAGGGCAACAAAGATTATTCCTTCCCTGAGGCACCTTGAATATATAGATAGACTGAGGGTATTAAATATGTTCTCGTTCGAAAGGAGGTGTGTGAGAGGGGATATGATTGAGCTCTTTAAAAATTTTTCTGGGATAGATAAATTGGATGTTAGCAAGTTTTTTGAGTTAGATGATGGAAATCGGACTAGAGGTCACCACTTGAAAATTAAAAAGCAAGGGTGTAGGTTGGATTTAAGAAAATATTTTTTCACCACTAGAGTGGTGGACTTCGGGAACAAATTGCCGTAGAGGGTAGTAGGTAGTCCAAATTTAAATGTATTTAAGAGTAGGTTGAATGAGTTTATGGGGAGGGAAGGTTGTGATGGTTCCTAAGTTTTGTATATATTAATATTGTTTGTATATATCTATAGCTGCATGATTTAGTTCTTGACAAGCCTTGATTGGTGATACCCTTGTTTCTGTACGCAATCCTCTGGATGTAGTTTTCATAGGAGTTTGGGGGCCTTAAAAAAGAGGCCGTTTGACTCGGATGACCTATGATGAGCCCTTGTGGCTTCTGTCATCTGTTATATTATATTGTGGGGGACTTTGATTTTGTCTTCCCCTGGTGATGGTGCTTTTTGTGGGTGGGTTTTGACGAAGGCGGATGACCTTTGATAGGCCCTTGTGGCTTTTGTCATCCGTGTAATTATGTTATGTTATGTTATAAAGTTAGATAGAGTTATTCTGAGAGTTAGATAGAGAGAGAGAGAGAGTTATAAAGAGTTAAAATGAGAGAAGTTTAGAGAGAGATATTATGTAGAATGGAGAGGGCGAATGAATAGAGATAATTAAAAAGAGAGAAGATGAGAGTGGGTAAATATTGCTACCGAGAGTGAGAGGATTACAGAAGGATAAATATCGCTGGCCCACATGCGGTTGAAGGAGGATTTCAGCTTGTCGTCATTGCTGTGGCGGACCTTGCATTCATCGCACTCGACATGCGCTCGACACGTTGTTATCGGGTTGATTTTGTTCGAGAGATTACGGCCGCCAAAATTCCTTCGACAAGATGTTCGTGTTCAGCCTCAATCAATCTCGCACGGTCTTTGCCGTGTGGGCCGGGGCACCGTCCTGCTGAAAGACATAGTACGCCTACTTCGTGATCTTTCTTACCCAGGAGAAAACTTCAGCGGACAAGATGTTGCTGTAATCCACCGCGGTGAGCCTGTAACCGGCCAAGAACCATACCAGCGGCATCTTCTCGCCATTCGAAGCCTCAACTCCGAGCATCATCTTGGAAGCCGGGTGTGGGTCCTGGACACATAGCGGACCTAGGGGACGTCCTGGCCAAAGCTTAGCTCTTGTTCAATTTTATCTTGTTGATGATCGGATTGATGGTGAATACTTTTTGAAAAAAATGAGAATTCAATTGCCATGACCATTTAAGTCGTTGGGAAGGCGACGAAAGCGCTCCAGACGTTCTCGTATACATTCGGTGAGCAGAGGCATTTCCACGCACCTCAAGCTTTTGCCGCCCTCCTCCTTTACAGTCCAGACTACCGTCACCAGCGACAACTTCGCGAGTGCAGGAATTTCAAACGTTGGCGCACTTTCGAAGGCCTTTCTCACAGTCAAACGTTGACAAGTTGAGGTCTGCCTGAATGAGGTCAACATTTGAGAGAGATAGAGAATTAGAGAGATAAAGAGAGATCTAGAGAGACTGCGAGTTATATATATATATATATATATATATATATATATATATATATATATATATAGAAAGAGAGAGCGAGAATTAGATTGAGAGCGGAATAGCTAGAGAGAGAGTGTGTGTGTGCTAAAGAAAAAAAAATTAATATTTATAGTGGATGGCGCCGATGCTTGGCTGAAAATGAAGTGTGTTGCGCTCTCGGAATGAAGTTGGAGCGTCACCGAGGCTTGAGTTGCGTGAGGTAGACATTAGACAGGATCGAGTCCCGTCTTATGTGAATATTTGTGTTACTCCATTGGCGATCACATATCCCTCAACGGATCTTCCATCTACGGGCGAGACAACACCTACTCTTCTTCACGCCCGGCGACAGCGGCGTCAATTCTGTAATGGCAACAGAACAAAGGAGGAGTTCGGACCTCGTATCTTCACAATTCACCTCTCCACTTATATCGTTCTAAGAAGCCTTTCTGGCATGGTTGTAATAGTGATAGCGGTGGTAGTAGATTTAGTAGTGCTAGTAATATTCGTAGTTCCAATAGTGAGGGCAGGAATGGCAGTAGTACTACAGAACTACAGAATCTAGGACCAACAAAGACCCTAAGGTCCGCTCGAGGCTAGTCCGCTACACTACATCCAAAACTACGATACACACTTATCTACGAGTGTATCTCTAACATGCTATATTTTTTTTTTAAATATATAATCTACTGTACACACTTATCTACATGTGTACAATGTCAGGCATATTAACTACTTCAACCTAGGAGGGGGTGATAGAAAGTTTTTCTTCTCAACTTCCGCAGCCCTCGACTGCTAGTGGTGAAAATCTAGTTATAGGATAGGCGGAAAAGAAAATGGATATCTAAACTACACATGCAAGAGAAATCGCTGGCATCATTTTTAGTCATCATTTTTACTCTCGTTGTTCCTCCGCTCCAAACTCCTTTTGCAAAGACGTTATTATTTACTGTGCTCAGACTACGTTATATTTATACTATTTAAGTGCGCGTCGAGACGGTTTTTAAACATATTTACCGACCTACTATCCACTACGTGGGTGGGTAGCCTATTCCAAATTTGAGTAATTTTAAACGTAAAATAGTTTTGGGCTATACTAGTGTTAAATCGCTTGTTCACTAATTTTAATCCGTGTTGCCGAGTATTTCCCCTATGATCCAATTCGAACAAATTCCTATAATCAACGTTTGAAAATCCTTTCAATATTTTAAATACTTCAATTAGCTGGCCACGTAATCTTCTGCCTTCGAGAGATGGCAAATCTAATGCCCTGAGTCTTCTTTTACTATTGGCTAGAGTATTAGTATTAGTAAGTGTAGTAGTAATAGAGGTGAAACAAGCCGTCGTAGTAGGAGTGGTAGTAGACGTAGATACAGTAGTAGTGGTATAGGTAGTGATACTAGGGGTGGGAGTAGTAGTGTAGTGGTAGAGGCAATGATGATAGTAATGACGATAATAGTAGTGTTAGTAGCAATGCTAATAACAGTGTTGATAGTAATGTTAGTAGTGTAGAAGTGGCGGTAAGGGTTTTGCTGATATTAATAGTGGTATTATTAGTAGTGGTGATTCTAGTCGTGGTAGTTGTGTTGATAACAGTAAGCATATTATTAATGGTGGTAGTATTAATGTTAGTAGTGTTATTACTACTCGTTGATTTAGTGATAGTAGTATTAATAGTTGTACTGTATGTACTAGCATTGGTAGTAGTAGTAGTAGTGGCAGTATCATTTGTAGTGTTAGTGATGGTAGAGCAGTTGTAGTGGTGTTTTTGGTATAATGTTAGTAGTATTATTTGTAGTAGTCATTGTAGTATTAATAGTTTTAGCAGAAGTATCAATAGTAGAATAGTGGTTATCGGAGTGGTGATAGTAGTATTATAGGCGGTGGTTGTCGAGGTTCTAGTACTCTTAGTATTTGTTGTATTTTCAGTATTAGTAGTGAACATATTGGTGAGATTAGTTATGGTTATAGTGATAGTAGTAGTAATAATAGTAACGTTTGTAAGAATGGTAGTAATGATAGAACTAGTGTTGGCAATGGTAGTCTTATTCTTGTTGGTATTATTGGTAGCAGTATTGTTAGTAGCAATGGTAGTCGTTTTTATAGTAATATTAGTAGTGTTAATATTAATGGTATTAGTAATTTCTAGTCGTAGTAGTTGTGTTAGTAGTAGTAGGGAAGAGGAAGAGGGTTCATTTTCTAAATCGGACGAATCCGGAGAACTGGCCCCCTCCCCCCCCCTTCCCTCTATAATAGTTCCACCCTTCTCTCACAGCCGACCCCCTCTCTACCCCCCCCCCTCCCTCCACAGCGGCCGTCTCCGGTCGGTAAATTGCAAATTCTTTTCGTTCGTCGAATTTATAAAAAAAGATTTGATTTATTTGGGCGAGATTTGAATTGCGAGGTCGACCTTGATTGGAGCCAATACTCGAGAGGAAGCCTAAGACCGGGGAGAGGCGGAGGAGGCCCCCACCCACTGTGAGATGGTTCTTAAAGTGTTCAAATGAGAGTAAATGAACATATGCAGGAATTAGCCCGAGTGATCGACTTGCGGCTCCTTCAAGAGGCCAAACTAGTGTCCCATTAAACAGCGTTGGAGGTAATTACGGTAACTTTTCCTATTTACCCCACCCCCATACCCCTCCAGTTATTAGCACTTCCTATATATAGTTTTCTGAACGCTTCAAACTTGATGATAGCAGAAATTATATTTTAGAGATGTAGGGAGCTGCCACCACTGAGGCCAGGGCTTCGAGTCTGAGGCATACTTGCAGACAACTCCACTCACGTACGTCATAATACGCATAGTCAATCACAACACCTATGTCTCTTCCTCCCTTCTCACTTCGCACACATAACACATCACTCTCCTCCAACGCGGAATGGGTAGCCTTCCCTTGGGCCACAAATGTCTTTCCCCGATCAGTGGATCGCTTCCACGTTAACTCCTCTCCATCGAACCCAGGTTAAAAAAAAAACTGGTGTCTATATTTTCCCCCTTACCATCGTAGTCCCCCCTCTCCCTCCATGGGGATCTTTCTTCAATGTGGTAGTTGACAGGTTCGGGAGAGTTGCGGCCCAATTGTTTTCACGAATTTAAACTCATTTGGTTCATTTTTTCTTCTCGCTAATATTTGCTTCTGAGCTTTACTAGGAACTGAGTAGTGCGGTGTTAAACTGTTCATGGGTTTATTATATATTTCAAATTTCATCAGAAATATACCTAACGAGGCCCTACCATCCTGTCATCAGACCTCTCTCTGTTTTGATCTAAGGGTAGGTTTGATAGAGTTGTGCGCTTTCCAAGTCATTTCTGTCGTCAGCAGTCATTTGAGGTTTGTATGTACATTCCCGATTTTTCATTCCTCCTAACCTTACCACTTTATATATTTATCTTCTAATCATTTCTCGGGGATATGCCATCGTTGGTTTTTGTTCTACATCCAATTTCCTTAAAAAGCACAACTGCATCTTTGGATTACTAAAGGTTCTATGAATACTATATTAGAGCGCTCTATGATTCCAAGATCTTTCTTTTCGGATAATTTTTGGAACACCAACTCGATCACGGTGTGTCAAATTTATGTAATTGTTGATATCTGGATCTAATGCGCGGAACCTTTGCCATTAATTTACTCTGAAGTTTGAACAATGAATAAACTTAATTATTTGGGCGTTTCTTTGTGTTTATTCATTTTTGCATTTGTATCTACTATATTGTAGGTAAGCATTCAATGGATTGAAATCAGTCCTAAATTAATCATATAAATATAATAAACTATTAGAATATCAAGTTTATGATAATTCGAGCGGAATTTTTTATCAATTAGATGATTTTTATGTGAGATTTTGAATTTTTTCGAAAGACAATGAGCTCCTTGTAGCGCTGCGTAAGAGACTAAATGTTGACAATAGTTTTTCTTATTAACAAAGAAAATTTTGTCTTAAGAATGTGACGCTGAGTGAGTAACCTGTAACCGAGTTGTGATGCGGAGTTGTGACCTCGAGCAACCTGTAAATGAGTTGTGACGCCGAGCGACTTGTGGTCAAATTGTGATGCCAAGTTGTGACGCCGAGTGACCAGTAGTCGAGTTTTCATGCCGTGAGACCTGAACCAAATTTTGGCGCCGTGAGACATGTAACCGATTTGTGACGCTGAGTGACCTGAAACTGAGTTGTGACGTTGAGTGACCGGTAACCGAGTTATGATGCCTAGTAACCTGTAACCGAACTGTGATGTGGGGTTGTGACGTCGAGAGACATTTAACCGAGTTGTGATGCCGAATGACCTGTAACAGGGTTGTGACGTCGTAAGACCTGTAACCGAGTTTTGAAGCCGAGTTAACCACTGAGTGGACTGTAACTGAGTTGTGATGCCAAATTATGAGGCCGAGGGACTTGTAACCGAGTTTTGATACCGAGTGTTTTATAACCGAGTTGTGACGCCGTGCGAACTGTAACCGAGTTGTGATGTCGAGCGACCTGTAACCAAGTTGTGACACCGAGTGAACTGTAACCGAGATTTGATGCCGAATTATAATACCGAGAAACCTGTAACCGAGTTATGAGGCCGCGTAACCTGTAACCGGGTTGTGACGCCGAGTTGTGACGCCAAGCTACCTAAAACCAGGTTGTGATTCAGAATTGTGAGGCCGAGTGACCTGTAACAGAGTTGTGATGTCAGGTTCCCACGACAAGTAACTTGGAACAAGGTGTGATGCCGACCAACCTGTAACCGAGTTGTGACACCGAGTGACCTGTAACTGAGTTGTAATGCCAAGTAATCTGTAACCCATTTGTGACGCTGAACGTGCTTTAACCGAGTTGTGATGGGGAGTGACCTGTAACCGAGTTAAATACCAAGTTCTTATGCAGAGCGACCTGTAACTGAGTTGTGAAGTTGAGTGACCTGTAATCGAGGAGTCATGCCAAGTTGTGACAGCTGATGACCTGTAACGATGTTGTGATGTCAAGTAAACTATTACTGAGTTGTGATTCCGAGTAACCTGTAAGCGAGTTATAATGTCGAGTTATGAGGCTGAGCGACCTGTGCGGTAGTTGTGCCGCCAAGCGACCTACAACCGAGTTGTGATGGCTAGTTTCGCCGCCGCGCGTCATGTAACCGAGTTGTGACGTCGAGTAACCTGTAGCCGAGTTGTGATACGGAGCTGTGACGCCGAGCTACCTGTAACCGAGATGTGATCCCTAGTTGTATCGCCGACTTACCTGTACCTGAGATTTGATGCTGAGTCGTGACAGCGATCAACCTGTAACTAAGTTGTGTTGCCGAGGTGTGATGCCGAGTGACATGTAACTGAGTTGTGAAACCGAGTGAGCTTTAACAGACTTGTGACGCCGAGGAACAGGTAACAGAGTTGTGCGACCGAGTATTCTGTAACCGAGGTTTGATGCCGAGTTGCGAAGCCGAGTGACCTGTAACGAGTTGTGATGCCTAGTTGTAACGCCGAATCACCTGCAACCGAGTTATGATGCTGAGTCGTGACGGTGAGTGACCTGTAACCAAATTGTGTCGCCGAGTTGGGATTCCGAGTGACCGAGAACTGAAACGTGATGCCGAGTTATGACGTCTAGTGACCTGTAACCAAGTTGTTACTCCGAGCAACTTGGAACCGAGTTGTGACGCCGAGCGATCTGTAACCAAGTTGTAACACCGAAGAACCGGTAACAGAGTGGTGCAACCGAGTATTCTGTAACCGAGTTGTGATGCTGAGTTGCGATGCCGAGTGACTGGTAACTGAGTTGTGTAGGCGAGTTCTGATGCTTAGCAACCTGTAACAGAGTTGTGACCCAAAGCGACCTGTAACCGAGTTGCGAAGCCGAGTGACCTGTAACGAATTGGGATGCCGAGTTGTAATCCCAAGTGACCTGTTACGAAGTTGTGATTCCGATTAACCGTAAATCGAAGGTGATACCGAGTTCTGACGCAGAATGACCTGTTAGATGCCGAGTTGTTATTTCGAACGATCTGTAACCGAGATGTTATGCCGAGATATGAAGCCGAGCGACTTGTAACCGAGTTGTGAGCCCGGGCGACCTGTAACCGAGATGTGATGCCGAGTAACCGGTAACCAAGATGTGATGCCGAGTGAGCGGTAACCAAGTTTTGACGCCAAGTTCTGACGCCGAGCAGCCTATGATCGAGGTGTGACTCCAAGCGACTTGTGACCGAGGTCTGACGTCGAGCGACCTGCAACCGAATTTTGATGCCAAGTTGTGAAGCCGAATGACCTATAACCGAGTTGTAATGCCGAGTTATGACGCTGAGTGACTGGTAACCAAGTTGTGATACCGAGTTTCACATTTAGCGACCTGTAACACGGTTGTGACACCGAGTTGTAACGCCAAGTAATCTGCAACTAAGTTGTGATGCCGAGTGAGCTGTAACGGAGTTGTAATTCCGAGTGACCAGTAACTGAGTCGTGATGCCGAGTTCTGACTCCAGGTGGCCTGTAACCAGCTTTTGATGCTGCTATGACACCAAGCGAACTGGAACCGAGTTGGAGCTCCGAGCGATCTGAAATCGAGTTGTGACACCGAGTGACCTCCAACCATATTGTGAGGCCGAGTGACCAGCAACCAAGTTGGGATGCCGACGAACCTGTAACCGAATTGTGATTCCGAGTTCTGACGCCGAGCGACCTGTAACCGAGTTGTAACTCCGAGTGACCTGTAACCGAATTGTGACGCAAAGCGACCTGTAACCGAGTTGTGACACCGAGTTACCTGTTACCAAGTTGTGATACCAAGTAACCTGCAACCAAGTTATGATGTCGAGTGAGCGGTAACTTAGTTTTGAAGCCGAATTCTCACGCCGTGCCCTGTGATCGAGTTGTGTACTCCAAGCGACCTGTAACTGAGTTGTGACGTCGAGTGACCTGCAACCGAGTGTTGATGCCATGTTGTGAAGCTGACCGACATATAACCGAGTTGTGATGCCGAGTTGTCACACTGAGTGACCTGTAACCAAGTTCTGATACCGATTTCACGCTGAGTGACCTGTAACCGACTTGCGACACCGACTGACCTCTAACCGAGTTGTAACGCAGAATGACCTGCAACTGAGTTGTGATGCTGAGTGGTGACGCCGAGTGACCTATAACCGAAATGAGAGTCCGAGTTGTAATGCCGAGTGACCTGTTAGGTAGTTGTGATTCCGATTGACCAGAAATCGAAGGTGATACCGAGTTCTGACCAAAATGACCTTTAACGAAGTTAGATGCCGAGTTGTTTTTTCGAGCGATCTGTAACCGAGATTTTATGCCGAGATATGAAGCTGAACGACCTGTAACAGAGTTGTGATCCTAGGCATTCTGTAACCGAGTTGTGACGTGGAGTGACCTGCATTCAGGTGTTGATGCCGACTTGTAAAGCCGAGGTACATGTAACCGAGCTGTGATGTCGAGTTGTTAGGCGAAGTGACCTGTAACCAAGTTGTGATGCCTAGCGACTTGTAACCGAGTTGTAACTCCGAGCGCGCTGTAACCGAGTTGTGACACAGAGTGGCCTGCAACCGAGTTGCGATAACGAGTGACCTGTAAACGAGTTGTGATGCCGAGTGGCCTATTTGTTACGGCTAATGACCTATAACCTAGATAAATGCCAAGTTATAGTGCCGAGCGAACTGTAGCGAGTTTTAATGTGGAGTGGCCTGTAATCGACTTGTGTTACCTGGTCCCCCTTTGTGAAGCTTAGAGACATGTACCGTAATCGTGCCACCGAGCGACGTGCAATCGAGTTGTAATGCCAATTTGTAAAGCAGGGCGACTCTTACCTGGAGTTTGATGCCGCTTTGTGACACAAAGTCTCCTGTAACCGAGTTGTGATACTTAGTTGTAACGGCGCGTTATCTGCAACCGAGTTGTGATCCCGTATCTTGACGCTGAGCTACCTGCGACCAAGATGTGATGGCGAGTTGTGAAGCCGATCGGTCTGTAACTGAGTTGTGATGCCGAATCGTGACGCCGAGCCACCTGTGACTAAGTTGTGGTGCCGAGTTGTGAGGCCGATTAACCTGTAACCGAGTTGTGATGCTGAGTGACCGGTAACCGAGTCGTGATACCGAGTTCTGACGCATGACCTGTAACCGAGTTTTGATGCCGAGGTATAACGCCCAGTTGTACTCCGAGCAACCTGAAGCCAAGTTGTGACGCCGAGCGACCTATAACTGAATTGTGACACTGAGTGACCTGTAACCGAGTTATGATGTCTAATGACTTTTGACCAAATTGTGATGTTGAGTGACCCGATACCTATTCATGATGCGGAGTGACTTGTAACCGAGGTTTGATGCCGAGTTTTGACGCCCAGCGATCTGTAAGAAGTTAATACTACGACCAAATTGTAACTGAGTTGTGACTCCGAGCGAGCTGCAACCGAGTGACCTGTAACCGAGTTGTGATGCCTGGTTACCAATTTGTGACTATGAGTGAACTGTAACCTATTTATGACAGCGAGTGACCTTTAACCGAGTTAAAATCCGATTTCTGGTGCGAGCGACCTGTAATCGAGTTGTGAGGCCGAGTTGTGATACCTAGTGACCTGTACCCTAGCCGTGCTGTCGAGCGACCTGTAACGGAGTTATGATACCGAGTTGTAAAGCCGAGCGACCTGGAACTGAGTCTTGATGCCGAGTTGTGACACCGATTGAGACTGTAACCGAGTTGTGATACCGAGTTATGACGCCGAGCGACCTAAAACCGAGTTGTAATGCAGAATTGTGAGGCCGAGTGACTTGTAACCGAGCTGTGATGTCAATTTCTGACTACAAGTGACCTGTAACTGAGGTGTGGTGCTAAAGAGACTTGTAATCGAATTATGATGCCGAGTTGTGACAACGAATGACCTGTAACTGAGTTGTGATGCCGACTGACCTGTAATCCAGTTGTGACACCAAGTGATCTTTGACCGATTTGTGATTCTAAGTGACCTGTAACCTAGTTGAGACCGCAGGGACCAGAAACCGACTTAAATGCCGAGTTCTGTTTCCGAGCAAACTCTAATCAATTTATGAACCGAGTGAAAGGTAGTCGACTTGTGATGCCGAGTTGTGACACCTAGTGACCTGTTGTGACGCCGAGTGACATGTACTCTAGTCGTGCCGCGGAGCGACCTGCAACCGATTTATGATGCCGAGTTGTAATGCCGAACGACCTGGAACTGAGTTATGATGTCGAGTTGTGATATCAGGTGACCTTAACCTAGTTGTTACCCTGAGCAACCTGTAACCGATCTGTGACACAGCGTTGTGACTCTAGTTATAACGCCGAGTTACCTGCAACCGAGTTGTGATGCCGAGTTGTGACGCCGAGCCACCTGTAACCGAGTCTTGATGCCGAGTTCTGACGCTGAGTGACCTATAACCGAGTTTTGAAGCCGAGTTATGACGCCCACGACCTGTAACCAAGTTGTTACTCCGAGCAACCTGTAACCGAGTTGTGATGCAAAATTGTGATTTCGAGTGACCTGTAACTAAGTTATGATGCCGAGTAAACGGTAACACAGTTGTAATTCCGAGTTCTGACGCTGAACTACCTGTAACCGACTTGTCATTCCTGGCGACCTGTAACCGAGTTGTGACGCCGAGCGACCTGCAACCGAGTTCTGATGCTGAGCATCCTTAACCTAGTTGTGATGCGAGTTGTGGCGCCGAGTGATCTGTACCCGAGTTGTGACGCCGAGCGACCTGTAACCTGGTTTTATTGCCGAATTGTAACGCCGAGTAACCTGCAACCTAGTTGCCATGCCTAGTCGTGACGCCGAGCGATCTGTAACAAGTTGTGATGTCAAGTGATCTCTAATCTAGTTGTGATGCCGAGTGATCGGTACCTAAGTTGTGATGCCGATTTATGACCCCGAGTGACCAGTAACAGAGTTTTGATGCCAAGGTATAATATCGAGAGATCTGTAACCAAGTTGTGACGTCGAGCGACCTGTAACCCAGTTGTGGCGCTGAGCTACCTGTAACTGAGTTGTGATGCCAAGCGACCGCTAATTTAGTTGTGATGCTGAGTTTTAAAGCCGAGCGACCTGTAACCGAATTATGATGCCGAGTTGTGACGGCGAGCGACCTGTAACTGAAAACTCATGCTAAGTTATGACGCCGAGCAACCTATAACCGAGTTGTGATGCAGAAGTGTGAGGCCAATTTACCTTTAACCGGGTTGTGATGTCAAGTTCTGATGCTAAGTGCCCTGTAAGTGAGTTGTGCCACCAAGCCACCTGTAACCGAGTTGTGATGCCGAGTGACCTGTAACCGAGGTGTGATGCCGAGTGACCTCTAATCGAGTTGTAACGCCGAGCGACCTTTAACCGAGTTGTGACGGTTTGTGACCTCTAATCGAGTTAGACGCCGAGCTACATGTAACCGAGTTATGATGCCGAGTTTTGACGCCGAGCGACCTGTAACCGAGTTGTGATTATCATTCTTATATTTTTAATATTATTTAATATTCGTTCCTCCTTAATTTTATGGAACAACCTTTTCTTGCGAGGCTTCTTCAAGTCTGCATTTTAAGCCACTTTCCGACCTTGTGCAGTCGGCGCCAATCAACACCTCCCAAACGACCCTCCTCTTCCACCCTTTCCATCACTTATCAAACACAGAACTACCCATCAGTTTGTTCATGCTAAATGCACTTTAAAGGCGACGAGTCTTATGGGCTATATTTTTTAGTCTATTCAGGGTTCATCCGTCAGCAGAAGGCTCCAAACATGCCCCATCCCTGCTCATCTTTCATAAACAGTATCATCCACTTGTCCCACGGTCCGTCCCTTCTTTCAAACTCTCTCACATAATCAATCCATCATTTGCGCGGTCTTCCAACCCTCGGCAGACCCTAAAACTCGCTCTCGTATATTCTCTTCACAGGTTAATTTTCATTTATTTATTTCTTACATTCCCATACCACCCCAGAATAATCTTATTTACAACCACGTTCAAACCATTTTTCACACCATAAAGATCTCTTACCAATTTGGTTTTCAGTCTATCTTATAAGGAAAATATTTTCGGCCTGTGGATTTCCCTCTTTCCCTCCTTCGTCTGTCTACCCTGCGTTTGGGTAACTAAATTTCATTCTTTTGTCTGCCTTCTTTGTTTGTAAATAATTCACTCTTTCGTCAGTGGTCTAATTTCATCTCCTCGCTTGCTGATCATTTTATGACTTGATTTGAGCAAATGCCTCGGTTGGATTTCACTACCTACCCCATTTTAAGACATGCCCCCTTGACGATCGTAGGATTCGTTTACTACTCCCTCTTCCTACTTGGGGCTAGGGGTGGACAGAGGTAACCAGAGTAAGTGGGTAATCATTTCGAAATATAGGACAAGGCATTGCTCCCTCTATCTTGGGCCTCACCCTTTATGGTAGGTGTAAAGGTGTATGGGTACGTATCTAGACGTTAAACATTTTCAAAATCTGATAGCCTAGAGATTTTTTGCGACCAGCACACACTTTTCGAGGGCCAGCAAAAGCCCTTAGGTAGCCACATCTTCCTTTCCTTTTCCAACTCACTTTTCCTCCCTATTAGGTATGTTTAATATTGTTTGTTAACGATAAGTCAATTTGAAGGTCATATTGAGTGGGGCAAGGTTAGTTTACATATTATTTGCCATGGTCAAATATTTTGAACGTTACAGGAAACTTTGGTTACCCTGGTAACATAACTTCAAATCCTTCTAATTCCTTTCACCTTGCAAACGTCCAGACTCCTTTCAAATCCATTTTCTTTAGCATATCTAATTATCAAACACCTTCTCTTTCCATAATTTCAAATTTTCAAACGAGAATGTGCGACCTTCAGCAAATCTCTAATACAAGTAAACTTGCAGGTATGATGCAAGTTGCTTTTATCAAACTTTCAACACCTTTACTTTCAAATATTCCAAGAATAAAGTTCACCTTTTTCCAACTCTTTACCAACTAACGAGAAAATTTGGACTCGCCTCAAAGCATCTATGGAGTGGGCATTTAACTTTCCACTCCAAATCCTTCTGTCTATTGCCTACTTTAAAATCCAATAAAAACTAATCCCCTTACGTCCAGGGAGATCGATAACAATCTAACCTATATACACCAATCATCTCTCTCAAGTTATCCATTTGCACTGTTCAAACATAATATCTTTCTTTCTCCTGCCATACCATAGTCTAAATCCCATACAACAACTTTGGCAATACCGTACTCCCATCTAGCTTCCTCACACATTCCATAAATAGTTTCACCCCCAGGCACCTACGCATCTCTTGAAAATCTAATACTCAACTTTCGCCGCTATTTACCGAATCTCCAACTACATACTCTACCCCTTATACTTATATCGCACTTTTATCTAATCGAATTAGCACATTCTACAATCAAGCACTTATAATTCACCCATGCCTTGATCCTACAGGGACTTTTCTACCATTTTTCATACATTATAAAGAGAATCGGCAGTTTTTCTCACAGTACTAATAATCACTTGCTTGCCTATCCCTTCTATACTCCGAAACAGAACACGGTTTTCACCACCGATGCCAATCAGATTCGCATTCACGTCATCTTCCATACCTTCACTATTCAACTCGACACACTACACTGGCCATCAATAAATTACTTAATAACTCACAAGTACATTGACATTCGTACATTTTATATTCACAATCTTTTTATCTCTTGGTTTCTCACTTCCTTCCACAATAACTTCCCGTTCCCATCTGGATCCTCATTCATCTTCCGGGTCCCAACCGGATCTTCATTCATCCTCCTTTTCCCACCCGGATCTTCATTCATCCTCCTGTTCCCATCCGGATCCTCATTCACTTTCCTGTTTCTTTCCGGATCATCATTCATTCTCCCGTTCCGATCCGGATCGTCATTCATCCTTTTGTTCCCATCCGGATCCTCATTCATCTCTCCGTTCCCATCCAGATCCTCAATCATCTCTCCGTTCCCATCCGGATCCTCATTCATCTTCCTGTTCCCATCATTCTTCATATTTTCTCATCACTCACATAACCAATTACATCACTGCTATCATTTCCCTTCCCGCCTTCACACCACGACATGCCGATCTCGGAACCATGCCGATGCGGGTTACTCATATTCACATATCTTAGATGCGAAATGGGTGCCGCCATCCCCCCCCCCACTCTAGGATTATCAAGGGACCCACAATCGCATATACACACAATATCATCCAGACACTTTCCCTAACAGTATTAAGTATTTGCTAGTAGGCTTACTTTTTGCTCTCCTCTGACCTCAGTGAAAATTATTAAATTCTATTATTCAGATGCAGTATTAAGTATTTACATGTAGGCCTATTTTTTGTTCTCTTCTAATATTTGTAGAAATGATTAAATTATAATATTGGCGCCTTTAATATAATATAATATGTATATCTCATCCTTTCAAACGTCTAGGGTTCAATATCAGTATTCAGAAGTTATGTAGTCACATTTATAAAGTAAAACATGGCTAATTTTGAAACAATTCTCGCTTTTATTTGTTAAAGAACATTTTGGGGGAAATTCCCAATGGGCAGAAATTGAAAATGATATTCAAGAAGTCCGTTGCAGCCTTTCAGAAGGATATCGAAATGTTGTGGTTCATCTCTTAAATTCCTTCATTTTATCCCATTACGAGTCAAATTTATTCTGTTGTCTTATTGGTAAAACCATCTGGGATTTTTTTGCTCAAATTTTACTAGGCTCATTCTATAATTTTTCCTGGTCTTTTTTATGGTGTTAACGTATCATTTTAAATATTTAGATCCTTTAGTAATATCCGCTTGATCTGGCATCGAAGCAAACTTAAAAAAAAAGAAGTATTTGCATACTTGAAAGAAGAAATACTACCTTAATTTTATAAAATTAATACATCTAAGTATTATGCCATTATTAGGACTATACGATGGTTTTATTTTTTCTAACAACAGAAATGTTAGCATTTATATTTTTGCAATTGGACAGAAGAGAAGAGAAAACGTGAGAGGGAGCAAAATATTGGAAAAACACAAAACTCGAGTGCTGGGTGGAGAGGAAACAAGACAATAATGGACGTATCCGGGCATCGGATCTTCTACGTTGCTAAACTAACATGATTAAACGTTTGAATAATTTATGACTAATATGGCTAGAAATGCAGCTAGCTTCATTTTAATGACAAAGCGTTTACATTTAAAATTGCTAAGAGAATGTTCAATATTAGGTGTTCAAAAGTTTTTTCATAATCTGAATTTCTAAAAAAAAATCACATTGGGGGAGCAAAATGTTCGTGTAAGCACCATTGCTTTTATGATTAGTTAAATTAGATTCAAATTTCGGATAATTCCTTATAAACGTATTTACGTCTGCAGTTTTGGTAGGCAAGGATCTTCCAGAATCAGAATTTGCATGTTTTTTCAGTCTTGTAATTTATCTGGTTGTGTCTTTTTAACACATTCACACCAGACAATGATCACTATTGATCTTTTTCCTGTGGTTTCTCTCTGCTCGCGTGCTGCTGTCGCTGCGCCGAGTTCGTTTTAATGGGATCGGTTTAGAAGATAAAGGAACTTTGAGCCCTCAAGTGACGTTGTGGCTCTGGAGAAACATCAAACTTGACTTATCGCGAACAACCTACTTTATAGGCCACATGGGGGTCTCATCTTCAAATTATTTTATGTTGTTATATATTTCTTCCAGTCAAAACTTTGGCAAATGGGTAATTCTACAGATAACAACTCAAACTTTTTTATTTAATGCATTTAATCTATTCTACAAGCCTATCTGAATAGTCTTTTGCTACTTGTTTCGGCGTGCGAAGTACTAGTTTTCGAGTTATTAGGCACTTGAATGTAGTATTTTCCAATACATAAATCTATTATTTGCTTCTGCTATGACATCATAAGCCTCGTGAAAAAATGTTTCATTGCACTGATTCAAGAAATATATATTATAAAATGATGATGCAAATTTAACTATGATATAGAAGGTTAAGGGTATTAGGTTATTTAAACACCTTTAAGTTTAAGAGTTTTTAAAAAATATATTCGACCTGTTACATTTACTTTGGTAATTTTTAAGATTAGCGGTGGATGATTTTGCGCGCGATTTGGGGAGCTAATTTGCAATTTTCTTTAGTATGTTTCAGCTATCCCACTGGCCAATCAGTGAACTGTATTAAACACTCTCATTGACAAATCATAAGCGTTTATTTTTCCAAGCTTTCCTTCGTGTTCTATAGACGGGTAAAGTAGTTTTTTGTTGTATTTTCTATTCTCTTCTGACACTATATATTCTTTTAACTTAGTTTTCCTTTGTTTATTGAATAAAATCACTTTTTCCTGTTGCCAATGAATTGTGTTCGCAGCCTAAACCGAAATCGCAGTATAAAGTCTTTTTTTACCTTTGGGGAGGGGAGGGGGCCTTTTTACAAACTATTTTTTTAAGACATTATTCCTTATTATTGTTACAAAACAATCCATTCCGTATAGGCTGGTTTATTACGAAAGGTTTGACATACAATAAACACACTTTATCGATGTTTTCACTTTTGAAATCGATGCTAACTTCTGATATATTTATTTGAAAAAAAGCATAAGACATTATTATAGATTAATATATATAATGTAATCAGTAATAGTGTTGAAAAGAGGAAAAAATATATCGCTGAGAAGGAGAAGGATTTTAGTAGAAGGCAAAGGTACATATAGAGGGGTTCTCCTGGAGCATGTTACGCAGGAGTTCAGCTTTTTATACATGAAAGATTTATTTTAACATTTTAAATTTTACCCAGTAATAGGGTTTAGTTTATATAATCTAATTTTATTTTCTATTATAATGTTTGGTTTATACTCGCTTATTTATTCAATTATTTACACTTATTCTTATTTAATACTAGACACTACTTAATACTTAGCGTACTCTCACTTATTATTATTAATTAATTTGGCAACTTATTATTAATGTATTCACATTTATTCATTGGTTTATTATTTACTACTCACAACCTAGTTGTTTGCGTATTGAATTTGTGCACTTTTTTAATTCACATTTAATATAAATTAGTTATTTATGTAACTATATTTATGCGTTTATGCACTGTTTTGATTTTATTATTATTTACTTAATGACTTTATGTATTAATTTATGTATTAATTATGTATTAATTTTATTCTTTCGACTTTAACTTCTTTTTTTTTAACACTTTTTATATTATATCCGACGTCTTCATCCCACACTTTATGCGTTTGAAGGTCGCCGCGTTTACTGTGTGAAGGCTCGTGTCTGGAATGTATATTGTTCCACTACACATTAGACCTTTGATTTCCTTAGGGGACCAAGGCCCCTCAAAGGTCCACTTGAAGTCCCCGTTACGAATTCCTTGAACCAACTTCACTTGGTTATTTTTTTCAGGGCGCCGACTGATGCTTCCGAAGATTTTCAGGTTGAGTTCCTCCCCATCGAAGAAATGTCCTTTTTCAAGGACTTCGGTTCTTTCGGTGAGAGGCACTCCTGGGTACCTTTCATCGTCTTCTGAGCACTCGTTGGTTTCCGTACGTCCGTCCTCTTCTTCTTTTGTTACTGTTTTTACGTTCTTCTTCTTGCGTTTGGATTTCTTCGGGCTACTTCTGGCGGTTGCTGGGCTTTCTTTTTTGTCTACTTTTTCCATTTCCTGGCTATCTTTTTCTTTATCTTTTGTGGTCTCTGGTTGACTTTTCTCTTCATCTTGCTTGGGCTTTTCCTTTGGTGTTTCCGCCGGGTCTTCCACAAACTTAATGTTGAGGACATCCTGAGACGCTGGGTTCGGGGGAAACCACAGCTTCTTCTTGACTCCATTATGTTGGAGCATAGTGTTTAGCTCCTCCGAGAAGCATCCTGGGCGTGCAAGGTTCGCCAGGTGGGCGACAATGACCATGATCATGATCTCCTTGCACTCCATCGGCATTACGAGTTTCGGAGAAGCTCTTTCCGTTGTTACCGTCGTTGGATGGGCAGAAGCTGCTGCGGCGTAGGATACTGCGCTAGTCTTTGCCTCCTTTTCCATTTTCGACTTTTGTCTTTTTTCACGGATTTTTTCTTTGCGTAGGGGACATCTCATGGCCAGGGCCCTGTGTTCCCCTCCGCAGTTCGCACATCTTTCTTTCTCTTCCTTGCACTCTCTCCAACCGTGGCCGGTTCGAGAGCATGCCGCGCAGGTTTGCTCTTTTTGTGGGCAGTCCCTTGTCGCATGGCTTTCCAAGGCGAGGAAGTTTTGGCAGTTTTCCAGAAATATGTATTCTTCTGCCTCAATTTGCTCGGGAGCTACCCTTAGGTAGAACCCCAGAAGACCGTCTCTCATAGCTTTTTGTGCCATTTCTCTTCTTGCGAATATAATCTTGATAAGACTCTTCCCAATCTTCTCCACTTTGGAGATCTTGGCCCAGGACTGCTTGGATAGCAGCTCGGCCTTGATGTCCTCGGTGGAGTTGTCCAAGAAGAAGGGGTCGACTCTCCTCAGGATGATGGTGCGCTTCACGAGTAACTCGTGGGGGACAATCGCTTCCAGTCCGATTTCCTTTAGGGTAGTTTTAGCGTCTTCAGAAACAAGGACCTCCACGTCCTTGCTCTTCCAGCACACCAGGGCCCACCCATTAGATGTCTCGAGGAGACGGGTTAGCTCGATATTAAGTTTGCCGACTATCTTCTCGAGCACGGCTTCCCTGGTTGTTTTTTTGTGCCCCGCGATTAACCGGAGGGGATCCGTTTGGTGTCCTGGGGGGCTGGGGGACCCATGTCCCCCTGCGGGCACTGCTGCCCTTCCCCCTTCTGGGCCTCGCCTGTGTCACGGGGAGGTGGAGGGGCTCACTGCACAGATGACGGGTGCGTGACTTTTGTTTTAGTGGGGGGTTTTTGGCCGTCCTTGACTAAAACTTTTCCTCCTTTGCTGGGAGGAGATGGTTTGGAACACTGCACAGGTACTCTACTAAGGTACTGATGCTAACTTTCCAGCCGCGCGATCCGTATATATACTCGAGTACATAAAAAAACTCACATGCTATATTCTAACTATCTCCCCTTCTTCTCTCATCTAAGGAAATTACGCCAATCATATCTGTCGTTGGTACCTTCTCGAAATCGGACTTAGCCGGCTGGTTCTGTACACACCTTGCCTCTTGGAAACAGGAGGCAACGAAAACGGGAGGCCAGGAGCAAACACCACCAGAACCATACAGGACGTCTCGCATTGAGGTGCATCGACCAGGGCATTTGCCGACCTCTACCTTCGCCATCACCTGAGAGAGATTACTACGATTGAGCCATCTCCAAAAATGATGGCTTAAATACTCCCCTTTCCCCTCCTCTCGCCCATGAGCGCACACCATAGATAAGAATCTTCACACAGCCTTGATGGAACTATGCCTTCCACTTGACAAAACATAATTGCAGGCCTCGAGGAAAGGAGATTTGCGCTCTATCCCACTGCTGAACCCGAGGTCAGGAGGCCACCTGGATATGGGCCAGAGTTACGAACTGCGGGAGGTACTAACCATGGCCCACGGGAATTTCGTCCAAGACCATAGAGGGAATTGCATTCGTCTATATGCATGTCGGAGGTAACTCTGAATAACGAAAACCCGTCCGAGGGAGCGGCACCCACAGTTTGGGGTCATTGATGATTCTATCACTTCCTATCATCAAGTCCGCCATGCTTTTGCACCCTCTGAGGAGTCCACCTATGTCCATACCTATCATTCATCCTTCACATGTCTCATCCCACGTGGCGCGCCAGGCGTTGGTGCGGAGACCCACCCTCATAGAATCACGAATATCTCTCTAGAAAAGTATACTAAGATGGGCATCGAGACCACCCTAAGCCTTCGACACACAACAAATACCCTACCCACGATCGCAAACGCGGAATTTTCAACACTATCACGCACACTGGACACCCCCACCACAAACATAACAAACGGACATACTGGGCAGACTCTGTTTTTCAGGTCAAAAAATGATGCCAAGTCCTTTCACATACATGCACATGACTCCCTCAAATCCAAAAACCACTACACCATACTGCCGGACACAAAAACGTCAAATCAAATAAGAATACGCTGCACAAGCCCCCTCTGGCTGGGATTCACTACGGAGGAAATACTTGAAGCCCCTAAAGAAAGGTAAAGAACAAACATAGTTCTGGACTTCTACTACAATAGACACAAGTCATGGGCTTTAACCACGCTACAAGACGAGACTCACGCAAATACACTGCTCAACCAGAGCATTAAGGTTATGAACACCCAAAAACTCACCCACCAAATGGAGCGCCAACACAACATACGTCTATATCAGTGCCTACGGTGTTACAAGACCGATCACCAGACAGGCTCCTGCAAATCAGAGCCAGTCTGTTCTAAGTGCAGTATAAAAGGTCACTTTTACACCGCATGTACATACAAGACCCTCCGCTGCGTAAACTGTGGTGGCGGTCACGGCGCTATTAGTTTGAGATGTCCTTACCTTAAACAGAAGCGCGTTGACGTCATCACTGAACTAAGGAGGCCTCAACACACCTTGACAAAAAACACTCACGCCACATCCAATTCAACTAACACCGCCCTACCACCTCCACTCACAAAAACTTACGCCACGACAGTCAGTGGTCAGGGGGATAACCTCACAAACACACGGCCACCTCTCCCACCAACTCCCTCACACTACACTTACACTACTACACACCTGGCCAACGTACTTTCCACGGTGGCAAAAGACATATGTTGGGGTGACGCCAGCACATACGCCATGGCGCTCAACCAGCTTTATGCTGCTAACGGTCTAGGGCAAATTTTCTTCCAGAATACATTATTCACCCTTCTAGACGTACAAAGAAACACTCGACCATTGCTCCTTCCTACGTCCAACACGTAAGCACCACAACAACACGACCACCGCTCCTACCAACTCCTTCACCCCTCCCTACCCCTCTCTCCCACCAATCATATCCTCCATCCTGCTCCAGCCCCTACTCCTATCCCCTCCCCAGATCCTAATCCTCTCCCAGTTCCTACTCCTATTCTTTCCACAGTTTCTACTCCTATTCCTCTCGTAGTTCCTACTCATATTCCTTCCCCATTTCCCACTCCTACTCCCTCCCCAGTTCCTACTCCCACTCCTTCCCCAGTTCCTACCCCCGCTCCTTCTTCAGCTCATACTCCCTTCCATGACAACACCCCACATCCCATACACCGGTCCTGGCTCCTCTCTCATAATTCCCATCCCTCTCTATGAAACTGACGATACACCTTGCACCTACCTCTACCTCACGTTCTCTCCAGAGATCGATCTCACTCTTACCGGGCTTTTTACCTCCTCCTATCCCCTCATGAGTTAATTTCCGAACAGCTCCTCCTCGACTAAAAGATCTCCTGCCACACATGAGTGCCTCATTTTTTTGGTTTCTATACAAAGATTGATTGTCCTATTCTCGTCAGATTTTCAAAATGTCAAGTGCGTGCGCCGTGTGCTAAAAATTTAAATCGTCCGTTGAAACATTACTCGTCCTTCATTTTGAAGTAATTAAATATAAGATTTTGTTAACGTTTGCTAGTAGAGAGTCTACTGACCAAAGGCGCCTGCTCTCACCTATTCTAATTTATGGCCTCCGACCTTGAAAACTTTCAATAATTCCCGGACTAACCTAGAGAGAACCTTGGCAATTATGCATTTCGAAAGAGAAGTAAAACAACATAATGGTTTCAAATTTTGTTAGAATCGGCCGAAGTTATGATGTTATTGCCAAATAATTCCCAGGCTAACCTTGGGAGGACTTTGGCAATTATATAATTCGAAAGAGAATATAAAACAACATAGGAGTTTCAAATTTCGTTAAAATCAGCCAAATAGTTACAATGTTATTACCAAAGCAATAAAAGCAAAAGGGAGACCGACTGACATAGTGAGATATAGAGTCGCACGTGGCAAAAAAAAAGTGGGGGGCCCCCCATTTAAAAGGGGTATGGGGGTTAAGCTCCCCATTTCTAAAAAAATAGCTTTATTGACTCAACAATGAAGTGAGTGAGGAAAAAAAATTACCTAGAAAAATAGCCCCCAAATAGCCAGAAATAGCATCCTCCCATAAAGTAAACAACTTCCAAAATAAGAACTCTTTTTAAAGACATTGGTGCGTTCAGAACAGGCAAAAAGAAGGAGCTGGCTAGACAACTGTTTTAGTTGGTTCTCGTAGGCTCGAGATTTCATGCCAATATTTGACAGTTTGGCATCTCACTTTAACACTTGTTCTTCGACATTCGATTTGATGCTTCCATTTTCCACCGTTGTTTTCTCCTGTTTGTCTGATACAGTTCCCCATCCAAGCCCCTGTGAGGAGTTATGGCTATTCCCTTTCCCGATATCCGTTTGGCTTTAGCCCGTTTGTGGTTCAGTGGTCGCAGAAGCACCGCACAAGTGGCGAGGATGAAAATCCCTGAATTTTCGAAATTAGTCGTTTCGTGAGGTCAGGATTTACGTAAATCTTCGAAATTCGGCGTAAATGCAAATGCACAACAATTGTTGTAATTTAAGGATGCTATCGATTGGTCTCGGAGACCTACTGGGATCACTTCAAACTCACTCCACCCAATTTCTTTCAAGTCATCGGGTTTTCAGTGAACGGCATCTTGCTCCTATTTCGAAACTCGGATCGTGAGGAGGAAAAAAGTTTGGAAGTCATTCGAGCAAAGGATCCGAGGGATGGAAAAGATATCCCCGGGAAGGAATGAACACAGTCGTGCTTTAAGGCCCTAGGCCGAGCTCTGATTGCAACTAGGCACGTCTACGATTATTACTAGTGCGCCAGTGTCATCAAAAATGACGACAATTTTCTCGAGCATGAATAAATAAACAAATGAATAACGTAACGCAAGTAGCCTCACTTTCTCGATTTAAACTTTTAAATATATTGGGGAAAAAGACCTGAAATTTAGCATCATTTGCATATTTTTTTGATTAGTGTGATTAGACAGCCCTAATCTCATTAAGATTCCTTACCTTACTGACGTGCCACATCCACCTGGAATTCGGCAACCATGAAGCGCCACCTAACTGTCTTTTGTCAGCTGCAACATCTCTGCAGGTTTAAGATGTCTCTCTGCCACTCTCCTCACACCGTCCATAGATTTCTCTCTCTGTCAACCTCTTGCTCCTCCTTCCTCCACCATTTCAGTCAACACCACGGCCTCCATCTCATTCCTCCTTATCACATGTCTGAGAAATCTCATTTGTCGTCTTTTTGCTGTGATCATTTTCCTCTCCACTCCCATCTGCCTTAGCACGTCCACATTAGTTCGTCTTGCTGTTCATGCTATCTTCAGAATTCTCCTCCATAACTACATTTCAGCTGCTTCCAACTTTTCTTGCACATCTTCTGCTCACCGTCTAACATAACATATGACATAACATAACATAATTTCACGGATGACAAAAGCCACAAGGGCCTATCAAAGGTCATCCATATCCATCTAATCCCACCCACATGATGCATCCATAGGATTTTGTCAGATCATGCATCTACAATATACAATTTAACAATCCATAGGAATCTCCAACCATGCATCTACAATATATAATTTAAAGCCTCCATAGGAGTGTCTCAAAAACAAAATCAAAGTCCCCCAAAATATACAATAAAAAGAAACTGCATCAACAGGAATAAGTCAATAAACATATCCACATACCAAAAAGTAAGAAATTAACCCTCCATTCCCATATAATCATTCAATCTGTGCTTGATAACATTCAAGTTTGGGCTGTCTACAGTCTCAGGTGGCAAACTATTCCAGTAATCCACCACTCTGTTAGTGAAAAAATATTTTCTAACATCCAGTCTGCACCTCTGTTTTTTAATCTTTAAGTGGTGGCCTCTAGTTCTATTACTACCTTATAACTCAAATAACTTGCTGAAATCCAATTTATCCATCCCAGAAAAGATTTTAAAAAGCTCAATCATATCTCCCCTCACACACCTTCTTTCAAATGAAAACATATTTAATACCCTCAGCCTATCTTCATATTCAAAGTGCTTCAGGGATGGTATTATTTTTGTTGCCCTCCTTTGTACTGACTCTAATAAGTTTATATCATGTCTAAAATGTGGTGACCATGCCTGTATGCAGTACTCTAAATGTGGCCTGACATAAGAGTTGTATAGTTTAAGGATGACCTCCTTACTCTTGTAGCTAACACTTCTTTTAATGCAACCTAGCACCCTATTTGCTCTATTTTTTGCCTCAATACACTGCTTTGAAAGTTTCCGTGACCTATCTACTACTACTCCTAAGTCCTTCTCATCTTCAACTGAATTAAGCCAATACCCATCCATCTCATAGCTAAATTCCCTATTATCTCTCCCCATGTTAATAACTTTGCATTTATTAAGGTTAAATCTCACATCCATACAACAATCCTGACCACAAAAAGTTTTTTGCTACCCTCTTTCTAATTCCTGTAGACAACTTTCTATTTGTCAGATATTCCTTCAGTCTTGTAAATGGACTCTTTGCAATGTCAATTCTTGTTCTAATTTCCTTTTCACATCTGCAATCTTCTGCTATCAAATTCCTAGATACGAATTTATTTTTCACCTACTCTATTCTTCTTCCTCTTGCCTCTATTCTTATTCTGGATGTATTCGTCTTAGATTCCTCAACACTTTGGTATTTTCCATATTGACCTTCAACCCTTTCTCCCCGCTCGCCTTCACCGTCACATCCAACAAATGTTACAACTTCTCTGCGGAGTCCACCACCAATACAGTGGCATCTGCCTACCTAATATGGTTGATATTATAACCTCCTATCTTGACTCCTTCAAGCCCTTGCAGCTCCCTTAATATCATCTCCCCATATGGATTAAACAAATCAGGGGCCATGTCACATCGCTGACATACTCCTCTTCTTATGGTCTGATACTCTGTTTTCTCTTCCTGCACTCTAACTGCAGCTTTCTGATTCCAATATATAATTCTTATTACTCACATTTCTCTCCTATCGATGTCCATCTCTTCCAACATACTCATCAGTTCCTCATGCTTTACATTATCGAAAGCCTTTTCATAGTCAATAAAACAAAGGAACACAACATTTCTTTGTTTCTCGATCATTCTTTCCAAAATTGTTCTCATCACAAATATCGCATTAGTTGTTCCTTTGCCTTCCAAGAAGACATATTGCTCCCAGGATATCTGTTCTCTCATTTTATTCTTTATTCTGTTCATTATAATCCTTAAAATTATATTTGTCATTTGGTTCATTATCCTTATCATTCGGTGCTTACTACATTCAAGTGTTCCGTTTATCTTTGGTAACGGTATAAACATTGAATTGCACATCTGTTCAGGTATTGCACCCACATTATAAATCTGATTAACCAAAACTGTAACATTCTTTATTGCCACTTCTCCCAAGGCCTCTAACATCTCCACCATGACCCCATCTTCTCCAGCAGCTTTCCCCTTCTTCATCCTACTCATAGCCTATTTCACCTCTTCCTCCATTATTTGTTCTCCATCCAGATGCCCAGGGGTTTCTTCTTCTTTCTCCTCCTCCTCTTCTTGTTTATCATCTTTAAAGAGCTCTCTTATATATTCCTCCCATTTTTCCTTAATTGCTTCTGTTTCCATAAGTACCTTACTATCTCTGTCTTTAATAGCCCTTCATTTCTCTTCTTTGTTATTTCCAGAATCTTATCGTACATCATTCTATAATCTCTCTTTTTAAGATCTTCTATTTATTTACATTGCTCATCTAGCCACTTCTTTACTTCTATACACTTCCTCTTCATCTATATATTTAGTTCTCTGTACGCATTGTCATCTCGGCCTTTAGTAGCTCTTCTTTCATCCATCAGATCAAATATTTACTCAGTGATCCAGTTTGTTTTTATTCTCCTCTTTTCTGGAAGTACTTTTTGATTGCCTTTTTTCTATTGCATCATTTAACCTATTCCACTGTTGTCCAGGATCGTTTTTTTTCCCTTTTACCCCTCAACATATCGTATTTATTTTCCACTCTCACTATATACTTCTGTTTTAATTCTTCATTTCTCCTCAGCACCTGTACATATCTTCTTGGTTTAATTTCTTCTCTCGTCACTTTATTTAATCTCACCCTGATTTCTGCTACAACTGGAACGTGATCGCTATCAAAATCTGCTCTTGGATATGTCCTCACTTTTGTAACCGCATTTATTTATCTTCCATTAATGGTCACGTAATCGAGTTGATTCCATGCTCTGTCTCCTGGTGACTTCCATGTCCACAGTCTTCGTGGATGCTGCCTGAACAAAGTAAGTATTCATCAGAATTGTTTTCTCTCTGCACACCAATTTACCCATCTTTCTCCTCTCTCATTCCTCTCTCCCAGACCAAACGGTCCCATCGCCTCTTCTTCACGGCCTTGACCCACATTTACATTTATATCACCCATAACAATTATAATTTATGATTCCTAAATTCGTCTCCTTCTTGATCCAATTTATCAAGAATCTCTTTCACTTCATCTTCATCTCTCTCACTGGTTGGAGCGTATACCTGTATGATAGTTATATCAAATGGATTGCCTCGGATTTTCACCACATGCACCCTTTCCGACACTGCCCAGTATCTCTTCAAGCACTTAGCTACTTTCGGACTCATCATAACTCCAACCCCTCTTACCGTCTCATCACCACCTGAATAGACAAACAACCATCTCCACTTCTCGTCTCGCCAACTCCCGGTCATCTAATCTCACTGACTCATAAGATACCAATCTTCATTCTATTCATCTCTCTCCATACACTAGCAATCTTTCCTGCCTGGTGCAATCTTCTTACATTCCATGTTGCTATTCTCATATTGTCCTTCTTGCAAACAGTCGCATGATGACAGTCAAGTCGCTCCTGTTGCTCACTGAGTGCCTGTCCGAGCGTGGCAGTCCCCCCCCCCCTCCCTCTCTTCTGGAATGAGACGACTCCCATTGGCGCTGTTCCGACTATTATTTCTTTGTCTTTCTTACATAGTTATACTTGAATAGTATGTAGTAAGGGTTCCAATCCTTTGCTCTCACACCAAACTCACCAAAGGCCCCAAATTTATGCTCAGCTTGGGGTTTGGCACTTCATCTAGTCGAGTTGGCTAGACTCCATAGCATAGGAGCAATAGTCCCTATTAGTATTATTATAGCTACAAAAATTAATTTAGAAAATTCTTGTCTTCAAGGAAACTTTTTTTTTATATTATCTTTATTTTTTATACAATTACTAAGCTTTCGTCATGCACTATGACATCTTCCAAGCGAATAAAATTTGTATTTGCATTATTAAAAGTGGTGAAATAAGGGTAGGTGAGAAAAGTGAGCGTTATAATGGGGAAATGGGAAAAAGTAAAATATTAACAAAGTGATGTAAAGTGCTTGATGTCAGGATCATTCCTGCTATTATTTAGAAATTTATTTTGATTAATTTGTTATTTTTATTAGGGTTACATATAAATAAATATATGTCATTGGTTTGTTATTTTTTGTATAATCTCATCCTTTTTCTTCTTGTTCTTTCTTTTGCCTTCTTCTTTCTTCTTCTTTGTCTTTTTTGTTTGTTTTCCGTTGTTGGTTAAGATTAGTCCTTTTTTTCGGAGTGAATTTCGAAATTCGTTTGATTTTTTTTATTGTTTGTGTTGTGTCATTTTAGTTGTGTGTGTATTTTGTGTTCTTCTTTTTGTATCTTGGTGTGTATTGTGCCTTTTGTAGTTATGTAAGTATCTTGTGTTATTCATGTTGTTCTTAATTGTTAGGAGAATGATTTGTATTCATCCGGTTGTATTTTGTGGGCCCTGCTAGAGAACATAGCGTTCTCTCTCTCTCTTTCTCTCTTCTAGTGTCTTCTAGGAATGCGTTTATTTTGCCTCCTAGATTAATTGCCTCTTTTCGTACATTTTTCTGTTTCTTCTTTCGCTGTATTTGTCCAGTGGATCTATTCGTGCTGTCTTGTGGATTAAATTAAATAGAATAAAAAGTAACTAATTTCATAACAGACCAACCTCCTGCTTTGTATTACCACTTTCTTTTAAGTTATACTATACAGTTGTATACTTAAAAAGGTCGTACATAGATGTATATGTGTTTATACCTATAGGTGCGTATAAGTATATATACATACGTCACTCTTATTAGGAAGCCTGAGGAATTCAGCCTGCTAAAGCCATTGTTTAAATTTATATTCAGCAAAATTCAGTAGCAAGTCATACGAGTTTACCCCCGACCTTTGAACAACTCGTTTTTTTCTGACAATTTCTCGCTAAGTCATGTCCTGCCCCCCTGCTGAATAAGAATCCCCTTTAGATTGAAATCTTCCTTATACGAAAGCACATTTCCTGGTGATGGTGCAACCAATCCCTTCGTCCGGTTCCTCCAACTCGCTAAGAAATTCCCTCCAACTAAGGTACGAGTACTCCTCCGTTCTTAGCATCAGATCAAAGAATCCTCTCCGACCTTATTTTACCCTCAAGAAGCGATTGGCTCAGATATAAAGAAAACCCCGCATGTACCACCCTAGTATGTTTTATTTGGGTTTTCCATTTTAAAGCCATTCTTAGCGCACATAAATTAAAGTAAAATTGCAAAGAGACGGACGGCCCTTTTAATAAAAATGTGATTAAAATTGTTCCCCAGTGTAATTTGCGAGGGAGTAGGGGGAGGATCTTCTCGCATCTCTTCGCTTTCTTCGGAGCCTTCGGTGTTCGACTGTGAAGTTTCTCGGTGTACGGATGTTGGTGACGTGAACATACATCAACATCGCCAACACCTTGAAGCTATGGCCATTAGCCATTGGTTGTTGGGTGCCTATGGGTCTTCCGGCTGTTCTGTTTTCTTGGTAATTCCAGAATAGGACAATTTTGCCCTCGTTCTTTCTTCCGCCTCTCTTTGATTTTGATTTTTATTATTTGCTTCCTTTGGGAGCACCCAATGGCTAGGGCTGAGTGGGGGGCGCGGAATTTTCAGCACTTCTTTTGCTCCTTGGGGCATTCGAACCTAAGCTGGTTGGGTTCGCCGCAGTCGGAGCAGTGCCTTTGGTCAGCTGGGCACTCTCGGCTCTCATATGACTCAAGTTGGAAGCACTTCATACACGTCAGTATAGGGATGAATTCTTCCTGCTCTATTTGCTCTGGAGTCACCCTTAGATATAAGGGCTGTAGGGCTTTTTTAGCCATGTTTGCCTCGAAAAATATGACTTTTACTGTCGTTCCTGGATGTCCGAATTTCATTAGTGAGCGTACCTTTGCCCATTCTTATTGGCGTTAAGGTTCAGCGATGATGTCTACGGCTGTTTATCCTCCAATTATAGGGTCCGGTTACTCACAAGCAATAGCTCTTTGGGGCATGATTTCGTGTGGCACTTTGTTTTGAACAGTTTAATAACCTCCGTTTCTCTTTGCGTCATCAAAAAGCTTGGATTCTATTGGTACCCTAAATAACAACTTCATGTGTTGCAAGATGCTACCGGTCACCTTACCCACAAAACGTAAGCTTTCTGATTACGTCATGAAAGGCGAACTCCTAGGGCTAAACTACAAGAAACAATATGGTATGGGTCAGAGATTTGCCGTGAATAAACTAATCGATAATATTTTTCCCAAATAATCAATGAATAGATGTTACCTATAATCAAGTATTCGCTGCTTTAAAACTCGATACCAATTCTAATTCTATTCGGTCGTATTGCTAATTCATCAATAGGCCCGATGGGAGTGGGTACACATTTTAAGACATTATACCAGGTAGGTCTTTTTCGATCTTGAGGATCATCTTCCTCTCTGTGGTGGAGTGTTGTGGCCTTTTCATCCGTTACACTTTAAACTTAGAACACTTCGAAGCTCTCTGCGGCCAACTCTCTAAGTATCGCGCTTTCAGAGAAATCTAGAAACCTCCAACGAGGGCAGAAGACAAGAGGAAAACGGATACCTTCAAATTTCACCTATTTTCCTCTTCACACTTTTCAACTTTGACTTTCCAACCTATTAAGTATTTTTGCTATTGTGTGTGTGTCTGTGTGTTAAGTGTAAGTCAATTTAAGCTCGTCTCCAAGCATATTTGGAGAAAGCATTTAAACCTTTCCAAAAAGGAATCAATCCGTCTCGTATTCTATAGTTCATTCTCAAACCCAGTTCGATTCTTGCTCCCAGACTTTGTGGGGATCGAACTAACAAACTCGTTAGTTTGTGCTTTTAGATAATAATAATATCCGTGGTACTTCTCAATAAGAGAAACAGGTAAATTGAATTAAGATGTTTCCTCAAACCAGAATTAAACCACATTGATCGTGTCTTCGGAAGGCGCATGAGAAACACCGTGTTCGTACTTTGAGATCTTTATTCATCCAACTTTCACATGTGTCTACTGCTCAAGGGAGTACTAGTGGGTACAAGTCTGTTCTAATGTGTTCACCTTCGCTGTTATAGGTGTTGTTTTGTCATATTTATATACATTTTTTCCTTACCGCTACATATTCAGACCTGCAAGGGTGATGTAGGTTCGTACATTTGAGTACGCATGCTCTTTGTATGAAGTTGTTCCTTGAAAGCTTATAATGCACAAGAAACTTGTATTAATCACCTTTTTCTTTTGTCCGTTTTTATTCTCCACTGAGCAAAAATGCCTTTGTTGGTTACATGACCTAATAAGCTTTTTGTCAGCTGGCGGTAGTGCAGATATTCACGACCTAAGAAGGAGATCCGTTAATCTCTCTTTCCCCATCTCCTCTATAAATCTCCTCTCAAAGACTTAAATATTCAAAAGGGCCTGCGAAAGATAATTTTTAATTTGATTTAAAGTCTTCCGAATCACCATGTCTAACAAAGAGACGTGACCCAAAATTGAAACACGACTATGCAGCCTTCCACCCTCACTCCCTCTGCAAATAAGAATATTTTCTTAGTTAAACATAGAATTTTAAAAAATTACTCATGCAATTAAGCTGTCCACTAAGATGACGTGTCCTTAGTGTTCTTTGGTTTTCGAGCGAGGTCCATTACTGATAAATGAGGCAGGAAATTTATGTTAGGGGGGGAAATGTATGGATGAAGTATGCTTCCATACAGGTATGGATGCAGGTATGTGATAGGAAAAAAGTGATTTCTTTAATACGATAGGGAGTAGGACATTGGCCTATTATTTGACTTCATTTTGCGGAAGATTCTCACTCATAAAAGGGTCCATCTTGAACTATGTCTGGTTGGGCGTAGCCGTTGTTGACGAGAAGGTTTTTAACTTCGGTCGAATTCTGCGTTTGTGGTTGCCCAAGCGTTGCAATGAAAGAAGGCCCGATTTACGTAGGACCGGATTACGTTCGTCTTGTACCTGCTTGGGCATTCTGAAATACCGTTAAGGCAGAATCCCAAGTTTATGAGCTTAACATAAACTTAAGTCTTGAAGCAGTGAGTTGACTAATGTATGATGACGTCAAGGACTGGGCAGTGGAAGCGACTTCTTCCTCTTATTTGAATTCAAGCTTGAATGAACCTCAAACAGTTTTAAATTCTGCGGTTTCTTCGGCGCAGGATACATTGATAAAAATGTCATCGATAAATCTTGCATATATGGGGGGTTAGTGATCTGGAAAGAGTGCCTCTCGCGAGTGCGAGAATTAATAGGCCACGGATGGGATGAATGAAGTTTCCAGCTGTTGCTAGCTGCACTAGGACACTCGGTCAGATTGCGGTTAGATGCCGTTAGATTGCAATCCAAAATGAAAGTTAGAAGACCCTAATATATATATATATATATATATATATATATATATATATATATATATATATATATATATATATATATAAGGGTCTGTAAGACAAGTGTATTTAAATATTTATTATAGAAGTTTAACAAAATGTTGAGACCATATATTATACACATATTTAGATATATCTAATATCTTTCTTTCGTGTAAAGTTCAAGTGAATGGATTAAATATTTCGTAAGTTATGAGGAAATAAACAAACTATCTTCTAAATTGCAGTGGCCAAAAGTTAAGGGTCACTTAGAAAAACAATGTAAAATGTAACAAGAACAAAAAAGAAACCTTTTAACTATTAATAGTTTTTAACATCCTTTAACTAGCATTTACCTCCCGACATCTGTTACCACAGGACTGAATTAATTTCCTGCTAAATGATGGGGTAATATTTTTCCATTCGTTTTTCAATAATTCCCAGAGTTCATCTTGGTTCTTTGGATTTCTCCTTCGCGCACCATCTTCAAAAATCTTTCAAACGTTTTTTATAAGGTTGAGATCGGGACTTTGAGGTGGTCAGTCTATGAGATCAACCTCTTTATCACTCAAAAATATTTCACTCTCTTCGTACTGTGGCAGGGAGCGTTGTCCTGCAAGAAGATTGGAGGTTGACCTGACAAGGATCGGAGGTGTGGAAGGGCATGTGGTCTAAGAATCTGCTTATAGATTTCAGCATCGACAGTCCCTTGTAGGCGAATAAGTGGACCAGGACCAGCAGCAGAAAACACTCCCCATACCATTACACTGCCTCATCCATATTTCGCTGTCTTCTTCACACATGCACGAGATAACCTTTCACGACATCTTCGTCGGACGTACATCCCGCCATCGGAACCAATTCCATTAAAGTTCGATTCATCGCTAAAATGAACCTGCGACCACTGTTCTTCTCTCCAAACGACAGGTTCGTGAGCGTAACGAAGATCGGCTCTTTAATTCTTCGTGGAGATCAGAGGTTTCTTTGTCGGTGCCCGAGCAAGCAACCCGGAACCTAACAACCTCCGGGAAACTTTTTGCGTGATACGTTGACATCGGAGGTGGAGGTGAACTCGCGGGATATCTCAGCAGCACTCTTAAACTTATCCTTCAGTGACATTCTAACTATAATACGATCCTGTTTTGGTGACGTTTTACGAGGTCTACCAGTTCTGGGTTAGCATCTGTCGATCCTGATGACTTAAAACGAGCTACAATTCGTCGCACAACCCCTTTCGACCTCCCTACAGTAGTTACTATCACTGAATTTGACTTTCCCTCTTGGTGAAGGCACACAATCCTTTGTTTTTCATTACTGGACACCGGTCATCTCTCATAAGCCGCCACGTTAAGAGTTGATGGCTCCAATATTGTATGATCATAAGAAGTAACTATTAGTCCATCAACAGTCTTCTAAACACAAATACCTTGGTTGGTAGTTCATTTTTTTCAAGTGACCCTTAACTTTTGGCCACTGCAATTTGGAAGATAGTTTGTTTATTTCCTCATAACTTACGAAATATTTAATCCATTCACTTGAACTTTACACGAAAGAAAGATATTAGATATATCTAAATATGTGTATAATATATGGTCTCAACGTTTTGCTAAACTTCTATAATAAATATTTAAATGCACTTGTTCTTCCTGACCCTTATATTATGGTTGCAGGTATATAAATATATATATATATATATATATATATATATATATATATATATATATATATATATATATATATATATATATATATCTCGCGGAATACTTGCAGCTCAGGAAACATGTTGAAGGAAAAATTAGGCGCGAATGAGGTTTCGAGGGTTTATTTTTGAGCTTTCAGACCCAGACCCAAGCTAGGGTCCATCTTCAGAGAAGTGAGCAGTGCAGAGTCTATTTTACCTCACTCTCCGTCTCATTCTTTCTCATTTTGCCTCTTATTCTTTCTCTCAGTCATTATCTCTCTCTATTTGGTTCAGTGATCGGGCGTGTCGACTTATAGGGGAGACACGCGGTTTTATACGTTTAAGGGGAAAATACCACCGGTTACCAATTTGTTGGTGGAGACGTAGGGGTTTCCAGTTAATGTTGAGGCAGGAAGGGCACGTTACTGTTACCTTTATAGAGTGATGTAGGGACGAACACGGGTTACCACTTTATGGTAGGAGCAGAAAGGTCGTCCAAGGATGCCGCTTTATGGTACAGACGGGTAAAGGTAACATTTCCAGTTACCTGGGTAAAGTGATAGGTGGCGTTAAGTTTGTATCTGACTCCAAAGATACTCAAATAATATATCGGCTTGGTTGGACTTACCGAAGGCTTGTGATCGAGAAAGTGCTGAGAGGAATCGCGTAGAAAAAAGTAAGGTTTAATTCCAAACAAACAAAACGAACAAGCAGGATAAAAATGAGGCTCGCGTTTAAAGAGTACGGTCAGCGAAGCTTCTTACTACCGGTCAGGATTGCGAGAGTAACGAGAAAAAGAATTAGGCGGTAAAGACGAGAGCTTCGCTACGCTGAACCAAACCTAATTAATGACGAGGTGACTCTGGGATCGAGAGTTAAAATCAAGAATGAGAGTTCGTTCTCCATTTTTCTTCTATAAGTAGGGCAGGAAAAAGGCGTGGTGTCTTCCTGCCTACATGGCACGCCGTCCTCAGCTCTGCCCGCAGGGCGGGATTTTCTCGACCGACGTTAATCCCTTGCCCCGTGGTCATGGTTCCATGGCGTCTAAAAATTGACGCTTTCTTGTCACAATTCAATTTACTCAAACCACTTTAGACTGTGTGGTAGTCTCTTCTCTGAATTTGACAGTTTTATGACACTACATCCTGTTTACGTGACATTCCAGCTCAAAAATTTAGCTTACTTCCTCCCTCTCCTCTTATTGTACCAACACATCCTAAAATACACATATCTCAAACAGTAATATACAAGTATGAGAAATAAAAACAAATTACATACGCACACAAACATACATTTCTTTTAGCTCTTCTTCTTTTTTTTAACCTTAAGCACACTTTAATACACGCTCAAACACACACACACACACACACTTCCCCTCACCCCATACTCACACATCACACAAAAAAACATCCAACACACAACCAAATAATTAAGGCAAATACAAATCGCACTCATACAAGTAAGATATATACATAGAAATTACATACGCACACGCATATACACTCCCCTCAGCTCTTCTTTCTTACCTTTTATTTCAACCTTAAACACACACACATCCCTCTAATACATCCAGCCACATAACTCAAGCGCGCGCACACACACATAAAAATCGCACTCTTCAACGCACACACGAATATTTTCGCGAAGCCATTATCACACATGTACACATCCCTCAGACAGTATCATAGGTGAGAGGTTTCACACACACACACACACACTATAGGGATAAAGGCAATATGCCAGAGGCAGAGAAATTGAAGGTACAATACCATAGGGGCACAGGTACTCGTTGGTGCATCGATTTCAGAGAGGAGAATTTTAAAGATATTACCAGAGAGAGCATTTGTATGTTTTGTCAGGTTGAGTTGGGAATGGAGAGAAAGCTCAGGGATGTGGAGCAACGAGATCATCACGAGATGACCGTTGTAAGGGATCATGTGTGGTAATTAGAGGGAAATTACAACCCAGAGTTGACGGAACTGAAAAACCGGGTGGGTCAACTTTGGGAGGAGGTCCAGTGTCGGATTTACGTATAAGCTAAACAAGCTATAGCTTAGCCCTCCCCCCTCCCACCCCTCAAAAAAAAGAAAAAAAGGGGTGTATATCTCCAAAATATACGATACAAAAAATAAATAAATAAAACGTACATGATGTAACAGTTTGGACGATGACGTATTTCGCTTCTAATTTCTTGGGGCCTCCCAAAAAATTAAATAAAAAAAACGAGGTGTACATTTCCTAAAGTAGAAGCAATTTTGAGGATGTTCCTTAGTAAGATGATTGCAAATTGCTCTTGGGCGAGATCCTTTCATAAGCTGAAGAGGATAAAAAATGAACTTAGAACAACAATGACTCAAGATAAATTACGTTCCCTCAGTCTCTGGTGCAGAGAAGGTGACAAACTACGCAGTTTATCATTTGATGATATCATCAGTGACTTTGCTCTGGCAAAGGCAAGGAAGAAAGTATTTTAGTTTAGATCCTGTTTGTGTTCTGTTTGTATACACAGTATACAATAAATCTTGATAAAATTATACAATTTAATGGGTATTGGGTAGATGCATTAATGTAATTAGTCATTATAGCAAGTTTCTAGAGACTAGATTATAAGCCTCTGCAAATTGTGTTTCTAAAAGAACTTTTGGTTTTTTACCAAAGTATTTATATTATTAAGTTTGTTATGAATAAACAATAGTTTTAATTTAGAGGTTAATAATTAGTTCACTATGTATTAATATAATTCTTCTTAATTTTGCCAAGTGCAAATGGCTTTAGATATCTATGAGGGCCAAAAATTACCATATAGCATATTAAACACAAAAATCAGCGACAATTTGTCTCCGACATAAGACATCTGGACATTTAAAGGTCCCTATTATCTCAAATAGCTTAGGGGCTTATCAAATCTAAATCCGGCACTGAGTAGGTCAGCCACCTTAGTCACGTGACGGGGACGGCGACTTCCACGGGTGGGAGTGCGAGAGACCAGAGGAGAAATACAGAAATATCTAGATAGGGTGAAAGGAAATAATCATAGGATATCTGGACAGGCAATGGTTGGTACAGCTTGCTCTGGGGAAGGAGAGAGGAACAAAGTAGAAGCGAAAACGGGTCAAAGTGCGAGGGGTGACGAGAGGAACGGGGTAAAAACGGAAATGGGTCAAAGTGAGGACTACTAGAGCGAATCACGGGAGAAACTTCGCCGGCTTCTCCCGGCAGGAACCCAGCGCAGTCTGATGGATTAGATGCTGGGAACCAGGTTGCAGCCTCTGGTGGAGCTCTTGTAAGCGAGAAGAAGAAGCAGGGAAAAATAGGAAGGGAATAGGAGTTGCTTAATCAGTTACGGGTGAATCAGCGATACCCATGGTGGGCACAGAGGTGGAAACCACTATTTTTGCTGGGGATATAGGTAGTGTTTACCAAGTCGCAACATCTAGTGGGCCTGACTTAATCAAGGAGAAAAGGAAGAGAAAAAGGAAAAGGAAAGAGCAGGGAAAGGGAGTTGCTGCAGCAGCCATGGGCAACTCACTGCTACATCGGGGAGAACAGAGATGAATAGCAAGTCGGGCTCCGGTACCACCAAGGAGAAAGCAACGCATCTAGACCGATTGGCGCTGCTGTCAAATAGAGAAGTTCAAGGCGTTATGGTAGGGAATTCTCAGGCACTGGTCCTAGAGAGCCACCTTGGAGAAGGTTTTGGATATAGATGGGAGGTCCGATGCCTTCCGTGTTGGGGCAACGAGGCATTCAGGAGGGAGGTCGAGAGGGTAAAGATTCCCTCCAGGAACTGTGTACTCGTCTCGATGGTGAGTGGGAACGATCTTTTCTCGGATAAGGAGGAGTTGGTAACACTGAAGCCATCCTGATGAATGCAATGGTGCCTGCGGATGATCTTCGCGCTGAGACCGACCGGGGATTGTTAGTAGGGATTATACCCCGAAGGTTTGCGGATGTGCACGCAACTAGCAAACTTCTGAGTATCAATGAGAGATTAGGGAACCCATGTGCAATGATAGGCGTCAAATTCTTGGATCCGTTCTTTGGATGTGACGACCTGTACATAAGGGATGGTGTCCACCTCATTAGCTGAGGTAAGAGAGCTCCAGCTGATCTCATCGACCATAACGCCTTCTGGCTGATGAGGGCGACACAAGCATTACCAGTAGAGCACTTTGGAAATAGAACAGGGTTAGGCTCAGGAGGAAAAGGCGTGGAAGCTCCTGTCACTGGTGAACCCAAACTCACCTCGAGCGGAGGGAAGTATAGACAACTCTGCTGCTGAGGAGTAACCGGGCTCCCATGAGAATGCGGCAGGGTTGGAGCTTAGGGAGGTAATGGTCAGTACGCCCGTTTCTGCAGAACAGGCTTTATTTCAAACTGGGGGAAGTGTAGAGACTTTTAGCGGTGAAGAAGATCCGGATCCATACAGGGCATATATATGCAACTCGGGGGGCTCTCCAGGTGCTGTGCCCGCTTCAAGGTACAACAACTCGACCGTACGGCAGGGAAATGCCTAAAGGTATGGGACGTGAGGAATAACCAGCTTTCCCTTGAATGCCTATTCCTTAATGCCAGTTCAATACGAAACAAGTGGGACGACCTTGTAGTCATATTGTCCGGTGACACCCAAATAGACGTAGTTACCATCGTAGAAACCTGGCTTTACACTGACACTCGAGATTTCGAGGGTGAATATATGATCTCCAGTTACACGGTATCCCACCGTGATAGACCCAATCGAGGAGGTAGAGGAGTATTGTTATATGTCCGTAACTGCTTTCCCGCAGTTGATTTCAATGTTAGAAGTGTCTACGAGATCTTAGGAGTAGACATAAATCTTGGCAGCTCCCCATAGCGACTCATCGTGGTATACAGGCCGCAAAGGCAGCCCGCGGAAGCGGACTCGAACGTGTACGCTAAACTTGCCAAGTTAGTGGATAATCGCCCAAACTTGATTATGGGCGATTTTAACTGTCGTGGAGTTGACTGGAGTGATAGATCGTGCGACAAGGACGGGGAGACGCCTCATCGACTTCGCTAACAGTAAATCTTTAAAGCAATGGGTCGAAAAGCCGACAATAGGTGTGAACTTGTTGGACTTGATGTTCACCACCGAGGCTGACATGGTCTCTGCACTGAGCGTAGGTGAATGTCTGGGTAGCGATCACCGAACAGTCTTATTCACCATACGCGCTCCCTGCGGCAGTCACTGTCGGGATGCTGCTTACAAAGCCGATTACCACCGCGTTAACTTCAACGGTCTACAAGATGCGATAAGCTAGCTGGCTGAGGTTCAAAGACCGCTTCAGGAAGCAGCAGTCCAGGTTCGTTCCCCAACAAGAGGTGAATGAATAATCTGTTCAACCTAAATGGTATAATCGCAGCATTAGCTCAGCAATTCGCAAAAGAAAAAAGAGCTATGCTAAATGGAGAAGTAGTGATAGCAACGAGAGTCTCATGCAATATAGCCAAAATATTAACTTTTAAAACACTGGTACGTCAAGTCAAACGCAATGAGGAACTTCGGGTCGCGTCTCTCTGCAAAGATAACCCAAAGGAATTCTTCTTGCACGTAAATAGGTACAAACCAGTTCGCCAGCGCATAGGTCCACTATGAGATGACGTTTGCGCATTGCAAAAGTCGAATCTGGCTATCGCTAACGTGTTGAACGACTACTTCACCTCTGTGTTTACAGTGAAAGAATATGGTCCCACCCCGAGGCCGGGGGTGTATCTCAATGAAGGGGAGAACCTAAGCGAGATAATATTAGACGACGAGGAAGTGGGGGCTAGAATAAAGAACCTTAAACCGTACAAGTCTCCAGGACCAGATAGCTTTCTCCCTAGACTCCTTCGTGAAGTGAGCGTTGAGGCTGCACCACAACTTACTGCGATCTTTAACGAATCGTTAGAAACTGGGAAAGTACCATTGGACTGGAGGACGCCGCCGGACCTGACCCCCATATTTAAGAAGGGGGAGTGCAAAAACCCGGGTAACTACCGGCCTAAAAGTTTGACCTCCGTTTTGGGCAAAATGTTAGAGAGCATGATAGCAGAAAAAAATAGTAAAGCACCTAGAAACAAACAATTTGATCCTGGATTCCAAACACGGGTTTCGCAGGAACCGATCGTGTCTCACAAATCTACCAGAATTCTTTCACAGCATCTTCAGTGAGTACGATCGTAGTCGTGCTATTGACAATTTATACCTGGACCTTCAAAAGGGCTTTGATAACATGCCACACTGCAAGTTGATGTGCAAATTCCGCGCGGCTGGCATTACAGGTATGTTGGCCAACTGGATCGAGAACTGGTTGTCAGGCAGGCGACAAAGAGTGAGAATGAACGTGTTAGCCTTGAGATGGGTCCTCGTGAGTAGTGGGGTGCCCGAGGTTTCCGTACTCGGTCCACTCTTGTTCATCATCTATATAAATGCTATAGACGATGGGTTGCTTTGCTCGATATCCAAGTTCGCGGACGATACAAAATTAGAAGGCAGCGTGAGCTCACGCGAAACAATGAAAATCTACAAAGCAGCCTTCAGAGGTTAGTTGAGTGGTCAGAGACTTGGCAAATGCCATTTAACCTTTACAAATGCAAGGTGATGCAAATTAGCTATGCTAATCCTCGAGAAACTGCCACTTGTTAGGTAGAGTTCTAGAGGTCACATACCTGTAAAAGGACTTGGGTGTGCAAATCAACAGCGACCTAAAGTTTTCCAGGCAGTGTGCCGATGTATAAAAAAAGACAGAAAATATTGGGTTACATAAAAAGGCAATTTCCCTTCCGTAACAAGGAGATTGTCCTCAACTTGTACAATGCTCTAGTCAGACTTCACCTGGAATACGACGTTCAATTCTGCTCCCCCTACACTGCGTAAGGACATAGATAGACTGGAACGTGTCCAGGCTAAGGCCACCAAGTTAATTCCCTCACTTAGGCACAAAAACTATCAGCGTCGGCTTCAAGAATTGGGGCTTTTCTCTTTGGAGACCCACCGATTACGAGGCAAGCTAATAGAGACCTTCCAGATTTTAAGGGGCGTCGAAAACGTGGACTACAGGAGGATGTTCACGTTGAACACAAATCCGACCCGTAACCATGGTTTCAAGCTGGATTTGCCCCCATTCCAGAAGAGTATTTGCGAGAACTACTTCTCGTATAAGCTCTGCTCTACATGGAATCGTCTCCCGGTGGAGGTGATGAATAGTTCATCCATAGAACAATTTAAGTCTAGACTGTACGATGTAATCCATGAATATGTATTGAACGTAGATTATAGAAACAAGTAAAGTAAGTTTCAGTTATACTATTGAAATTTCCTGATTGTGATCCTTTTTCTCATCTCAATCAGGGGTCTTTTCCGCTTTCTGTGCCTGAAAAAGTAGGTGGGAGGGGAGAGCCTTCGCCTGTGCTATGCTTTCTCTTAAGCTATAAGTTAGGGCCTTCCTAAAGTAGTACCTCCACGGTATGGACAGCAATGTCCTTTGAGATTCAACTTTTCCTTGTGACTACTTGTGACTCTCTCTCTCTCTCTCATTTTATTCATCCTTCTATCTCATTCTCTCTATCATTCTAACTCATTTCTCTCTCATTCAATCTCTCACATTCTCTCGTTGGTTCTATGTCATTCTTTCTATCTCTCATTCTATATCATTATATTTCTATATCATTCTTTCTCATTATAAATCTATCTCATTCTCTCTCATTCTCTTTCATTCTTTTTTCATTCTCTTTCTTTTTCTTAAATCTTCTCTGATTCGTTTATATTCTCTCTGTCTCATTCTTTTATATTATCTCGTCTAAAACAACTGTGCAGCATGCCAGTTAGAAAAGTGGTGCGTTGACTTTCCGGAGGGCTGCTACTCAAAATGCATCCCGGAAAGTATCTGCACTACTTGCATATTGACGAGAGAGGTGGAGAAATTAAAAGACCTCTATAGAGCCTCAGAGGATAGAGCTCAAATTCTTGAGAGAAAGGTGGAGAAATTCGAAGCCCTTCACCCAGCTCATATTCGATGCCTAGAAGAGGCATCGTCCACTGATGTGTCGGAATCTTCTGGTGCCATAGTCTTACCCAAGCGGAGATTTCGGCATCATCCGACGTTAAGATAGCTGAGGCAGGGCAAAAAGAGAAAAAGAAGAAAGGAAAAAGAAGGAAAATAAGAAAAATAATAAAGTTGAAACAAAAGAAGAGGAACCAAAAATAGAAGAAAACCTCATAAACAAGAAGAAAAAGGGGAATAAGAAAAATAAAGATAAGAATGGAGAGAGTAAAGAGGAAAAGGAGAGGCCTCTGCCACAAGGAAAGACCCCGTCTTCAGAGACCAAGTGTCCCAAGGACACTCTTATTGGTGACTTGCAAACACGAGACCTGCAGCCGCTGCTAGCGGCCCGCCTTCGCTCTAGCGTGAAGGTAAGCTGCCTGCCAGGACAGGGTAACCACAACATCAGACTAGATGCAGAGAAAGCTCAGATTTCTGAGAATTCAGTTGTCGCGCTGATGGTGAGTGGCAACGACCTGTTCCTCAGAGGGGGTAAGGTTGGCCTTAGTGGCAAGACCATCCAAACGGTTATGGGAGCCGTGGATGACATTGGGCTTAAAACCCGAAAACGTGTCGTGGTTGGGAGGCTTCCGAGAAGAGGTCCATCCCGAACCGCTCACGAGAGAAACGTCGCAGTAAACGGACGGTTGGCGGATTTCTGCACGGCAGAAGGAGTCTTCTTTGTAGACCCCTACCGCAAATTTACGGAAGAAACAACCTGTATAAAAGGGACGGAGTGCATCTTTCCTTTAAAGGGAAAGCTGTACTCGCAAACATAATCCAAGATGTTGTGGAGCGGACCCAAAGAAGTGTCAGGCCCCGAGTAAAGGAGGACGTACGCCAGTACACCCGTGTTACTCCAGGAATTACCTTTTCTGAGGTCACAAAGAGGGGAGTGACCCCGCCACAGAGAAACAAAGCGGGAAACGGAAGAGCGTAGGGAGTCCTACACTCGGGGACTGCCTCAAGGTTCTTCTGTTTAATGCGAGGTCTATCAGAAACAAGTTTCTTGAACTTCGTGGCCTCGTAGCAACAGAAGAACCTGAGATGGTAGCCATAACGGAGTCGTGGATAAAAACCTCAAGCCGTGACTTTGAAGGTGAATTCACGATTCCCGGTTATCAGCTCTTCCTGAAAGATATGCTAGACAGAGAGGGTGGTGGTGTGGGGTTGTATGTCAAGGATACTCTCAACTCGACGCATTACAACATTGTATCCGACCATGAACTACTAGGCGTTGACCTAGAGATAGGTCCTGCCAAATACAGGACCCTGGTGCTTTATAGACCTCCTGCCCAACTCGTTGAAAAGGACATCTGTACCAGCTACTAGGAGAACTTGTCGAAGACGGAGTGTGTATCATCATGGGGGATTTCAACACTCAAGTTGACTGGGAAACCAGATAACCCTGTGGCGAGAACGCACTACTCCTGGAGTTCGCGAACAACGAGTTCTTGACTCAATGGGTGAGAGAGCAGACGAGAGGAGACAATATCCTCGACTTGGTTCTCACCTCTGAGGATGATATCGTTGAGAACCTATCCGTTGGCGAAGAGCTCAGTGGCAGTGACCAACGACTAATTAGATTTGTAGTCAAAGTCCCGAAGGCAGGGCCTGCAACTAGTAAATCGAGGAAACTCTATTTAAGAAGAGCAGACTTTGCAAGTCTTCGTGCTGGACTGACTGACGCGAGGCTAGAAGTGTGCGATGCTGTAGAAGACTCGTGGAACAGTTTCAAAACCACATTCATGAGTCTTCAATCGCATTTCATCCCTTTGAAATGCCCCCGTCGGTCTTCTGTTAAACCTAAGTGGTTTAATCGAGAAATCGGGCAACTGCTTAGGAAGAAGAGAATTGTGTACCGGCCATTGAAGATCTCGGGTGACTATGAAGATACCGGAGGCTATCCAGGAGAGTGAAGTCCAGTATAAGGGCGGCTAAGCGGTCTGAGGAACTCTGAGTGGCGAAACTTTGTAAAGAGAATCCCAAGGAGTTCTTTGGATATGTAAACAGCCGAAAACCATTTCGTCGAACGATTGGCCCTTTGAGGAATGAGGAGGGGATATTAAAGCATTCAGATGCAGAAAATGCTAACCTCCCCAACGACTACTTCTCTTCAGTGTTTACTGAAGAGTGTGGTCCCATCCCCCAGCCAATGGATTCCTACTCGGGGAAAAAGTTGGAGGATATGGACTTCACCGAAGGGGAAATAAAAAAGAAGATCAGTGACCTAATGAAGAATAAGTCACCTGGCCCGGACGGGTTTCTACCTAAAGTGTTAAAAGAAGTGCGCGATCAAGTGTCACGACACCTGAGCTCAATCTTCAACATGTCAATCCAGACCAAATGCGTTCCTAGAGACTGGCGTGAAGCAGAGGTGACTCCTATCTTCAAGAAAGGAGACCGAAGCCAACCGTCAAACTACCGACCTATCAGTCAGACTTTGATAGTCAGTAAACTCATGGAAAGCATGATGGTGGACAAAATGACGTCGTATTTAGAGTCAAACCTGCTACTGAGGAGTTCCCAGCATGGCTTCCGAAGGCAACGGTCATGCCTGACGAACCTTGTGGAATTCTTCCACTTCGTGTTCAGTGAGCACGATCGGGACAAGGCGGTGGATGTGGTGTACTTAGACTTTCAGAAAGCCTTTGATAAAGTACCACACCGCCGCCTTCTCCAGGAAGTGCGAGCGCTGGGCATAGACGGAAAAGTAGCCGGCTGGATCGAGAACTGGCTAAGTGGCAGACGGCAACGGGTGGGGGTGAATGGACAGGCTTCTGAGTGGGTGCCCGTTACTAGCGGAATGCCTCAAGGTTATGTCCTGGGACCACTACTATTCATCATCTACGTCAACGACATGGACGGTGACATGGTTGCCAAGATTTCCAAATTGACCGTACCAAGCTTGGTATGAACGTTGCAAAGGATGGAAATACTGCCCGCCTACAGGAAGATCTTGGGAAGATTGGGGAGTGGTCGGACACGTGGCAAATACCTTTTAACGTGGGGAAATGCAAAGTGATGCATATCGGCCACAGAAACCCCCAATCTCAGTATATCCTTAAGGGCACTGCTATTGAATCCACCGACACTGAGAAGGACTTGGGTGTAACAATCACTAGTGACTTCAAGTTCTCGAAACAGTGCATTGAGACGGAGAAAAAGGCCCAAAGGATGCTAGGCTACATAAAGGGCCAGTTTGGATATCAGAACAAGGAGATAGTACTGTGTTTGTACAATTCACTTGTCCAACCGCGCCTGGAGTATGCCGTACAATTTTGGAGTCCTTCGTTTCGAAAGGATATTGCGAGATTGGAACGCGTGCAAGCAAGGGCGACCAAACGACCAAACTGATTCCCTCTATCAGACATAAAAGTTATGAAGATAGATTAAGGGAATTAGTTCTGTTCTCGTTGTAAACCCGTAGATTGCGTGGTCAGCTCATCGAAGTTTTCAAAATACTTCGAGGGTTCGACAATGTTGACTACAGGGATATTTTCCCACTTGCTGAGATCAGAACAAGAAATCACGGCTTTAAACTTGAACTGAAGCGTTACAATCGCGATATGTGTGGAAAATTTTTCCCGTACAGTATCTGCGGTAGTTGGAACGCACTTTCAGTGGAAGTTGTCAACAGTGAAACTGTTGAACAGTTCAAGTCTAGACTAAACAGGGTCTTGAAAAATGGCCGCGAAAGGACTTAAAGCATTTGAGCAAAGATGTGCCCGCTCGACTGCTAGTCAAAAGGTTCCCGTATTGAATGGACCGCAAGGTCTTCTAGGGTACCTTCTTTCCTTCTTGTTACTCCTTGTTGTTGCTCTCTCTCTCTCTCTCTCTCTCTCTCTCTCTCTCTCTCTCTCTCTCTCTTTCTCTCTCCCTCTCTCTCTCCAATGCCATTCACCGATTCGACACAAGCCCAAACACGAGATTGTATATCGAGCCACAGATCTAATCAGATTGGCTAAAACTAAAGCCAGTAAAGGAGAGGTAATTGGGATTATTCCCCGATTGAACACGAGTCTGAGAATGCAGCCAAAGTCAATTTATACTATCAATGCCTAAAATTTTTTTGTCTCGTAATTGGGGTTGCATTCTATAACATCTGGAACGATTTTCAAGATCAACCAACCCTTTTTCCTAAAAATGCCATTCATTTTAATAAAGGGATTCGCGATTACGAAGACTCATCGATAAAAGTAAGCGTCATCTTTACTTCCAGAAACGCATATGCCCCCGAGGAAATTGAAATTGATGTAAGAAGTAGGAAAATGTGTAGTAGGTATATAAAGATAAAAAGAGTTTTAGTTTTGCCTTGGTGTAGAGGGCTCCTCTCAGGTTTTTCTTGTTTTGGTTATTATTTTTATTCCCTTTATTTGTTTGTTATTCATTTTATGTTTTTATATATATATATATATATATATATATATATATATATATATATATATATATATATATATATATATATATATATATATATATATACATATATATACATATATATATATATATATATATATATATATATATATATATATTGTAGGGTAATAGTCACTCCCCCCCCCCCCCGTTCACTCGCGGGGCAGTCACAAAGCAGTTACCGCAAAGACATCCGCCCCAGGCATCGGCGGGTCCATTGCGTAACCGCAGCGTCGCCTATTTTTGGTGCCATAAAAGACCTTAAAGGTCAAAATGCAAGAGCTCCCCCAGGAGAGTGAGATCCAGTTTCACGTCAAATAAGAAATTGGAGATGTGTTTCTCCCAATCTCGAAGGCTAACGAGGAGCCGATGTTTGACTTCGTGGGAAAAACAGTTTGGAAAAAGAACTCTCCTGGGGCCGTCCTCAAGCCCCTCCCCCCCCTTACCACTCCCCCAGTGGGGTGACGAGGTATAAATGAGGAACTCTGAGGAAAATCGAGGTAGTATACGTCAGTCTCTAGGTGACGAAGTCTTCGGATCAAACCGAACTACCGAGACTGGAGAGGTAGTGTACTTGGCTCGCCAGACCAAGAAGTACCCTGCCAGAGAGGTAGGGCTACCTACCTTAAGGGGCTAAGAAGAAGCTCATCCTCCAGCTAAGTCCCTGGTTATCAAACCAAACGATAAGTTAACTTTGGTAAGTTCAACTTACTCTCGCCAGAGAGACTCCTCATATCCTGGTGCACCTTAAACACCAGGGGTATTCCTCGTCCTTGAGGAATTAAGAAAAGAAGAAGGAAAAGGCTCCCCCCTCGAGCCCGTTACTCGGTGGCCACACCGAATTCTTAAGTTAACTTGGTGAGGAACCAAGTTTAACTTATTCTCGTCAGAGAAATCCCCCTCCGTTAGACTCGCCCTTGAAAAAGACCCTCCCTGAGTTCAGTCCTCGTCCATGAGGAAATAAGTAACGAAGGAGAAAAGCTTCTCCTCGAGCTCGTTACTCGGTGGTCACACCGCACTCCAAGTTAACTTGATTTAAGAACCAAGTTCGACTCACTCTCGTCAGAGAGACCAAGACTGCCTAGGTGTTGCATAAAGCACCGTATTTGTTCTCGTCATTGAAGAACCCCCCTCCCCCCGGAAGAACGTGTGGACCCCCCAGCTGCTACCCTCGCCAAAACGACCGTGTGATATCGCCCAGCTACATCTGGCAAGTCGGCACGCGTCGTGAGTCAATAACATTTCTGAGGCCCTTTAAACTCCAGATGAGTCCGTAAGCCTAATTCTTATATTATTGTTGTGTGTAGAGAAATTAACCAATTTTTGTGGGTAAACTAATTTAATTAATTCTTGTTTAGGATAATATTTAGAGTATTGCTGTAATTAATGTTTAGATGTTGTGTATTCAATGGTTAAAGTTAAAATATAAGTTTATTTCGGGATTATTTTGCGTTTCTCTTATATATCCTTACGTGTTTCGGAACGGCTCTGTTCTTTAAGATATCAAGATATCAAAATATATATTAGACTCTCTTAGCACTCTTAGAATAAAACAAAAAGGGGGGGAATTCTACGATACATATATATATATATATATATATATATATATATATATATATATATATATATATATATATATATATATATATATATATATATATATATTTTAACAAAGTAAATAAATAAATATATTTGTTATTTCCTGAATCGTGGCATTCAAGCATTTCAAGTTTCTTATTTGCTATATATATCTTCTATTTTATTTCTATTTTATTAGCTAATTTCTATATTTGCCGGGGTTTAGGTTTTAATCCTTGTTACTTCAATTAGTTTTTGCATTGGGCACTACGCCTCTTTTTCTTTTTGTTGTTGTTCCTTCTTTATTTCTTCTTTGCACTTTGGTGTTTGTTCTTCGCCTGTTTAAGTATATATTCCAACTTGGTTCTCTCGGGAGCAGTTTCTTCCACTCGGGAATAGGGATTTCCTGGTGACACGTCCCCTGACTGCTCTCGGTATTTCCAGGTTGCGATTCGTATTCGGGAATATTTCCTTTTCTATTTTGTTCCAAGTCTTTCTCCCTAGCCTTTAAAGTTCTATATTCAGAGAGGTTAGTCCTGCTCTTGCGTGCAGTACTGTCTGCTGAATATAATCCGTTCTTCTCGCTCCAGCTATAAGCAGGGTTGCTTTGTTCTGCACTCTCTGCATTTGTCTGAGAGAGGTGGAACTCGCAGCCTGCATGACCACTGCCGGGTGCACTAAGGTTGAGCGTACCAGAGCAGTGTACAGCTTTTTTAGGTTTTTGGAGCTGAGGTTTTTAAACCTATACAGTTTGCCAAGCTTTATTTTGGCTAGGGAGATTCTATCACTAATGTGAACTTTGTACCCTTTGTAGGTAAATTGCAGAGCTAGGACTTTTCCTTTGTTACCATATGGGTAAACATCGCCATTCACTGTGACATCCACACGTCTTCGGCGGTTAATTGGAAGGATGTGGAACTTTCGACGGTTGGTCTTGATTTTCCACTTTCGTTCATATCGATTGATGTTGTCGATTTCAATGGCTGTCTGCCTTGCCTGATATCCCGCATGTTTGTAGTAACTGGGGACGATTTGCGTGATGTAATCTGCAAACAACTGCAGGTACATCACTTCCTCCCCTACCGGATCAGGTAAGTCCAGTGTGTACATAAGGTACATCAGCGGATTCAGACAGCCACTTTGTGGAACACCCGCCTCAAGTTCAAACTTGGGTCCTCTGTAGCCCTCGATCGAAATTCTGGCTTTTCTGCGCATGATGTATTCGCAGAGGACCCTTTCTAGGATTGGGTTTAGCTAGAGGCCTAAGATCTTGTATTGTAAGCCTCTTAGACAAACCTTATCGAAGGCCTTTTGCACATCTCGCATCACCACGTCTACGTATTTCCTCTCAGCTTTACATCGGATGAGCTTTTCAGTGAGAGGGGCAAGGGCTGTGTCCGTCCCCCTTCTCTTGCGTAACCTGTGTTGCTGAGGGCTGTGGTCTTTTAGCTCACCAGTTGATCTTGTAGCCAGAAGCTTTTCGTAAACTTTGCCTATAATCTCCAGGAGGGATATTGGCCTGTAGTCCACCAGTTGATCAGGCTTCCTCCCTTTAGGTAAAAAGATGATTTTAGCAATCTTTAAACCATCTGGGAAGTAGCCCGTATTCAGGGAAGCATTGTAGATGTTCGTGATTCCCTGAATGATCTGCCGGGGGGCATGTACCAAGTTATTTCTGGTTATGCCCGTCCAGCCTGGTGCCTTTTGTTTGAAGGTTTTTATGACTGCCATGACCTCTTCCGGTGTAGTTAGTCGGCCATGGTCTGCAAAATTCCTCCCTTCGTCGACATAGGCATGTGGGAGCGTGCGATGCACATTCAGATTCAGATCTTCAATCAGTTGGCCTTCGGATTCCTGGTCGAATTCCGCATTTTCTTCTGGTGTTATCTTGAAGATATTTTTCCAGAACATGCGGAATCTTTCTTCCAAAACCGCCGGGTCTTCCAAGTAGTCATCGCCCTCCTTAATGCGGGTCTTTTCTCTACTTGTAAGACCTTTTAACTTGTTCACAAGCCGCCAGAAAACATCGGGTCACACCTCGCTGTCAACCTTTTCAATCAGGCTGTCCCAGACTTCAGCCTGTTGCTGGTTGATAGCCTGCTTAAGTTGTTCACTCAGGCGTCTTAGCAACGTTGTTCTTTCCCGATTTGTACCCTCTCTCCTGGTTTCCTCATACACCTCTCTGTGCACTCTAGCGATCTCTCTCATTTCTTCGATCCATCTGGGTTGAGGGAGAGTTTTGTACCTCTTCTTCGGCACACTCTCACGATCTGCTTCGATGATGCGGGCAGTTATCGCTTCCAGCTTCTCATCGATCCTCTCCAGACTTGCCCCGTTCAGGTCCACTGGTTCATATCTAGCAAGGATATCCTTGTAGCGTTCCCAGTTGGCCGAAGCGTAGCTTTTTCGAAGAGGGATTGGTAGCTGAATTGGCGCGAGAGAAATGGTCGTCAAGATCGGTATGTGGTCGCTGGGGACTGTCGGGCCTGGCTCACTACGGTAATTGAAAGGAAAGCCATCACTTGTCATGATTATGTCGGGTTTCGTTGCGGACCATACGGTGAAATAGGTCGGAAAATCCGGACCTATACGCTGAATATTTTCCTTCTCATAATCATTTCCTTTTATGACCTCTTTCGTTTGTTTTACCATAGCCAGCCGTTCGGCATCTGGCATTGAGGTCGCCCCCAAGGAATACCATTCTGCCGTGGCCAAACAGGGTGTAAAAGTTTGTGAGAGGGAGATACTTACGTCTAGGTGGTTGGTATGCCGCCGCTACTATGAGCTTGCCTACTAAAGTATGCAGCTCTACCGCCACGAAAGACTCGTCCATATCTGGGAGGCGTTTGAACGATAGATTCCTTCTGACGGCAACGGCAGCACCTTCGTACCTCTCCTGAGAATGTTTTTTTAAGATCACTCTGTAGCCTGGTATCTTCAACTGCTTATTGGTCGTATCGATACCATGCTCCGTAATCAGTATGGTTATACAAAGCTTCCTCCACCGTTTCTTCGTCGCATTGGGCATCGAAGTCCCATTTGTAATATTTTTTCTTGATCCCCACACAGATTTTGTTTGTGTCCCAGTCCTTCGGGAAGGGGAATTGTTCCGAGATGTATATATATATATATATATATATATATATATATATATATATATATATATATATATATATATATATATATATATTCTGTCGGCGTCAATTTTCTTATTTTTCGCTTTCCTTCCCTTTTGGGGCTTTGCTTCACATATGGAGCCCTCTGAGTCCGAGGTGTCCGTGGTGTCAGATGACTCCGGTTCCTTCTCTTTTTCCGCACTCTGTGGTTTTGGTCGGACTATTTTGGCGGCTGCCTCTCTCTCTTTTTTGGCTTCGATCCTGGGATCTGGCCGTCTAGCCTTCTTACTGTTTCTCTTCTCTGTCTCCTGAATTTTGCTAACTGCTTCCTTGGGGACCATTTGCAACTGGAGTACGTCTCCAGATGGTGGGTTTTCAGGGAACCACATCTCGCTCATACCGTTTTTTGCAAGCATCTGGTTCAGCTCCTTTGCAAAGGTTCCTAGATTGGTTAGGTTTCTGACATGCGTGTATAAGATGCATGTCAGAATTTTTGTTGAATTCTCATTCTCCAGCCTTAGATAGGTTTTCATTGCCTCCGTTTCTGTGAGGACTGCCTTCGCTGCTTGTGCGTACGTGGTGTTCTGCTTCCTGGTTTGCTCCTCTTTCTTTTGTAGTACCTTCTTCTTGAATATTTATTTTTTAGGAGGGCAGGCCATAGCCATGGAGCGATGTCCTAGGCCACAGTTGGCGCACTTTTCCCTCGGGCTGCTGCAGTTCTTGCAGTGGTGTCCCGCCTGGCTGCACCTTGAGCAGATCTCCTGTGGTTCGGGACAGTCTTTTGTCGCGTGGCTCTCCCTTTTGTAGCAGCGGAAGCAGAACTGAACAGGATTAAATTCTTCCCTTTCTATCTGTTCTCTGCTGATTTTTGCATTAAAAAGCAAAATACCATTCTCTTTTGTTTTTTGAGCCATCGCTGTGTCTGTGAAGACCACTTTGAACACATGCGAGTATTCGGCGGGTTTTTTTCGGGCCCATGGTTGGTTTTTATTGATCTCATCCTTTATTTGTTTCTTGGAATGTTCTCCAATCCAAAGATCCAGCTTTCTGCATACAATGCTCATATGCGTTTGGATTTGGGGCGGGATTGCAGGTTGAAGGCCTATCTAGCGCAGTGTCTCTACTGCCTCCTCCTTCGCAATTCCCTCCACGTCTTTCTCCTTCTCGCAGACCGCAACATATCATGTGGGGACCTCGAGCAGACGGAGCATAGCGATCTTCAATTTCCCGAAGACCACTTCAAACACCTTCTCACGGGTGGGCCTAACGCTACCACTGATGGTGCGCAGCGGGATTTTGGTGGTCCCATTGGGCTACATTATCCCCTCAGATGAAGCCCCCCCTGGGTTGTATTTCCTCTTGTGTTTTAGGTGTATCTTGTAGGTCTTTGAGTCCTTAATGATGATCCTTCTTTCTTGGTGAAACTGGTGAACTTTTTTATGGAGTTGTTTATTGTGGGCAGCCCCCTTCTTCCCCTTTGCAAGAGAACTTCAGTGAACATGAACAGCGGGATGGAGTGGATGAATGGTGGGTGGACCCGGGGTGGCCCCTCAGACGGATGATATGTGGCGGACTTAATGATGGGTGGTGATAGAATCAACTACCACCACTCAGGGGAGGCCACCCCGTTTGGGGTTTGGTTATCGATGCTGCTTCCAACTTACACAGGGACTCTTATATGTCCCCCTGTGGTCTTGGCCGTAAACTACCCTCAGAGATTAGAGCGTACTCTTCCCCAAAGCTTTCAGCATCGCCTAGTAACCGGGCCTTCTTTTCCGTAGAGTTCCACAGTGGGCTAATCCTCAAACCTGCTTTTCTCTACGTCTCCAATTATGTCTATCAAAGTGGACCAATATAGTTGGGGCCAGATTGATAAGTGGCAATTCAGTTCACTTTGGACTCCATGCTCCGGGAGAGGGGACTGCAAGGGGGCTTAGCCAGACATTTGTCGTCTATATGTGGCTCCAAATAAATTTGTTATTATCTTCCCCGTGGGGAAAGGGCAAAGTTGGTTGGCGTTTTCAAGATTTTTCCCTTGACTTTACCGCCTTTGCCGGCTTTGAATTCTTCTTGAGCGCAAAAATATCCAAATTTTCTGGACATTGGACATTGGACAAAATAAGAGATGAAATGTAGGTAGAATTAGAGAGAGAATAGTAAGAGAGTAGAGTGGTTAAAGGATGAGTTTAAAGAATAGATGATGTGTATATGACAGAATAGAAAGATTCCTGGTGAAAGGGTAGCTCTGTAAATGTGTTAGATTTGTGTGTTTTGGGGTTGTTTTTTCCATTATTGAATAAACTATAAATTATAAATTTATAGTTTATTTAATTAAATTAATCGTAGTTAATTTAATTATTATTTTCGATTTTATTGATCGATTGATCTTTTGGCATTCAAGCCTTTATTTTGGCGGGGTTTTATTCCCGCTGTGAGTTTTTGAAAAGTTTTTTGATAATCATTTTTAAATGAATTTAAAAAGTGAATTGATTTTTACTTTGCGTTTTGTAAGTGGTTTTTAATTTGAGTTTTAATTTGCTAAAGGAACCTGCGCATTACATTGTATGTTTTTGTCAGTTCTGTCAAGTGTATTTCGGATTCACGTCATTGTCTGTCTGTAACTTGTTACTTTTGAATGGTCTTATTTGTCGGTCTACTTCGATTTCTAAGTGTGTACGAAAGAATTCAGGGGCCAAGCGGGCGCCAATGGCTTGCCATATCCTCTTAGCTCTCTCGTGGAGCACCACGTTGATCGGAGAGAATCTAACCGAGTCGTGGAGCTCCCTCTGCCGTTTATGTTCTCTTCTTTGGGTGTTTGTAATAAGTAAAACCGCTTTGTTCTGGATGACTTGAAGTTTCGCAATGTGGGTCTTGGCGCTCGCGTTCAACGGCACCGGGGGGTATAAGAGTCTCGAGCGAATGCACGCATTGAATATCTTGAGTTTATTTAAGCGAGTTAGGTCAATGAGCCTATAAAACTCCCTCAAATCTCTCTTGCTATTCGCGACTGTCCGCCCGATATGACTCTTGTATTCCCCTGTGGTGATTTTGAGCCCCAGAACCGTCCCTTCCGGGCAGTAGGAGATTCTCTCCCCCTCTACCCGTATATCGTTGAAGGTCTTGCGAAACATGGGAATTACTTTGAATTTGGGGGCATTGGTTGATATCTTCCATTAACCTCTCGTAAGAGTTGATGTTAGATATCTCCCTAGCCGTGTTTCTCGCCATAAATTCCCTGTGAACGTAAGCGGCGGTACAAATTTGCGATATATCGTCAGTGAACTGGACGTATATCGTACCTTCGGAGAGAGATTGTGGTAAGTCACGTGTATAAATGTTGTAAAAAAGGGGACTGAGACAGCCCCCTTGCGGGACCCCTGATTCGAGCTCGAATTCGGGGCCTTTGTATTCTCTCATGTGTATATATGCTCTCCTCTCCATTATGTAATTGCATAGAATCCTCTCAAGAATGGGGTTAAGGCCTACTTGCTGAATCTTAAATTGCAGGCCTCTCTTCCAAACCTTATCAAAAGCTTTTTTAACATCGCGGAGCACCAGGTCGACATGCCTTTTGCTTGCCTTGATGTTTGCAAGTTTTGTCGTAATAACGGCTAGTGCCGTGTTAGTCCCTCTTTTCTTTCTGAAGCCATGTTGCTGCTCGTTATGCAAGTTGGCTTCATCGAGAAAAGAGTTGACCCTATTTGCCAATATCTTCTCGAAGACTTTGCCAGCAAATTCTAGGATAGATATCAGCCGGAAGCTCGCAGGGCAGACTGGGGGCTTTCCCGATTTGGGAATGAAGATCATCTTGGACACTTTCCACTGATCGGGAAAATAGCCCGTGTTCAGAGCGGCATTCATGATGTTAAGAAGCCCACTCAGAACATTAGGCGGGGCCTTGATGAAATTCTCCATGGTCAGCCCCGTGGTATCCGGTGCTCTTTGACGAAAGGGTTTTAGTGCAACGGAGAGCTCTTGGGCAGTTATTTTACTCCCATAGCCCTCCATCACTCTTTCCTGCGACACACAATGATAAGGGGAGGTTTATTTGTGTGTTTAGCTGTTGGATTATGTCATTTTCGAAATCGATGTCATAATTGTCATTTTCTTCGGGGGTAATTTTAAAGATTGAAGACTAGAAAATCCTAAACATTTCCTCAATCTCTTTAGTCTCGTCAATTTCTTTATCGTCATGTTTGTGTGTAATTTTCTTCCCTCGGGGGTTGTCCTTTTAATCGTTTATACGTCTGCCAAAATGTGCGTGAGTCTCTTTCTATGTCGAGTCCTTCAATCAGTCTGTCCCATACCTGTATTTGTTGGTCCGTAATTAGTGTCTGGAGTTCGTCTTTTATCTGTCTTATTCGTCTATGGGCATTTTGGTTGGGGCCTATCAGCGCTACTACATTGGACAGGTCCTTATATTCTTGGGCGAGTGCTTTTATGGGAGGGGTCCAAATAGGAGCTGGAAGAGTTTTATATTTGATACGGGGAATGCTATTTTCATTTGCTTTAATTAGGAGGTCGGTGATTTTATCCAGCTCTTCATCTATCTCTTTGAAATTGGCATCGAGTAAAGGGTCTGGGATATAATTTAGAAGGTAATTTTTGTAGCTTTCCCAGTTCACCTGCTTATAGCTTTTGCGTTCTGGGATTGCAACTTGAATGGGATTTACGCCAATTGTGATTTTAATAGCCTGGTGGTCGCTCGGAATAATGGGGCCCGGTTCAATGTAGTAGTTGTACGGAAACCTGATACTGGATAAAATAATATCAGGTTTCGTTGCTGCATTTCCTGTAATATATGTCGGGAATTTGGGTCCTATCCTTGTCACGTATTGTCTGTCTAGTAATACTTCGATGTTTCTACCTGCATTGTTGTAGGAGATATACCCTGATGCTGCACATCTTGCATTCAGATCTCCAGCAAAGATTACGTTTTTCTTATGGCTGAAGATCTGTAGAAGGTTGTGCAAGGGTACATAGTCGCGTCATGGGGGTTGATACCCCGTGGCCACGACCAGACCCCCCAGGGGAGTGCCTACCTCAATGGTAAGGTAAGATTCATCTAAGTCGGGTAGTTTTTTGTATTTAATTCCTCTTTTGACGGCTATTGCGCAGCCGTCATACCGTTTCTGGCTATAATTTTTGCTAATGACGTCGTATTGAAATATTTTTAATCCTTTTTGTGTGGTCATTCCGTGTTTGTTTATAAGTATGATGTCATGGTCACTTTGTCGCAGAATGTTGCCATAGATGGAACCTTTACCATCCCACCCATCGACATTCATTTGTATGATCGTAAGTCTATTGGTCATTTTGAGTAATGTAGGTTCTTTTAGTGTGTGGGATTAAAGTAGACGCTTATTCACGATCTACTTTAGCCCCATGTGGTGTACTGGGCGGGGTGCGCTCCCTGCCGCTTCTTTTGAAATTCGGTGTCAGTTATCGTGTGAAAACAGTCCGTGGTCAATTTTACCTTATTTTGTGCGAGGGTCTCCTCAACCTGTCGCTCCGGAACCTCGTCTGAGCATTCCCACTTGTATCGTCCGGTCCTAAGACCTTCCGATACTTCACGGGAGTCAATCTCAGCTGGGAACGGAGTCGATTCAGGGGCGTACAATTTTAGGTTGAAGCCTCTCGAATGGTATTTGAGCTGGTGTTCCCTCCCCCGTGATGAGGAGGTAGACCGTGGGCCACGAGTTTTGGAGATTTTCCTCGACCTAGGATACCTGATCTCCTTGGTTCGGACTGCCTCCTTTGTTGGTGTGGGGGTGTGTGTTTTTGTTTTTACAGGTGTGGATTTTTTCGGTGTGAGTGGCACTTGTTTTTGTGTTTGTGCTTCTTTAGGTTTGTTTAGTCGGGGGTCATGTGAGATGGCTGTGTTTGGGGTTGGCACTTTTTGGCACTTGTCTTGGCACTGAGGAGCTACGGTTATACGCATAACCTCCTCTGAAGGAGAGTTATCGGGAAACCACATCTCCGCAAGCCTGTTCTTTACGAGCATGCGGTTGACTTCGGTAGCAAAGGTACCAGGGCGTGTAATGTTTGCAGTGTGTGCATAATAAATGCAATACATTATCTTAGTGGAGTGCTCATTTTCAATGTGTAGATATGTCTTCTGGCTGTTAGACTCGGCGATGGCGGCTTTGGCAACTTTAGCGTAGGTTGAATTTGCTTTTATCTCCTCTGTCTCACGTTTGAGTTTGCTTTGATTGCTCATCTCCTGCTTTTTGATTGGACATGCCATAGACATGGTCCGGTGCGGGCCTTCGCAATTCAAGCATTTGGTGGTGGTATTCTTGCAATCGCGCCAAAAATGGTCGCGACCAGCACAGATGGAGCATAGCTTAAGGTCTTTGTTTTCAGGGCAGTTGGAAGTGGTATGTTTGTTGTATTTGTAGCACCTAAAGCACATCTGCAAATCAACAAACTCCTCAAGTTCCATCTGTTCTGGGCAAACTCTAACGTTAAAAAGCAGCAATCTGTTGTCCTTAACCTTTTGCGCCATAGCCGTGTCTTCAAAAACAACCTTAAATACGTGCGTGTAAGTTTTAAATTTGATGACTTCAGCTACCTTTGCCTATTCGTGGTTCCGTTCGATTTCCTGTTTTATTGAGTCCGATGAGTGGCTCCCACCTTAGGGGTCGAGGCGCCTGCAGATCAAACTGCGGTGAGTCCTTATTTGTGGCGGTGTGATCGGTTTTAGATTTATTGTCTTAAGGCATTCAACAGCTTTCCCGGAGGTCAAGGCTTCACAATCGGCCTCTTTCGCGCAGATAGCTGAGTATCAATTATTTAAGTCAATGAGTCTAACAAGGGCAATGCGTAGCGTTCCATATACTTGTTCGAAAACTTTTTCTCGGTCAGGTTTCGGGCCCTCCGGGAGGACCCGAAGAGTAATTCGCAAGGTTTCCCTCATCTCACCTGCATCATATGATGCGTTATGGTATGTATGTGTAAATGTATGTGTTCACTTAAGGTTTTATAGAAGGAAAGGGGTGAAAGAGAAAAAGGGGGCCAATGTCCAATAAAAATTTACTTTACCTTAGAAAAACTTCCTTCAGGCTAGCGTGTGGGCCAGGAGAGGCTTCGATCTCCGTTTCCACGAAGGAGTGAAGATTCTTCCGTAGCCGTAAAAAAATCTCCAGCCAGTGGTTCACTTTTCGAGTGCGTATCCCGCTTTTTCGCTATCCCAAAATTAGTTCAAAACTCAAAGCGAGTATCACAATCACTTGCAAAATTTGCTTTATAAATTCCGAGGTGGTCACAGCGAGTACAAGACTTGCTAAGGCAACCAGAGCAGTCAAATATCCAAATTTTCTTCCGGCTGAAACAAGCATAATAAACCCGACGTCGGCCGATAAGCATGAAAATTTGAGTCACGAAAACAATCAAGGCCTTTGAGAAATGGTCGCATCAACTTAAGATATCAATTTAATTGCTTCTACATAAACATACCTAACAGGAAATAAATTGCTTGAATTTAAAGTGGTGTCAGATCGGAAGACTTTGAGATTATTTTAATCACAGATACGTCGCTTGATACCTTTCAACGGGACTTTAAAGGAGAATTTGACATTGACGGTTACAACTTATAAACCAAGAGAGGACGCGATTAAGAGGTAGGGGAGGGGGGGGGGGGTCGTAATTCATGCGAAAGTAAATATAATCTCATGTCGGGTCGACATAAATAATGAAGATATAAAAACGGAAATTTTAGTGGTTGAATCAGTAAATGTTTATCGACCAACAGCCCTAATCGAAATAAAAGACAGACAGTTGTTTGATTGGCTCTCTATTGTTAGAAGAAACACTACAATCATATGCGGTGATTTTAAATTTCTAAACATCGTCTATGTAATGAGCGCAACAGAGCAAGAGGGAGAAAGACTACTGAAATTTATCTAACTTCATTTTGCAAAAGGTCGAAGAACCAACGAGGGACCAAAATATCCTCGATTTTTTTCTAAACAGTGGTAGAAATTTAGTGCAAAACGTCCAAGTTGGGTAACTGCTGACGAATAGCGACCACAGCACGATTAGATTCAATATAAACGATCATTTTTAAATATGGGCGCACAGGATATTTATTCAGAGCTACAGCGTGTAGGGCTAATGGTAAATTCTGATATAGTTAAACATGAAAGAAGAAAAAAGCGTAATCAATGCAGATAGCCGTGGTTAACAGCCGAAAGTTTAAACTTTATAACCGGAACGAAATCGAAAATATGTAATACCCCAAAAAACATTACGGGTTCAATCGAAGGAGTTAATTTACATATAGAAGAGGGGTAAAGAAAGCTATTAGAAAAGCGAAGGGAGACTATGAAAGAAAGATAGCCAATAATTCTAAAACTGAGAGAAAACGGTTTTCTGCATATGTTAATAGCAGAAAGCCAACCCGGGAGACTATAGGACAGTTAATGAGTTAAGAGTGGTGCCTATTAGAGAGCGTGGAAAAAAAACTGTTAAGATACTAAATGATCACTTTGTACGCGTTTTTACTGGTGAGAAGATGACACAGTAAAACTCACTAAATGAGGAAATCGTTTTAAGCGAAAGTACGAGTAGATGGCTCTCTGGCGTGTGCGTAAGCGAATCTGAAATTACTACTTACATAAATAAAATTAAACAATCCAAGGCATTCGAGTTAGACGGTGTATACCCGAAGCACCTTAAGCAATTAAAAAAAAACAAACTGGTAAAACCTCTGAGCATGATCTTTAATCATTCTATATGTGAAGGGATAGTACCAGTTGAGTTGAATAGAGCTAATATCACGGCGATCTTTATAAAGGGAGACAAATCCCATCCCAGCCACTTTCGTCCTATTAGCATTACGTCAGTAATTGGTCAAGTCTGAGAATCGATAATCAGAGACAGGAGGGTAGCTCACTTCGAGGCTTAAAACCTAATCTTAAAAAGTCAGCATAGTTTTAGAAAAGGAAGATCCTATCTAACAAATCTCTTTGGGAGATTTTCACCAAACGATTTTCATCTCCCGAAATAAAAGAGCTGTAAACATAATTTACATTGACTTTCCACAGGTGTTTGAGCCTCACATGAGAGGCTCTTACTTAAAATAAAAGCACAGGGAATAAAGGGGTAAATTTTTAAGTGGATTAACCACTGACTCGCCGATCGCTCACAGAGGATAGTCATCAATTGGATAAACTTGGGCTGGGTCCTAGTAACCAGTGCGGTCCTCCATGGGTCAGTCATTGGCCCCATTATTATTTAAAATATATATAATTGGCCTCGATAACGAGTTAATTAGTAAAATTTCTAAGTTCGCATACCGCACCACGAGAGGAAATAGTGCTGTAGCTAGATGCGATGTTGTGGGAATGCAACAAGACCTAAACAAAATTGTCGAGTGAGCAGATAAGTAACAAATGAAGTTCAACATACGTAAATGAAAATTCACGCATGTAGGATACAGAAATCTGAAATTGAATCATCATATGAGTTGCCAACACTTGGAATTTGTAGACGTGGAAAAGGATCTTGGAGTCGTAATTTCAGCGTATTTCCAAGTGAGGAATCAATGCGTAGAAGCCACTATAAAAGCAAATCAAATGCTAGGATATGTTTACAGACAAAATCTTGCCTTTATATAAATCATTAATTAAACCACATCTAGAGTATTCGGTTCAATTCTGGTCTCCGGGCCTTAGCAAAGATGTCGAAATGTTAGAAAGAGTACAACACAGGACAAATAACTACTACCCGAACTATGAACATACCATATGAAGAAAGACTTCACTGCCTAAACCTATTATCCTTTGTGAGTAGATATTTACGCGGCCAGCTATTAGAGGTTTGTAAAATCTTAAAAAGTTTCTTCAACATGAATTACTACTTATTATTCGAAATGGATTATAGAGCGAATACCATTCATAATGGATATAAATTACCCAAAGCTTATCACGCGGTCTTTCTATTTGTTGGTGACTGGATCGTCTGTGAATGTTTTTTCGTCAGAAAAAAAGAGAATTCGACTGCCATGAGTCTTCATGTCGTCTAGAAGAGGACGACAGCGCTCCAGACGTTGTTCTCGCATACGGTCGGTGAACAAAGGCCTTTCCACGCAGCTCAAGTTCTTTCCGCCCTCCTCCTTGAAAGTCTTGGGCACTGTTGCCAGCAAGATGTTCTTCTTCTTCTTCGCAAGCGCAGTCATTTTGAGCTTCGGAGTAACTTTCGAAGGCCTTCCCCACAGCCAAACTGTTGACAACTTGAGGTCTGCCTGAACGAGGTCGATCTTTGAGATCTTCCCCAATCTTTAGCCTCTCCGCGCCCCTGTGGATGGTCATCGGACTGACGTTGAGGCTCTTGGCGATGTTAGACTTGTTATGCTCCGCTAACAGGAGAGTAGAGACACACCTGCACACAATGAACTTTAAGAATTTTAAGTTTGTTTGACAAAACTTTTTCTATCACACACTTAAACCTCTCGAACTAACAAAACACTGAGTGTATAAGAACTTTTGCAAAACTTGATAGTTAGAAATTGCATGATATGAAGGTACACTCGTAGATAATTGTGTACCTGATCGATATAGAATTATTAAATGCATGGACTCTACTCCCGAGGTTGAGGTGATATTAACAATATTAACTTTCGGACTGGCATTGAGTGGACTCTAGGTTCTTTGGTAGTTTAATTTTTGTAGTTCTCTCACTCACTCTCTCTCTCTCTCTCTCTCTCTCTCTCTCTCTTCGTTTCTCTGATTCTCTTTCTCTTCCATTAATGTTTCTCTCTCCCATTATCTCTGTTTCATCCTCTCGTTCTCTCTCTCATTCTCTGTCCACTTCTCTTCTTCTCATTCTCTCTCATTGTATCATTCTCTCTTTGATTGTCTTATTCTCTCATTGTCTCATTCTCTAATTCTGTCTCTCTAATTATCTCATTCTCTGTTTTTTTGTTTTCTCATTCTTATTTTCCCTTTTTAGAATTCACTCTCATTTTTATTCTCTCTCTTATTCTCATTTTCTGTCTTTCTCATTCTTATTTTCACTCTCTTACAATTCTCATTATCTTCCTCATTCTCTATTTAGTATAATCTATCTTTATAATACTCTCTCATTCTCTTTCATTATCTCTCAGTCTTATTATCTTTCATTATCTATCCGTCTCAATATCTGTCTTTCTGATTCTCTCTCATTCTCTCCCGGTATCATTCACTCTTTCTCTTTCATTCTTTGTCATTCTCATTCTCCCTAATACTCTTTCATTCTCATCCCATCTCATTCTCGTTCTCTCTCATTATATATTTTCATTATCTCTCATTCTCCCTCATCCTCTCTCATCATCTCCCACTCTCGCTCATTGTCTCGGTAGTATCTGTGATGGGAGCACCAGTGAGCAACAGTGAACCGACCGATTCGAGCACATCGGCACCGGCAGTGGAAGGTTCACTGGAGGTTAGGGGTGCGAGCTCGAACGAGGGAGAGTTTCAGGACATAAGAAGGAAAAAAGATAACTAGTAAGAAGAAGAAGAAGCAGAGGACGATCTCCCCTGCCGCAGAGGACTCCTTGAGAACCCTAAATCGCTTAGCCATCCTGTCGGGTGAGGGCGCGCAAGCTGCGAGGCCTTCAGTACCACCTGGGTAGGGGGAAGTGCCACAGATAGGAAGGACGATGTCTTCCCGGGAGGGATAACGAGGCACTACAAGACAAAATTAGGAATTTACGGAATTTCTCCAGGAGCTCCGTACTTGCCTCAATGGTCAGTGGAAACGACCTTTTCCTTAGAGGAGGTACAGTGGGGCTACGTGACATACAGTCCAGACATCGATGAAGATTGCAGAGGATCTTCTCTCAAAGACAAGCAAGTCCATGCTCGTGTGGATGCTACCCAGCATGTTTGCTACAACGCGAGCACATAGCAAACTTCTTGGCATTAACGAACGTCTAGGTCACCTTTGTGCCTTGACATGAGTTAAGTTTGTAGACTTGTTCTTCCAACGAGATGACCTATACACGGAGGATGGGGTCTACTTAAATGACCGAGGAAGGAGTTTTCTGGCTGAGCTAATCGATAGGAATGCCTTCTGGTTGTTGAGGGTTGCATGGTCGAGCCAAGCGGCAACTCGACGGGTACCACCGAGAACGAGACTCAAGCCGAGCCGCAAGAGCAATTTAATGCGGGACATTCTACTACAAGAGGCCCTGCTACACCGCACCCCGAGAGTAATGGAAGCCCTGCTGGTGACGAAGAACCGGTCTCATGTGAAGAAGATCCAGGCAACTCGGAGGGAGCTCGTGGTAATACGTCACTTTCTGAGAACACCATTTAATCCAAGTCGTCGGGTAACGCGTTAGCGGAGGGAGCGTGCGGACTAGCCAGCGTTCCCTAAGAGTGTTGTTTTTTTAACGCGATGTCGATACGAAACAAGTGGGACGAACTTGTGGCTGTAATGGCCTCCGATAACCGAATAGATATGGTGGCGATCGTAGAAAAGTGGATCCATACTGACAATCGCGATTTCGAGGGTGAGTTTGCGATCCCCGGTTATACAATGTTTCACCGCAACTGACCTTGTCCAGAAGGCGGCGGAATTTTAGTATACACCTGGAACTGTTTCCCCGCTGTCGAATGCAATGTGAGATCTGGTCACGAGATTTTAGGGATAGACATAGATTTTGCCAGCTCCTCTTATCGAGTAGTGGTGATTTACAGGCCACAAAGACAGCCAGAAGAGTCAGAATCAAGCCTGTATGCAAAGCTCACTGACCTGAAGAATAGTCGCACGAGTTTGGCATTGGTAACTTCTACTGCCATGGGACTGACTGGAGGAACTGGACAGGCAATGCGGAAGGGAGAAGATTGACTGAGTTCGCTTAGAATAACTTCTGAAACAGTGGGTAGAGGAGCCAATGAGGGGTGAGAACATGTTAGACTTGGTGTTTACCACCGAGGACGACATAGTATCCGGACTCAGCGTGGGAGAGTGTTTGGGCGGGATCGATCACCGCACAGTTACGTTTTCCGTCCACATTCAATCTGACAGACGCTCTCACGTCACTATCTTTAAACCCGACTTCCGGCGCACGAACTTTGTGGGTCTTCGGGATGCGATGGCTCCGCTTGGGCCCGCAACGGGAGAAGGAGCCTCGGATACATGATTGGCCTTTAAAGAAAATTTTATGACCCAACCTTCTGCGTTTGTCCCTAGCAGAAGGAGAAGCGGCAAGGCTCTCCAACCGAGATGTTTCAATCGAGGCATCGCCGCAGCGATAAGGAACAGGAAATTTGCCTATAATAACTGGAAAACCAACTATAATGAAGAAAGGCTTCTTCAATATAGGAAAAAGTGTAGGCAAGTTAAAGCAATGGTGCGCAGAGCTAAGCGCAGTGAGGAAGTTCTGGTGGCCTAACTCTGTAAAGAGACCGCGAAAGAATTCTTTCTGCATGTCAATAGCCGCAAACCGATTCGTCATAACATAGAACCGTTGAGAGATAGCAATGGCGTGTTACGGAAGTCAGAACCAGACATCGCTAACTCTTTCGCCCTCTTCCGCCCTTCTCTCTCTTCTTTTTCTATCTCTTCTCTCTCTATCTCTGTTTTCATCGCTCATTTTATCTCTTCTAATCTCCTTACGCATATGTACACGTAGATAAGTTACCATTATATGGTCACCATCATCCAACATAAACCAGAACATATAGGAAACACTATATACCTGCGTTACCTCTTTATTTTCATTGCTAACGTTATTATTATGCTGGTAAGAGGACAGCGTCTCACTCCCCAAATGATCCCTGCTTTAACAATAGCATACCAACTAATGTAGTTTTTAAATTTTATATCATTCCTACTAATTTTGAAATGGTTAAGTTTTTTTGAGGGGAGGGGGTCAACAAAATTATAAACCTTATAAGAAAATTTAGCAATTCTACAGATTAACGATTCCATCGCATTCGAAAGCGCTTTGTTATAATTACTTTTATTTAAAAAAAAAATGTAAATGCTATATAATATATAGCATTTTCACTAGCTATGCTGAGGAAATCTATACTCATGTATGCTGCTATAAGGAAAAAGGTCTTCTGACCAAAGTCGCGTGCTCTCACTTATTCTGATTTATGACCTTACGACCTTCAAAACTTTCAATAATTCCCCGACTAACCTTGGAACAACCTTGGCAATTATATCATTCAAAAGAAAATGTAAAACAACACAAGGGTTTCAACTTTCGTCCTAATAGGTTGAATAGTTATGATGTTATTGCCAAAACAATAAAAAGCAAACCGGGGACCGACATAGTGAGATATAGAGTCGCACGCGACTAAAAATAGATTTACAACCCTCTTGCTGTTTATAGCTGCCGTTATTTGCCCTTGTTACCCATATCGGGGATAACGTCATAACCGTCTGGATAAGAGAGATTGATCACACCGATTCACTAAATACCAATTGAACCATTTTTTTCTTTTAATGGTCATTTAAGATGGCTTTATTTATCAGTGGGAGCCTACTTATTAATGTTTCAAAAATCTTTTCGAACGTAAGATTTTCTCCGTTCCCTCTTCCCTTCTTTCCTGTCTTCCATTCTATGGCTCTCTATTTGTCATGTGTCTGGTTATTCCTTTTTCTGCGTATGGATCTGCGGCGTGTTTGCCAATTCTGTTGTTGAAAGTTGAGATGAGTGGTCAATGCGCCCGTTTTTTCTCGACTTCGCTGATAGGAGATTCTTGAACATGTTACAATTCCCTCCCGTTACTTACCTTTGGGGATAGGGTGGTTGTATATTTTAGAAGAGTGGTAGGGAGAGGGGGGTGAGCCTTTGTCTGTTACTCATTTTAAAAAGAGAGTCAATAGCCGCCATTGGAAACAGACACGCGCGGTGTGTTTTTGTGGGCAGACGCAGAGAAGAAAGGAACTGTGGCATCCATTTATTTTAGCAATCTCATCTCACCTTTTACAATTAACTTCTCTTCTTTTAGGCATAATATTTGCAACGTGTTTGTTAATGAAAGTTAATTTCCGCTCTTTACGGGAATAAGGTAAGTACTTGGCTTCATTATTTTGTAGTGGTATAACCTTGTACTGTCGAATAGTTGTGTTGCATTGGAGATCTGGTTGCCTTGCTCTTACTGTCAAAGTAATTAAATCCATTTTAGACTCCACCGTGCACCTGCTTCTAAAATTCATTTTTATTATCAAATTTACAACTAAATAACTTTGACCGAGAGAATGTGGAACTCAACTAGTCTCAAAGCATCTCTGGGAAGGCATTTAACTTTTTCAAAACAATCAATCAGAGTTTATTGCTTACCCTAAAGTCCTTTATTAATCAGTAAAGACTAGCCCTCCTTACCTCGGGGAAATTTGATGTTAACATTAAGGTTTCTGAACCACCGGTATCTACAGCTTATGGCAAACGCCGGGAAGTCGACTCGAATCTTGACTCCATCCCGCGACTAAACACATGCGATGTGACTTAACTTCACTAAAATCGTAGCGTTGTTTACCTCTCCAAGATGTGGCCAATTCCTCACGATGAGGATTAGCATAAGATTGAGGTAAGACGTTAATTTTACTATGGGGAATTTCAAGAGTAATGAGCTATCTAAACGGGTTTACTTTTAAGATATTTTATTTAAATAGTTCGTGCTTCCCTCTAGGAGCGACTGCGAAGTCCTCACCACCCAAAAAGCGGCAGAATCCCTGAAAAAAATCGACTCGAAACTTCACACGCCACCACAGATAAAAACCCACCGCAGCATCATTCTTCGCCGCCTCGATCCTTGGGTCGAAGGCCACAGCATCGAAGAAATTTATGCTGAGGTCGAAAAAATCACTCATGGGCTAAGGTAGTGGAAGTCCTTAAATTTAAGGACTATACGCACGTCTTCAAAATCGTGTTTACGGATTCGGCAATTGCGGTAAAGGCCACGGAGGGCGGTATGCTCCTTTTTAACGTTCGAATCTGTCCCGAGCAGATCGAGCGTGAAGTGTTTATCGACCTCCAAATGTGCTTCAAATGCTACAAGTATAAGGAGAACACTACAGCTAACTGCCCCAGGGGGAATGCTATCTTGTGTTCTATCTGCGCGTCGGACATCCATTCTTGGAGGAGCTGTAAGAGCATCTCCATGAAGTGTCTTAATTGCGCTGGAGAACATAAGACGCTCTCCATGGCTTGCCCCATCAAGAAACAGATTTTGAAGAAGATACCTAACCAAAAGAAACTGAAAGAGGAAACGAAAGCTAACACAACCTATGCCAAAGTTGCAAAAGCTCCGGTAGCAGAGTCGAAAGGAAACCCGACATTTCTCCACTTCGAGAATGAAAACTCGACCAAAATTATGTGTTGCATATATTATGCTCATATTGCGAATCTCTCCTCCCCGGGGTGCTTTGCAGATGAGCTTAATAAGATGCTAACTCATAATGGAATGGAAAAGATGTGGTTCCCCGTGAACCCGCGGTCAGAGGAGATTAGTTGTCAGAAGCTCCCAACTCCAAGCAATGCCACAACCCCAGCTTCCTCCAGGGACCCCAGGATCCAGGCTGCAAAAGCACGCACGGAGCAACAAACAACGCAAACTCACCAGAACAAAAACACAAACGCACACACACTCACACAGGTTGACAATGAGGCTACGGAGACTGGAGCTGCGAGAGCCGAAGGGAGGGGGGCACGTTCGCCCCGCTCACGGAAAACCTCGCAGCCCCAGAGACGCCCGAGATTGTCCTCTTCTTGTAAGAGGGAATCCAGGCACGCATACCATTCAAGAAAAATTAACTTGAAGGTATTCGCTGCCGAAAGGTCCCCTTTTCTTAAGGAGATGGATGCCCTTGATGTAGCAGAAGGTATAATAGCCGGAAGATACAAATGGAAATTTACCTCGGACGAGTACAGTGAAAAGCAGGTCGAGGAGGCTTTACTCCAAGGCTTGATTAAACTGACTCCGGATACCTTTGTCACCCTTACTGACGGCGAATACAGGAAAAAACGTGCAAGTAAAACTATTACGCCACCTAACACTCCACAAGGACCTAAGCTCGTAAGAGAATAAGTCCTAAAAACATCATATCACACTCAAGAACCCTTAAGTGAACTATACAATGAAGACTTTAAAGATATTCCACTTTAACTCTGACGGATGGACAATAAACAGGCAGTGTACGGAAATGTATTGAGACAATGCGATCCAGACGTTATATTTATTTCCGAACATGGAATAAATGACACAAACACACTAAAAAATTTTCCCTAAGAAGTCTTGACCAAAAATCACAGCGGAGAACTATATGACGGATGCGCTATAGCTGTGAAAAGAGGTCTTGATTTCAAATCAATAAGTGGACTCGACGAATCTTACCACGGTGTGGAAGTCCGTACGGCAGTGGGACCCCTGGTCCTGGCAACGGGGTACCAACCCCCAAGGAGAGGGTATTTGTCCCTCTTCAACTTCTTGCAGTTATGTGGTCACGGCAGAACCGTTCTCTTTGCCGGTTACCTCAATGCAAGAAGCGCTGCCTCCGGTTATACGTCGACCAACCCAGCAGGCAGGAATCTCGAGACACTTATCGATAGACATATTATGACTAGAATTGGACCAGACTTCCCCACATTAATCACACACAGGTCAGCCACCAAACCAGATATTGTACTAACCAGCAATATGTTCCCATACAATTACTTCATTGAGCCGGGCCCCTCTATTCCCAGCGACCACCAGGCTATCCTTATTAAAGTTTCAACCTCCCCTATTCAAATCCCTATCCCAGAGCGAAAGAGCTACGCTCTAGCCAACTGGGATAAGTATAATCAACTCCTCGAAAGTTATAACCCAGAACCCTTAAATGATGCCTCCCTTGAAGAAATTGACGAGGAGTTGGATAAATTAAATGAAAATCTATTAAAAGCCGACAAGGAAGCCGTCCCCCGAGTTAAATATAAAACTCTCCCTGCCCCCTCATGGACCTCTAGAATGAAATCCCTCGCGAGGGAGTATAGAGAACGGATCAATGAAGTGAACCTCACTGGCCCCAACATCAACACACACCGACAAACACAACTCATTCGTGACAAACTAATGACTCTTATAAGGGACCAACAGAATGTACTCTGGAATAATTTAATTGACGGACTAAACGTAGAAACCGACTCACGTACATTCTGGCAGACTGTTAAACGACTAAAAGGGGAACAACCACCAAAGACTATTAAGCTCAGACGTGATGACACTGAAATTTCGGACGTGGAAAGAATCGAAGAGGAATTCAGACTCTTTTGGGCATCTATATTTAAGATATCCCCGGAAGAGAATAATAACTTCGATTTGGACTTCGAAGACGGAATCATTAACGACCTGAATGATCAAATACCATTGCGTATCACAGGATAGGGAAATGGAAGGACTCGACACAGGAATTACTGCCGAAGAGCTCTCAATAACCTTAAAGTCCTTTCGACAGCGAGCACCGGGGCGTTCAGGACTGACAAAGGAGAATTTTATTTGAGCCCCGCCCAACATCTTATTGGGGTTCCTAAATATCATCAACGCGTGCCTGAATGTGGGTTACTTCCCTGACCACTGGAAGGTAGCGAAAACGATATTCATTCCAAAAGCCGGTAAACCACCAGACAGCCTAGCTTACTTCAGGCTTATATCTCTCTTAGAATTTTCAGGGGAAGTCTTGGAGAAGATATTGGCCAATAGGGTAAATGCGTTCCTCGAGAATAACAATTCTCACAACAACCAGCAGTATGGTTTCAGAGCGGAGTGAGGAACAGACACAGCGCTAGCCGTAATTACCGAGAAGTTGGCAAAAGTAAAATCAGAAAAACGCCACGCAAATCTGGTGCTACGCGATGTCAAAAAAGCCTTTGACAAAGTATGGAGGAGAGGCCTACCATACAAGATCTTACAACTGGGCCTCAATTCCATAATAGAGAGGAGGGCGTTTGGGGGTATTAAAGGTTATAGTGGCCCTGAGTTCGAACTCGAGGCGGGGGTGCCCCAAGGCGGGTGCATCTCTCCCCTGCTCTATAACATTTACACCATTGACCTTCCCCAACCTCTGACTGAAGGCTCCTTGTACGTCCAATTTGCGGACGACATAACAATGATATGTACGGGGCCTTATCGAAATGCGAATTTCATGGCACAGAGTACGGCAGTGGAAATCGAAAAATCAACTCTTTCGAGAGAAGATGGAAGATTTCCACCAATGCCCAAAAGTTCCGTGTAATTCCATTATTCTGGAGGACACTGGCAGACATCCGTGTTGTGGATGCATGCATCCCATACCGCACGAAGGGCACGTTTCTGGGACTGTATATTACGACTGGTGGGTATAGGAATCATGTAGCAAAAACTACACAGAATGCACGGAGGGACTTGGGCGAATTTTTCAAATTCGTAAGCCTGAGCACCTCCAACAAACTCAAAATCTACAATGCGTGCATTCGCTCAAAACTCCTGTGCCCCCCGGTCCCTATAAACGTAGTTTCCAAGACCCAAGTCCTTAAACTACAAAGGGTCCTGAATAAGGCAGTATATATCATTACGGGAGCTTGAAGGAGAGAAGGGAGAAGGCAGAGTGAACTCCATGGTAAACTGGGGATGACCCCCATAAACGTGGAGCTTCACCTCAGAGCAGCCAAAATCTGGGACAAGGTGCACCGGCACCTCCCTCTCGAGTTTGTGCTCGGGCACATTGACTTTGACAACTTAAACAACATAAGACGACCAATATCGTTTAAAAGCAGCAGACTACCGATTGGCATTGACGTCGAACCAAGGTTCACTTAAAGTAAAAAAAAAAATTTACAACACAAATCACGAACAAAGCCAAGCGAAATTAGCCACTATATTAGCATTTGTTAATATTAGTTTTTATTAAATACTTCCCCAAAATCTTTGTGCGAAATATCGCCAAAAAAAAACCAGACAAACAAACAAAAACAACACAAAACCTGGGTGTAAAATACCCGGAAAAGAAGATGAAAATCTTCAACAAGCCACGTAGAGAATAAAAAATACCTACTTCTACAAAGGCTTGAATGCCCAGTGCATTACCCGATAATATATTTGCATATTGTCACAAAAAATATAACCAAAATGCAAAGAAAGCAAGAGATACCCTTTCACCAGGGATCTGTCTTTCATACTTCTTTTCATTTTCACTTTCCTATTATTTTTGCCTATTTCCCCACTATTTCTCCTACTAAAACCCTCTTCTACTATATTCCTTACTTTATATGTCCAATGTCCAGTATTATTTCAAGTTTCACGAGGGTAAACTAAACAAAACAGCAGTGAGACGATATAGACAATCCTCGAACCACAGTTTTCAGACAAATGCTTCTCGCAATGGAAGTTCGAGTTTTAAAATGCTTTTCGATAATAGACTAAAATGAGCACGCCTCACTCCCACTCCCAGCCCCCAAAAGGGCTGTGGCTAAGTTTTTTTGCAAGATTTATGATTTGAAAATAGATTGCGCGCGTCTAACTTAGGTTCCGATGGCGCGTTTCTAACTCAGAAAATACTAGTGTGTTTCTAAAAAAAATACCTAATTTGAAATATGAATATCCTAGAAACTACATATTATAGGTTAACGAAATTGAACAAGCTTAATGTTGAAGACTGTAAGATTTGTTCTTCAAAATTTGAATAAGAGATTCAAAGGTATGTGGCTTCCATAGACGATTTCAAGAATTTTCAATATTCGCGCCGCCCAAGACACGCCACATATCAAGGCGGGATTACAGCTCCTTCTGCCAAACACGCTGCAGCATATCATTGGTAACAGTCTCCACTGTGGCAGTGATTCTCTAATTGAGTTCCTCTAGGTTTGCAGAAAGAGCGGGTGGAGGCATACACCACTCCATTCACATAGGTCCAAAGAAAAAATCGCAAGTGTTCAGGTCAAGTGAACGTAGAGGTAATTTTTACAGTCCATTGTCTTTATCATCATCACGCCGGATCCATATCCCTGGCAGATTCTCATTGAAAAAAGAACAGAGAATGAGGTTCCAGTGAAATGGAGCCCTTCCTTTTTAAGCATAAGTCTTCATGTTTATTTGCAATGAGCTCAAGTTCTGAAGCGCTTGTACATAAACGTCACCCGTCACATTTCTCCCAAAGAAATACGGGACAAACAGACGATTTGGGGAGATTCCGCAGAACACATTCGCTTTTGGTGAGTCCCTTTCGTGCTAAACTGTAGCATGGGACCTTTTTCGTCCCGAATGCGAACATTAAGCTTGTTGACTTTGCTATTTGTATGCAATATTTCCTTATCACTGAAAACAAGTTCATTGAACTCAACTCATTAAACTTTCCCTTTCACATCAACAAAATTGTTTGCACTTTCGCTTGTCATCTGCCTTTATGGACTGAACAAGCTGCGTTTTGTAGGATTTCTATTCGCAAACATTTCCTCAGGACACGGTAAACTGTCGTTGTGGGAGGCTTGCTCTTCTTATGGACTTCTTGTGCCATTGCAAGAGGTTTTCGCGAACCAACTCGACTATCTTTTCATCTTTCGGCTTTTTGTATTATGTTCAAATTTGCATTGCTGCCGATGCATTTTATATAATTTTCATACAAATGCACGCTGTACAGTCTTGTTCGAACATACTCTATATAAAAAAATAACATTAGATCTACAATTTTAAACTAAAGTTTGTGCTTCATTAAACGAAAATTAGCATAGTTAATTGACTGCGAAATAATATATTTTTTTTAGAAACACCCTGTACTTTCAGGTGCTAATAACTCGGAAAAGAGTGCTCTCTGCGCTGCATAAATGGAACAAACAATGCAGATAGGCCTATAGAATGGATTAAATTTTTCTTTGGAAAATAGGCTTGAGTCTTTAATGTGCATAATTATTTAAAATTTTCATATTATTTTCTCACTGAGTCATTTCATTATATACAAAAATTGAAATACTCGGTTCGATATAGATTCTTACCTAACCACCATAAATGGAGCCTACCCATTTTCTGTGTTTTTAAGAAATAGAAAAGATATCCTTTGAAATAAATATAGAAAACATTACTTGATGAATAACTACCTTAATTCAAATTATAATCGGGCGGCGTCTAACATAACATAACATAACATAATTTCACGGATGACAAAAGCCACAAGGGCCTATCAAAGGTCATCCGCATCCGTCAAAACCCACCCACAAAAAGCACCATCACTAGGGGAAGACAAAATCAAAGTCCCCCACAATATAATATAACAGATGACAAAAGCCACAAGGGCTCATCATAGGTCATCCGAGTCAAACGGCCTCTTTTTTAAGGCAACCAAACTCCCAAGAAAACTACATCCAGAGGATTGCGTCCACAAACAAGGGTATCACCAATCAAGGCTTGTCAAGAACTAAATCATGCAGCTATAGATATATACAAACAATATTAATATATACAAAACTTAGAAACCATCACAACCTTCCCTCCCCATAAACTTATCCAACCTACTCTTAAATACATTTAAATTTGGACTACCTACTACCCTCCGCGGCAATTTGTTCCAGAAGTCCACCACTCTATTGGTGAAAAAATATTTTCTTAAATCCATCCTACACCCTTACTTTTTAATTTTCAAGTGGTGACCTCTAGTCCGATTTCCATCATCTAACTCAAAAAACTTGCTAACATCCAATTTATCTATCCCGGAAAAATTTTAAAACAGCTCTATCATATCCCCTCTCACACACCTCCTTTCCAACGAGAACATATTTAATACCCTCAGTCTATCTATATATTTAAGGTGCCTCAGGGAATGAATAATCTTTGTTGCCCTCCGTTGCACTGACTCGAGAAGGTTAATATCGTGTCTAAAATGTGGGGACCATGCCTGTATACAGTACTCTAGATGTGGCCTAACATAAGAGTTATAGAGTTTAAGAATAACCTCCTTACTTTTGTAACTGACATTTCTCTTAATGAAACCCAGCACTCTATTTGCCCTATTTCTTGCTTCAATACACTGCTTAGAAAACCTTAATGACTTATCTATTACTACTCCTAGATCTTTCTCATCCTCTACTGAGCTCAGCCAATGCCCATCCATTTCATAGTTAAATTCTCTATTATCTTTTCCCATGTTAATAACTTTGCACTTATCAAGGTTGAAAGTCATTTGCCACTTATGTGCCCAGGATAACAATTTATTTAAATCCCCTTGCACTTTAAAATTATCATCTTGGTAAAGAATTAAATGAATAAGGTCGGCTGACCAAAAGTCGCGTGCTCTCATTTATTCTGATTTATGACCTTCATAACTTCTAATAATTCCAGGACTAACCTTGGGAGAATCTTTGCAATTATATCATTCGAAAGCGAATGTAAAACAATATAAGGGTTTCAATTTTCGTTAGAATCGGCCGAATAGTTACAGATTTTACATTTGAGAATATTTATATCAGGCCCCCAAATCCATCGCATATAGCATTGCTCAGTGGGGCCTCCACTGTTTACATCATCACATACAATCAGTTGTTAGTTAGTTGCTACAGTAAAAAAAAAAGTTTAAGAGTTCAATTTACGGCATACTCTTCCCTAATAGTTTTTTCCTCTAGAAATGTTTTTGACCTCTTTTTAAAAATGTTTACATTTTTACTAATTTTCACATATTCAGGTAACTTGTTGTACAGTCTTGGAACAGAAAATTTAAAAGCCCTTGAGCCAACAGCAGCTTTAAATCTAGGTTCTACTAACTTGTGTCTATCTGTTGCATGTCTCACAACCATATTAGAACCCGTCACATAATCCTTAAGTAAATCCCTTAGATACACTAGCCTACCCTCATTCATGGCGAGATAGGTCAGTGTACATATCTTAAATATAATTCTAGCCCTAATAGGGAACCAATGAAGATCGATCAGCACTGGGGTGATCCTATCATGTGGAGAAATACCTTTAATTAGTCTAGCAGCTCTATTAATAATATTTTGTAACCTTCTTAAGGGATATTTAGGTTGATTATAAAAAAAAGAATTACAGTAATCAACTTTATTTATGACAAAATTATTCATTAACATTTTCAAAAAATTTTGATCTAGGTACTTCTTTACAAAACCACTGTTTCTTAAATGATAATTAGCGATTTTAGAAACTTTATTAATATGATTTTAAAATGTTAAATGTCTATCAATGATTACCCCTAAGTCTTTTACAGCGTCAGTTATTTTCGCCTCAGTACTGTTTATTTACATATTTTGGACATTGGACATTGGACATAACAAGTGAGAAATATAGTAGAAGAGGGTTTTAGTAGGAGAAATAGTGGGGAAATAGGGGAAAAAATGATAGGAAAGCGAAAATGAAAGGTAGAATGAAAGACAGATCCCTGGTGAAAGGGTATCACTGGCTTTCTTTGCGTTTTGGTTGTGTTTTTTTTTGATAGTATATGAATACACTATTTGGTAAATGCGCTGGGCATTCAAGCCTTTGTATTAATATATAATATCTCTACGTGGCTTTTTAGAAGATTTTCATCTTCGATTCTGGGTGTTTCACACCTAGATCTGGATTTTTATGTGTTGATTTGTTTTAATTGTTTCTTGGCGATATTTCGCACAAAAATTTGGGGAAGTGTTTTTATAACTAAATTTAGCAAGTGTTAATTCAGTGGCTAAACTCGTTTGGCTTTGTTCATGTTTTGTTTTGTTATGAATTGGGGTTATCTAGCTTTATGTGAACTTTGGGTCGACGTTAAAGTCATTCGGTAGTCTACTGCTTTTGAAACTAATTGGTCGTCTAAAGTTACGTAAATTTTCAAAGTCAATGTGCTCGAGTACAAACTCGGGAGGGAGGTGCCGGTGCACCTTTTCTCAGATTGTGGTTGCTCTGAGGTGAAGCTCCACGTTTATGGGGGTCATCCCCAGTTCACCATGGAGTTCACTCTGCCTTCTCCCTTCTCTCCTTCGGGTTCCCGTAATGATGTATACTGCCTTATTTTGGACCCTTTGCAGTTAAAGGACTTGGGTCTTGGAAACTACGTTTATAGGGACCGGGGGGTACAGGAGTTTTGAGCGAATGCACGCATTGTAGATCTTAAGTTTGTTGGAGGTGCTCAGGTTTACGAATTTGAAAAATTCACCCAAGTCCCTCCGTGCATTCTGTGTAGTTTTCGCTACAGGGCTCCTATACCCACCAGTCGTAATTTGTAGTCCCAGAACCGTGCCCTCCGTGCGGTATGGGATGCGTGCACCTCCCACACGGATGTCTGCCAGTGTCCTTCGGAATAATGGAATTACACGGAACTTTGGGGCATTGGTGGATATCTTCCATCTTCTCTCGAAAGAGTTGATGTTTTCGATTTCCACTGCCGTACTTCGTGCCATGAAATTCGCATTCCGATAAGGCCCCGTACATATCATTGTTATATCGTCCGCAAATTGTACGTATAAGGAACCCTCAGTCAAGGGTTGGGGAAGGTCTATGGTGTAAATATTATAGAGCAGGGGACTGATGCACCCGCCTTGCGGCACCCCCGCCTCGAGTTCGAACTCAGGGCCGCTATAATCTTTGATACTCAGAAACGCTCTTCTCTCCATCACGTAGTCACAAAGAATCCTCTCAAGTATGGGATTGAGGCCTAGTTGTAGGATCTTATATTGTAGGCCTCTCCTCCATACTTTGTCAAAGGCCTTTTTGACATCGCGTAGCACCAGATTTGCGTGGCGTTTTTCTGATTTTATTTTTGCCAACTTCTCGGTAATTACGGCTAGCGCCGTGTCTGTTCCTCGCTTCGCTCGAAAGCCATGTTGTTGATTGTTGTGAGAATTGTTATTCTCGAGGAACGTATTTACCCTGTTGGCCAATATCTTCTCCAAGACTTTTCCTGAAAATTCTAGGAGAGATATGGGCCTTTTATCACCCTCAATTACTACTTTAGTACATATTCCACAGTTATCAGCCTCATTCACTGGTGTAGCAGACATCCGATCCTTGGTTCTGTTTACATGTTTTGCGACAGCAGGAAGGAGTCCTTCCTGGTTGCCCCCAGAACCACTCAACTGTCCCCTGCTACTCTCCCTCCCCCGATCCAATTTGCTTGCCATCCTAGTTCACTCTCTGACTCAAGATAACTGCCAGGAGAGTCGACTTGCCTTTAAATTCATTCATAATATCATCGATAAGAAAAAAAAAATTTTTTTTTACAAAACATTAATAAGGCAACATAATTAAAATTAAACGCGATATATAGAGTAATTACAGGATAGTTACAGATACGTTCATTTGTCAGCGCTTATCCATGGATCAAATAACAGAACATCCTTCCGAAAGCTTAAGCATTAAACTCATAATAATTAATTTAACCTTACAATATAAAAATAAGGCAGAGCAAAATGTTAATATTTGAGCTAAAGTATTTCTTAGTAAAATCTTGGCAGAGGTAATATTTAACATAGGTGGTTATCAAATATCTTGTTTATAGCTCAGTGACAGGCCTCAGAATGTCGTGGTCACCACATTCAACAGTCACGTAGTACAAAATATCTTTACAAAATATCTGTAAAAAAACTCTTTACAAAATATTAATTATAATTAACACACAAATGCATGGAAATGAAATATCGGTAAGAAAAATAAGACCTACGAGTACATTATGTCCTAATAGTCCATGAATTAAACAATTTTTCAATTCGTAGGTTCAGGTTGTTAGGTCACTGAAGATGAAGACAACAACATTTAACATAGGTTTGAAGAGAGAGCCCTTTTCCTTTAATCCATTGTCAAAGTTATAATGTTATTGCCAAATAATTCCCTGGCTAACCTTGGGAGGACTTCGGTAATTATATCATTCGAAAGAGAATGTAAAACAACATAGGTGTTTTAAATTTCGTTAGAATTGGCCGAATAGTTATAATGTTATTGTCAAAATAACATCATTTCCGGGCTAACCTTGGAATGACCTTGGCAATTATATCATTCGAAAGAGAATGAAGAATGTAAAACAACATAAGGGTTTCAAATTTCGTTAGAATCGGCCGAATAGTTACGATGTTATTCCCAAAAGAAAAAAACGGGAACTGACGGACCGACCCACATTGCGAGATATATAGTCGCCCGCGACTAAAAAATAAAAAACAACAACATGATATAAAAACAAACAAATGCCATTTTTCCCATAACGTAACTATCCTGAATATGAAAAGTAAAAGGATGAAGGCGTTAAGATGAGGAGAAGAAGGCTATGTCTAGAGCACCGATAGTTGACAGAATCGTCAATGAGAGATAGATAGATAGATAGAGAGAGAGATAGAGAGAGAGAGAGAGAGAGAGAGAGAGAGAGAGAGAGAGAGAGAGAGAGAGAGAGAGAGAGAGAGAGAGAGAGAGAGAGAGACGAGGATAATGGTGATCCTGGGCGATGATTTTTCGCAGTTCGGAAATCTCCGATTTCGTCTTGCCATTTTTACACTCCTTTGGTAATCGCTAACCCTTCGTTGTGCCATAGGGGTAGGGGATAAAATCAGTATGTAACCAGAATGGGAACAGGTGGAGGAAAGGCGCACATACGCCAGGCTCTTTGCACTTCTCCTCACTATGTAGTTTTCTTTATTCGAGCTACATACCCTCAACGAGATGCCGTATTTTCATTGCCCCTAGGTTTACCACTCTCTACATGAACCTTCTTCCTGGAGTTTCTCAACATTCTTTAGGAACGCCACCCATACGGTTGGGCAACCATTCATTTCTCTAAAAAGAGAAATTTCAAGAAGACTTTTGTAAAGAATAGCGTTTACTTTAAGAGAAAACGGGAATACAAATTTTTGGATAATTACGCTTACCTAACTGCATTTACTTGAACGTTATTGTTCAATTATCAAAAAAATAGAAGAACGAAGATCCGCGGAAACATTCACATTCCCGTTTTCTGTTAAAGTAAACGCTATCTTATACAAAAGGTTTCTTGAAAATTCACTTTTTAGAGAATAGATGGTTGCCTAGTCGTATAGGTTAAAGAACTCCAGAGGACATTTCTAGCAGATTAAGCAATTCTTACTATTAACCTTACCTATCTCTCTCTCTCTCTCTCTCTCTCTATATATATATATATATATATATATATATATATATATATATATATAGAGAGAGAGAGAGAGAGAGAGAGAGAGATAAGTAAGGTTAATAGTAAGAATTCCTTAATCTGCTAGAAATGTCCATTAAGACGGATCGAAGTTAGCAGTAAATAAAACAGTGTTATTGGTAAAAATTTATTGATTTCACTATTGGATCATGTTATTTGAGTCATGGCAATTATGTGTGAAAAATAATATTGCCTAAATGTCCGCCAAGGCTTCAGTGACACACCTCCACTAGATGGTCAAAATTTTTGATGACGTCTCTACATAGTTGCTCCTCGATCTCACCAATATGCGTAAATTATCTCATCCTTCAGCTGTTGAATTGTTGTTGGCTTATTGGCATAGACCTTACTTTTGGGATGACCCCAAAGGAAGAAATCTAAAGGCGTCAAGTCACACGATCGTGGTGTCCAATTGACCTCGCTGTTTCGAGAGATGATGCGACCTGGGAACTGCTCATTCAAAACAGCCATTGTGGCATTGGCTGTGTGGCATATGCCGCCGTCCTGTTGAAACCACAAATCTTCGACATCCATAGAATTCAATTCAGGCCATAAAAAGTTGGTTATCATGGCACGGTATCACTCGCCTGTCACCGCAGCAGAATTCCTGGCATCATTTTCCAAGAAATACGGCCCAATGATTCCGCTAGCAAAAAATGCACATCAAACAGTGACCTTTTGTGGATTCAGTGGCTGTTCAACAATCTTCTTGGGATTTTTATCAGCCCAAATGTGACAATTCTGCTTATTAACGAATCCACCAAGATAAAAATGGGCTTCATCACTAAAGAAGATTTTTTTCGAAAAATCATCATCGGCTTGTCTTTGCTCATGCACCCAATTGACGAATGTACGGTGCTTCAAATGACCAGCAGTCTTCAGTTCTTGTGTCAATTGAATTTTGTAAGCGTGTAGAGACAAATCTTTTGTCAAGATTCGATGTAACGTTGTCGTGGAGAGGTTCAATTCCTGCGTGCGATGACAAATAGAGGTGTCTGGATCTTCGGCCACATTCTCGCGCACTGCAGCAATGTTTTCAGCTGAACGGCGTAAACGAGATGGAAATGGCCTTTTCATATCTGCCACCGACTCCGTTTGTTTGAATTTACGAACAATTTTCCCAATTGCACTCTCGGTTGGCCGATTATGTTGACCCCAAAATCGCGAAGTGCCCGAAATGCGTTTCTGTTTGAACGTCCATTTTCTTAATAGGCTTCGATAACTTTAACACGAACACGTTGTTCAATTGTTAATCTATCCATGGTTAAAATTACCAAAGACTGAAGTTGTTAAATCTGAAAGAAAAAGAAGAAAATCATTAGACGCTTAAACTTAACTCACATTTAAAATTGGTTCACGTTATTGGAACACCCTTTATATATAAACATTTGAGATGTTTATCGGAGTAACTGCATGACTGCTATTGTCTGCCTTCCCAAGCTGACTTCCGCTTTGTAAAGCCATCTACAAAAAATTTATAAAGTGAATTTTTAGCGAGATTTGTGAACAGAGTGACTTAGCTTGTTGATTGTAGCGCGAACGTTTGTTCATCGACCGATTCATACATCGACCACTGGCTTGCTTTGATTTGCTACGGTGCGGGGACGGATCTTTGCTCCTACGTGGATCAATATATTGAGGTAAAGTGATTTTTGTATTGGACATTGACCCTTTTGATCTCCTCCACCTCTTTTTTCCCTCACCACTATCCTATACAAGTGTCTTTTCATATATTTTTTTTTCACATGTGTAAACACTTAGAGAGTGTTGGGATGGTTAAAACATGAGAGAGACCCTTCGAATAACTCTTCGGGTCCTCTCGGAGGGCCCGAAGCCAGACAGAGGAACGGTATTCGAAAAAATATATACAAACATTAAGATAGCACTGGTTCGACTTATTGACATTCCCAATGGTTACTCTGCCATTTGTGCGAGGGAGGCCGACTGTGAGGCCTTAACCTCAAGCAAGGCAGTTGAATGCCTAAAGACGATTAACCTGAAACCACACACGCCACCCCAAATTAAGACACACCGTAGTGTCATCTGCCGGCGCCTCGACTCTTGGGTTGGGAGCCACTCTGCGGATGACATTAAAAACGAACTGGAAAGGAACCACCCTTGGGCGAAAGTTGCTGAGGTTTTGAAATTCAAAACATACACGCACGTCTTCAAGGTTGTTTTCGAAGATACGGCTATGGCGCAAAAGGCAAAGGAACAAGGAAGATTGTTATTCAGTGTAAGAGTTTGCTCGGAACAGATAGAGAGGGAGGAGTTTGTCGACTTACAAATGTGCTTTAGGTGCTATAAGTACGGCAAACACACCACCTCAAACTGTCCAGAAAAGAAAGACCTGACGCTTTGCTCCATATGTGCAGGTCGCAACCATTTTTGGCGCGACTGCAAAAGCACAACAACACCGAAATGCCTAAACTGTGAAGGCCCCCACCGGACTATGTCCATGGCGTGCCCGATCAGAAAAGCTGAAATCCTTAAAGAAACCAACTCAAGACGCGAGTCTGAGGAAAAAAAGGTTAATTCAACCTACGCCAAGGTCGCTAAAGCCGCTATCGCCGAAACAAACAGCCAGAGAACATACCTCCACATTGAAAACGAACACTCCACAAAAATTATGTGCTGCATTTATTATGCACACATAGCGAACATAACACGCCCAGGAACTTTCGCAACCGAAGTCAATCGTATGCTTGTAAAGAACGGCCTACAGGAGATGTGGTTCCCCGACAACCCGCCGTCAGAGGAGGTTATGCGCATAAGTGTAGCCCCTCAGTGCCCAGAACCGTGCCAAAAGGTACCCACCCCGAAAAACACAGCCATCTCACGTGACCCACGACTCAACAAGAACAAAAATACGACACAGACAGAAAAACAAGCGCCACTCACACCCCAAAAAACTGACACAGTTACACCAAAAACACAAGAACAAACACCAACAAAGGAAGCAGTGCGACCGAAAGAGACCAGGTCTCCGAGGTCGAGGAAGACATCAAAAACACGTGGCCCCAGGTCAACCTCCTCATCTCGAGGCAGAGAGACCCTAAAATACCACTGGAGAGGTTTCAATTTGAAACTTTATGCTCCCGAATCGGCCCCTTTCCCCACTGAAATCGAGTCTCACGAAGTATCCGATGGCCTAAAAACCGGAAGATACAAGTGGGAATGCTCCGACTCAGTGCCGGAACGGCAAGTTGAGGAGGCTCTCTCGAGAAACATGGTTAAACTGACCACCGACTGCTTCCATACAATCACGGATACAGAATTCAGGAAAAAACGTAATGGCAGGGAGCGCACCCCGCCCAGTACACCACATGGGGCTAAAGTGGACCGCGAATAAGCGACCACTTTAGTCCCACATACATAAAAAACCCAAAAACGTTACACAAAATGACTGACAGACTAACAATAATACAGATGAATGTCGATGGGTGGGACGGAAAAGGTTCCATCTATGGCAACATCTTGCGACAAAATGACCCCGACATAATACTCATTAATGAACACGGAATGACCGCTCATAAAGAAATAAAAAATTTTCAATACGACGTCATAAGCAAAAATCATAGTCAGGAACGGTATGACGGCTGCGCAATAGCCGTCAAAAAAGGTATAAAATACAAAAGACTACCAGACTTAGACGAATCCTACCTTGCCATTGAGGTAGGCACTACCCTGGGGGGTCTAGTCGTGGCCACGGGGTACCAACCCCCAAGACGCGGCTATGTACCCCTGCATAACCTTCTACAGGTCTTCAGCCATAAAAAGAATGTAATCTTTGCTGGAGATCTGAACGCAAGGTGTGCAGCGTCAGGGTATACCTCCTGCAACAATGCGGGTAGGAACATTGAATTCCTACTAGACAGAAAATACGGGACTAGAATTGGACCAGAATTCCCGACATTTATTACAGGTAATGCAGCAACGAAGCCTGATATTGTTTTATCCAGTATCAGGTTTCCATATAACTATTACATTGAACCAGGCCCCGTTATTCCAAGCGACCACCAGGCAGTTAGAATCATAATTGGCGTAAATCCCATTCAAATTGCAATCCCAGAACGCAAAAGCTATAAGCAGGCGGACTGGGAAAGCTACAGAAACTACCTTCTAAATTATATCCCAGACCCTTTAATAGATGCAAATTTAGAAGAGATAGATGAAGAGCTGGATAAAATCACTGACCTCCTTATAAAAGCAGATAAAAATAGCATTCCCCGTATTAAATATAAAACCCTTCCAGCTCCTATTTGGACTCCTCCCATGAAAGCCCTGGCCCAGGAACATAAGGACCTGTCCAATGTAATAGCGCTGATAGGCCCCGACCACAATTCCCATAGACGAATGAGACAGATAAAAGACGAACTCCAGACACTCATTACAGACCAACAAATACAGGTGTGGGACGGACTAATTGAGGGACTTGACATAGAGAGAGACGCACGAACTTTTTGGCAGACTTACAAACGGTTAAAAGGACAACCCCCTCAAAAGAAAATTGTACTTAAACGTGACGACAAAGAAATTGACGAGACTACAGAGATTGAGGAAATTTTTAGGATTTTCTGGTCTTCAATCTTTAAAATTACCCCCGAAGAAAATGACAATTATGACCTCGAATTCGAAAATGACATTATCCAACAGCTAAACACGCAAATACATAAAACCTCCCCTCATCATTGTGTATCGCAAGAAAGGGCGATGGAGGGCTATGGGAGTAAAATTACTGCCCAAGAGTTCTCCGCCGCACTAAAATCCTTTCGTCAAAGAGCACCGGGTACCACGGGGCTGACCAGGGAGAATTTCATTAAGGCCCCGCCTAATGTTCTGAGTGGGCTTCTTAACATCATGAATGCCGCTCTGAACACAGGCTATTTTCCCGACCAGTGGAAAGTGGCCAAGATGATCTTCCTTCCCAAATCGGGAAAGCCCCCGGACTGCCCTGCAAACTTCCGGCCGATATCTCTCTTAGAATTTGCTGGCAAAGTCTTCGAGAAAATATTGGCAAATAGGGTCAACTCTTTTCTTGACGAAGCCAACCTGCACAACGAGCAGCAGCACGGCTTCAGAAAGAAAAGAGGGACTGACACGGCACTAGCCGTTATTACGAAAAAACTTGCAAACATCAAAGCAAGTAAAAGGCATGCCGACCTGGTGCTCCGCGATGTCAAAAAAGCTTTTGACAAAGTTTGGAAAAGAGGCTTGCAATTTAAGATCCTGCAAGTGGGCCTCGACCCCATACTTGAAAGGATCCTATGCGATTATATAATGGAGAGGAGAGCGTATATACAGTTCAAAGAGCACAAAGGCCCCGAGTTTGAGCTCGAATCTGGGGTCCCACAAGGGGGGTGTCTCTCCCCCCTTTTATACAACATATATACACGCGACCAACCACAACCTCTTTCCGAAGGTACGATATACGTTCAGTTCGCTGACGATATATCGCAAATTTGTACAGCCGCCTACGTTCACAGGGAATTTATGGCGAATAATACGGCTAGGGAGATTTCCAACATCAACTCTTTCGAGAGGAAATGGAAGATTTGGACCAATGCCCCAAAATTCAAAATAATTCCCATGTTTCGCAAGACCTTCAATGATATACGGGTAGAGGGGAAGAGAATCCCCTACTGCTCGGAAGGGACGGTTCTGGGGCTCAAAATCACCACAGGAGGATACAAGAGTCATATCGGACGAACAGTCGCGAATGTCAAGAGAGATTTGAGGGAGTTTTATAGGTTCATGGACCTAACCCGCTCAAATAAGCTCAAGATATTCAATGCGTGCATTCGCTCGAGACTCTTGTACCCCCCGGTGCCGTTGAATGCGTGCGCCAGGACCCACATTGCGAAACTACAAACCATCCAGAACAAGGCGGTTTTACTCATTACAAATACCCGAAGAAGAGAACACAAAAAACAGAGGGAGCTCCACGCCTCGGTTGGATTATCTCCGATCAACGTGGCGCTCCACGAGAGAGCTAAGAGGATATGGCAAGCCATTGGTGCGCGCTTGACCCCTGAATTCTCTCGTGCACACTTAGACATCGAGGCCGACAGACAAATAAGACCCTTTAAGAGCAGTAAATTACAGTCTGACGGTGACGTGACTCCCCATTACACACAACGCGATCGACAATAGACGAGACTCAACCAACCAGTGTAATGTTAAAGTTTTTTAACTAAAATTCAACCTCACAAATGAAACAAATTCACTTAACTTTTTAATAATAATCAAAATAAAGCAAATTTCAAATTTCAAATTAACCTAAAATTTAGGAAAATTTAATATTTTTTCGAATACCCAAAGCGGGATGTAAAAACCCCGACTCTAAAAAAGGCTTGAATGCCAAAAACAAAATTCATCATCAAGATGAGAACCTTTAATCAAATCAGCAATGCTGATTTGATTAAATAAACTATAAATCTTATAGTTTATAACACAAAGAAATCCAAAGAAAAAAACAAAAAAACAAACAGAGCTACCCTTTCACCAGGGATCTTTTATTCTTTCTTCTACACATCATCTATTCTTTAAACTCACTTCTTAACCACTTTACTCTCTTACTTTTTTCTCTCTAATTCTATCTTTTCATCTCTTATTATGTCCAATGTCCGGAGTAACTGCATGGGCAAGAGAAATGTAACTTGATGGCTAAATTGGGAACATATAAAGTTTTTTTCTACAAATTTCCAACGAAATATCCTGTGAGGTGGTAATTTTGTATTTAATTTATTACAAATGTTCAATGTGTGTGCCGCTTGTTACGCGGCATACATCAAGTCGATAGTCGAGTTCCTGCCACACTCGCAACACCATGTCGTGTGTAACAGCGTTCATAGCCTAAGTGATTCTCTCCTTGACTTCCTCTACACATGTAGGAAGTGGTGGGATATAACCAGTTCTTTCACATAACCCCACAAGAAGAAATCGTACAGTGTCAATCAGGTGAACGTGGGAGCCATTTCAATAGCACGTTGTCTTCCTTCCCAACACACTCGATCCATCTCCCTGCCAGATTCCCGTCGAGAAATGTTCGCACTGTAAGTTTCTAGTGTGGTGGAGCCCCATCCTGTTAAAAAAATGAATTAGTTATGTATCATTTGCCTCAAGTTCGTCAAGTAGCCAGTTCTGAAGCATCTCGAGATAGTCGTCGCTGGCCACGTTTCCCTCGAAGAAAATCGGCCATGCACACGGTTCTTTGAGATGGCACAGAACACATTCACTTTTGGTGAGTGACTTTTGTGTCCTTTTGTGGCATGTGAATTTTATTCGCGCCATATAAGAAGATTTTGCTTGTTCTAAAAACAAGACGGTTTTCAAAGTCGTCATCTTCAAGTTTCTCTTGCATATCTTCACAAAACGTTTTACGCTTTTGCTTTGCGCCCAGCCCTAAAGTCTACACAAGCAGAAGCTTATAGCGGTCAGTCCCAAGCGTTTTCTCATGATACCCCAAACAGTTGAATTGGGGATCCGGGTTTCCAGGTTTGATCTTCGTTTCCTAAAGTTGGTTCACCATCTCTTCTGAAACTGCTGGCCCTCCAGACCCTGTTGGCCGACACAAACAGCCTTCCTCTTAAAACTTCTTATGCCACGTCAAATTTGCTTCCCTGTTGGCGCTTGTTAACGAAATCTTCTAACGAATCCACGTTGCGCATTCATATGTGACTGAGTTTGGGCCTACTTCAATACACAAAATGCCTTTTCTGTTACAGTAAACGGCATGACAAATTATGAAAGGAGAATTATTCATAAGATTATACTTTATAAAGGTATTGAATTCTATACATGCTGCTAAAATTTAAGACAACTTGGACGAAAATTGTTTACGTTATTAGATGATGAAATGATGTCAATTATGTGTGGGGGTGGAAGGGGGGGACACCTGGAAATTTTATTGAAGGCGACTTCGAATTTAGTGTTAATTATGTTCTTTTTCGAGTCTCTCGATTTGTTTAATATTCCGCTTTTGGTCGTGAGTTAACCCGTGGATAAGTTCGCCAAAATTCATTAGAAAAGTGGTAACAAACGAGGGTAGGAAACTAGTTCATTGAGCAAACAAAATTTTTATTGGTCTGATGAGTTTCGATACACACTGTATCATTATCAAAGGTGGACAGTTGTAACTAACAATCAAAATATACTAGTTTTTATCCATTTTCGGTGGATGCTGTCTATTCTGGTATTTTCTGTGATCGTAACCTACCTGATGGACATTTGTTCTCGCGGTACTAGTAATCAGTGTATACTGGGTGCACCAGTTATTTGTGAGCACAAATTTAGCAAGCCCCAAACTGACGCAAAAATGAAAATTAAGCCACCCTCGTTACTTTAGCCGCAAACCAGGGGGACTCGGAATTCTTGAACGTGACAGGGTACTTCTTTTTCAAGGATCCAAGGAGCTACTAGCTTCTGGTGAGTAGAGGTCATCCTCGATGGCCTTATCAGGAAGACTGACTTCCTCGAACGGATTCAAAGCATCATAAAAAACAACGAGCAAGTCCACGATCGGAGGTGTGATGCACGAAGACATCGGGTACAAATCCGACGAGATGAGGCAGTTCATGTCCAAAGGACCCAGGTGAAACGTGTGAACCTCTTGGACTATGACCTCTGAGACGTCGTTGAGATGGAAACCAATCAACGACTCCACAATACCAATGACTCTCTGAAGGTTTTAATTGTGGACGTTATGACCAACAGGAATGAAAGCCTTTGATCCGGGCTTACGAGTCTGTCTTCGAGTCTGGAGGGTTTTATTAAATACAATTATACTATACCTATGTAAAAAACATGGGTATCAAATTATTTTGGACATATACTGTATTTTCTATCGAAAATATTTGTTTTCTTTGAATTTTAGTATTGTTCTCAAATACTTAACCCTCCGTGTAATGGAGCTGAAAAAATCTAGCCCGATAATTGGGGTAATTAATTGCTGATATTTATTCTCAAAAAAGTGTGTCTAATAATTTGTACAATGCTAAAATGTTCCACTCTGACAGGCCTTCACGTATTGCTCACATTATACACGAGTCCCTGCAAAGAAATACAGGGTGTCTAACTCTAGAAAAAGTAGTTTTATACTCGGGTGGTGAAGACGATCGGTCAAATAAAGTTAAACTCTCTCAATGCCGCCCAAATACTTGGTCGAGAGGTGTTTTAGAGATACGCTAGGGGTGGATAGTTTCCCGTGTCGATAGGGGGCGCAAATGATCCACCCTCTGAGCGGGAACCCTCGTAGTCACGATCTCACGCCAGATTTAGGGTCGGCAGCGGGGCCGGGAACACCTGGAGAACCGCCTCGGCCCAAAATCCAGGTCTTCGCTTGTGACTCCTTTCTGTCGGAGGAACGGAAAGGAAAGGAATAATAATGAGTGGATCGGGTCAGGAAGGTGGAGGGGCAATACGTGGCCCTAATATATATATATATATATATATATATATATATATATATATATATATATATATATATATATATGAAAAAAATATCACAAAGTGCACGTGAGGCAAAGTTATGCAGATACACACATAAAGGAAAAGTGAAAACGATTCCGAGCGCTTTCGTCTTTATTCTTAATTACCTTTTCAAGGAATGAACAAGAGGACATTGGACATTGGACATAATAAGGGGTGAAAAGATAGAATTAGAGAGAAAAAGTAAGAGAGTAAAGTGGTTAAGAAGTGAGTTTAAAGAATAGATGATGTGTAGAAGAAAGAATAAAAGATCCCTGGTGAAAGGGTAGCTCTGTTTGTTTTTTTGTTTTTTTCTTTGGATTTCTTTGTGTTATAAACTATAAGATTTATAGTTTATTTAATCAAATCAGCATTGCTGATTTGATTAAAGGTTCTCATCTTGATGATGAATTTTGGTTTTGGCATTCAAGCCTTTTTTAGAGTCGGGGTTTTTTACGTCCCGCTTTGGTATTTGAAAAAATATTAAATTTTCCTAAATTTTAGGTTAATTTAATTTATTTTTGAATATTGTTAAAAAGTTGAGTGAATTTGTTTTATTCTTTGAGGTTAAGTTTTAGTTAATAAAAAAACTTTAACATTACACTGGTTTGTTTAGTCTCGTTTATTGTCGATCGCGTTGTGTGTAATGGGGAGTCACGTCACCGTCAGACTGTAGTTTACTGCTCTTAAAGGGTCTTATTTGTCTGTCGGCCTCGATGTCTAAGTGTGTACGAGAGAATTCAGGGGTCAAGCGCGCACCAATGGCTTGCCATATCCTCTTAGCTCTCTCGTGGAGCGCCACGTTGATCGGAGATAATCCAACCGAGGCGTGGAGCTCCCTCTGTCTTTTATGTTCTCTTCTTCGGGTATTTGTAATGAGTAAAACCGCCTTGTTCTGGATGGTTTGTAGTTTCGCAATGTGGGTCCTGGCGCACGCATTCAACGGCACCGGGGGGTACAAGAGTCTCGAGCGAATGCACGCATTGAATATCTTGAGCTTATTTGAGCGGGTTAGGTCCATGAACCTATAAAACTCCCTCAAATCTCTCTTGACATTCGCGACTGTTCGTCCGATATGACTCTTGTATCCTCCTGTGGTGATTTTGAGCCCCAGAACCGTCCCTTCCGAGCAGTAGGGGATTCTCTCCCCCTCTACCCGTATATCATTGAAGGTCTTGCGAAACATGGGAATTATTTTGAATTTTTGGGCATTGGTTGAAATCTTCCATTTCCTCTCGAAAGAGTTGATGTTGGAAATCTCCCTAGCCGTATTATTCGCCATAAAATCCCTGTGAACATAGGCGGCTGTACAAATTTGCGATATATCGTCAGCGAACTGAACGTATATCGTACCTTCGGAAAGAGGTTGTGGTAGGTCGCGTGTATATATGTTGTATAAAAGGGGGGAGAGACACCCCCCTTGTGGCACCCCAGATTCGAGATCGAACTCGGGGCCTTTATGCTCTTTGAACTGTATATACGCTCTCCTCTCCATTATGTAATCGCATAGGATCCTTTCAAGTATGGGGTCGAGGCCCACTTGCAGGATCTTAAATTGCAAGCCTCTTTTCCAAACTTTATCAAAAGCTTTTTTGACATCGCGGAGCACCAGGTCGGCATGCCTTTTACTTGCTTTGATGTTTGCAAGTTTTTCCGTAATAACGGCTAGCGCCGTGTCAGTCCCTCTTTTCTTTCTGAAGCCGTGCTGCTGCTCGTTATGCAGGTTGGCTTCGTCAAGAAAAGAGTTGACCCTGTTTGCCAATATTTTCTCGAAGACTTTGCCAGCAAATTCTAAGAGAGATATCGGCCGGAAATTTGCAGGGCAGTCCGGGGGCTTTCCCGATTTGGGAAGGAAGATCATCTTAGCCACTTTCCACTGATCGGGAAAGTAGCCTGTGTTCAGAGCGGCATTCATGATGTTAAGAAGCCCACTCAGAACATTAGGCGGGGCCTTAATGAAATTCTCCCTGGTCAGCCCCGTGGTACCCGGTGCTCTTTGACGAAAGGATTTTAGTGCGACGGAGAACTCTTGGGTAGTAATTTTACTCCCATAGCCCTCCATCGCCCTTTCCTGCGATACACAATGATGAGGGGAGGTTTTGTGTATTTGCGTGTTTAACTGTTGGATGATGTTATTTTCGAATTCGAGGTCATAGTTGTCATTTTCTTCGGGGGTAATTTTAAAGATTGAAGACCAGAAAATCCTAAAAATTTCCTCAATCTCTGTAGTCTCTTCAATTTCCTCGTCGTCACGTTTAAATACAATTTTCTTTTGAGGGGGTTGTCCTTTTAATCGTTTGTAAGTCTGCCAAAATGTTCGTGCGTCTCTTTCTATGTCAAGTCCCTCAATTAGTCCGTCCCATACCTGTATTTGTTGGTCTGTTATTAGTGTCTGGAGTTCGTCTTTTATCTGTCTCATTCGTCTATGGGAGTTGTGGTCGGGGCCTATCAGCGCTATTACATCGGACAGGTCCCTATATTCTTGGGCCAGGGCTTTCATGGTGGGGGTCCAAATAGGAGCTGGAAGGGTTTTATATTTAATGCGGGGAATGCTATTTTCATCTGCTTTTATAAGGAGGTCAGTGATTTTATCCAGCTCTTCATCTATCTCTTCTAAATTTGCATCTATTAAAGGGTCTGGGATATAATTTAGAAGGTAATTTCTGTAGCTTTCCCAGTCCGCCCGCTTATAGCTTTTGCGTTCTGGGATTGCAATTTGAATGGGATTTACGCCTATTATGATTTTAACTGCCTGGTGGTCGCTTGGAATAACGGGGCCTGGTTCAATGTAATAGTTGTATGGAAACCTGATACTGGATAAAACAATATCAGGTTTCGTTGCTGCGTTACCTGTAATATATGTCGGGAATTCCGGTCCAATTCTAGTCCCGTAATTTCTGTCTAGTAGGAGTTCTATGTTCCTACCCGCATTGTTGCAGGAGGTATACCCTGACGCTGCACACCTTGCGTTCAGATCTCCAGCAAAGATTACACTCTTTTTATGGCTGAAGACCTGTAGAAGGTTATGCAGGGGTACATAGCCGCGTCTTGGGGGTTGGTACCCCGTGGCCACGACTAGACCCCCCAGGGTAGTGCCTACCTCAATGGCAAGGTAGGATTCGTCTAATTCTGGTAGTCTTTTGTATTTTATACCTTTTTTGACGGCTATTGCGCAGCCGTCATACCGTTCCTGACTATGGTTTTTGCTTATGACGTCGTATTGAAAAATTTTAATTTCTTTCTGTTCAGTCATTCCGTGTTCATTAATGAGAATTATGTCGGGGTCATTTTGTCGCAAGATGTTGCCATAGATGGAACCTTTTCCGTCCCACCCATTGACATTCATCTGTATTATCGTCAGTCTATTAGTCATTTTGTGTAACGTTTTTGGTTTATTTTATGTATGTGGGATTAAAGTGGTCGCTTATTCGCGATCCACTTTAGCCCCATGTGGTGTACTGGGCGGGGTGCGCTCCCTGCCGTTTCGTTTTTTCCTGAATTCTGTATCGGTGATTGTGTGGAAGCAGTCGGTGGTCAGTTTAACCATATTTCTCGAGAGAGCCTCCTCAACTTGCCGTTCCGGCACTGAGTCGGAGCATTCCCACTTATATCTTCCGGTTTTTAGGCCATCGAATATTTCGTGAGACTCGATTTCAGTGGGGAAAGGGGCCGATTCGGGAGCATAAAGTTTCAAATTGAAACCTCTCGAGTGGTATTTTAGGGTCTCTCTGCCTCGGATGAGGAGGTTGACCTGGGGCCACGTGTTTTGGATGTTTTTCTCGACCTCGGAGACCTGGTCTCTTTTGGTCGCACTGCTTCCTTTGTTGGTGTTTGTTCTTTTGTATTTGGTGTAATTGTGTTAGTTTTTTGGGGTGTGAGTGGCGCTTGTTTATCTGTCTGTGTAGTATTTTTGTTCTTGTTCAATCGTGGGTCACGTGTGATGGCTGTGTTTTTTGGGGTGGGTACCTTTTGGCACGGTTCTGGGCACTGAGGGGCTACACTTATGCGCATAACCTCCTCTGACGGCGGGTTGTCGGGGAACCACATCTCCTGTAGGCCGTTTTTAACAAGCATACGATTGACTTCGGTTGCGAAAGTTCCCGGGCGAGTAATGTTCGCTATGTGTGCATAATAAATGCAACACATAATTTTTGTGGAATGCTCATTTTCAATGTGGAGGTATGTTCTTTGGCTGTTTTGTTCGGCGATAGCGGCTTTAGCGACCTTGGCGTAAGTGGAATTTACCTTTTTTTCCTCAGACTCGCGTCTTGAGTTGGTTGCCTTAAGGATTTCAGCTTTCCTGATTGGGCACGCCATGGACATAGTCCGGTGGGGGCCCTCACAGTTTAGGCATTTCGGTGTGGTTGTGCTCTTGCAGTCGCGCCAAAAATGGTTGCGACCAGCACATATGGAGCAAAGCGTCAGGTCTTTCTGTTCTGGGCAGTTTGAGGTGGTGTGTTTGCCGTACTTATAGCACCTGAAGCACATTTGTAAGTCGACAAACTCCTCCCTCTCGATCTGTTCCGAGCAAATTCGTACACTGAATAGCAATAATCCTTGTTCTTTTGCCTTTTGTGCCATAGCCGTATCTTCAAACACAACCTTAAAGACGTGCGTGTATGTTTTGAATTTCAAAACTTCAGCAACTTTTGCCCAAGGGTGATTTCGTTCTAGTTCGTCTTTAATGTCATCCGCAGAGTGGCTCCCAACCCAAGAGTCGAGGCGCCGGCAGATGACACTACGGTGTGTCTTAATTTGTGGTGGGGTGTGTGGTTTTAGGTTGATCGTCTGAAGGCATTCAACTGCCTTGCTTGAGGTTAAGGCCTCACAGTCGGCCTCCCTCGCACAAATGGCAGAGTATCCATTGGGGATGTCGATTAGTCGTACCAGTGCAATCCTAATGTTCGAGTATATTTTTTTAAATACCGTTCCTCTGTCTGGCTTCGGGCCCTCCGAGAGGACCCGAAGAGTTATACGAAGGGTCTCTCTCATGTTCTAACCATCCCCACTCTCTCTGGGTGTTTACTCATGTGTAAAAACAAATGAAAGGACACGTGTGAGTGAAAAAGGGTGGGGGAGATAGAAAGGGCCAATGTCCAATACAAAAAAAATCACTTTACCTCAATATATTATATTGTTCCACGTAGGTGTGAAGATCCGTCCTCGTACCGTAATAAATCACGCAAGCCAGTGGTCGATGTATGAATCAACCGACGAATAACGAATAACGATCGCGCTATTACTAACAAGCTAAGTCACTCTGATCACAAATCTCACTAAAATTCACTTTAAAAAATTTTTTGAAGATGGCTTTACAAAGCGGGAGTCAGCTTGGGAAGGCAGACAAAAGCAGTCAAGGAATGAACAAGAGGCTGGACATACATTGCCTTAAATAGTGGAAGGGTAGATTAGACCACCCACCTCTGAGCCTTAATTAGGGGGTACAAAATCCTGAAACAAATTTATTTGAGATTTTATGTATGTAGTGATAATGGGATCTAGCATGAACAATCCAGGGCTAAGGTTGAAATTTGGGAACGCGTTAATGGAGATACATTCTAAAATATTTCTGGAAATATAATTACTGTATTTTATGACTGGTTTGGCACTGTTCCAGTTAATGCTATGGTTGAGATTGTACATATGTAGAAAAAGCGCAGATTGTTCACTGTGATTACGTACATTGGCTTATTGTTGCTTAATCCGGACATCTAGATCTTCCCCGGTTTGTTCATAATAATATTTTTGGCAGATAATTTGATAAAGGACGCATCATCGCCTTCCATGAATGTGGCAAATCAACACATGATATCTCTACACCAACAGGTATAGGCATGAGGACTATACAGAGAACATTTGCACGCTAGAAATAAGATGGCGAAGCCGGTTCATCTCGTAGCAAATGTAGTAGGCATCAAATTCTTGACGAAAGAGACAGGCGCTCCTTGTAGCGTTTGGTCAAGAAAAATTGGCGTTGCTCGACGCAGCAATGAATCAGCATGTTCTGTGAAGGTCTAAATACTATTTCAACGAGAACCATGCATGTACGCAGCTGCGCTTCAATCAGGAAGCCACTTTTGACTTCAACAAATCGAAAAAACAACTTCATTTCGCTAAAGAACATAAAAACTGGGAGTTTAGAGGATTGGAAACGTGTCATAGGGTCCGATGAATCCAGGTTTACCCTCTTTCAGGGTGATGCGCGCATTAGAGTATGCCGAGACCTCATGAAGAATTGGATCCATCATGCATCCTTCCCTCCGTTCAGGCATCTGGAAGTAGTGAGATAGTCTGGGGCTGTTTTACCTGGAAGGGGCATGGCTCTGCAACCCTCTGCAGCAACAAGATGAAGTCCCGCGAGTACTTTCCGATCCTGGAGAATCAAGTTCACCGCTCAGTGTACTTCTTTTTCCTAATGGTGATCGAATGTTTCAGGACGATAACGCGCGCATCCACCGGTCTAACATCGCAAAGATTGGTTCCCCCAGCATGAGGGATCATTTCTTCATATTAAGTGGCCATCACAGTCTCCAGATTTAAATCCCATAGAAAATTTATGGGATGAGCTTGAGAAAGACCTGCGTGCCTCATGGCCTTTCCCATCGTCATTGAACGATTTGGGCCTACGGTTTCTGGAATTGTGGCCGAAATTGAAGCTACAGAAGATGCAAAAGCTTGTAGAATCAATGGCACATAGCATGAGAGTTATAATTGTTTGAGAGGAGATCCAATACATTATTAAGTAATTATTACACTGAACAACCTTTATTTTGGCCAGGAAGTGAATATTCATCGTAGCAAGTTTTGCTAAAAGCAACTGCAAATTTCGTATTTGTGATTTTCTTTTCAAATCTCTCGATTTGTCGTATATTCGCCTTTTCGTCTAGATTCAGGCAGTGGATGAGTTCTCTGAATTCATAAAACCAAGATTTTAACCTTAAATGGTAATAGGAGAAAAGCCCTTTACTAAGCAAACACTTTATTTAACTGACGCGTTACGATACCAAACAAACAAAGCAATCGGCAAGTGAGCCAGGTGAGCCAGGTCAAAAGAGGTAAACTTAGGGGCGAAGTTCAAGGTTACAGGTTACAGGTTGTTGAGCCACCCTTTTTATCGGGATATGGCATTTATTTTCTTTGGAGAAGAGAAATAATTTATTAGCCTTGTTCATTTCTCTTCTTCCACACACATTGCAAGAATTTCTTTGTTGCTCTTACTATTCTTGATTTCTTATCATCTATATCCTTTATTCCACACTCAAATCCTAGCACCACACTCAGTCCATAGTCCTCCCTTCTCTCCACCACTTCTTACTTTTCTCTTTCCAACTCTATCGCCAGTTCTTTCAATTTCTCTCTCCTGAGACTGTGTCCCACACACTCCACTATCAAATGTTCTATAGATTCTCTCTGCCCCAATAGGCACCATTCGCATCTGTCTCCTTCTCCGTTCCATCTGTATGTCCTCCCCTTCACCTCCAAGGATCCACTCCGTGCCTTGAATAGTAGTTGGCTTGCAAAACTCCCATGATACATATTCTAAATGCAAGGTTCCTTTTTGCCTCTGTATACATTCAGACTTCTCTTTCCATTTATTCCTCTTCTCCAGAGCCTTTCTCCTGAATCTTTCTTTTTTTGTTTCAGTTTTCCTTTTGCTCTGTCTTCTATATAGATTGCTTCCAATTCATATTTCGTATCCACTCTCATTACCTCTTTGTGCCACTCAGTCCTATCGTAGGCAGCATACACATAGCCTGCTCACGTCTCTATTCCCATCTCTTGCAGTCTCAACTTATAGTTTGCCTTCATCCTTGCCACCCTCTCCTCATACCTACTCCAGCCCATTTCTCCTCTCAGTGCCTTTACTGCTACATAGGGGTTGGCCCCTAGTGCAATTCTTGCCTCCTTGATTCCGATCTTTTCCATTCTCTCCAATTCTGTCTTTGTCACTTTGCAGATTTAATACCCATACAGGCTTCTTCTGACTGATATCCCTTTCCACAGTTCCCTTATCATTTTATACTTGTTTGCTTGCTTAGTTGCCATGTTCCTCAACATGTAGGTCATTCTAAGCATATTTAGTTCATTTTGTCTCTTATGTTTCTCAAATATATCCTTCTGGTTACATACTGTCACACCCAAGTATCTATATTCATTGACTACTTCTAGAATGTCATTTCCTAGGATCCATCCTTCATCTCTGCGTTCTCCAAATATCATGATTTTGCACTTTTCTCTACTAAATTTTACTCTCCATTCTCCTCCACACCGGTACACCACGTTCAAAAGTCTCTGCAAACCCTCAACTGTTTCACTAACCAGAACTATGTCGTCTGCAAATCCCAGGGTTGTCAATATGCGGTCTCCAACCATGACTCCTTGGCCTTCCCTCTCTACTCTCTCCAACAGTTCTTCAATGAAGAAGCTGAACAGGCTGGGAGACATGGTTCATCCTTGTCTAACCCCGATGTCATTCACCATCCAACCTGTTTCTATGTCCTTCAGATTTAGTCTGACTTTGTTGTTTTCATACAGTTTTTGTATTACATTTAGAATATTTACATCCATCCTCAAGTCTCTTAGTCTTGCAAACAATTTCATTCTATCCACTCTATCAAAGGTTTTCTCTATATCGAGAAAGCAAACATATAACACTCCCTCTCTTTTTTTTACCCTCTCTCTTACATTCCGTAGTATATAGAGATTGTCTATGGCTCTTCTTCCAGTCCTGAATCCATTTTGTTCATCTCCAAGTATCTCTTTCCGTTCATCCCACTCCTTCAGTTTCTTTGTCATGATGCTGCCAAACACCTTTCCTATCTCACTCATTATAGCTACTGGCCTGTAGCTATCCACCAGTTTTTTGTCTTTACCACTTTTGGGTACAAATTGATCCTACTTTTCTGCCAAGTCTCAGGCGCACATCCATTCACCAGCATATCGTTGAATAGGGTTGTCAGTAACTCTTTCATCCTTTCTCCTCCATATTTCAGAAATTCACCAACTATCCTTTCTTCATCCACTGCCTTATGGTTTTTTAACCTATTCAACCCATACTCTATGTCCTCCCTGTTGATTCCTATACGTTCATCCTTTAATTCCTGTACTGCATTCAGAAGTTCCTCATTGGCTCCGATTTCTTCCCATCCCTCCCGTGCCCGAATGATTTTTCTCCAATACTCTTCAATTTGCATCTTTATTTTTCCTCGTCCTCGCATTCTCCTTCCGTTGTCTTCATTATTACTTTGTCCTCCCTTTTATCCCCTTCCAAGACCCTCCTCAGATATCTCCACTGCTCTCTTTCTCGGTCATTTATCCCCAACTTGTTCCACTGTCTTATTTTTTCCTCTTCCTCCTTGATCCATTACTTGTGTAACTTTTCTCTTTTGTTTCCTATATTCTAGTTCCATCCTTTCCACTTGTTCTTCTTCAACCCTCTCCCCTCTCTCTCTCTACTTTGCCTTAGTTTTCTTAGTTGTTTGTTCATCTTTCTCCTAGTTAAGTACTCTTTCTCCACTTCCTTGTTCCAGCACCCCTTGCTTGACCTTTTTCCTCCTGTTTGGATCCATTTTTTCCCAATCTTTTGCATCGCCACTTCTTTTATTTTTCCTTCTAACTGCGTGTAATTTGCCTTCATATCCTCTGAGGTTATTAGTCCTGCCAATGCTTCTTCCATTCCATTTTCATATGCTCTCCAATCCGCCCCTTTTCTTTTCCATATATTTCTCCGCTTTCCCTTTTTCATTTCCCATTTTACTTTCACTATTATATCCTTATAGTCAGTTTGGATCTCTATTTCCTGATCCACATCAATACATATGCCTTCATCTATCTCGCCACACTTTCTGTTCATTATAGCAAAATCTATTGCACTCCTCCTCTCTCCTTGTTGCTAGGTTGGGATTCCCTGCACTTCTAGATTCTTCAGAGTTACATCACTTTCAATTATCCATTGATACACCCTCCTTCCATTGCTATTCATTTCTTCCCCCAGTAGGCCCACATGCGCATTAAAATCCCCCATTACTAACCATTTTTCGTTTTCCATTTCTCGTGTCAGGCTCCTAAGTTCTTCTATTAGCCATTCACTCTTCCTCTGGTTGGTACCTTCCACATAATTATACACTAATGTTACCACTATGTTGGTTTTGCCCCTTGTGACCCTATATGTTTGTAGCCTTCCTTCCAATCCTCGCTACATTGTTCTTTTATTCGGCTCCACCTCCTCATAGCCTTCTTTAACTAGTATACCTACTCTATTATATCCATCCTCCTCCTGAGCCCTACCTTTTTCCCTCAGATGATATCTACCGATTTCCATTTGTTCTTTAATAACCCTCATATCTGCTAGTGCCATTATCTCTATCTCTGCTCTTTCGCATTCCCTTACAATCGCTTCTCTCTTGCCGAGGACCATTCCTTGACAGTTCAAGAATCCTACCTTCACTTTCTTGTATCCGCTTTCCTCTCTTGTATTTACGCAGGGCCGCTTTGGCCCTCTATCCTATCTATCATTACACTTGACCTGCTCCACTTGCCCCAATACCCAAGTCCACCTCTTAATTTCTCTCACTAGTTTGCTGGTCCCTGTACCTTGGAGGTGGACTCCATCTCTCCTTAACCAGTATTCCCATTTTTTCATATCTTCTCCCATTTCAATGGTGTTTCCTCCTTCCTCAATTGCCATCATCCTTATTCTTCTGTTTACCTCTCTCCTTCTCTTCTCATAGTTATATCCTTCGTACCACCTTGGTGTTATTGGGACTACAGCTACCTTTACTCCAGGGTGCCTAGCCTTCACTTCTCTTACGAGTCCTCCGATAGCTTTCATGTAGCCTGTAGCGCTCCTTTTCATAAGCCCCAATCCCCTTCTGCCTTGTCAATTTCTTCCGTTATATCTACTATGTCCTTCCTTGGCATAGTGGTAACCTCTATCTCCTTAGAGAACCCCTCAAATCATGCGTGTAGGTTCTTCACTATACTATCTCCAAATATCCTCAACCTGTTGCTGTTCGGTCTATCTTGATGTCTATTACCCCTCTCCCCTGTTTGTTCTTGCTGGCTTGTCCTTTCCTCTTCGTGGCTGTTCTCTCACTTCCGCCAGTACCTCCGGCCTTTCTCTGTCCCTTGGTCCTTTAGTTGCCTCTTGTTCTCCTCTCTTACTTTCCACCTCTTCTACCTTTCTCCTCTGTCCCTCCTGTCTGGCCGTCGTCCTTTCTTTATCCTTCCCCCCATTCCATTGTTCTTCTCGTCCTTCTTCCTCCTTTGTCCTTTATCTCTTCCTCTTTTCCGGTCCCACTCCCTGATCGCTCACTATTTTCCTATTTTTTCCCCTTTGCCTGGCTCCCTTTTTCACTGTCTATGCTTCCCTCTCCCTGTGCTATCACGTAGGCATGCTCCTCCTCTATCCGTGCTTTTTCTCGCTCTACCATCGTCCTTTCACTCTCATCTAACTCTTCTACCAGTCGTATATTTGCTCTTCCTACGACCCTGTTCTTCCATGTCTGATTTTCCTCTGTAAGTTTTCTCATAGTTTTCCTTAGTTCTATAAGTTCCTCTTCTATTTTCTTGTATTCCTTGCACCTCTTGCATGTGAATTTGCTCTCCTCTAAAAACAGGGTCGCAATCCGCAGTCATCTCTCTTGCCACTTCTATATTCTTCAGTCTCTCCACTAGTACTGCCTTAGCCCCCCTCGGGCTGATCCCTCTCTCCTCGCATAGTACCCTCAGCTCATCCCTCTTCATTTCATTCAGACTCTTTTTCTCAGCCATCTTCCAATCAATTACTTTCCTAATATAGTGTGGGTTCAACAATCTTCTATTCTTAAAAAGATACTAGTTTTTATTAGGATGCTTTGCTGATATACTTATCCACCAGTCTTTGCCTCTTTGTTATTTTTTCTCGGAGCTGAACGTTTTCACGTGTTGTTCCTCTGGTTATCGAAATGACTCGGCAAATGCGTACCTGCCACCGCAATGAGTAGGGGCGGCATCTTCACGGATGAATGATGGCCGTATTTTTAACTATCAATATGGAAGTAATCTGCCCTCAGCTTTAATTCTTGTCCTCTTCTCTGTTTCCTTTCATGGATTACCTCCTGTCATAGTTACTCTTATTTTTATCCAATGGCTTAAACCGACTTCAATTTTCATATTCAATGAAATCAAATAAAGCGAAAACATAGCATAACATAACATAATTTCACGGATGACAAAAGCCACAAGGGCCTATCAAAGGTCATCCGCCTCCGTCAAAACCCACCCACAAAAAGCACCATCACCAGGGAGAGACAAAATCAAAGTCCCCCACAATATAATATAACAGATGACAAAAGCCACAAGGGCTCATCATAGGTCATCCAAGTCAAACGGCCTCTTTTTTAAGGCACCCAAACTCCCAGGAAAACTACATCCAGAAGATTGCGTCCAGAAACAAGGGTATCACCAATCAAGGCTTGTCAACAACTAAATCATCCAGCTATAGATATATACAAACAATATTAATATATACAAAACTTAGGAACCATCACAACCTTCCCTCCCCATTAACTCATCCAACCTACTCTTAAATACATTTAGATTTGGACTACCTACTACCCTCCGCGGCAATTTGTTCCAGAAGTCTACCACTCTATTGGTGAAAAAATATTTTCTTAAATCCAACCTACACCCTTGCTTTTTAATTTTCAAGTTGTGACCTCTAGTCCGATTTCCATCATCTAACTCAAAAAACTTGCTAACATCCAATTTATCTATTCCGGAAATTTTTTTAAAGAGCTCAATCATATCCCCTCTCACACACCTCCTTTCGAACGAGAACATATTTAATACCCTCAGTCTATCTATATATTCAAGGTGCCTCAGGGAAGGAATAATCTTTGTTGCCCTCCGTTGCACTGACTCGAGAAGGTTAATATCGTGTCTAAAATGTGGGGACCATGCCTGTATACAGTACTCTAGATGTGGCCTAACATAAGAGTTATAGAGTTTAAGAATAACCTCCTTACTTTTGTAACTGACATTTCTCTTAATGAAACCCAGCACTCTATTTGCCCTATTTCTTGCTTCAATACACTGCTTAGAAAACCTTAATGACTTATCTATTACTACTCCTAGATCTTTCTCATCCTCTACTAAGCTCAGCCAATGCCCATCCATTTCATAGTTAAATTCTCTATTATCTTCTCCCATGTTAATAACTTTGCACTTATCAAGGTTGAAAGTCATTTGCCACTTATGTGCCCAGGATAACAATTTATTTAAATCCCCCTGCACTTTAAAATTATCATCAATATCTTTAACTACAACTGCTAATTTGGTATCATCCGCAAAAATTGACACTTTATTATTAACTAACAGAGGAATCCTCGCGAGAAAAAAAGGCTGACATTTGAGGTGAGCGAAAATATGTAGAAGAGAGAGTGCCCAAGTTGAAAACTTGGGGCGTATCTCAAACACCAGCGAAATAGTTCATTACTAGGATAAAACCCCATTTACTAGTAAAAACCGGTGTCTGTTTTTAAGCCATGACTTAGCTGAGGCAAAGGACCAAATTCCTGAGTGCTGCAAGCCCTTCCGGTTCCTGGCCCTACTCCTGCGCGAGATTAACTTTCTAATGGTAATTCCTTCGTTATATATATATATATATATATATATATATATATATATATATATATATATATATATATATATATATATATATTCTATTTAAAAATCATGAACTAACCTTCGGTGCTTTCGGATGATGATGGGCAGGCCATAAAAGGGTGGTCCGCGATTGCTATTAATGCAGCATTGGATAAGCAGGACACGATGAAAAAAATATAATATTTATTTTCACTCAACAAAATATTACATTACGCCTTAGGCAAGGGGAATCATAATTCAACAAAGGGGGTAACCCGCATCTCAATCGAAACAAAGGACGTCACTTGAGGAAGAAGAGAAACTTGGTTGGGAGACCGATGGTTTGAAGGACGATCTTAATAGTGGAGGGCGAAGGTGGCGTCTGCGTGCTCATGTCCTTCATGGAGGGCGGTGCGGCAAACTTGAGGGCCCGGTTAGTCCATTCGCGGCTGCGTCTTCGAACCCGGGTCTTCTTCCTGTCCAGGGCCACAGGAATAGACAGGGGGGTGGCCACAGACACCGTCCTCGTGTCCCGAAAGCAACCTCTGGCGGTACAGTGACCTCTAGGGGCCTTGTCTTCCAAGTTGACATGACCGACGCATAGGGATTTTATATGTGGGGCTATGACGACCTCCTCCTCGAAGGTTTGTGTCCCGACGGAGGTCGTATTCGTGCGGAGCCCCCACGGCACTGGGAAAGTCCTGTTGCTTTCGCGGAGTTTGGTGGGGAGGCACAATTGCTTGGTTTGGGTACCCCTTTCTTTCGTGGCTGATTTCTGCTGGGTAGGAGAAGAGTCGGAGGTATCCGGCGTTCCCTTCACGAGAGATTCTCGACCTCGGCTGATTGAGACCCGTCTGTTTGAGAGGCTACGAGACCTAGGCCTTCGAAGAGGGGCCTTCGCGTTGTCAACGGGGGTGAGCCTCCAAAAGGGCGAGTCAAGCTTGAAGATCTCAGCCATAACGGGCATCGAAGGGCAACCTCACACTAAAAGTGAAAGCAAGGACTCTCTGCCCGAGGTTTATATACCACTCTTGGGTTACTGCTTGGGACCTAATCCCTTCGCGATTAAGAGGATGAAACGGAGAGATGAAACAAGATCAGGGGATGTGGCATTCAACCTTTAACCATCCTCATTAAAAGGTTGAAGGTGGAAGATACCCAAGTGAAGGGGATACAACGAATACTGTCCACGGTTCTGTGATTTTGAGAATCTTAGGATCGACATAAATCAATCTCTCCTTTTTCACCTAAAATTGCTATTGACCCTACATTTTTGCAGTTGAAAGAATCAATTCTCGGAGTGGGAAGTGGGGGGTCGTACCTAGATCCCTCCTATGGCCACAGGATTGCACATAAGAATATAAAAAAGGAGTCTGCAAAAGGCTAATCAATAGACTCTATGAAGCAGCTCCTTTTAAGATGGGTGATTTTTTAAAAGCAATTATTCCACTTTCATGTCAAATGAAAATATTAAAAGCAACTACAATTCTATCATTATATATATATATATATATATATATATATATATATATATATATATATATATATTAGCATGGTGTCCAGGCACCTTGCCACTGCTTTCCAATCTACCACGTCCTTCCAACTTCACCCCCACTCACCATTTACTCCATCTCTTGCACCCTCCAGTGGATATCAGGTATAGTATGGCCAAACGTGCTGCAGCTTACATTTGGATATTCTTCCACATATTTTCCCGTCCATCTCTCTTCATCACTTTATGTATAGATACATCTTCGTACAAACTTTCTTCGGTGCCCTCGTTGGTATTCCATTTGAATTCGAGGTGAAAAAATAGCTCTTTTCCTTAGACTAATCTCACCACTTAACTTTTCTCTCTACCCCTGCTCCAAGGAATTATATTGCTATGGTATTTGGTTACTCTTTAGCTAAGATGGCAGCGCCTTATTGACTTGATGCAGTAATGTGGTTATAGTTTTACCATGGTTGTGGTGGGATCTTGGAAATGCTAACCTCGATGACTTTAGATAGGCCGTGGTACATTTTGTCATCCTTAAAAGCGTGATAATTAATAATAAAAACAAGGTACTTTTGATAGGCCCTGGTGCATTTTGTCATCCTTAAAATCATGATAATTAATAATAAAAACAAGGTACTGTTGATAGGCCCTGGTACATTTTGTCATCCTTAAAAGCGTGATAATTAATAATAAAAACAAGGTACTTTTGATAGGCCCTGGTAAATTTTGTCATCTTCAAAAGCATGATAATTAATAATAAAAACAAGGTACTTTTGATAGGGCCTAGTACATTTTGTCATCCTGAAAATCATGATAATTAATGGTAACAACATGGTACTTTTGATAGGCCCTGGTACATTTTGTCATGCTTAAAAGCATGATAATTAATAATAGCAACAAGGTACTTTTGATAGGCCCTGGTACATTTTGTCATCCTTAAAACCATGATAATTAATAATAACAACAAGGTACTTTTGATAGGCCCTGGTACATTCTGTCATCCTTAAAATCATGATAATTAATGGTAACAACATGGTACTTTTGATAGGTCCTCGTATATTTTGTCTTCCATAAAATCATGATAATTTATAATTACAACAACGTACTTTTGATAGGCCCTGATACATTTTTTTATTATTAAAATCATGTTGATTAATAATAAAAAGGTTCTTTATCGTCGAATTTCCTGAAGAAATCAGATAGTCATCGAATCAGCTCGGTCGTTCCTTCCTTCGGCAAAGGATTGCGACCTCCGAAAACTTCAAACCCGGATTATCGCTTGAATGGGGGAGGCGATTCAGATAAGATTAGAAGAACCATAAAAGATTACTACTCTTGGCGCCGATGGTCAACTTAATGGACGAATGAGATGATTAAATATCCCCCTCTCCGGTCAACTGTATCCTTGAAACGAGTTCCTATGTCTTGACGTTGCACTATTCGTTGAGGATTCGAAGAAATTAATCCAGGTTCGTTATTTATATTTTATCATCGTTATTCTCTCTGTATCTCCTTTTCTTTTCAATCAACGTTCTCTTTGAATTTTTCCCATTCTCATTTTCCTCACTTGAATGAAAATTACATTTTTTGTTAGTCGTTCTCGTTGCTTTTGCCAATACAATAAAATAAATCTCTACGTTGGTCGTTTATTAATATTATCTTAATAGATTAAATTTGTAGTGTTTCTAGGCGTGTTGCCGGCTACCTAAAAGTGTGCAGTGTGTCTATACAGTCTGTTTACAAATTATCAAAAAATATTATAAAGGAAAAAGTTTAGAAATATGTTCTATTAACATATCCACTTGCATTTGAAATGTTCATTTATCGCGTTGATTAAAGTCTTAATTCTTTAAAAATATGCAAGAAATGTTACTCCTCAAGGAAAGAAGCAGGTCATCTGATTCATCAAAGGAAAGGTTCAGGATCCGACCAATTCAATTAGTACTCATCTGACTCAATCAGCAAAACACCATCAAGATCCAACCAGACTCAATTATTGGTCATCTGAGTTAATCAACAAGACACACTCAAGATAAAAACAGGCAAAATTTATGGTAATCTGAGTCAATCAAATAGATACTATCAAGATTTAACCTGGACCAATTAATAGCCAGCTGAGTCAATCAACCAGTTCTAAACTGGTCCAAATAGTGGTTATCTGAGTCAATCAACAAGAAACCATCAAGATCCATTCAGGCCCGATTAAGGGTCATCTGAGTCAATAATCTACACGTCATCAACATTAATGGTCATCTGAGTCAATCAAATAGACAATATCAACATCCAACGATGCCCGCTTAATTGCCATCTTAGTCAAACATCCATACGCTATCAATATCCGAAGAGGCCTACTAAAAAGTAGGCTGATACAATCAACCATAAGAACAAGAAAAGGAGCTGCTTCATAGCCAATATGAGGCAGCTGATCCCGTCACCCAATTCAGTCCACTCTATTCTTAAATCTCCGCAGAGAGGACGCTTCTATCACAGTGAGCCTCTTTCATTCATCTAAACCAGGGGCGGGCAACCCTTGGCACGCGTGTCAAATGTGGCACGCCGATGACTTATTTCTGGCACGCGAAAGCACAAGTTACCGTTTTTTTTAAAGAGGTTTTTATGAAGGATGTAGAATGAGGATAAATTCAAATACTTTCCAAACACAAAGAGGTACATCGATGATCTCTCGAAAGATGACATAACAGACCGCCAATGTCTTCAAAAGCTGTTTGTAAAAATTATTGAGGCAAGTGTTGGGCAGTTCTTTGCAAGATTTGCTAGGTTTGGAGAACTGGAAGAGACGGCAAAATTCATTAAGTTTCCACACAGTATCAAACTGGATGAAGTAAACTTACAAATGTTTTCATTGGGTAGACATGGATAATTTGAAATGCACTTGATTGAATTTCAAAGTAGCTCAATTTGGAAACAAAAATTTTTTTGATCTTAGAGTTGACTTAGAAAAGGGTGAAAAAGGAGCGATTAGAGACGGGAGTAACAGAGAGAAATGCCGAAAACTAAGTATTAAGGATTTAGAATACTATTCCAAAAAATTATCTGTTTAAAGAACCTTGCAACAGCATTACTATCCATGTTTTCGTCTACATATGCCTATGAATCTTTGTTCTCAGGGATGAACTTTGTTGAGTTTCGTAAGAGGAGTAACCTGATGGATGAAACTAGTAGTGCATGCATATCTCTCAAGGTTACTAAATATAAACCCGATATAAAATCTGTCATCAATGATACAGCAGCAGAAATCCCGCTGAAAAATAATATATAGAAAGAGTCAAAAAGTCTTCTGACTCTAGTTTTATCTGATGTTTTCTTTTGAAAGTGGTTGTTTGAATGTAGTTTTGAAGGTAAATAAATATATCTTCTTTTTTTATACATCAATTGTAAAGGATTTAAAATAAGCAAAAGATTATCTTTTAGTAACCTTTTACTGTGATTTAGTAATACAAAGGTATAACTGGGAAAAAATAATGACTGATTAATCGAAAAAAATATCAATGTTAATTTTTTGTGTTGATGTTAATAATAGTCGTTAAATTGTGTGAATAGGTATGGCAGTGCCCTATCCCGTTCACTAAAATTTAGAACCTCACCTTATGTTTCCCTTCTTATAACCTTTTACCTACCTGAAGACTTAAATCAAGTCCCCTCGAATTCTTCTCCTTTCTACCGTATGTAGACTTAAGTCTCCTAAGCCTTTCACCATAAGGTCAAGTCCTCGACCCATGAATCACTTTAGTGATCCTTCGTTGCACAGACTCGACCAAACCAATATCCATCCTATAATACGATGACCAAAATTGCACCCAATTACGCTGATGGTATTTCGTGTGTCGGCAGAAAGTGATTTTTCTTGCGTTTGAATGATTCCCTTCATGATTGGACGCATCTTGGTTCATCAATGGTTCTCAACCTTTTAACAATGGATTTCTTTAGGCTTTTAAAAGACGCGTTTAGTCAATTTGCTTTTATTAAATAACAATATGTTGTGCCTAGTCAACGAATTTAATTTTATTAACAACAAACTATTGTCACTAGTCAACAAGTCACTTATATTAATTAATAAAGCCTCTTGCCTGGTTAACAGAATGATAGGCCTAGTCGGCAGATGAACTTGTGATGGTCGCTTCCCCTAGTAACTGATGAAATGCAATCGAATAAATAACACTATTAACAACAACAAAATTCCATTAGATGGTTGTGTGTGGTATGGTGTATTGTTCATCGTGAATAATTATACATTTTCCAAATTGGCCACCCACGGTTTAAAGAGGCCTATTGCTTGATTTCTGTGGGTCTCTTTTACCGCCGATTGTCCCGTGCATATCTCGGTGGGGAGCAGAGACCAAGCGGCCAAGACGACTCAAAGCGGGATCCCATCCAACCACTAATCTTAGCCAATGTTTTATAGAATATATCGAGAGTAGAATAACCTCAAGGAGTTTAGGAGAGTTGTGTGATCTCTGGGTTTCTAAAGCCCCAAGTAGTCTCTTCGCGATGTTCCCTCGCATTACCATTTCTTCTAACCCCACCATAAAGTCCCTCGTTGGTTTTCGCTTAAAAATGGCGAGAGTGGAAATGGCGCACCCCCAGTAGTCTCCTCTTTTGCCTTCCCGGGCTATCTCCCTTCGCCATATATTTACGCCCCTTAATTTCAACATTTCTAGTCGAGGCATGATCAAAACAACTCCAATTTATTGGCCCCGAGTACTCCAAGTAGTCTCCTCTTTAGACCGCTCGGGATTTGTTCCTTCCCCCTATTTTCACTTCTTCTAACCTCAACACTTTCTTTACGATTCCCTCGTTGGTTTTTCCCCATCTTTTCGTAATGGGTTGGGGATGTGGGGGGTATCCTTTGTGGGGGTTCATTTGGAGGAGGGGTGAAAACGGGTGAAGTCAACCTTGATGGAGGTGAAGAGGGGCCGTCGCTCGAGGCCGACGAGGTCGTACTCGAGGGAGTTAAGGCCGTCCTCCTTGAAGTGGCGGATATTCTTGCGCAAATCCTCGTACCTGGAAAGAGAAGTGTGAGTGCGAGCAGCCAGGCTCGAGGACCAGCCTCAAGGGCGAGGTGATCCTAATAAATTCAAATTTCATGGTTGATTCCCTCGTTGGTTTTCGCCATAACAATATATCAAAGTTCCTGAAGGACCGAAATGAGTGGTTGGAATTGGGTAGTTTTATGTGAGGACCGTTTTCGGTCCTCCCCTAAATTGCTGGTAAATGAACCGTCGATCTGAATTTTATTCGGATCAAGATTCCCTTAAATGGAGGCCCCACTAGAGGGGGTGGGGATAACCGCCGTGTTGCGACCGAAATCTGGAGGATTCTGCCCCCCCCCCCTCTGTGGGCCCCAACGTCAGCAATTATCCACCTTCTCGGCCCTATTGGCCAAAGGAGGATCCGCGGCCTTATATCTCGCGCGCATTTTCACTCCCTCCAACTTCACCGCTTCTTCGCAGATCTCTCCTTACAAACTCCATGAGATGCCCTCGTTGGTCTTCACCTTAAATTAAAAGCATTCAAATGAAGCCACGTTAGGAATTCGGTTCTCTTACAACCCCATTAGACTCCAGGGGCCAGTTTCACCCAAGTCCGAATACTGCTATGTACTTTCCGCATATTTTTACTCTCTCTAACTTCACCACTTTTCGGCGTTGATTCCCATGTTTGTTTTTACTTATTGATTTAAGTAAATAAAAACAAAAATCTCAATTTCTCATTTTCTAAGGAACAAATAAATCTCCTCATTGCCATTTAATCGCTTCAATCAGGCGCCAAAGTCTGCAAAAGGCCAGTCACTACGAGGCAGCTCCTGTTCCCACCAACCAGTTCAGTCCCACCTACCATTTTCATCCATTAATCTATCCAATCTATTCTTAAAACTCCGCAGAGAAGACTCTTCTATCGCATCACTACTGAACCTATTTTCCATTCATCTACCACTCGATTTGTAAACCAGTTTCTAACAATTCCTTTCCTAAACCCAAACTTGTCCAGCTTAAACCCATTGCTACGTGTCCATCATCCCTTACCGGTTTACCCACTTCTATACCTCAATAAGTCTCTTAGAAAATATATATATATATATATATATATATATATATATATATATATATATATATATATATATATATATATATATATATATATATATATATATATATATATATATATATATATATATATATAACGTGTATACAATTTTACATTCATCTCCGAGGACTAGTTCAAATTTATCTAAATGTAATTTACATTATTTTTATCTATGCCAGATGGATAGATGAGATTACCCTAAGCCTGAGGTCTACTATTAACCATCCCTGGTGAAGGTCATTCCAATCCTTTATAAATAACATAGGCAAATCATACTGAAATCCACTAGTAAATACTAAAGGAGGCGGGTAAGAGAATCGCAGAAAAATACAAAATACTATATTTTGTACATGATAAAAGGATTACCTAAAAAGATTTTCTTATATCACCTTGTACTAACTTCATAATCTTGAACTGGTGTCCACGATCGATACTACCTCTAATCGTTTGCAATAATTGATGTTATTTAATCCTAAAAATAGGTTGAATAACTGAATCGAGTGCCCCCACCCCCTTTTCTAAGCAGGTGTGTGAGAGGGGATATGATTGAGCTGTTTAAAATTTTTTCCGGGATAGATAAATTGGATGTTAGCAAGTTTTTTGAGTTAGATGATGGAAATCGGACTAGAGGTCACCACTTGAAAATTAAAAAGCAAGGGTGTAGGTTGGATTTAAGAAAATATTTTTTCACCAATAGAGTGGTAGACTTCTGGAACAAATTGCCGCCGAGGTTAGTAGGTAGTCCAAATCTAAATGTATTTAAGAGTAGGTTGGATGAGTTTATGGGGAGTGAAGGTTGTGATGGTTCCTAAGTTTTGTATATATTAATATTGTTTGTATATATCTATAGCTGCATGATTTAGTTGTTGACAAGCCTTGATTGGTGATACCCTTGTTTGTGGACGCAATCCTCTGGATGTAGTTTTCCTGGGAGTTTGGGTGCCTTAAAAAAGAGGCCGTTTGACTCCGATGACCTATGATGGGCCCTTGTGGCTTTTGTCATCTGTTATATTATATTGTGGGGGACTTTGATTTTGTCTTTCCCTGGTGATGGTGCTTTTTGTGGGTGGGTTTTGACGGAGGCGGATGACCTTTGATAGGCCCTTGTGGCTTTTGTCATCCGTGAAATTATGTTACGTTATGTTATGTTATGTTATGTTATGTTATGTTATGTTATGTTATCCTTTTCGTGGAAAATCTTTCACTCATTTTCTACTCCCAGCCCAACCACATCAAGAAATCTTCGATAGGTTCCAGTTTCAACTCTATTATGGATTACATGTCTTAAAAAGAAGGCAAATTTAACTCCACCACTCAGCCAAATTATTGCTTTGTGTGTCTTTGTTTTTCTGTTTAATGTGCCTATATACTCACCCTTAGGGTCATAGACACTATCGCTTTTTATCTCTCTCGGCCTTCCTTAAAATAAATTAGCTTTTCAGGTGGGGTTCCGATCCTGCTTATATTGATTTGCAGGGGCGGATCCAGGATAAAACTTTGGGTGGGGTCTAACCTGAATTCCACCCACTGCGGAGTCTGAGAAAAGGGGCATTGATCATTAATAAGGGTTATCATAAACAGTATTGATCATTTATCACAGCATCTCATACAGGAGTGAGCACCTACTCTCTCAGATCCCAATATTTTTAACGCCCCCTAGTTTTGGGGCGTCAGCTAAAGTATAATCCTTAATTTAATCATTATTTTTGAGATTTACCTTTATTTTAGACATGTATCATATAAGATACATTCGATCGCGGCGGTTTAAAAGACTGTTTTTATATATATTCTATATTATTACCTAACTCTTTCTGAATAGCAGAATACAAGGATGGCTTAAAAAACAAATATAAACATAAACGGGTCTGAAATTTGGGGAATGGGCTTCAGCCCCCTAGTCCCCCGCCCTGGATCCGCGCTTTTTGTACAGGGTGTCTCAGAAGTCGCGATACATAACTAACAGTTTCAAGTTTGGTGGATTTGTGAGTAAGCTCCCAACATGTGGCCTGCGATATCTAGAGATCCCTAATCACCTAATCTTTACCTGTATAAACTAATTAGAGGCGATGGGACTTCTACAGTTGTTCGTTGTATGCGAAGTTTCTGGGCACCCTGTAGTTAATCAGCCGTAATCAAATGTAGAGTTCCCCTATGATATATTGTGGTGACTCTTCAAGGATCAACTGAAGATATTCCTTCGAGATGCTTATGCTGGGGTATCTTCAATTACCTCATACTAGGGGTGAAGGGGTGGGGTGGGGTGGGGATGGGAGTATATCTTCAGTCAATGAACTTGGTGTACAATATTTTCTGTCGATTCTTTATATACTATTTTCCTTTGGATCTCCTCTATCACTGCTTAGTCTCTTCTACAACGGCGCACTAAAGACGAATAAATCAACCCGTCTGAACTCTTCTAACACAACTTTTCATCGCATGAGGGGGAGGGGGCATGAGAGGGGCCTTGAGAGTTGCTCATTTTCCTGTTTATTGTACAAGTTGTCTCCTCTTTTCGTTACTCAGATTAGTTACCTTCTATGCACTTCATTTCCCTAACTTCACCACTTTCTCCGCGGATCTCTTTCCTATAAAATTATAGCTCAAATGCCCTTGTTGGTTCTCAACATCAGAACCATTCGGGTCACACGTCTGCATCCCGTAGATGACCAGGCCCACTTCGGCCCCCCCTGTCCTTAGAACACCAAGTATCGTCCTCTTTTAGTTACTGGGGGATGTAAATCTACCAGATTTCACTTCCCCTAACTTTAACACATCAACAACATTCCAAATCGCTTGATTTATTTTAGTATAAAATATCGAGCAAAAGCCGACGAAGGCATCACTAGGATAGCGTTTGAAAAGTAGTTTTCAAAGAAAGTGGTGAAGTTACTGAGAATGAAAATGTGAAGGTACAGTTGCCCAAATTAATCATGTCACAGCTTTAAAAATATATTTCGGACGAGTAATTTAACTACGATATAATTATGTTTATAAATTCTCGAATAGCCTTGCGTAACTGCGGCTAGGCTTTGCTGCGCTGGGTAGCCGTGCTAGGATTTCGCACCTTAGATTGGAAAAGTAATTATAGCAATAAAAAGTAGCCAATTGTTAATGGGACTATTTTTTTGTGATATCCACGATTAAGATCCACTTCACTGCATTGTAGAGAGAGAGAAAGAGAGATGAGAGAGAGAGAGAGAGAGAGAGAGAGAGAGAGAGAGAGAGAGAGAGAGAGAGAGAGAGGTTCTTCTGGACAAGCAAATCTACAAAACAAGAGTGTCTGCCTGCGTGTAGGAGGGAGGGGGGCTGGGCACCAAAAACAATCTCCTGTATCAGACTGGAAATTACTTCATCATCAACCGCTTTCCCAAAAGATGAGATCGGCGCGAGTCAATGTAACTATAAACAAGGTCTGCTGACCTTAAAGTCGCGTAATTTCACCTATTCAAAACTTTTAATAGTTCCTGGACTAATATTGTGAGAACTTTGGCAATTCTATCATTCGAAAGAGAATGGAAAACAACATAAGGCTTTCAAATTTAGTTAGAATGGGCTGAATAGTTATGATGTTATTACCAAAGCAAAAAAAGCAAAACGGGGACCGACTGACATAGTGAGATGTAGAATGGCCCGCCACTAGACTCGCACGCGACTAAAAGCTACCCGCCCTTTACTCCATCCTGACGCCCTTTCAAACCCGAAGCCATAGCGATAGGGATCTGGGTGCTGTAGCATCCAGCCTAACAAGCGATCATCCCTGTATCAAACACAACCACTCCACCCTCACATAGGAAAAAAACAACAACAAAAAATAACGCGTCTAACTGCATCAAAACTATCATTGTGCCTTTTGTTGAGAGTGGCTTAACGAGTGTAACAGGACTTTTGCAATACCCGTTCCTTTGAACTTGAGTTTACATTAACAGTTACGAATATTTCTTTGCTACAGTGCAAGCTCTGATACCCTGCAGGAAGCCGGCTGACTCCCAACGTTGGCTCTATCACCCCTGAGACTTTCCTACCATTTGAAACATATCCGAGATACCTAAACCTTTTCACCTGTTCAAAGGTAGTACTACAAACTGTAATACCATATCCGGTCCCACCCCCGCCCCCAACAACCACCAGTATCATACTCTTTTCTGCACTTTCCTTAAGCCTCCTCTTCATCCACCACATCTCGATCAACATTTCCAAATCCTTCTTCCTTTCAGCCACTAACACCAGGTCATCAGTCAGCATACACATGCATGGACCCCCCCCCTCCACACACACACACACGTAAGGGACTGGATGGTGTAAGTGGGCAATGCCCGTGATGCAAATGAAACCTGGAGGTGCGGCGTGCCCTTCCGACCCCAGTGTTACCAGAGAATCTGGTGCTGTCTCTCCGGTCGTCTTTTCAACCTCTTTCAAATCTTGCCATATCTTTTCCACACCTGGATAGACCCCAATAAGGGGTGAAAAGGGGCAGTAAACTTAACCCTACCGCTCTAAAACAGAACCAATCTCTCACCATCCCTCAGTGATATTAAATAGCCATAGTGAGAGCACAAACCATTGGCCTAACACACACATACACCCCATCTACCGTTTGCCAAACCATTCACTCCTGCCATCTTTCGCCCAGACACCCGTCTTACTTCCAATCTTTCATAACATCTTTAAAACCTGCCCAATTATTCCCTAGCTACTCGATCATAATCTTGTTCCCAGATCCTCGAAGCCACCAAACATTACATCTATCATTCCGTGTTTTTTCTGCCAGTCCCTTTCAATGCAAAGACAGTACCGTCAAAAGCCTAGAGCCAAAATAAAAAAATCTACATTTTCTTAAATACTTGTTAAATTTCCATAAAAATCGCCTTGACTATTCCTTGAAATTTGCCACTGATAGTATCCAAGATTCATTTCAAAGAAAAATGGATAAAAAAGTTTTGACTGAAGTAATGTGCATTTTAAATAACGGATGCATCCAAAACTAGAAAACGATAACTTAAAACAGTTTACACGGAAAAATTCGTATCTACGGCAACACTGTCCATGTGTATTGTATACGACTACTGATAGTATTACTTATTTATCATGATGGCGAGATGAGTTAAGGTTGATAGATCCTTCAGAAAGCAGGTTGTCTAGTGGAAGGGCGAAAGATTGACACTGTCTGACATATCGAAGTATTGTAATCAATAAAAAAGTGTGATTTAAGGTAGAATAAAACTCGATGAGGATTCCGGATCCTGCGAGAGTGGACGAAGAAAACGGGTCGCCCTCGAAAAAATAACTCCGAGAGAAGATCGCCCGATGCAACGGATGTCGAGGAAGAACTGATTTTAGACAGCAGCTGGTAATTCACGTGAAGTTGCCGATAACCTAAACTTGAATGTATCACGCTAAACTTTCTCACGTCGCTTGAGAGAGAGGTGGAACTCATAGAATGATCTATTCCTAGGAAGCTACTCAAAGGTAAAAAAAAAATAAAAAATAAAGTGGCTAGGTTGGCCTTAGCTACTGACCATGTCATATGAAGTGCTAAAAATGGGAATGTTTTTCAGCGACGAAATCAAACTTAATATTTTTCGATCCGATTGGAAGAAGAACGAGGGGCGGTCAATAAGTTTTGCAATTCAGATATAAGGGAACGAGATATGAGGAAAAGTGTTCTATTATTTTGCAATATAACTACCCTCGACTTCAATGCACTTGCGCCACTTGTCCCTGAGGCTTCGAATTCCCGACAACGAGAAATCTCCCGACTGCTGTTCAATCCACTCCTGGACGGCGAGCTGGACATCTTCATCGTCCCCAAACCGGCGTCCACGCAGTGCAACCTTGAGCTGGCGGAATAAAAAGTAGTCGCTAGGGGCCAGATCTGGACTGTAGAGGAGATGGTTGAGCTCCTCGAATCCGCACTCGCGCACGGCAGCTTGTGCAACTCTGGCCTTGTGGACTTTGACGACGTTGAAGTCGATCATGAGGCGTGAGGTTTCTAGGGACGCAACGGGAGAGACCTTGGTCATGGCCAAATTGTTGTGGATGATGTTGATAACACTTCCATGTGATATTCCAAGTTCTCGCTCGATTTCTTCGACCTTCACCCGTCGATTTTCGAGGATCATCCTCTCCACACGGGCCACATTGTCCTCGTTGGTCACATCTGACGGGCGTCCTGGACGGGGGTCATCTTCAAGGGACTCATGGCCATGGTGGAACTCCCTATTCCAGTGAACAATGGTTGCATAGGAAGGGGCGGTGTCGGTGTACACTGCAACCATGCGTTCATGGATCTCTTTAGCATTCTTGCCTTCCTTGGTCAAAAATTTGATCAGTCCGCGGTGCTCAACCTTCTCCATTGTTGAAAAAATTGTGAGTAACGATCTGCGATCAGCTACTGCTTCTTAAATAGACGAGGCAGGAGCGTGCGGCTGCAGGTCCTGACTTGTCATAACTTGTCCTAACACCTTCGCAAACAGCTATCCCCCTTCCTCTGTTTTGCCCTACCGATTCGCAAAACTTATTGACCGCCCCTCGTATGTAAGACGTTGTGCGGGCATGTTTTTAAGCGTTGGAATATGCGCCCGCGTTCCCTTACGCTGCAAATTAAAGGTTGTGGTATAAAAAGATTTTACTTCAAGAACACGTTATCGCCTCTCCCCGAATATTAGAATTACGTGAGCTTGTTTTCATGCAGGACAATACTCCGGGCCACACAGCAGAGGCGGTGAAGCAGTTCTTGGATGCTGGAAATATCGACGTGACGAACCTGCCTGCGAAGAGCCCTGATTTAAACCGGATAGAAAACCTATAGCAAATACTCGGTGGGAAGGTCAAGGCTCGAAAAGCGACGAACGTTGAAGATCTTTGGCAAAGAATGGAATAAAAGCACGCCCGAACAATGCCACAAATTTGGACAAGTCCTGCGGCCGAAGATGTGCTCAAATACTTCGGATCAAGGGCCTGTATAATATATTTTAATATCTTGTCCAATTTACTATCTTCTTGTTGTTTTTGTTATGGCTGTATTTATACTCATAGTTTACTAGTTTTGGACGCATCCTTTCTTCAAACGCACTTTACTTTCCTCATAACTTCGTTATCCACTGTTCTATGAATTGAAACTTTGACATGATCAGTAGCAAATTTCAAAAAATAGTCTAGATTTTCAAAGAAAATATAGATTTTGGTATTTTAATCTCTAGTGTTGGCTGGCACTGTACCTGATCCATATATCTTTACCCGGTTTAAACTCACCTTGCCGGATTTATCTTACATTTAGAATTCCTCCATACTCCTCCTCTACAACAATAGACTGACTTATCCCACTTTAGTTCTTGCAGTTACCCCCTTTCACCCTTATACAACGGTACTATCACAGGATTCTTCCAATCCTCAGGCACTGTTACAATCCCGCCACTTTTTAGCATCTCAACGACTATCATAATCAACTCTAGTTGCTTTCCCATTTGCCATACCTTTCACAGCACTGATGACCTTCTGCTTCCTTCTCCCTTCTATACCCTAATGTAGCACCTGGTCAAGAAACCGCACTGGGATTTTGGGCACGAAAGTTATCAACAATCTATCGTCATATTCAAGATGCTTCAGGGAAGGCATCTCCTTTGTTGCCTTCCTTTGCACTGACTCTAGCAAGTCGAGTTGATGTCCTAAATGCGAGGACTTTGCCCTAACGCTCTACGTCAACCACCATTCCTATTGATCAAGTATCATCCCTCGTCCCATCTCACCCGCTGGGATCCTTCGTGAAGAACCCCAGCCCCCCAACTCACCTGTTTGGGTTGACTAGGGAAGGCTCGTGAGGAAGCATGGTGTACTTAGCCACCTCCTTGGGGTAGCGCCACACGTGGAGCTTCCTGAGAGCGATGCGGCGCCGCATGTCGTCATCCTCGGCGCCCCACCCCCAGTACCTGTTGCTCCACCCGTTCACCATCCGCAGGTGACGCTCGGTCAGGGCGCATGCGCCCCCGAAGTACAGCGAGTACGGCATCCGGTGGAGGGGTCTGCCGGGTTGGAGGGGGACCCCCGAAGGGTGGTGGTTAGAGAGGACTACAGAGCCACACATGGGAAGGTTAGAGGGGCCTATAAGTCATCTCGATTGTAGGGGCAAGGACCTACAGGGAGTCACAAGAGGTAGTTAGGGGTTTTGCCGGAAAGCTCCAAATGGTGGTTAGAGGGGCCTGCGGAAATCCTCAGGGGGTAGTTAGAGGGACCTGAAAGGGCCCCAGGGGGAAGTTAGAGAAGTCTAATGTGTACGCAGATTGGGTGGTTAGAAAGTCCGGTCGGAGCGGGGGTAGGGGGTCTTAAGGGTAGTTAGAGGGGCGCGTCGAGACCCATAGTGTTGGTTACAGGATCTTATGGGAGCCCCCAAGGGAAGGATAGAAGGACCTACTGCAACCCAAGGGGTGGTTATAGACACCTACATGGGGATCCATAATGGGAAGGGGGAGTTAGAAGGCTCTGTGTCTTCATTAAATCACGAGAAGTAACGAGGTCATCACACCCCTAAACTTTTGAGAGGGGGTTCTTAAAGTGGCTGAAATGGGAACCGATGGGGTGCGTACCACTCCTGAAGCCTGCCCCATTTTGTGAGAGCTAGATTTCGCTCTCCCTTCAGGTGAAATTGCACCATACAGGAACTAGTCTCAACTAATATTGCACCCATAGTAGTCTCCTCTTTTAGAAGCTCGAGATATGTTCCCTTCACATATCTCTGCTTCTCTCCACCAGTCACAATCCTGTTTTGAAAAAGTTTCTAACGGCGATACCCTTGTTAGTCTCACCTTCAAAAAGGTACCCCTTGCCCCCCCCTCCCCCCCATCACCACCTCTCTTACTTGTATGCGTTGTTGGAGGCCGCGACGTTGAGGTGTCTGGGCATGGCGGAGCAATGGTAGAGGTGGCGGTCGTCCTCCGGGAGGAGGTCGACGTCGTGGAAGATGAAACAGTCGAAGGGACCGTCACCGAGGGCCTCCACAAAGCCCACATTCAGGAGGCGGGCGCGGTTGAAGGGCAGGGAGTCTGCGAGAGAGGGAGGCAGGGGGGTTATAGACCCCCGTGGAAGAGCAACTTTAGACATTCATGGAAATGCCTCAATAATTATCCATAGATCTAATACCATAGAGATAAATGGTCATACGACCAAAGAGATCCCTGAAGTTACAACCATAGACACCCATGGAAGTAAAACCATGGAAATCGATGAAGGTATATCCATGGGGGTAATCTTAGGCCTCTATGTAGGTACAGCCATATACATATATGTAAATTAAGCCACAGGCGTCTATGGAAATAACACAATGCAGATCCATGGTAGAGATCATTGGGCATGTTGAAGCGCGAAAGACGCAGGGAAGAACCCAAGTCAATATAATCCGCACTGTTGCGATGCAATGGATGGCTGCCTCAGACCAATGGGTAGCTTAGAAAGCTGCGCTCAGGCCGGGCCCATAAGCCATCTCCTTCCGTACTCGCCACGTTACAATAGAGCCATAGACATTTGTGGAGGTTCAATCACAGACACCCATTGGGATGCAACCAGTGGTTCCACTATAAAAATAAATGGAAGGGCGACCACAGCCACGCATCGAGGGACATTTGTAGATATCCCTAAGGGTAGAGCCGTAGGCATCCATGCTGTTACAACTATAAACATCCTTGATGTGTGGTGCATATACAGGCATCCATGATAGTGCCACCATAGAGGTTCATAGATGTCATAGTGTTTTGGTGTGGTCGAGGGTGTGGGGGTGAACAAGTGCCAGTTCACCACCATTCTCCCTTTTATCCCCACTATTTTTCTCGTAAAGAGATTCTAGTTCTTGTATTTTAGTACTTAACCTGTTTGTACACTTTTATTACCTTCTCTTCGCTCCAGTACCCAGGGTTGATTAGTTTGCCACTGCGCTCTTTGTCAACTTCATTATTCCCCTTCTATTTATCCACCTTTCTTCATCTATCTCTCCCTTTCATCTTGTATCCACGGACTAAAATGCCTTCGTTGGTTACGCCAGGTTCCTTTTTTTTTAAGAAATAACCATAAACTTTTGACGCCTCGGTACTGGTGAGTTTCGTTCTCAGGGCCTCCTGGAGTGAGTCACCTGCACTCACCTGTCTGGTTCACGATGTAGACGGACGCGTTGAGCTGTTGCCTTTTCAGGAACGGGTACAGGTGATTGAGGAAGGGCCCCACCTGTAAAAGGGGAGGGTGAGAAGCCACTGGGTGGGGGGGGATGCTCTTTCGCATTTAAGAATGGTTCTCCTTAAGTCATCTGCCTCATGCCTCCGCCTATAAAATATTATGGCTCTTGTATTCCCTCTAGGTTATCCATCTCCTGTCTTACCCTTACGCTACCTGGCTCATAGGTTCTCCTTACGTGACCTGGTTTTTTCTTTACTCTTACGTTATGCGTCTCTTGCATCCCCTCAGCTTTGCCTTTCTCTTGTTTTTCCCTACGTTACTTGGTTGATGGGTTCGCTCCCCCCCCCAAAGTTACTTGCCTCTTATGTTCCCAGTACATTACCTGACTCTCTCGGTTCCTAAATGGGACGATGACGGCCACTCTCCACCGGGCGATACAGTCTTTAGGGTAGGAAAAGCCCCCGGGTAATACTGAGGCCTCTAATCGCTTCTCAGCTTCCGCCAGCGTTATGTTGATGTTGATCTTCAAACGTTTTTCTGCGACCAGAAAGATTCCGTTGCTTTTAACTAACCTTAGTACTCAGAGTCACACCCAAAACACACAAGTACCCTTAATGGAGAATTCTGAATGCCCTTGGGTCAAAAAAGGGGCAACACTGGCCAAAACCCAACCAGCGGTAATGAAAAATACACCATATTTTATGACAAACTCATTCTCACTGTAGCTTACATAGAAAACTCGTCCATCAAACCAGATATTGTGCTCTTGTACAAGTGCAACAAGACCTCAAGGATCATCGAAATACTATGGGGCTTAACAAGTCAGAACGGGAGAAAATATTCAAATTACCCCCCCCCCAAAAAAAATTACCCCATCAGAGGGGCCCACAGGACTAGTGAAAACCAACTTCACTTATTACCTAACATCTTATCCCTGGGAACCCCAAACCGCAAAAATCTACCTTCAAAAACCATAAGGAACGATATCTGTTCTGAAGAGAAAACCAGGTCAAAACACATCTGGAAAGAGTAAACAGATACCAAAGAGTATGAACGACCAACAGAAGCACATTGTTTACATCTTTCACCCTTGGTTGTCTCCAGCCGGGCACGGAAAGAGAGGAGAAAACATACAGAACTCAAAAATGTGGGGAAAAAATCAATATATTAAAAATAAATTGATTAACGAGGGTATTTTTCCATAAAACTAAGCAAAATTTGTTGGCGGAGGAGGACTAACATATTGGTTTAATTAAAAATGGTTCAAATTGGTTTAAAATGAGCAAATTATTGGCTCTTGCAGAAGAAATTCTCCCAAACGCTGTATGTCCTTAACGGTAATCTGAATTAGTGGCTAAAAATTTGAATAAAGGAGTAAGAAAGTTGAAAAGGAAGTTTGAAATTTGAATTGGAGTTTGACGAAAAAAAATGAACAAATAATTGCCCATTTAACTTGCCGATGAAAGTTTATTGAACACACCTAAAAAGATAATACCGATACAAATTAAACTTATTAAGCGAAATCGAGGGAAGGGGCTTCTCCACTCCCTTCTTACTCCTAAGGAAAGAGAGTGGGTTCTAAACGCACCCAAACATGCTAAAAACTCAAGCCATTGTCCAGGGTAATAAGGCCCTATGCAAGGGGGAAACCAAGACAAGATCAACTCGCAATTCAGGGCTTTTAAATTCAGAAAGCTTCGCTTAAAAATAAGCCCATAAATCAGTGGTCGATAGCACGGGGTATCTTCGAGATAAAAACATGAAGACATCATATATGTTAAAATAGACCAACAAATCAAACAGACGAACAGGTTCATAGATGAAAAGAGGGTAGAGGGTAAAAGGTCTAAATTCTATAGATACTCGTAATTCTAACAATCGAAGTTTTAAAAGAGTAACAAAAGTTTTGAAGCTTAATAGTCTAGTGGGACGAAGAGATAGCCTGCACCTCCCAGAGATAACCTTGTAATTGACATTTTTAGACTGAAAAATATGCGCTGAAAACGATTAGCCATGTTCCCATTACGAAAAAGTGTCCCACGTACCCTTTTTCGGCCCCCGAAGACCCCGAGGTGGGACGTTCGGAGCCTCAAGAAAGTGATTTTCCAACATCACTGATTTTGCCCAGTGACGCATCATTTTAGGGTTTTTTGAAGGCGCTGAGTCCGAAAAATGGCTTATTTTTATGATTAGATCCTTATTTTACGTGATAATGGTAGCTGAAGGTCATTTTCAATAAATTCTGCTTAAAGAATTAACAAAAATCCAATAATTTATTGAGAAATTTGGTTAACACAGAAGTTTTATTTACAATAACTTCAAAATGATTAAAAAACATGTTAGAAAACATCTTATGTATATAATTAAGAAGCAGGAGGTCATTGTTTCCCGAACAAGCAAGCACTAGAACTTTCTCTGAATTCATCATCGCTTTCAAAATAGGCATCAAAGTCTACATCTCTTTCTCCTTCCTCCTCTTCCACATCCTCCAATTCAGGGTCATCTGCTGTCATAAGATCAATTAGTGACATTGGTAATACAGGACTGCATGACCACAGAGGTTCCAGCACACTGTCAGCATACATGATCCATCCTTGTCCATCGTCATATGGTTTGGGCCTCTCCAGAATGGCTTCATGGGCGCGCTTGTACAAGGCCACTCGGTGATTCACACGCTGGATATGTGGCTTCAGAGCAGAGTGACATGGAGGGAGGCGAGCCAAATCCACCTTTGACTTGGAAGTGAGATGCTTATCCTCTCCAACCATAGTGCGGAGCAGCTTGGCACGAACCAAATTAACTGATGATTCATGGCTTTGTTGGTATAGAGATAGGTGAATTGTTCCAACTGCTTTAGCACCTCAGGTTTGACATTCTAGTCGTCTCCGATGTGCTTAAAGATCGCATCAAACCTGGGATTCTTCTTCAGCTTCTTTAGAGGCCTGATCTTTCCCTTCCCTTAAAAGCACTGGTACAGCCCTCTCCAGTGAAGACGTAGAAACCAAGAAGAGTAGCGCAGTAATCTTCACCAAGGGACTCTGCAAGCTCAGAGAGGTTCACAAGTTGTCGATGTTTTCCTGATCCCATATCAAGGTATACAGTTAGTTTTATTGCATGAGCGTGGTGTAGATACAGTACAACCCTAGTGTCCGTCTCTTCCTGGTTGCTGTAGATGGTGGGGAGATCTCAAGCTTCAACCTGAAAAACAACACCACTATAATAAAAAAAGAGAAAAGAAGAAGAAATAGCAAGAATTCAGCCTTTTCTAACGAACATGTGTGACATTTTGATGGAGCAAGTATCATGTTCGATAAGGTTTGTGTGTGTATGTGCAATATCTGAAATACATTTATGCATTTATTTGAGATTTTTTTAATGTATGTATCATTATACAACATATTTATACAAATGTGTGTATATTTTTATCTGAATGTCTGTTGCTGTTTTTCCCTTTTACTCACCTGTCCATTTGAAGAGAGAAGTTGATGAGCCGTCCCTTCAACAATCAGCACTGCCATCTCGGTTTTCCCCAGCCTTGAATCAGCCTGTTGACCACTCCATACTCGTAGGAGAATGTCGCAAAACTGCTTCTTGTTGTCATCGTTAGCCAGAAACAGCTTGAAATCACATGGTCTCCGAGTTGCTGCTCCATCCAGAATGATCTTCTCTGATCTGCCTCGTCTTAACCTCTCCTGGGCTTTAATAGACTATTGATGATAACTGTCTGTCGAGAACAAGAAATGCTTCTTGGATACCATTTGATCTAGCACCTGCAGACATATCTCACCAAATGTCGGGGGAAGGTTGGTAAGGGTATGAAGCAGCGCCATGCCGTCCTGGATGAACAGGGCTTCCTTGGGGTATGGTAGATCTGTGGTTAAATCTTCCAAAAGGTAGCGCAGCATTGTGGCTTTGTTAGTCTTTGAGAAAAAGCCGTCGGGGGTACCGAGGCTGGGAGATACCGGCATCAGGCTGAATGTCATCAGCTTGTCCAGATCCAACGGTTCATCTTGATTCTGTGACTTGACGAGAAGTGTGAACGCCAGGTTGCCGTGCGCCTGATACTGGATGACCTGTGAGAACATAATCATATGGTGTTAATATTGATGTAACCAAGTTATATGTCATAACATGCTTATTTTAAATGAAAATAAGAAATTGTGTTCCACTATTTTCATCCCCAATATAGCATCTTATGTTTGCAATCGCTCTTACAGTTAGAGAATTTGATTGCTTTGACTACTTGTTTTGATATTAACTTTGTTGGTTATGGTAAAATGCAGGAAACATATCAAATTACAAGGTATTCTAATGTCAGTTTACCTTTCTCTGTGATCATGTGAGGGTGACCTTCTTGTTGCACGCCTCCATAGTCTTCAGCTTTTGCCGCTTGATAAGGTCAAATAATCTTCCTGCCTCTCCACTCTGTAGGCGGCAGATGAAATCAGACTTGTCGACTTTGCCAAAAGCTTCTGCCTGGAGGACCTGTGCCTCAACGTCTGGTGAGATTTGGGCTCCAGATGCTAAGGAGTAGAGCCGGTCCTTGTCCGAGATTTTGAACGGGTTGGTAAAGTTGTTGACAGCAGCAATGACTCTCTGAACTGCCTCCTCTCCTTTCTTGATTTCTGCCTTCTCCAGCTCACGATGTCTTCCCCATTTGGGGGAGTCTGGATCGTCGATGATGCCCAACATCTCCAGAGTCTTCTCATAGAACTGGGCTCGTGCGGATGTTGTATGACACTATCTCTGGTATGCCCCAAACTTGCTGTATAGTCCTATGAACCCACCTGCAAACATTGAAAAAATTTCTTGAAATTAGTTAAAACAAAAATTGTCTTCCATCATTTTAGTGAATGGGTGCAAACTAGCTTTGTAAATAATATTGTACCTTATTCAGTTATTGCTACTGTTACATGCTAACACCGGTATAAATAGATTATATGTACCTAATGATTTCGCAAAGCGCATGAACGTCTCTTCCATGGTCTTGTCCACAGCACTGAGTGCCCCAGGAAGCATCGAGCAGGCCACAACAATTGCACCTTTGGTTAGAAGATCCTTTGCTCATGGTTGACTCCTTTCCAGGTTTGTTAAGTGTACCTCTAGCCATGTCAGGTACCTGCAAATAAAGGCATGATATTTCATAAAGCACATATGAATTTAAAAAGTATATGATATTGTCATAATGATCAAGGTTGCTGCTTCTTGTTTTATCAATATTACTACCTATTATATTTATTAGACTCGATTGCAATCATTAGTGTGAATATGATCTAATTTATGATCAGATTTGACATTCAAATGTACAAACCTTGAGTAGTTGTGCCCATCAAAAGCAAAGAACAGGACTGCCATGTCTCCATTACGTTTGTGGAACAGCTGCAAGTTGTTTGTCTTGATAGAAAGAAGCAACATAAAGACGAGATAACAATGATCCACAAAAGACATCCAGAAGGTAGCCGTTTTTCCCAGGTTACCCTTGCGCACCTTCTCCTCATAGCTACAGTACCTCTCCATGAGGGTCAGTATGGAGGGGTCGTCAATAGCTTCTTCCAGATATTTTCGATCACATGACTGTATCAAGTTGAGGAGTGCAGCAGGATCAGCTATAGGTACATTCTCTTCTTCAATGAAATGTTCCATCAGCAGCCTCTCCATTGCCTCGCACACAGTTTTTTAAACAAAAGAGGGACTTAGCATAGGCTTTCACACTCAGAAAACCTTTCAGTGAGCCGCTTGTCACCAGTTGAGCCTCTAACAGGATCTCTGTGTACCCAGAGCCACGCATTTTGTGATTTGTGATCATCCCTATATAATTCATTGACGTGTGAAAGGGCCCAATAGTGACCACATGATGGGCAAACTCGTCTGGCCATCTTCAGGTGATGGGCAGGGCTTTCATACATACACCCAAGTCGAATTTATTGAGGACCCACCTTTTCCCCACTTCAACTGTGGCTGCTTCGGAGCGCTTCAGTAGCTCATGTACGACTGCATTGTCAGTGATTGGTTGATGCATGGGAGTGAAGTAATCTACTGTTGATTTCCTGTAAGGAACAGTTCCAATTGCTGAGACAAAGCCGCCCAGTCCTGGCATGGACTGTGTGCCGCCACTTCCGATGTATCTGCAGAAAAGCCACATGTAATACAGTTGCATCTGAGAGGCATATATTGCATCATTTTCAGCAGGGGGTGTGAAGGATGCCTTCTGTGGAAATGTCGGGCCAATGCGGGTGAAGTAGAGGGGTGGGAGAGTTTCTGGTGTGTCAACGTGTATACTTCTATGCTTGGTCTTATCGAGAAGAGGCAGCGTTCGCATGTGTGTGCTTTCAAAATCAGGCTTTACCTCCTGCACCATTATGCTTCCAGCACTGTTGACAATGTTACTGCCATGCACATTTGTTGTAGTTTTGTTCAAATTGTCCCATTCACAGTGAAACGCAACGTTTCCATCTCCAGTCAAGATCTGCGGTGTGAAATGGGTTGAGACGTCATCCAGAGCTTTGGTCAGGGCAGTTTCCATCTCTAAGCCAAAATTGTAGGTCTCTGAATGACCAATTCTGTTTAGAATGGTGGTCAACTGCTTGCTTCAAAAAAGTGCCTGGCAGTGACACAGAGGATTATGTGTTTAGGCAGCTTCTATTCTCCATCTGACACCACACAGCAGAGATCTTGACCGATGGAAACCACCACCGCTTAGTCTTCTCACTTATCTGTGTCCTCTTTGCCAGCCATGACAATGCTGAGGAAGCGAACAAGGTTTGGAGGTAGAATTTCTTTTAGAACTTAGCTACATGCCATTGGCTGTTGGCGGCCAGGTGATGTTCTTTGAATCTTTATATGCTCGTAGAATGAGGTCTCGAAGAAGAAATGCAACACCTTGATATCTATATGTGCTTCTGAGAGCATAGGCCTGAGCAAGAGCGTGTGCAACAGTGATGTTTGAACTGTAGACCAACCAAAATGAGACAGAACCACCTTTATCTCTGTCGACTTTTGTGAAGCTGAGGTAGTTATTTATTGGATGTTTCCGAAGACGATTCAGCAATTTCTCCGACCTGTAGTTTGAGTCCTCATAACCACTCCGTCTCAGTTCGTCAACATATAGCAACGGCAGTAAAGACAATTGTAGCACATCATTTTTCTCGACAACCTGAGCCTTAACATGATCCACTATGGTGCCAAAGGCCTTCTCGTGGGAAGTTGCCAAACGTATGTTCTCAGAATCTTGGGGTTCTTCAGCTCTGTGAATCCCGCGCTCGTAGTGGTAGAATGATGTGTAAAACGATTTTAAACATGATGGATGATGCTTGGCCTCAATGACAAATAGATCTTTGTCTTTCACTTGACGATAAACCCAAGTAAGACCCATTTTCTGCGCTCGCTGTTCGATTTCTTCCCATGCATTTCGTATCTTTCTGGAGGAGGAGAAGGTTTCGGTTCTGTCAGTTTTCCGACTAACTTTGATTTCTAGCTTCTCACAAAAAAATACACTCTGCTGGAAATATGGGTCCATGGGAAGCTGCTGAAATCGATTTACGAGGGAAGTGATGTCTTTCTGATGTCGTTGCTGCGTGTTGATCATCTTGAAGGCGCTTTAGATGTCTAGTAAAATGCTGGTAGCATCCACGGTGATACCCAAGATATTGCAGGTCAGTGGGAAGAGTAGTGGGAATCTGGCCACAGACAGATTGTATGCGATGAGGAGAGTCATGTGACTGCTGGAGGCGAAGGTCACGAATCTTGTTTAATTCTTGTAGTCTGTCACTTGCTTCACCTTTTACTGAGGTTGGTGGTGTAAAATTACCATAGCCTGAAATAGAACTGATGTGATGAATGCATTTTGGGGAACGGTTTTCAGGGGCTTCAGGATGAGCGCTTTCACTATATTTTCTTTTTGGCATGATGGGGGGTTACCTCATTCGTTCCCGTTTATCTGAAATTGAAAGAAATCACAATTAAATTGTGAAATTAGCATCTACACTGTAAGTATATGATAATAAAATATTTAGACATAAAACAGAAAAAATACACTTCATTCCATCAAGAAATCCAATGAATGCAAGCAGAGATATTTTTAGATTCTAATTTAATCATAATTAGATATTTTGAGATTCTAATTTGATAATAATCTTACAGTGTAATCATAAAAGTAAGTCATTTTTTGGACTCAGTGCCTTCAAAAACCCCTAAAATGATGTGTCACTGGGCAAAATCAGTGATGTTGGAAAATCACTTTCTTGAGGCTCCGAACGTCCCACCTCGGGGTCTTCAGGGGCCGAAAAAGGGTACTTGGGACACTTTTTCGTAATGGAAACATGACTAATCGTTTTCAGTGCATATTTTTCAGTCTTGAAATGTCAATTAGAAGTTTATTTCCGGTGGGGGGGGGTGCAGGTTATCTCTTCTGGCTCCCCAACTATAAGAACTATATCAACTCTATTTTTTAAAATATTTTTGGAAAAACTTTGATTCAAATTTATCTTTACTCTGAATACAAACTTCTGTTTCAGGTACAGAGGTCATTCAGGCCTCAAGATAGAACCATTTGGGTACCAATCAGGATATCAAAGGCTTTAAAGGAGTATGCCAAAGACTCGAGGAGGAAAGAAAGAAGTTTGAAAGCCAAAACTACAATTAGCTATTCCAAACAATAAAGTTACTTTTGACTGGGAAAATTTTAAATTCTAATAATTTTAATATACTAAAAGAATAGGAAACCCATGTCATGATTTTTTCGCATTGCAAGACAACCTGAGATCACTTGAGGACATACTGAGGAGCTTTCTCTTCAACCACTTCACCAAATCATCGCTAAGTGATTTCCCTATTTTGAAGTCTGACTCGTTCTCGGCTTTGACCAGGGATCTTAAATGTTTGTTTCTAAGTTCCACGATCTGAGCTTGAATACCCTCTGTGCTAACTTCTCGGTAGCTTCGATGTACATTTCTTTGAGGACGTTGGGCCCAAACTTGTATAAACAAATCAACGTAAAATGAATTATCAATAATTTGAAAGAAAAGTTGTTCTGGAAAAAAAAACCATGGCTGCCGAATCTCTCCGTTTCCACAATACTAAAGGGATGAAGACCGGAATTTATGAAATTTATGACAAGTTCATCCACTTTTAATTTTGGCACACTTGAGTGTTTTTTGGAATGATGTCCTCACTTTCAATTTTTATTACTTTCCTCTTCCGAGCTTGGGACGTCAGAGATGAGTACTAGAGTAATTTGGCAGGGTGAACAGTCTGAAAAAAAAATAATTAGTATCTTTACTATGTAGATTTATGGGTCAAATCATCAAATCATTTATATTATAATAAATTACTCCCATGAAGGCCAGGCCACGTGCATTTGTTTTGACTGACTGGACCAGAGTTCGTAATACAAACTTTAAATATTTTAAACCATAACCAGATTATATTTTAGTAAAGAGAACCTGACATAAGCTTTAAAAAGTTAAAATTGATCTAGATCTAAGGTAACCCCCAATTGAAACGACTGGGCATAACTGAAAAATTACTTCCAAAATTAATACCATACAAACAATATGGATTATATAAACGTTTTAATGCACAGTAAGATATACTTATTCAAATATTTACTGATACAAATAAAGGATGATTTAGCAAGTTAACGTAGAGATTAAAGTGCATGAGATCTCTGACCTGATAAATAGCCTGCCTATACGTTTTCCTCTCCAGTATGTGGGTATTTTGACCAAATACCTATACAGTACATAGTTAAAAGCATGAATACTCACCTCATTGTGTTTCTTTAAATTTGAAGACGAATTGATGTATGCGGTCACCTCGGCAATTTTCGGCAAACACAACAAACATTGCAGCTTCACCAACTTTCCCACATTCTTCTTGTACTTGAAAAATGATTCTAAGTATGGCCATGGGTGGGAATCGACACTATTTTTATTTTTAATGGTAGGAGTAGAGCTCATGAAGGTCCAGTAATGGCGCGGCAGCACGCTAGAAGTCTAGAACAATGAGGAATAATTTAATAAACTGACGCCCTCTCTCAGGCAGGAACAACTTGAAGAGTCATGGCAATCGAATTCTGCTTTTTTCTGACAAAAACCTTCACACACGATCCGGTCATCAACGAGCAGACGAGCGCGTGGTAAACTTCAGCTAGGACGTCTCCGAGGTCCGCTGATTGTCGAAGACCGAGCAACCGACCTCCATGATGATGCTCGGCGTCGTGGCTTCGAAGGGCGAGAAGAAGCAGTCGGTGTGGTTCGCGACCGGTTACAGGCTCATCACGGACGATTACAGAGACATCTTGGCCCCGAAAGTCCTACCATTGGTGAGAAGGATCATGAAGAAGGCGGACTACATCTTTCAGCAGAATGGTGCCTCAGCCCACAGGGCCAAGTTCGTGTAAGTGTGGTTGGGATCGAACATAAACTTCTTGTCGAAGGACTCTTGGTCGCTGCAGTTGCCAGACCTTAATCCCCTCGACTACAGCGTGTAGGCGCATGTCAAGGGCAAGGTATACAAGGTTTACCACAGCAACGCTGACGAGCTGAAGACATCATCCAACCGTGTGTAGGTCAGCATGTGGAAGGACTTCGCCCGCAACGTGTACGCGCCCTTCAGGTCTCGTCTGGAGCGCATGCTCGGCGCCGAAAATGGCCACATTGATTAATATTACAATTTAAACATTTATATGTTAAAACTACATCAAAACTATCAGGGTGTCCTTTGTTAAGAGCGTCACAACGAGTGTAATAGGACTTTTAAAATACCGAGATATATATATATATATATATATATATATATATATATATATATATATATATATATATATATATATATGAGAATGAGAGGAGGAAGTAAAAACCTGGAAAGAACGTCAATAAAGAACTTCAGTATACTTTCCAGGTTTTTACTTTCCCCTCCCATTCTCACCTATACGTCGTGATATTCCTACAATATATATATATATATATATATATATATATATATATATATATATATATATATATATATATATATATATATATATATATATACACATATATATATATATATATGAAGAAAAGTGAAACTGGTTTTCTGTTTGAAAAAAGAAAACTGGATGTTCTGGCCCTGAGTGAAACCAAGTTGAAATGAAAAGGTGTAGAATGGTTTGGTGGGGTGAAAGCGATACAATCAGGAGTAAATGAGACAGAGAGAGCGAAGCATGGGGTGGCGATATTGATCAGTGATAAAGTGTTGGAGTGCATAAGAGAGTACAAGGAGATAAATTCAAGAGTGTTGTTGGCGCAAGTGAAGTTCGGATGCGAAAAGTGGGTGATAGTGAGCGTGTATGGTCCCCATGTGGGTGAACCTGAAAGTGTAAAAGGGGCGTTTTGTAGAGAGCTGAATGGATGGCTGCAAAGTTTTAATGTAAATGAGAAAGTAGTTGTAATCGGTGACCTAAACTCAAAGGTAGGTGATCGAGTAGTGAATTGGGTAGTTGGGAGATACGGAGTGCCGGGAATGAATAATAATGGTGTAAGGCTCGTGGAAATGTGTATTGAAAGAGAGATGGTAGCTGGATCTTACAGCTGATGGAAGGGGTGAAAATGAAATATTGCAACAAATGGGAAAGGGAGTGCAAGCATATGGTGCGATAAGGAGTCTCACGGAAGGGAAGCGAATGAGCAGGCAGGCGCAAATGGGATTGTATGAGCGAGTGGTGGTGCCCACTGCTCTTTATGGATGTGAAACATGGGCGTTGAGTGCGAATAAAAGGAGGAAGGTTGAAGTTATGGAAATGAAATGTCTGAGAAGAATATGTGTTGTGAGGTTGACTGACAGGGTAAGAAACGAAAGAGTGTGAGAGAGATGTGGAAGTAAAGTGAAAGAGCTGATAGAGGTGTGATGAGATGGTATGGTCACCTAAAGAGAATGGAGAATAAAAGGCTGGTAAAGAGGGTATAGATTTCGAGCGATAGGAAGGAGACAGTGTAGCAGCTAACCTCCTTGCTAGCTCCTACAAAAGTATAATTCCCCGTCTGAGAGATTACTCATCTCGCTTCCTTAATTCATATTCATGTACGACATTCTAACTTTGCTTACCATGTACGACAATTCCAATCATATATAACTCGTACGATTTCCAAAAAAAATTTACCATACGTATAGTCCGATAATAAATACCCTATACATTGTACGATATATATTTCAACCAATCCAAATCCTTGTCTGACGTATTTTAAACCGATCAATCAGCATCAATCGACCTCGTCTCCATGTTCGCTGACAAATATAGTCCACTCGAGTTCTCGTCATCGTTAGACAAAGTCCCCTTGAAATTATAACATAACATAACATAATTTCACGAATGTCAAAAGCCACAAGGGCCTATCAAAGGTCATCCGCATCCGTCCAAACCCACCCACAAAAAGCACCATCGCCAGGGGAAGACAAAATCAAAGTCCCCCACAATATAATATAACAGATGACAAAAGCCACAAGGGCCCATTCACTTGACTCAAGTGTTTAGAACATTTGTACTTATTCTACCTTGGGTTTTAGATCCTGACCTCTGAGGTTAATCTGACGTTAAGATTTTTCTCCCTCCTCAATTGCCAAGGCGGTATTTTAATCCTCTTGTCAACCTTTAGTCTTTTGAATTTACCTGATTTAATGATCTTATTTTATATTTATCTTCGCTCCTCCTAAGGTTTCCATTTCATATTAATTCATTTTCTTGATTGGTTTTTTGCTTTTTTAGTGGGCGTTCCCTCTCCTCTCTATCATCCTTATAAATATTACAATTTTCAATACTTCTGTTATTCCTTGATAAAGAACTCGAAATAAAGTTCGAAAGTACTTGGAATCCTGGTATTAATTTTCTCTGTGGGCTTTGTTGCATTTATTGCTTACTCACGCGATACTTTGTGAGTTTTCCACACACACACACACATATATATATATATATATATATATATATATATATATATATATATATATATATATATATATATGGGAAATATCACGAAAGTTAGCGCGTGATAACTATAAATATGAATATACACCACGGAAGGAAACTGAATAAAAGGCGGATGGAGTTAGTACTTTCATCCGCCTTTTATTCAGTTTCCTTCCGTGATACATATTCATATATATATATATATATATATATATATATATATATATATATATCATCCATCCATATATTCATATACCCGCTTTAACAGCGTGGGCGGACGAGAAGATGTCCTTGTTGGACGGGGCTGAGCATCCACGAGGCTGAAAGGCGTGCTAGGGATAGTAATGCATGGAGACGAATAGTCAGGGGAAGGACGAGCTGTGTCGGGTGACACACAAACGCAGGTAATGAAGTTTTCAGGGAAAACTGACCGGATAGCCGGACTCTGGTTAAGCATCGGATAATGTGTGCGAATGGTGGTGTGGAAGTGTCTCTGGCCATGCGCCACCCCGTCCGCAGGAGATATGCGCCGGGTATAATATATATATATATATACATATATATATATATATATATATATATATATATATATATATATATATATATATATATATATATATATATATATATATATATATATATATATATATATCGAGTGGCCTAATCATTACTAGTTAACGCTCCCCTAAAGTGTTTCATTCAAATTAAGTATTTGTATCCCGATGTCCTTTCCTCTCGATGTCCTCTCTTAAAAAATATTGTAAGCCAAAAAAATGAGTATATCTTTGCTTCAACTTACAATGCTCGCATTTTTTGTCATTAATTCCTAGGGAACGGTAATTATAGGGAATTTATAATTTACTCGGGCTCTTTATAGAATGTTATTATGGAATTCATTATAGTAAAAACTAACTTCGCGGAAGATTTTAAGGCTATCCATTTTCCGATTAAAAGGGATATACATATGTTGTTGTATTAATTAAATTAGGGTCCTATTTCAAGTTTCCTACGACAGGCCAAAAAGATTTTCCGAGAGTCAAGGAAAGTGTTTTTATTCTCGAAGGGAAAAAGCATCACCTCCCCCCATACACACACACATATATATATACACATAGAAACACAATTCGAAAACGACCCAGAGATGGAGTCACAAGCAGGAATCTCCCTAAACATGCCACACAAACCAGTTGAACTTTAATACTTTATCTTATTTCTTTGTATTAATTATAGAATTTTATGTAGTTCGTATTATATTAATTTAGACCATGTGTTTTATTCGTCAGCTCTCCCACCAGACCTGAACCAATTTATTAAGGTTTTCTCGGAAGGGTGTTTATTATCGACAGCGAAAATAGATAAAAGGAGCTTAGAAGGCAAAGATCTATCGCTTTGATAGATAATTCTGTCAATTTTGTAAACAAATTGGAGAAGTTGGATGAATAGAAATGTAGAAAGTACATATGCTGGCTACAAATCGAGATGGCAGGCAACTCGCCGGAACAAACTTGATTTCCGCAGTAAAGGTCGGTGGTACTCGCAAGTGTAAATTATAGGTAATTAAGAGGTTATTTCAGGAAATCTCATAACCTAAAATTTCCAGGACTGAAAGAGTGCATTGAAAGTCGATAGAAACATGACTGAGGGAGAGTATTGAAAGTCTCTAAAAACAGGACTGAAAGAGTGTAATGAAAGTCGATAGAAACACGACTGAAATAGTGTATTGAAAGTCTATAGAAACAGGACTGAAAGAGCTTAGTGAAAGTCGATAGAAAATGGACAGAGAGAATGAATTGAAAGGCTATATAAACAGGCTGAGGCAGCGTATTGATAGTCTATAGCAGTGGTCGGGTAACAGGGGTAAATTACCCCAAATGGGGTAATTTAGAAAAATTGGGGGGTAATGGATGTGTATGTGCTATGTGAGGGAAATGAATATAAGGTTGGAGAAAAAGAATGCATCGAAGAGCCTTTCTTCTATTTTTCGGTAAAATCTGGCAACATTTCTCCTAATTAAGTGGCATTTTGCCATTTTTTGAACATGACTCTTTCAGAGTAGTTGATGAATTAGTAGAGCTGATCAAGTGATATAATAATTATTTACATAAGGTGAGTTATGATATAATCTATATAATATTTACGTTTCTGTATAGACTTTTGTGATTAAAATCTAACAAAAGTTAAATATACAAATATAAGATTAGTAAAAACTTTAGGATATTTTAGTTTATTTGTGAGCGGTTTAGTTGCCATTTTCTCACTTTTTAGGGCTAACTATTATATTTTTCATTTATTTATTTATTTTTATTTTAATGAATTATTTTATATTAAAAGTAAGTTTTTTAACGAGTTTAACTCTATTTAAGAAGATTTCATGCAGCCCCTACAGATGTAATGGTAACTCTTTTTAAGTCTTATTGTTTGAATTTTTATGGTTGAGTTGTGGTTTGATTTTATGTTATGTTATTTTAAAGTTTTAATTTAAACTCTTAAATTCGTCACTAAGTAATTTTTTTATTTTTCAAAAATAGAAGTCAAAAGACCTTAAAAAAGTGATAGATTTATCTTTCATTTTCAGATGGCATCAGCAAGGAAGAGGACATATCAGGCAGAGTTCCTTAATTATGACTTCATAGAAATAGAGGACAAAGGACAAATGAAACCTCAATGTGTCGTCTGTAAGAAAGTACTGACTGCCGAGTCTTTCAAAAAGAATCAACTTAAGAAACACTTGGACAAGGTTCATTCACATCTGTCTTGCAAACCACGGGAATACTTTGAGAATCTGGAAAAAACAGCCAAAGGACAGAGATTGGAAAATAACAAGAGTGCAACGTTTGACCAACGTTCAGCAGCAATAGCTAGTTTTGAAGTGGCATGGTTGGTTGCTCGAAACAAGAAACCACATACTATTGGTGAAGACTTAATCAAACCGGTGGCTGTGAAAATGGCAGAAATAATGTAGGGGCAGAAAGTAGCTAAACAACGGAATTCAGTGCCTTTGTCTGCAAGAGTTATTAATGAAAGGATTTCCATCTTTGCAGAAAATGTGAGAGAACAAGTGATTTTTCAGTAAAAGAGAGTAAAGAGTTTGCCATTCAACTTGATGAGACTACAGATGTCAGTAGCAATTCGCAGCTGATGGTATACGTTCGATACAGGGGTTCTGAGGAAATTGAAGAAGAAATGTTGCTATGTTTTCTTCTTGAGTTGAGAACTCGTGGTATTGATGTGTTCAATAGAGTTGATACATACTTCAAAAAACAAAGTGTTGATTTAAAGTGGGAAGGTTGTATTGCAGTATCAGTTGATGGAGCTCCTGCCATGTTTGCTTACGTCACTGGTTTTGTGGCTTTGGCCAAATAACAGAATCCAAATATTCAGGTCATCCATTGTATGATACATCGCCAGGCATTAGTTGTGAAGGATATGGAACCAGAAGCGGAAGCTGTGTTGAATGATGTAATTAAGATTGTCAATGTTGTAAAAGGGTATGCACTAAACACGATGATGTTTCGTGATTAATGTGAGGATGAAGAACTGAATATTCAACCCTTCTTTTCCATACGGAAGTGAGGTGGCTTTCACGTGGAAATGTCCTGAATAGAGTTTGGGCTCTTAAAACCGAACTTGAAATATTTCTGGCTGATCAAAAACATACACTTGCAGAGAAGTTCAAAAAATCAACTTGGCTAGCTCTTCTTGTACTTAGCTGACATTTTTGGGCATGTAAATGCGCTGAACAAGGAATTTCAAGGAAAGAAAATCAATCTCATCTTAGTAAGGGAAAAAGATTCAGCATTTGTATCAAAGCTTCAGTATTGGAACCAAAAAGTAAATGCCAATAAGATTTCTGTCTTTCCAAACCTGGCAGAGTTTTTGGAAGAATGGTAAGACTGCAGTTTTAGTGACATGGAGGAATCAGTCACAAGGCACCTGATCAAACTTAGGAATAGGTTCTGTGACTACTTTCCAGAGCTTGATTCACATACTGTCAGCTGGGTTGTAAATCCCTTCAAATGTGAATTGGGTGATTTGCCTGAAGAGCCTGAAGGATTGGCAGAAGAGCTTATTGAACTGCGTTCCAACAGTGAAACAAGCATGGAATTTGAGACCAAGGATGACCTCTCGAGTTTTTGGATGTCAAAAGCTGCAAGGGTTTATAAAACTGCACATTTGGAAGTAATTAAAATGCTTATCTTTTGCAACAACCTACCTTTGGAAACAAGGTTTTTCTACCCTTGGAAATCTAAAAACAAAATACAAAAACCGGTGTGCCATGTAATGCTAAAAAGTGACTGTATTATTTCTGTTTATAAATATATAATTTCCTACAATTTTTTCTTGTGTGGTATTTCCCTGCCAAAAAGACGGACTTTTATTTCCTAATGATAGATGAAATAAAAAAGTAAACATTATCCCAATATAAATTTTTTTTGTGTCTTTATTATCCATGATTTTCATAAGTAAATTAGTTTGATCCCCAGAGTACTTCAAAGTCAGGGGTAAATTCATTTTACTACAAATTCTTTTGGGGTAGCACCCCAAAAAGTTACCCGACCCCTGGTCTATAGAAATAGGACTGAGAAAGGGTATTGACAGTCTATATAAACAGGACTGAGAGAGCGTATTGAAAGTCTATGCAAACACATCACAACGATTTAAGTTACTTGCCTGTTGTTTATTCTTGCAATGGCAATTAAAAGACTTCTTTTTAGTATGAGGACGGTGGGTGTTTTTGCGTAGACTCCAAACACCAAAGGATATCACCGCTAGGTTGTTTGGCGTTGCGGAGAGATTATCGGCAACCACATGTCTCAGATGGCGTAGACGCGCGCGTGTGTGCACACACACACACACATATATATATATATATATATATATATATATATATATATATATATATATATATATATATATATATATATATATATATTCCACAACTATCCAAATCCTATGCGGGTACAGGTTCAAATCCCACCGTTTAATTGACGGTTATAGTTTTATTTAAACTAAGTTATTATGAAAAAGAAAGAAAGAAGACGAATAAGGAAACAACTCCCACCCGACAGCCTTCCAAGGAGTGGCATTTGAGAGAGTACATGGCAGAATTGGCGGATCTTACGGTTCGCTCTCCTCCGTCTGTAACAAAGTGGTGTGCGGGTGAATGACTTGTTTCGTCACGTGGTGAATCGCCAGATAGAATCCACCCACGGGTGAGACACGCAATTAAGCTTCTCCCTAGGCGGAAATAATCACTCAGACAAATTAATGGCAAACTGAACCCCTACGAAAATTGGTAATTTCTTCTTCTTTTTTTTCATTGAAAACCAAAATTATTTTTTCCACAAACAACTTTTGAATCAGATGAAAGTGGTAAAATAAGGATGAGTGAAATTTATAATAAAATAAATCGAAACTAAGGATGGTACCGTGGCGTTCAACCCCACTTAATTCGAGAAGTTAAATACGAACGGAGGGGATGGGGTGCATGACTGGACCTAAGGGGCTGTGCCCCCTTTAACTAATTACACATCGCGATGATGAAACCCAATTTGGTCTGGTTCTGAGGTTCGATATTAGAGTTTTCGGTCTTGATGTTATTGATCCTACCTGAAGGTGCTGAAAACTGCCCTCCCCCCTTCTAGCCCCCAGCAAGGGCGCCTGCCACCATTTACAGAACGAAAGTAGTCACGAAATGTGCCCTCCACCTTTCCAGGCATAAGCCCAATGAGTACTTTTCCTTTGACAAGGGTAATGTAGCGACCAACAAATATTTTCACCCTCCTAACTTTACCAGTTTCCACACGCGCTTCTTTTCAGAGAAATTATATTAGGGATTCTCTCGTTGTTTTTTCTTTGTTTTTAAATTAAGAATTATTAAAAAATGGGGGCCGAAGTGGACCACGAGGTCCACCGTTGGCTTCGAGTTCCTCAGGCAACCGTGTTTCATCAGTTTTGTCTCTAGAGCTAGAGAACGGGACTATTTTTCCTCTCTATAGCAGATTACTATGCTGAGTTCTTTCTAGAGCGAGTTACCAGCAGGTTACCACAGATTTGTCTCTAGAACTAGTTAGCAAGTAAATTAATACTCAGGGTTGTGTCTATAGACCTCTTTGCTATGAAAATTTGTCTCTCAAGCAAATCACTAGGCAAAATTGTCATTAGAGACTGTTAAAAGAAAGTTACTAGGTAGAGTCTCTAGAGAGAGATATTAGGAAGTAGGACTCTATAAGGATGAGGCATCCCAAGCTTTTTTTTTACCATAACCTAACCAACTTTATTTAGCATAAGTTAGGTTAGGTCAGGTTTAGGTTAAATTAGGTTAGGTTAGTTTAGGTCTAGATTTAGGTTGGGTTAATGTTTGGGTTTATGTTAGGTTATCTTAGGTTAGGTTAGGTTAGTGTAAAAAAAAACAACCTTGGATGCCTCAGCTTTACTAGATCCAGGAAGTGGTTATGAGCAAAATTTGTTTGTGAAGACCGAGGCGCTCTAAAGAGCTCTCTCTCCCTGGAGCTAGCCAGAGAGTCCTTTCTAGCAGACATTTCTCTCTAATAAGAAAATTAGATGGGGGGAGGGGGTTCTCTTCTAATTCAAAGCAAAATACTAACGCCGGCATTTGCCGCAGGTAGTTTGTAAAGAAAGTGGCGAAGATGGAGGGGGTGAAAATCTGGGAAAGATATATAAGCCACACATTCTCATGCAAGCATTGTGCCGGGAGGACGCACAATCCTCCAGTTGTCAGCTACAGTAATGTTGATTATGCTGGGAAGGATGCAGACATGTTAATTCCGCACCCTCCCCCAAGAGGGAGGGGTTATCATCCTCCCTTACTGCTCTGAGCTAGGGATGAATGGACGAAAGCTGGTCAGCGACTAGACTGCGAAATTAGTCCTCGGCAAAGAAAATTGGTAAGAAGAGGTATGTAAAGAGAGGGGCGAAATGAGGTAAAAGGAGATGTCTTTAAAAGGAAGAAAAGCGCAGGCAATCTCATTCTAGTTTGAGACTGCCAGGGTTACTGCAGGAAAGAGCATTCCGAGTTGGCTTTAGAACAAGACGGATCTCGAAAGTGAGTTACGTAAGACAGATAGAGAGAGATATGGGGGGTTGAGAGAGAGGGGGAGATGGGGAAAGAAAGAGATATGAGAGAGAGGGGAGCTAAAATAAAGATGAGAGGGATGAAAGAAGAAGAGAGAATAATGAGAGAAGAGCTAAAGAAAGAAAGGGTAGAGAGGGAATATATTGATCGGGCGATGTTATTAATACTTATGTTGATGACGTCACATTCTAGAAATATTTTCAACCAGGATTTTTCATCCTCGGTTCTTCCATTTCTTTGTTTGTGAATCGAAAGCTTTGCGCCATGACTTGTGTTGGCTGCGAAATGTATTTTTGCAGACCTCGTAAAAGAGTTTCACAGATACCCTAATTGTGCCTTAGAAATTGTGTTGCTATTATTCTACTCTCAGCCACAATTTACTATTCGAAGGAGTGCCGTTATATATTCCTTTATTTTGGGTCTTTATATTCGTGACAAATTTATATTTATGTTTTTAAAAATTAGCAAAATATCAGTCATTATTTGAAACTGCTAGTCCTTTTGGTATGACGTCATAAACCTCCCCAAACAGATGATCGCACTGATCCAAGAAAGAGCCATTCACCACGATGATGATTAGCATCCCATTTAGGAAAATGTTAATTTAACTACGACTCAGAAGGTTAGAGTTACGGGTTATTTAAATAGGAGTTAGTTTTTAGATTTTAATGAAATAGCTTGTTCTTTCTTGTTATATATATTCAAGTTTTGTCAGAGTAAATAAAACAGCACTGAGCCGAAATAGACTATGCTCGCACCAAACTTTAAATAGGATCTCTTTTTTTAGTCAGAAATCAAGATACGGCCAAATCGAGGTTGAATCCGAATGGGATTGATTCAAATTCAAACTTTGGGATCTTGTATAACCCTAATATAACCTAACCTAACTTTACCTAGCCTATTTTAGTTTAGGTTGGGTTAGGTTAGGTTAATCTTAGTTGGTTTAGGCTATATTAGAGTCGAAAAAAATTGTGATGCCTCATCTTTACAAGATCCAAACTCTGTTTTGCATCATTTCGCCGCCGCCCAACAATAAAAAAAAAAAAACATATTTGGAAAATCGCACAAAATACTAAAATCGAGAGTTGTTTCTGAAGTAAGTTACTATTTAGGTACTAAAAAGAGTTTTTCCTTTGAACATGTTACTAGTAAACAAGCAGTGGGTTACTAGTGAGTAGGAAATTTTGTTTCTATAGAAAGTTCAAAGCCGGCCGATTCCTTGCCTGGTGGTTGCGAGTCAGGGTCACTGGCGAGCCTCTTTTCTGCTTCGTCATTGCTGGTGGTCTTTTTGGCCTCGATACTTTTCTGCCGAATGCTAATGACCCCAGTGGTGGGTGATATTGTTAAATAAGCCATAGCTCACACGATCTCGCTAATCCTCGTTTGATTAACACGAATTACTTTGTTCATGAGTTCCATAATTATGAGTTCAATGTTTATGAGTTCCTTCATTACTCATATGTGCTAATCTTACCAATTCTGCTTCGCCTCCTTTCTGAGCTCCGCCCTTGGGAGTCCTTCACATTCGTAAACCCCTCCAAAGCCTTTCATGTTAGCTCAATTTTTCACTTATGTTGCTTATGCCACCTCTAGAACCCCCATCCATAAGTAGTTTCCTCTTTAAACCACTCGTGTTATGTCTTCCACACATTTTCATTTCATTATCTTCATCTCAGATACCTCCTCTGGGTTTTGTTAATAAAATAAAAATAAGCAACGGCCGTTCTTTCACACTCAATCTAGTACACTAACCTTCTGGAGCCACTTACTGAGATGGGGAGGATACGCTGGACAGAGGTTGAAAGGGTATTTAGGGGGTTGTTTCCTGTCCACAACATCTTCAGCGTCGGCGGTGGCTAGAGGTTGGGAGGCAGCAGGAGCCTTCCTCAGGCGTCTGCCGTAGGGATCCAATTTGTTTATTTCCTCCACCACGAGGAGAAGAGAAACGAAGGCAAGTAGTAGAAGTACGAGTGTTGTGAAGTGAAATCGAGACCATGTTGCCATCTTAATTTGGGGTCACTCTAAGAAACGCTCGCACAATTATCACACTTAAAACCACAGTTGTAACAATAGTATCAGTGATAGTAACAGTTTGGAGGAAATAAAACTAAAAATTGTTTGGAAGCGAAACTGAGACTCCTTGAATGAGTTACTTTCCATCAGAGCTCTTTCCCCAGTAGCCACAGACGCAGGACTGCATCTGGTTCCGGTCGCCACCACCTTCCGTTCATTACCTCCCCCCCCTCCCTACACACACACACACTGCCGAGAAAGTGTAGTGGGCGGAGAGAGTAGTTCGGTTCCATTTTCCGCGAAGAGATCGGTTTAATGAGACACTCGCGCAGATAAGAAGTACTTCAGAGTGGCAATTTAGAAGAGGCGGTGGCAACAATTCCGAAGGAGGTGTCGAGGAAGCAGCCAGATTCTTATCGAATTGAGTCCGGCGCGGAGGAGGCCATTTTTGCCTCGCTTTGCGCACGGATAGAGCTTGGCATATATGAAGCAGCTCTACAAGACAGTGGGCATTAAGGTATAGTTCTGGTTGGGGTGAAAGGGGCATGAAAGAAGAGTAGTATTGCGTTTAGCAACTAAACCAGAGAGCGTTTTAAACATTCCGTGGCTCAAGGGCAGTCGCCCGTAACACATCAGGTGAAGGTGGATCAGGAATCCTTTCTACGAGCTGCGTAGTATGTGTGTGATGAACGGTGCTGATGGAACTACATGCACGTATGTGTCACACTCGACACCCTACGATTTTTTCAGCTCCCATCTGGTGGCAGCTCCCTACAAAGACCTAAATTTACTTCGTTTTCTCTCGCCAGGATTCGAACCCTAACCCAAGGCCAGTTTCTGAAACTTCCATTAAGAAGCGTGTGTAAGAGATGTATGCCATCGATAAGGTTTCAGCAACAACTGGACTTCGAGTTCGTACTTTTGAGTCATTGAGCTACGAACGTGCATAAATACATACCTTGATCCGTGGGACGTGCCCTCCAGACCCCACTTTTCAGTGTTAATGCGGTTGCTACAACCTCTTTCTATTTATTCACCTACTTCCTCCTGTTCCTCTCCCTCATTCTTCGTTGAAAGTAGATGCCCTCGTTGGTTGCATCAAGTTCTCTCTCATTCTAAAGGGAAACGAAAGAAAAATGATGAAACTAACGAAGGTCTTTTCACTCAGTCGAGTGAGATTGTTTTCTGGAATTTGAAAGCGCAATAGCAAAGAGGACGTCTCCCGCGGGTAGTTTGTAAGGGGAGATCTGTAAAGAAGTGGCGACAATAAAGTGAAAGCGCTTGGAAGATATGTAGCTGATACGTCTTCCCGCAGGTATTTGGGCCAGGGGGGGGCCCACCTGCGCCACTGGGGCCTGGGAGTCGTGCTGTTCTTCCGGGTGTATCAGTCCAGTCAAGGAAGAATGAAAAAGGTTCAATGCGAAGAACTGCTACATTTATCCTCCTCCCACTTAATTAGTAGGGGAGGGGGGATGGTTTATTATCTCCCCCTCATGAATATGTTCCTATACACAGCTCGAAATTTTCCCGATTGAAGAATGCATCTTTTAAACACCCTCTGTCACTCTTAGTTTGATCTATTTCCACCTTGGAAAGTGATGGGGAAAGAACAACCAGAAATAAAAGAAATGAGGGCGGGAAATATCGACGAATGGAATTGCTATAACAATCTTGAAGTCTGGGCTCAGAAGAACCCATGCAAAGATACGGAATACAGGGTAGAGCAAAAGTAATTATAGAAACATCGGTTGTTTACTGAATACAATAAAAATAAACGATAAGAAAAATATATTAGTTCTATATAAATAATCCCCCCAAACGAATTTGATCCCTCTCGCGGGAATGAACCTGCGTCTTTTAATTCCGCTCCTCGTTACCTTGCCAACCGACGCTTCTCGTCATCATTCATTTATGCAAGCTCTATTTATTGTCGCCTTGGCAACGTCCCGTTTCCGCAGTTGTCAGGGAGATGGCTGTGAGGGACGATGCGAGATCCAAGGATGTACGGACGTGACGAAGCGAAGTGACTGTCTTGGGGGTGATAAAAAAAGTGTTGCTATTTACTTAAAACTAAGGAGTGAAGACCCTCCCCCCATTAGAAAATCTGTGTTGAGAGGTTTGTAAAGTAAGTGGTAAAGTTAAGAGAAGGGAAAAGTGTGAAAACTATATATCTCTGTTCTAGAAGGTTACTTGAACAGAATGCGCAACTCTCCAGAACCTACCCTCCCACGAAATTTAAAGCACATGATCCTATGGGTGTTGGAGCCAGGAGGGAATGAAAATTTCCAGATGCTGGTTAGAGTATGGTTGCCCACCCAGGTTGCATCCTTGGTTATGTGGTTTACGGCTGAGAGTAACTAAGCCACATGGGTTACCGTTTACCCCTCTAAATTCAGTTTAATGGGGCGCCATGCATAAGGACTACGGGCAGGGTTGGCAAAACCCCCCCAAATTTGAAAAAGCCCAATAAAACCCGGGTTTTATCCTGTTTTTTTTCAAATCTTGGGTTTTTTCAAAAAACAAATGCTACAAGCGCTAGAATAACATAGAAAAAGAATAGCTATCTCTATTTTTATATAATATTAATAATTACTTAGTTTAATAATTATATTATAGTAAGAATATATCACAGTAACAGATCACTGATCCAGAATTTGAGGTACCGATGTCCCATGATAGCAATTACCTATAGAAGGAGAGATGAATTATTAGGAGTGAGTATCAGAGAAATAACCTTAATTTGATACATATTTGTTGAAATTATAAACATAAATATGAATTTTAAATAAAATAATAATAAGTAGCATTCATTTCTTGAAAAAAAAGTAATTTTGAAAAAAAATAAGAAAACCCAGGTTTTATTCCAGGGGTTTTCAAAAAACAAATGCTACAAGCATTAGAATAACATAGAAAAAGAATAACTATATATATTTTATATAATATTAATAATTACTTAGTTTAATAATTATATTATAGTGAGAACAGATCACAGTAACAGATCACTGATCGAGAATTGTGGGTACCCATGATAGCCATAACCCGTAGAAGGAGAGATGAATTATTATGAGTCAGATTCAGAGAAATAACCTTAATTTGATACATATTTGTTGAACTTATAAACATAAATATGAATTTTGAATCAAATAATGATAAGTAGAATTTATTTCTTCAAAAAAAAAAGTATAATTTTGAAAAAATCCAAAAAAGCCGGGTTTTATTCTGGGGGTTTTCAAATCTCAGGTTTTTCAAAAAACAAATGCTATAAGCATTAGTAGAATAGCATAGAAAAAGAATAGCTATCTTTATTTTAATAATAATAATTAATTAGTCAAATAATTATATTAAGGTAAGAACAGATCACTGATTGAGAATTATGGGTACCCATGATAGCCATAACCTGTATGTGAGGGAACAAGCACGTGATGGGAAAAATAACGTTGATTTTAAGCATTGCCTCCACGTGATGGACCTCGTTGTCGCTTAGAACAATTTTCCAAGCTCAAAAGCGTGAGAAACAACAGGAGCGAGCTGATGGAATTTTGCCTTTATCAATTCGAGTATTTAGACAAGGAGTTTTCCCCACACTCCCCCCCCCCCCTTCCAGCCACGCTGGGATCGCCGCGGTAGCACTACTCAAACGATGGACGATAGTCCCCACCCTTCTATAGGGTAAACTAGGAATCGAGGAGGATTGTGTGCAAGAAAATCTCACGGGAGCAGACTATCTTACTCCTCCTCGATTCAGGTTGTAATACGCCGAAGGTAAGAAAATTTTGCGGGATAAAACCGAATATCCCTCCTTGGATAAAACAAATATCTACCCTGGATTAGTCAAAAATCCTCTCCCCATAAGAATACCCGTCTGACTCCGTGCAACGTCTCCATCTCCGAAGAAGAACCCAAGTCTTGTCCGAAAAGGATTCAATGAAGATTAATCTTCGCGTAATACCCCCTTAATTACGCATAGTCGTTCAAACAACCCATCTGACGTCTCAGAGAAACTCACCCTCCGTTTTCTTCGAAGGGATTCCGCCGGAAGAATTCGCAGTCTCCACTCTCGAAGGTTCCCCCCCCCCCTCCCCCATCATCCCAAAGGAATACTTCAACTCCGAGCAAGTTGACCCTGGACCCCGTCGAAGTGACTCAACCTATATCCCCACTTCGCAGGAAACGACCATCTTCTTCCCCTCCATTTTGTACAAGATATTATAACAAATATTTTAGCTTCCCTAAAATTTATAATTTCCGCCTACTGCCCTCCCCCCCCCCCCTCATTTTCATTGTGTGCTTACTATGTCCTCGTTTAAAGCCCTACTTTAATTCCATTCAGCCTACCCATTTTTATTGCATTTTAAATACCTAATCTTATTACTGACACGTTGACCACTGTAACTATTTGTATTATTATATGTCATTTATTGTTTTACCATTTAAACTAAGTTATTAATATGTATTAAAGTCTATTTTTGTCGACTCCTTTACTTTCAACCTTTGAGCTCATCATAGCCGTGTAATAACCCTGTAACCAAGTAAGACTTAAACACTCAGCCAATACTGAGAATCAAAGTAGCTCTATTGGACTAGCCCTTCCTTACGAGAATCTGACCTCGTAATCATCGGACCCGACCGACCCAAAGGTATTAAAAAGGAAACCCCACGCACTCTAAAATTAAATATAATAGATATATGTATGGAATATAGGAACCTATACCACGACACTGTAGAAGGAGAGATGAATTATTATGAGTCGGTATCAGAGAAATAACCTTAATTTGATACATATTTGTTGAAATTATAAACATAGATATGAATTTTGAATAAAATAATAATAAGTAGCATTCATTTCTTGAAAAAAAAGTAATTTTGAAAAAAAAAACGGGTTTTTTCAAATTTCACTTGAAAAGCCCCCCCAAAACTGGGAATAAAACCCGGGGCAAGAAAAAAAATATAGAAAAGTCAATCGGAGAGAAAAGTCCCAAATTAACAGTCATGCCAAAAGTTTCGAGACAACTATATTTTTCCATATAAGAAAATTAATGAAAGTAATTAAACGTCGCATTTCATTTTATTGCGTTTTTATAATAATTTGAAGGCGAAATATACAGAAATTTAGAAATCAAACCCATTTTATTAATAAATACAGTCAATTGATTCCTACAGTCAAATTTTACAGATGTGCCTTATTCTTCAGGACTGTTACAATTAGTTTTGATGATATCTTGATTGATATTTCTCCATTTGGGGTCAATAAGGAGCCGCATCTGCTCACAATTGGATTGCTTCTGTTTATCAACCGCCAGTTTGATTATCGCCGGCAAATTCTCTATTCCTTTCAAATTCCAGGGCCAAGGTCACAAAGGTTCGATGTTATTTTCAGCACAAAACTTTGTGCTGATAGTGTGACATCATGCTGAAAAATAAAGTTACTATCCCCAAATTGGTCCTAAAAGGTTAGGAAAAGGAATTGATGAAACAAGTTTTCGTACCGTTTTGAGTTCATTGCAGTGTCCTTAAGCACAATTTTAGTAATCCAGTTACCTTAGATGAGAAGCACCCCCAGACATGGAGAGGGCCCTGATGCCTCCCCGTGTGCACGACACAGGACTCGTGAAAGCGCTCCCCTTTTCTATTCCTAACGAGGGATCTTCCAGGATATCCAAACAACCGGAAGGAAGCTTCATCAGAGAATATCACATTACCCGTCTTCAACAACCTGTTCATTATATTTCCTACAAACTTGGGGCCAACGCTTAATTGAGGCTCTTCTTGGTGAGATGAGGCTTTTTCGCAGCTCTTCTTGACTTGAGACCTTTGAGCTAAAGTCTCCGCCTCACTGTGCGCACTCAAGGGTTTACACCTGCTTCTTTCCAATCGTGAGCAAACTTGGCACTGGAGGCAACCCGATCTTTGAGTTGGGACCCTACCAGGGGGTGATCTTGGCGTTCTTTTTAAGTTCTTGGGCGTCTAGAAAACTTCTTCACAGGAGTGTAACATTTTTTCAAAGTCATTAATAATCCTAAAGATGGTACTCCTTGATGCACTACCCTTACCAACTATTTCCGCGCATTTCACGCTAATTTCGAGCAGAGCAACAATGGTTGAATGCTTTTCTTTGGAAAGAACCATTTCTGGAATGGAAAAAAATTCAAACGATTATTTAAAAAAAACAAAACGAAATAGATTATAATTGCACAACTTCATTTATTTAACCCATATTTGTCATCATTTTACCCTTTTAATCGAATAGCAAAGGTCCAGGAGACCGAAAGTCACCTCCTACAGGAACGGGTCAAGCGCCTGATTTTGGATCCAGCGAAGGAATGCACTGTTTTTTTTTGTTTTTTGTTTTTTAATACTGACTTTTTAATTACCCTGTAATAATTTAGATACCAGGCACTGGCTTCGCCACTCCCTCCTACGTGGGGAGCTTGCGCTTCGCTACTAAGATTAAAATCTAAAAAAAAAGAAGCAATGGTTAAATTTTTATAAATTTTCTGCACTTCGCCAATTTTAATAATTTTTAAAAGGAACTCTAAACTAAATTTCCCCCCTTTCAAAATATCACGTTACTAAAATATAGAGTTATAGAAGAAGAAGAAGATATATAAAAATAAGTTCTATGAATTACACCATTTGTAATTCTTTGGGTTTTAAAAAATTCACAAAATTTCGATCCTTATATTTATTTCTGAACTTCACCATTTTGTTTTTTGTTATTATAAAAGAATTATTAGAAATTACTTTGCTAAAAAAAACATAAGTCATAACCAAACTAAGATGAAATTATTATTCAAATACTCCCAAAAATCCTTTTCTTAAATTATAGTTAGTGATGATGATGCTGATTAAAATAATTATTCCTTTCACGTAAATTTTCATTTAAAGTTTTCCTGTGTTTTTATTAAACCCTGATATTTTGGCACCAAAATGGTTTCCTTATTAAGGAAATTATTTGGATCGCACAGTTGCCCAACACATTCGAGAATTGAAAACTTGTGTTCCACTACCTGAAGAAGTAACGATTTCATCCTGCCGCGCCCGAGTGAATAGAACATCTATCACAATTATAAAGACATTATCCAAGGCCTATGAGCGATTATTAATTAAATCAACGTTTGAGTAAGTTTGTAGGGAGAATCTTCCTTGCGTCTTGTTGACTTACACTTTGGCTTACGTGAACCCGATATGGGTCAAAAGCACCTTTGGGTGGCTTGGGTTTAAATACTGCATTTGATTTCAACAGCCACAAAGCCTTGATATAAAAACAACTATTGAAGTTTCTATCCCATTGCTACTATTTTGACTTAGTTCCTTATCAATAGATCCCCCTTAAAGATGTTGATGGGCAGTAGGACGACTTAAATAAAGAACTTTGGAGTCTACCTCAAGTTCATTTATATTTTTATTTTTTATAATGGATTTATATCATTATTTAGATAATAAGCTTGTTTCCTATGCTGATGATGCACATTTATTAACTGGTGTAAGATCCCGGGTATTAAACTGAACCACATGGAATGATTATTGGTAGCTCTAGAAATATTAACTTCCTCACCAAGTTTGTTTGTAGATCATTTTATCTTAATTATTACTGATATTTTAAATGTCTTAAGAGTGATTTTGAGCCTCAAACTAACTTTTAAACATAACATACATACGAACTACTTCTTTTATTTCACAAAATGTAAAAACTTTTAATGGAGTTTCTATCTTGATGAAATGTTTTATTAGGCTGTTTTACATACAATTTTATTTGAACAAGTTCAAGATGAAATAAAAAATAGCGAATATTTAATCAAATAATGATCGACGAGGGAAATACCAGGGAAAGAAAGTGTGGTGAAAGCTGCCAAAACTCCATTAATGTAAGGTTAGACGCAGTCATCTGCGGGCTGTGGGGCCACGAAGAACCAGTGGTCCAAGCCTATTGACCAATGCAGGTTGAGGACCAATCTTGAATGCACTTGGGCAATCCGTCAACAGCACGATTGTTTCTCCTGGTTCCAAAGATGAATGGTTCCTTCACTATTCAAACATTTTAGCTGCTGCTACGACGACAGGGCTGTGGCGATTAACCTGGCTTGGAGTTTTCACTCTCACTTCGCCCTTCACCACAGATCTTCTCTTCCTGGTGTCTACAAGTTCCAGTTTTCATCACAATTCTGTCCAGGTGGGCTCAATAACCTAGTGGATAAGCCGTTAGATTTCTAGCGTCCAGGCACACGATCGAGCCCAGCGAGCGCCGACACAAAACTTCCACCGGCGTCACGAGCTAGCTGCCCATTGGTGGATACCCTGAAATTACTCCCGCGTCATGACGCAGATAGCCAATCAAAAACCCTGCTTTATTTCCATTCCCGTCTTCATAATACAATATACCCACTCTTTCCTCAATTCCGCAACCCTAGGTAGTCATATCCACATACCCTTGACGTGCCTACCAACGATTATCATACTGATTTTTATGTGTATTTGATCATCCGGTCTGGGGATGTCGTCAGTGATTTTTGGTTGAAGTCCTCCTCTCGGTTGTCAAGAAATTCTGCTTCCTCGACTGGTCCACGAACGGCGGCCTTTAACGTTATGATCAAGGGTCCACTTCTCATCACCAGCCTGCCCGTAAATGGTGCCCGAAAGTGTCGTGAAAGCAATGACTCACCGCGAGCAACACGCTGCTGTAGATTCGCCGTGGACAGTTGGTGCAGTATTTGCTGTGATGACAGCTGCTAACTCTTCGGAATCAAGTTCTTCTGGGCGACCTTCTTTTGGTCCATCTTTTAGACCAGGGGTGAGGAAACTCTCGCCCGCGGGTGAAATTTCGCCTGCGAGCCCAATTTTCATCGCCCCCTCGCAGTCAATAAAAATGTTGCGTATTATATTTATTAAATATTATTGCACGAGTCTATCGCACCATGTAATAAATTTAAACAAAGTTTAGAAAGAGACAAGAGTCAAATTTTATTTATCGCCCGCCGACTTCTTCCCTTAGGCAGAGAAGGCCGAAACAAAATAATTATTCATTTTCATGATTTTTTATATTATTATATATGATATTAGTATTACTATACATAAGAAAAATATAGAAAACTTCACGAGAGCATACTGCATAGTATAATAAGTTTGGCATTATGTTATGGTAGTACACCGAATAGTCCAGGGCTACTCAACTGGCGGCCCGCGGTCCAAATCCGGACCTTCTGGGTGCAGCAGAAATAATTGAATAGCATGAAGGTCCTGGTGATGGATTCTTAAATGTGTCTTTCCTCGACTGACTGGAGGGTAAGTTTGGGGTGTATTATACATAATGTCCTTAACCTATTAATGCAGATAAAAGTTTCGTCTAGTTTATATTAAATATCAATAACTGAAAATGGGACAAATCAGCTGGGTGGTGATATTGAGATCGTGGCAAATCAGCTGGGTGGTGATATTGAGATCGTGGCTCAGTGAAGAGTCCTGTGTTGTCAGATCTACCCAAATATTTACTAAAATTTTGATGAATCTCAGAAATAATTTATCAATCTCATGAATAAGTTGTAGATTATTTTTCCAAAATTCATCAAATAGATAATTTTTTTCCTCTCTACAAAGGAAAATGAGTGGGGTGAGGGGGAGATAAAATATATCAGTTCACTAACTCTATAATTTAAGAAGGGGATTTTTTTTGGAGTATTTGAATAATAATTTCATCTTAGTTTGGCTATGACTTATGTTTTTTTTATCAAAGTTATTTCTAATAATTCCTTTATAATATCAAAAAATAAAATGGTGAAGTTCAGAAATAAATAAAAGTATCGAAATTTTGTGAATTTTTTAAAACCCAAAGAATTACAAATGAAGTTCAGAAAATTTATTTTTATATATCTTCTATAACTCTATATTTTAGCAACGTGATATTTTGAAAGGGGGAAATTTAGTTTAGAGTTCCTTTTTAAAATTATTATAATTGGCGAAGTTCAGATAATTTAAAAAAATTTAACCATGGCTCCTTTTTTTAGATTTTAAATTTTAATCTTAGTAGCAAAGCGCAAGCTCCCCCGTAGGGGCGAGGGGGAGAGGCGAAGCCATTACATGGTATATATATATATATATATATATATATATATATATATATATATATATATATATATATATATATATATATATACATACATACATACATACATATACACATATATGGGTGGGGGCCTCGCTGTTCCTTGTGCTCCGGGCCCCTCAGATCCTTAAACCGGCCCTGTATCTTAATGGATGCCGAAGAAAATTCTGAACAATATTTTTTTAGAATTTGAAAGTACGAGGCACAAATTACTCATTGTAGAATTACTATTCGATAACAAGAGGCGCTACTTTAATAAGTACAACATAAAACTTTATTCTAGAAAATCGGACATTAGTTTCGTCCCAACCTGATACATTAGAGCAGTGGTTACTGAACTATGTGCCCGGGCGCACTGGTTTGCCCCAGGAGATGCCTTGGTGCGCCCTGGGGCATCACATAATTATATGTGTCCAGATATAAAAAAATGAATGTATCATAGTACTACATTATATCATTTCACGAGAGATTCAAACAAAAATTGGGGGGGTTAGGCGTGAGTTGCAATCAATTACAATAATACTACAAGACCTACCCCTTAATTAAACAAGTTCGAGGTGATTAAAATTATTTACTATATAACGAAGGATCTTTCATTAATTTTCAATTGTCGATAAAAACCGGAATAAAAACCATCTATAATTTGATTTAAATATCTTTTTAGGTTGTCAATTACTATATTGTTTAGTAACTTTAGTTCAATGATAATTTGCCTCAGTCGTCGTTATGATCATATATGATAAATGATAACAGCAGCTGAAGCAAAATGCCTAGAATCTAAAGCAAAACGTTTGAAATCGTTTTGAAGTGACGAAACAAACATCAGCATGTAAGAGGATTGCCAGACGTGGCTAATTTTTCAGTTGCTTTACATTCAGTTGATTATTACCGTTATAGTGGAGTGCTTTGTACAGTGTTTATCGGTGGAATTAACACCAGAACCATGCACGAAAATGAACTTAAACTCTTAAACAGTTTATTGAAGCATGCTAAAATGTTCGGCTTTGTTCTAGTTTGAGAGTGGAAATGTTGTGCTTATTATTTAATTTCACATAAATACATCCATACAAAATAGATAAATTTCTTGAACTGAAGCGTGATTTTGATGAATGGGATCCCGAAAGTGAGCAAAACTTAACTGTAGGAAGCTGCTCCAGTAATAGAGCAAAGTATCGGCCTACTCGTAAATACGATGAAAGTTATTTAGGCTTTGATTTTACTTTTACCGGAAGTAAAGATCACCCCTTGCCGTTATGTCTAGTATGTGGATGTAAAATGACAAATGAATCATTACTTCCTAGTAAACTTAGCAAGCATTCTAAAACTAAACATTCTCATTTACAAGGCAAATCTGCCTGTTATTTCAAGAGATTGTTGGAACAGCAAACAAATGCTGCAAGTTCTTTTAAAAGTGCAATGACTTTTTCTGAGAAAGCTCAAATAGCTTCTTATCAAGTTTCAGAATTGATAGCTAAAAATATGAAAGCTCATATTTTAGGCGAGTCACTTATTTTGCCTGCGTGCAAAAAGATTGTAGAGACGATGCTGGGAAATGAGGCAGCAATGAAAATAAGTAAGGTACCTCTGTCCAACAATACAGTTCACAGGCGTATTGTAGAAATGTCTTCTGATATCGAGAGAAATGTATGTAGTAATAAACTTCAGTATTCCAATTTTTGCATTGCAAATTGATGAGTCAACAGACAGTACCAACAAGGCCCAACTCTTATCATTCGTTCGTTTGATTGATGATGATCAAATAGTAAATCACTTTCATTTTTGCAAAGAATTATATGTGACTACTAAAAGTGAGGATTATTTTTGATATTCTGAATAATTACCTTGATAAATGGCAATTGTCATGCAAATCGTGTGTTCGAATTTGTAAAGATGCAGCTCCTTCCATGGTAGGCTGTGTTAAGGGCCTTGCATCTTTTGTAAAAAAGCAAAATGAGAATATTATCGTAATTCACTGCTTTCTTCATCGAGAAGCCTTGATGGCAAAAACACTAGGAGATAAAATAAGAGAAGTTTTAGATCAAGTTGCTCAGATGGTAGACTTTATTGAAATAAGACCTGTCAAATCGCGTTTATTCGAACAGATTTGTGTCAATATGGATTCTCAACATAGACGCCTACTTTTACGCATAGAGGTGAGATTGGCTGTCAAAGTGAAAAGTACTTGCACGTGTACACGAGCTACGACAAGAACTTCTTGCCTTTTTGAAACAAATACACTTTTGTGACCTCCTTCGGTGCAATTTTTGGATTGCCAGGTTAGAGTATTTGACTGATATATTTCAGCAGCTCAATAATTTGAATACTAGCATGCAAGGCAAAAAAGAAAATATTCTCACATCCACTGACAAAATGAAAGCATTTCAGAAAAAAAGTAAAGATTTGGAAAAGAAAACCACAGAAGGAAATTCAGAAATGTTTCCTTTGGTAAGTAAAACTTGCATTGATAAGAAGAGTAAGACACTTCCAATAATAGTTGAGCATTTAACAGGGTTGGAAGTAAAAATGAGTGCTTATTTTCCATCTCTTAATACTGAACAATACGATTGAAATAGAAATCCATTCATTGAAAATTCAAGTGATTTTGATTTAACATTAATAGAAGAAGAAGAACTAGCAGCTTATATCCACTGATCGTGGATTGATGATTAAACACAGGAAATTGCCTCTTGAAAAATCTTTGATTTCTGTAAAGGAAGAATACGTGTCAATATCCAAAAAAGCTTTGAACATCTTACTACAATTCTCAACCTCATATTTATGTGAGTTAAGATTTTCCACTCTCACCACCATTAAGTGCAAAAAAGAGAGGAACTCTTCTTGATAGAAAGGAGGAAATGAAAGTTTGTTTATCAAACATACGCCCCAACATTGAAGAAATCGTTAAGATACATCAGGCTTATGTTTCTTATAAACACGAGAATGAATAAAAGTATGGAGCATTTTTATTTTTTCAATTGCATTATTTCTCTCATATACTATTTGACTTAACATAGCTATTTCTCGGAATTCTGTGTATAGTGCGCCCGCACTTTCTCGGAGATCTCAAGTGCGCCCCCATTTCAGAAGGTTCGGGAACCACTGCATTAAAGTGATCGTAAAATTATAAATATTCATAAATGAGACAAAAACTAATGACAATAAAGATAATTAACCATTTTTAAAAGAGCATCATTACACTATGTAACATAATTTCGCTTTTTTCTTGTTCCAAGTTGTTCGTAACTAAAGCAAATAAAAAAAAGTCTATTTTGATCCAAAACTTTGCAGTTTGAAGGTAGGGCACTGAATTTCTAAATTTACTCACTTGAAAAATTAATGATAGGATATTACTAATTTGAGAAAAATAATGCTATTGGAATAATGCTATTGCAACATTTTATAAAATATGGTATAAAATTGTATATCTTATTTCCAAAAGCCATTGGAATTCTGTTTTAAAGAAACCTTCCAAAACATTCTAGATTTAATGAGGAACTTCTAGAATTAGAATTTTAATAGATTTCAAGAATGTTTCAGAACTTTCCAGAACACCCCCCTGTAAACTTCTAGAAATTTCTGAAATATTACTTCAGAAATATTTATATAGGGATTCACAGAACACATCAGAAGAGAAATAGCATTAAGAGCTGCAATCATTCTCCAGATATATTCCGTTATGTCTTCGAACAGTTCATCAAAACAAGAACAAATAAAATCAGTGTCATCATTAATAAGAATCTATGAAGCTTAACAAAGCATACTTTGGCATGCCATTTAGGGACCAAGACAAACCCTGAGCACCTAATTTATGTTGATAACACGGCACGAAACGTTTGGATGGTAAGAAAATTGCTTGTTGTAAAGGGTAAAATATTAAATGTCCCAAGTATTTGATTTATTATGTTTGTTTATAAGCCAAAAGAATAAGAAAGGTTTTTTTATACATTTACAGGATATTATAGATGGAAAAGAAACAACATGAAGTTTGCCATTCCCAGTATTTGGCGTGAACTCACCAACTACTCAAGCAAAAATGTACCTGCTCTTTCCTATCCAGTTCTTCCATCTTCTCTTGCACCAGTACCACACAGTGCTTATCTTCCTGTACCTACCCCTCAGAAGAAATAAACAATTCAGAAGCTAAAGATATCAGTAAAGATGTAGACTACAGTGTCATAGATATGGTTGTTGAGGGGAATTCAGATTATACAAACCGAAGAGACCTCAATGAGCTTGTCAAAGTCTTGGCTTGTCAAAGTCAAATACTGAGCAATTGATTTCCAGGTTCAAAGAATGGGATTTGCTGGATGAAAGTGTGCAAGTGACAAGACAAAGGAAACATCATAAGCAGTTCTCAAGATTCTTTACTTCTCAAGCTGGGCTTTGCTACTGCAACGATGCATCATGTCTGCTTGATGCAATTAGAATTACACGTAATCCGGATGAGTGGAGGCTCTTCATAATTGGAATAAGCGTCCATCCCTTCCCTTGGCTCATTTAGTATTTCTCAGAGAGAACTAGAACACTGTCAAGCTCCTGCTACAAGCTTTGTATTATAAGGAGTATGGCTGAAAAGTGATTGGAGACTTCAAAATGATAGCTTTTTGATCGGTCTACAGGTAGGTTTTACCAAGCTTCAATAGCATTTCTTTTTGGGAAACAATAGAGATACCACAACACATTATCACAATACGCACTGTCGCACCAAGGACTGAGTTTTATGTTGGGGGGCATAATATTAAGCATGAAAAATTGATAGAACCTAACAATATGTTGTTCCCTCCATTGCATCTAAAACTAAGTGTTATAAAGCAATTTGTTAGAACTCTTAACAAAGAGTCTTCAACCTTCAAGTACTTCCTAAGATTTCTTTCCAAAACTCTCTGAGGCAAAGGTGAAAACTAGTCTCTTTGGTGGACAACAAATCAGGAAAATCATGTTGCTCATATTTTCCTGAAAGGCTTACTAGAAAAAAAAAAGCCCTGAAGAGATTTGTTTTTCTGTGTCAGGGCTTTTGGGGCAACCACAAAGTTGACAATTATGTGGAAATGGTCGAGAACTTAGTGAAAAACTAGGGCAAAATGGGCTGCAGGATGTCCCTGAATGTGAACATCCTTGATGTCCATCTTGGCAAGTTCAAGGAGAATATGAGAACATAATTACAGAAGCAAGGGGAGCGCCTTTAGCAAGATATACTGAGGTTTGAACATAGACACCAAGGAGTATACAATGAAAACATGTTGGGAGACTATATTGGGGGGGCTTGTACGGGAAAGTGATTTACATTACAAAATGAAATCGAGAAAAACTGTTCACATCTAACTTTTTTACTTGTTTTTATATATTTCTTGTGGAAGTTTCAATAAATTTGTATAAATTTATCTCTGTGTTTTTATTTTTATCACTCCAATGGATGAAAAAACAAAATTTGCCGAATTTTAGTAAATATTTCATCATACAAGTCACATAATGGAAGTATAAAACAAATAATGGCTATTTTATATCGTTTTGCAGTAAAGGAGTTGGCCAGGAACAAAAATTGTGTTGCAAAGTGTTATCATTACCAATAAATGAAACTCAAAGGGAAGGCAGGAAGCAGGAACCACCTCAAGTAGCATTACAAGAATGTAAGTTTAAATAATTAGCTAAGTTTACAATAAATAACTGGCGCCGCTAGTCCTGCTACTTGATGCAAGTTTTAGCAAAGAAAATTAAAAAAATGATTGCAAAGTTAAAAGTTAATATTTTTATATCAGATGTACAAGGACCAGTTCCCTCAGCTCTCTGCCGCCATTGAGGGGCTCAACAAGCGCGGCCGCTCCGAGTCAAGAGAGAGTGAGGCTCGAAAGAAGCGCCAGATGTGCTTGGATGAGAGCTTCAGGGCTAAGCTCAACCAGGAGAGGGCCAGGCAGTGTTACACCAGGTGAAAAAAATTCAGAGAAATAATAGTAGCTATTTTAACTTTATTTTTAAACTAAAAAGTAGCGTTTTAGCGTTTTGATGTTTTAAAACATTTTTATTACAAATTTGGTATATATTAATTTACATATTTCATCTTTAGGTGGTTCATTGAGAGAATCGCGCCACTGGCTGTAGCTGACCTTCCTAGCACCAAGAGGATGTTCTACCTCGTCAACCCTGAGTTCCAGCCCACCTCCAGGAGGACTGTGGGTAGGGACATTGACAAGCTGATGGAAAGGGGGAGTCAGGTGGTCAACCTGCTCTTCTACCAGAAGTGGATGGCCACTACTGCTGAGAGCTGGACCACCTACAACAGGGTCTTCTTGGGGATGGCAGTCCACTGGATTGACAGGAACGCTCTCAACAAGAGGCGCCATGCAACTCTGGCGTGCAAGGAGGTGAAGGTAAGAAAATTAAAGAGTTAAATTTTGTCATTCTTTACCTTAGGCGCTAAAAGCTATAAGTACATATGGGGTATAAATTTAATTTATAAACTAAATCAATAATTATTGTCTTCAAGAAAGGCAGACGCACCAACTCCTGGGGAAACTCATCACAGAGATTCACCAGGACTTTTAGCATCCATGGCAAGGTGGCGGCCATCACCACGGACAATCGCGCCAACTATGTGGACGCCTTCAACGCCTTTGGCGAGGCCAACCAGGACCAAGAGAACCTTCCTGTGGACCCTGAGGACCCTGACCTGCAGGTTGTTGATCTCCAGGTGCGCATGAGGGCTTAGGGGGACAACCCAAGTCTGCCGCCTCACCACCTCTGCAAGGCACTAACAATAGCGGCATCTAGCGCTAATATATTAAGAAATAAAGATTGAAGTCATTTAACTAATCTTTGAATTTATTGAACATTTAAATATCTTATTGTTTCAGCGCCCACACAGTCAATCTGTCGTCAACAACAAATGTTAGGGATGTCCAGGGATGGAGCAAGGGGGGGTCAGAGTGGAGGAGGACTACAGCAATGACCCAGGCCCTGTAGAACCTCCAGAACAGGCCCCCAGTGGTGGCCAACCAGATCAAGGAGGCCGCCAAAAGAAAACTGAAGACTCCAGTGGTGACTAGGTACTATTATTAAATTTAAATTTAGCATAAGAAATTGTTGGCGATTATATAAAATTGGATTTTGTAAGTTTCTGATAGTAAATTTAAATAAAAATTTTATTTCTACAGATGGAACTACCTCTATGATTGTGTGGTGGTCCTGCTGGAGATCCTGAGTGTTGGTGACCAGCTGGATGTCATCAACACCATCCTGATCAACCAGCCCAAGGGGGATTCTCCCATTACAGAGGTGGACATCAAGGTAAGCATAAAGTAGCGTGCTAATAGCGATCACTATTTTAATATTTTTACTTAGAAATAAAATTGTTCTAAGTTTAATTATATAAAGCTTAGTTAACTAAACAATATATTAATGTTCATTTTCCAGGTCCTCAAAGAGTACAAGCTGGTGATGCAGCCTGTGGCGCAGTGCCTGGACATGCTTCAAGGGAAGAGAAAGGCCAACATTGGCACCCTTTTCCCCAGCCTCTGGTTGATGAAGGCCGGCATGGAGGAGCAGAGCCAGAATGGCGACCTGGTATATGCCAGGCCCCTGGTGCAGGCCCTACTCAGGGGCTATGAACAGAGGTTTGGCCACGTCTTTGATGATGGCGACCTCCTTATGGCCACAGCCGTCCACCCCAACCTCACCCCCAAGGCCCTGGAGAGCATTGCCCCTAACAAAGTGGAGGAGATCAGGGACACGATCACCAGGGAGTTAAGGGCCGTCATCAAGCTCAGAACTTGGACGCCCGCCTCTCAACAAGTTGCTTGCTAGAGGCCCAGTCAACCAGCAGCAGGATGTAAGGGAGGTCCTGATGAAGTCCATGGATGAGTGGGAGCCCTCTAAAGGCGAGCTGGCCTGGTCCCTTTTCCCCTACCACCATATGAAAGTGTGGGTGGGCTTCTTCATTAAGTACAATACCCCCCCCTTCCTCCTCAGCTCTGCAGCTGTGGAGAGGCTATTCAGCACGGGCGTGGACGTCCTCAGGCCAAGAGCTTGTGTTCCTCAAAGTGAGCATGGACCTCCTGTAGGATAAGATGGGCCAGGAGGACATGGAGGATGACCTGTAGATATTAGTTTATGCCGTGTTTTAACTAAAAAAAAAAAAAAGTGTTTTTCTGCCTTATAAAAGCATGTCTCTGTTATCGCGCTAAAGTTTACTTTTAAAAAAAGTCGCAGGTTGCACTTGGGGGGGGGGGGGCAAAAATAGAGTCGCAAAGTCGCAGTCGCACCAGATCCGGCGGCAAAGTCAAAGTCGAACCTGAAAATATTTAAGTCGCGCCCAGCTATGCTTGAAAATATGATAGGAATCCAACAATTTCGCACAGCACTTAACAAATCCAATCTCAACCAAAACATAACATAACTACGTCCACCCTACACACCCTGCTCTATTAAGAAAATCTCCGAGTGTTTGTGTGCCAATCTAAGGACGATGTAGAGGATCAGGAAGGATCTGGATGAGTCAGGCTGTGAGTACGAGGGTACAGACGGTCGGAAACCAGGAGGGTGGGTCACGTTATGCACCGGTTTATTTTCCCGGAGGGCCTCAGACTCAATATGGAAGTCTGCATCAAGTGCTTGGAGGAGTTAATGTTGCTCTGAATCAAAGAGATGGCCCCTAGACGGCCTCACGTGATGCAGCAGGACTCGGCAACATTCCACAAAGCAGGACGACCCAGTCTTGGGTCTCAGACAATTTCTTTGACCACATCACTCCGATAATTTGTCCTCCCAACTTCCCAGTCTGGTTGATAGAGAGAGAGAGAGAGAGAGAGAGAGAGAGAAAGAGAGAGGGAGAGACCAACAAGTCCCCGTGCACCACCAAGGTGGAGCTTAGGTCCAAGATCACCACAATTTTCACCCAGTTAAACAGGAGGATCGTCGAGAAGGCAGGCAACAGGTTCTGACGTCGCCTGGAGGCAGCGGTTAAAGCAGAGGGTGATTTTATTCAATAAAATTAATAACAATCATTCAAGTCTGTAGATGTTACTTTGGCACCTGGTGTGGGGGAATTCCACGTGGGATTTCTTTTCCAGCACGGAAGTGAAGTCTTTGCGCTGGGGAAGATTCTAGAAGTTTGTTAGGCTTAAATAAGTAAGCCTTTCCCCCCCCCCCCATCCACAAGCGGTAGCCTCAAACCACGTCCACCACGGACCACCTTTACGCAGGTTCGAATCGCCTCGGCGTGAAGATTCGAGGCCATTCCAGAGTAGCGCTGCCCCCCCCCCCTCCTGCAAGGGGAGCCTCGGATATATATATGACTCGTCTTCCATGTGGGAGACACAGAGTTTAGGAGTCCCGCCATAATACAAGAAGCATTCCCCTAGTTCCAAGTCAGGTGCTAACAGCAAAGCAAAGTGACAGCTGAACTATTTGTGTGTTGGAATTAGTCCCAGCTAGTGAGGTAATTCCATTTGACGATCACCACCGAGCGATTTTTCCGACTCCACTCAGCAACTCCTGTCGAAGCCCTCCTCGTTCGTTCCTCGCTTACGGGTGGCCGAAATACTACTCCCTGGAACATACGTTACCGTCTCCCCCTCCCCCTTTGGAGAACCGTAATCACGTTAACTTTCCATTCAGAAGCTCCGAGCGCCCTCGCCTCACGTTTATTGTCTTCAGAAGACATCCGTGAAGCCTTACCCTGACGTCTCACCCGGAATCCTCCGTAAGCCAACCCCTTTCCCCCTTCAGCAACCAAATTGAGTTAATCCTCCCCATCTGAATAGTTTCCTTCTGTAATACATTAATTTTTAACTTCGTAGTCTGATGCATAACTCTGCGATTCCCCCCTCATTTACCAATTTAATTTTGCCTATTTATTCTCTTATTTTATGTAAATAAGATTATATTTTTGTACATGCCTCTTTAAATAACCTTGAACTTTGCCATTGCCCAAATTTTGCCTGACCTCGTTACACTCTTTCTCGCTGTTCCGCGCGTCGAAACTCGTGGCGTTCCGTCCCTTGTTGGTTCGCCTTTAAGTTATTGGTCCTTCCCCCATAGATATAATATGGTATTGATATAATGTAATGTCATACCACGACATATATATTTATTAATATACATATTATATAATTTTGGTGTCAGTGTGTTTGTTTTTTTTACGAACCCGTGTCATTTTAATTTTGACATTAGAAGTTCGCTCGTTATTCACGTCTATCCCTTTTTATTTTAATTTTTGTATTGTACTGGCAGAAGGCAAGTTCAAGTTAATTGAAGAGCAGTGGAACGTTAATCTATTTAGATTTTGCGTTGGACACCAGGTAATTAATTTTTGTTAGTGTGTTTGAATTTTGAAGACTCTCCTGGTTATTAATCCAAAAGAGTTAAGGTCTTTGGTGTCCTAATTCCGGTAGGACCATTTCAATTTTTTTCCGCTTAGAAACAGCAGAGGTAGGTAGCTGTATCATATTTTTTTTGTGGACAAGGCCTTCACGAATATTCCAGTATTCGTTTCGCGTGGGTAGTGTCCTAGCTCGTTCGCGTGTCAGTGTTCCCTCAGTTAACTGCGTAACAATGTCATCCTTCGAAAAATTCAAGAGTTAGGGTGAAATGTTAGATCTTTCGAGAAAAGACCTGTTAAATTACGTACAGGAAGAAGAGAGGAACGAACGGGCAGAGTGAAGGTAAATGGAGATGGAGGAGAACAAACTGAAAATGGAGATGGAGGTGAACAAACTGAAAATGGAGATGGAGAAGAACAAAATGGAGATCTAGGAGAACAAACTGAAAACGGAGATGGAAGAACGTGAACAAATTAGGCAGCATAAGCTGGAAATGAGCCGAAATCAAATGGATTCTCAGTCCATCGGTCCTCGGGCTGAAATTCCCCAAACTCCTTCAGTCAACCTTTCCCCTTTTAATGATGGAGAGGACTTTGGGTCATTTTTGACCCATTTTGAGAGAATCTTTCAGATCAATAGATGGGATCTCGAAAATGATTGCGTCGCTCGCTTACTTCGCCTCCTAGATGCCCAGTTAAGGGAAATATTCGTCTCCTTTCCCCCGGAAGCAACTTTGGACTATTCCATGTTAAAGTCCGAATTGTTAGCCGCTGTTCATATGAATTGCGAATTCTACCGCTCCCGATTCCGCCAGGAAAGGATCCGCCCTGGCCAAACATTTCGACAACACGGGTACATCCTCCAAAGACACTTTCAGTGTTGGCTGGACGCGTGCAAGATTCCCCAGGTCTACGAGTCCCTTCTGGACTTCTTCCTTAGGGATCAGCTTTTAGCTGCCGTGGCTTCCGAAATTCGCGCCTTCATTACGGATAAACGTTGTGCCACTTTCAAGGAGTGCTTGGAAGAGGCCGATGTCCACGCGGGTAGTTACAATTTATACCCTAAGGATGTCAAAAAGGCTCCCCAATCGCCCCCCAAAACTAAATTTTATGGTCCTAAGACCCCTCGAAAATTGGTCCTAAGATTTACCAAAGTTCCTAGTCACTCGAAGCCAAGAAACTTCCATCCATCTGAACACCGAAACGTTAAGCCCCTAGTTTCTTCTCCCCCGGTTGTGACGTACCAAAAGAACCCAATTATCTGCTACACCTGCGGAGTTCCCGGCCATTACCGCACGAACTGTCCTCAAAACTCCCGATTCGCAAGCTCTCAGTCCCACCAAGTGCACCACATCTGGGCCGCCCCTGATCCTCCTCCGTCGCCTAAGGAGACTCCCGATCCTCCCTCGCCCGCCAAAGACCAGGTCCATCAGGTAAACTTTCTCTTAAATGAAAACAACCCTGGTGGATTGAAATTCGAGAATGGAACTGTGAACGGTCGCCGAGTATCCACCCTCGTCCGTGACACCGGGTGCACCTGTATCATAGTGTCTGAGGACCTACTCCCCCCTGTTTGCCTCGACCACAAGAAGTTTGCGGTGTTCCACGACTACCTTGGCCGGGCCAGTCGTTTCCCAGTAATTCGTTGTCACATCGAGTGTGACTATATGTCCGGTTGGGCTGAAGTGGTAGCGGCCCCAATACAGTTCTGCTCCTTTTTTGTTCGGTCAGAACTCCGTAATCCACGTCCATCCCGTGGCCCAGCCCATGATTACCCGTACACAGGCAGCCCTGAAATCCCATGCACCTGTTCCCCTGGAAACTCCAATTTACCGGGAGTTCCAAGCCCTCCGGAGCGACAAGTTTGCCCGCGCCCAAAAGTGCGAAACTCTCCTCCCCCTTTGGGAGAAAACTAAAACCCTCGAGCGTGAGTCCACCCGAGGTAACAAACGAGTGTCGTATCTCGCGAAGAAGGACTTATTGAGAGGTATAAGACCTACCTTGACCTTAACTCACGAGAACAAAAATTCAAGCCAGGCGCGCAGGTGCTGGTACTACTTCCCACGGAAAGCAACAAACTCCTTAGCCAGTGGAAGGGACCCTACCCCGTCCTCGAGGCTAGAGCACCCGTGGATTACCTCATCCGTACTCCGGCGGGAGCGAAGGTTTTCCACGTGAATTGTATATATTATCTCATTAATGTTCTTAATTATGATTTTTTTTGGGGGGGTCCACTAAGTTGTTTAGTCATTAGTCCCATATTCATGTCTCCATTTAATTGCATCCTTTTGGAGGGGGGGTTCCACGGAAATGTCGCCAATGTTCTCCTGTGATTTTTTTAGTTTAAATTTGTGCTAGTTAAATTGTCTCTAGAATTGACCCGTTTAAGGCTTATATCCGTAAATTCTCCGCTGAGCTCAGATTCACGTTTTTTTTTGTGTGTGTACACATGTCGTAGCAGGTCAGAATTTCCCTAGACCCTTGATAATTCTAGTTCGACGGGTGGGATGATCCTTTCCTACGCAACTGCTCTGTAAAGCATCACCTTTCGGATGGGAGATGTGTGGGGGAATTCCAAGTGGAATTTCTTTTTCAGCACGGAAGTGACGTCCTTGCGCTAAAGAAAATTCTAGAATTTGGTTAGGCTTAAATTGGTAAGCCTCCCCCCATCCCCACATCCCCAAGCGGTAGCCTCGAACCGCGTCCCCCTTGGACCACCTTTTCACGGGTTAGAATCGCCTGGGCGTGAAGATTCGAAGACATTTTAGAGTAGCGCTGTTTCCCCCACCCATGCGGGGGGAGCCTCGGATATATAGGGCTCGTCTTCCAGGTGGGAGACACAGGGTTGAGGAGTCCCGCCAGGATACAAGAAGCATTCCCCTAGTTCCAAGTCAGGTGCTAACAACGAAGCAAAGTGACGGCTGAACTTTTCGTGTGTTGGAATTAGCCCAGCCAGTGAGGTAATTTCATTTGACGATCGCCACCGAGTGATTTTTCCGACTCCACTCATCAACTCCTGTCACCTGGAATCCTCCGTAAGGCAACCCCTCTTCCCCTTCAGCAACCCATTTGAGTTAATCCTCCCCATTGGAATAGTCTCCTTCTGTAACGCATTAATTTCTAACTTCAGAGTCTGATGCATAACTCTGCAATTTCCTCCTCATTTACCAATTTAATTTTGCCCATTGATTCTCGTATTTTATGTAAATAAGATTATATTCTTGTACATGCCTCTTTAAATAACCTTGAGCTTTGCCATTGCTAAATTTTTACCTGACTTCGTTTTGCACTCTTTTCTCGCTGCTCCGCGCATCGAAACTCGTGGCGTCCCCATTGTCGGTTCGCCTTTAAGTTATTAGTCCCTTTCCCATAAGATATAATATGGTATTGATATAATATAATGTCATACCACGACAGTAACCATTGTTATCATATATTTACTGCTAGAATTCTTCTTCTCTTTCAATGATCTTTTCTCTTTTGTGAGTTTATTTCCATGTTTATCTTATAATCATGTCATATGTTGTTTCCAAATTGTTACTTATTGTTTAATGTTTTAGTGATTTGTTATTGTGAAGAGTTTTCTCACTAGAATTATATTCTCCCCTTAATTGATTTTAATAAGCATGTTAATTTTTACATCTTTTTATCTTGTTCCTAAGTAATATGTGTAAGTTGCTACAATTAATAACCAATATTATCTTAATGAATTTTTTCCTGTTCGAGAGTATGCAATCGATCTCATTCTTCCTTCCACTTGCTTCCATCCATGTCCATCTTTTTATGTTTGTCTCCTTTGGAAGAAATTCTACTCTTCTGTTTTCGCCTTCTGTGAATTCCCCCACCGACCTCGTGTCTCGTCTTGCCATCTTTGCAATGAAGTTGCCTAGAATGGTGTTATGTGTGATTAATCCCACGTCATTGTTGTGAATGATGTGAGCATTTTTCAAGGGTAGAGTTGCTCCTCACGTTGCTAAATCTTATGATGTTCCTCTTAGCTAATTCCACCACCTGTACCTTCTAAAAGGCAGACAGGGCCCCCGACTGTGCAATTAAAATCACATAACGATTAGAATGACAATCACTTACAAGCTTGATGGTACTAAGGACCGGTCGTCGGAAGGAGGGGGTTACAGGAAGACCGGTGTATTCCCACCACCTCAGAAAAAACAACGGAACGTTCACATAATGGCGTAAGCCTCAACCTCTATTCCAATCAAGTTTGTGGGAAAATGTGGAACTGGAACACGCACGTGAATCCGTTACTCATGTATCACTGCCCTTTTCAAGTATTTTCGAGATTCCGGTTCTTAATAGAAGTGCTTCTTTTTTGTCACACGTATACAAATATGTACAGTCGACCCCCCTATTCGCGGGGAATAGGGACCACGAACCACCGCGAATATTGAAAAACCGCGGATAGTTGATGCTACCCCCAAAACACCCTCAACCCTTCCCAAACATCGTAATACGCTTCCCATATTAATTCAAGAAGTTATGTTTTGTCATGTTCATGAACACATACAGTACGAAATAAAGTATCAGAACACATTAAATTATTTTATTGTATAATGTTTACTCACCTGGAGATAGTTTTGTTTTGATTGAAGAATGATGATTAATGACTAATGACTGTAGATGATGTTGCCTGTGCAGTTCAATGATGACGATGACAATGATGATGATATAACTTCACAAGGAAGCTGATGAGATCCTAATTAGCCTCAGACTCCTGCTCCGTAAACACCGGAGGAGGAGGAGGGCATAGTTTCGGGTGTGGTTAGGGGCTCAGGCTTTTTACTTGGGGTGAAGAACACAGTAATGGGCAATTGAGATCGTTGCTTTTTCATGTTCTTCTTTAGCATGTCCCAGTAAGGGCCCATAGCAAGATTGAGGCTATTTTGTGCCTTCATGGAACGAACCATGTGAGGGTCCCATGATTCCAAATCTGCCTGAACACTTTTAATTCTTCTCTGAAGATCGGCTCACCTCTCTAACATAAGCCCAACTTCAGCTTGAACTTCCTCATCTTCTTCTTCTTTGTCAGATTCTTCCGTATTTATCCTGGTTAATTCAACCAAGTCATGATCGTTTAATGGGGCAGTGTTTATCTATGAGGGTTTCAAACTCATCCTCTGTTACATCATGGAAACCTTTACCACCAAAGAACTTAGCCAATTTAACACACGTGGGGGGACACAAGCATACTTAATGGAGCGCGGGAAATCGGTACATACTGTAGTCGAGCGAGTGAGATCTGAACGCTGATTGGCTGGAATCGTCCCCTCTCAGCCAACTAACACTTACGTTTTACGAATATGTACGTAGGTTTCCGCGGAGGTCTGGAAATGGCACAAATTTTGAAATTCAAGCCCCTCACCCTCCCAATTTTCCGCAGATAGTTGAAGGCGCGGATGACGAACCACGAATAGCCGAGGGTCGACTGTACACACAATCTTAGACTCATTTTGTGTGCGACATTGCCATATTGTCACGGAGTAGATAGGGCTGGGTTACTTTATTTTCCATTATATTTGAAGCAAATTTAGATTTATTTAAGAAGTCTACCTTAAAAATAAGGAAAGATCGAGCGTATCTAAATGTGTTTTTTGTTCACTATATATGTTTGTGTGTTATGGGTATAACATAAAAAATAATTTAAAATAGTGGCTTAAGAATTTTTTAAAAAAATATCATTGCCTAAATTCGGATTACTTAGAGATTCGATCACAACATAGGCAAGATGTCTTAGGTTTATGAAGTTAAAATTAATTTAAAAGATTGCGATTATGATTGTGTTCAAGCACAGCAACGAGAAAAACAAAGTTTTTATCTTCGTTCTCTCAATTTCTCTCCCCCTCCCTCTCTCCCTCGCCCCCGCTCTTCCCCACTAGAACTTCTGAGCGCCTTCTCGCTTTCAAAACTCATCCCCTGTTCGTCGAATTATTTTATCACTCTTTAGATCTCGGTTGATTCCCAAACCGTTTTGTTCCTACTTCTTAACGTTGTTAGAAAATTCAAACAAACGTCAGTGTTCGTAAAGAACAGTCTTCGGGATATTAAAATCATTAAAAAAGAGCTTTCAAATAAGTATAAAATTAACATTTATTTAATTACGTCAATACAGTGGACAAACTTGACAATTAAATAACCCACAGAATTTCCTTTGTTTTCATGGCCCATCTTGAATAACTATAAATTAAAAAAAATTGCTCAAACCTGAATTAATGTCTCACCGCGTCCAATAAGAATTTCCTCCATGTCACTTTTCGGATTGGTCAAACTTCAGAAAAACTACGCCGTATTTTTAGTATTATAAAAGTACTAATGGTCGTTTTAGGCATTCCAGTCGTCATATATGGTTTCGGTTTGGCGCGGAAAGTAGATATTTTAAAGACACTACACTTTGGTGGGCTTAAAATTGACATTGATATTCGTCAGCCTTGCCTTCTCTTAATGTGAAAATAAATCCTTATTTTCACACACTAGCAACATTTAATTCGCACTTAATTCACACATTGGCAACTGGATACAAGTATTTATAAGAGCCCCGCTTTCGATTTTCGCGCCCAAACCCGTTTGTTTAACGTTCTTATTGGAATCCAGTGGCGTGCAGTCAATGGAATCAAGTAAAGCAATGCTTCCCACATTAAAGAAAAAAAATTACACCCCAACAATTAAAATGACAACAGAATCAATTTTTTTATCACATTTATGCTTGCCTATACTTGTATAGTGTATACGGTACCGTTCACTTTCAATCAAATTGGCGTTACACCCTGATGAGCCAAACTGCAACTTAAGAAGTGCATCCTTTTCGTCGAGATTTCTACTCTTCCCCCCCCCCCCTCTTAATTTCAATAATAGTTCTGCTTTTGGGTGCTTTGGAATGAATAGTTTAAAAGATGGTTTGCTTTTCTTAGCAATAATATACAGTCATTAGAGTTTTATGATTTTTATCTCGAGATTTTAACGCTGTTAGAATTAATAAAACAATAACGTATTTGTATACGGAAAAAGAAGCAAACTTAGCTTTGCAGTCAGTGGCTTCCATCCGGCAACCCTGATGGGTTGCCAGAATCTAGGAAAAAGGAACAAAATGTCTAGACACAACGACGTAACTATTATTATTATCTGAAGCTTAAATAATTTTTAAGTTATATTTAATATTGGTTCAGAGAATGAAAGCAGCTACATAGCATAAACTCTGTATAGTTACGCTCTTGTGTCTTAAGCATGTTGTTAATTTTTCCTGGATTCTGACAGCCCTACCGGAGTCACCCCTCGTGTCTTTGAGATCAGTAGCTGTGATTGAATTGTTTACAAAATAAGTGTCAGTATTTGTTTATTCATTTTTTTAAGTGGGATTTTTTTCTTTTTAAACAAAATTGATGCAAATGCAGTTGAGAGAAAGGTAAACATGTAGACGAGCGGCCCGGCTGGAAAAAAATATTTTGTGTAAATATTATCGTTCACCCGAATCAATCATTTCTGACGTCATACACCTCCCCCAACCCCTATTATAATTCGCAAAACGATTAAAAGGGCTGACATGATGTAGTTAAAGCATTCACCTCTGTAAACGTCAGAACATTATAAAAATTAGGATTATATACTGGGGGGATGTGCCCCCCAGACCCCCCCAAAAAATTCAATGAAACTCAGGATCATCCTAGTGCGGTCCACACATTGTGTTTATCTCCACACGAGCCGTCCCCTATAAATGTACTCCAAAAACGTGAAACATTTTGGAACACGGACGAAATAGTACATCTTATCGGCCGGGCCGCTCGTCTACATATTTACCGAGAGAAAATGCGATTGCATTATTGAAAATTTTTCAAAAAAGAAGTTCAGTGCGATGATTTATAATGAAAGAGATACTATTATAAAAACAGGTAGGCCTACGCCAACACTAGATCTGTCATTCCCCAAAAGAACTACTTAAAGAAATAAAAACGGAGGGTTTCTACAAAGAAGTCATCGATTTATTTAATGAACAAGATAGAAGAATAAAATTAACATTTAAATAAAGTGAGTAGCTAACAATTTTATAGTTAATTTTAATGAACAATATATTTACTTCAATTAACATATTTATTTTTTGTAAAACTTGAATTGCTTCCTCATCTTCAAAAGTCACCGCACGCCACTGATGGAGTCATGTGTTTTTTTGTGTATTTCGAATTCTTAATACTACTAGGTGTTTAGATGAAGTTTCGTTGTACTTGTTCCTGAGGTGCGAGAGGGTGGGGGGAACTATTCTAGTTTCAAAGGTGGTGATTTAGTGATTTTTCACTGAGTAGAAAACTAAATAATGTTCTCACTAGAGTATTATCGAATAAAATATCAAACCCAAAGTTTTTAGTTCATGAATAGAAGTTATAGATATATTCAAGAAACTTCGTAATGATTCAAAGTTACAAAATTTAGGCTGCTTCAAAGTGACAAGTTTCTTGGTGTTAATCTACCACAACAGTTATATCAAGGTAGTCTTTTTTTGAAGAAAATCTATACCTATAGGATATTTATCTTTTTCGTGTAAAAGATGTTTAATAATATGGAAAATATTTCCTAAAGGACCGGCCTACCCAACACAATTTTTCAGTTATATATTGTTAATCAATAACCTCAAATTAGCTTGAGAAGAGCCTCCAAACCTAAGGCAAATTCATTTCATACTATAATGGAGTACATAAATCAGCACTAGTTTTACTTGTCCCAAGGCCTTCATGATTCAGTCTGATCCAACAGCACCTAGTTCCATAGCCAATCGGCAATCAGTATTTTCCAATGACGCTGGTGCGCCCCCAATTGGAACTAAAATAGTTAAAACCATGGATACCGATTCGTCAATTGGTGCGGGCTGTTCCTACACTTTTAACGAAGTTATTATGTTGTTTAAACACATTTAGTTTTATTTGTTTTAAAAAAATAAAAAGAAATAATATACCTAAACCCCAACGTGACCCATTCTTTCGGCGGTTTAAAGCAAGACATCAATGACAAGATAGCAGCCAATCTAGTTTTCGTCATATCATCATAATTTGATATACCAGTGTATATGAAGGATATACACAATATAACATTTTCGCATTATTTAAAAAAAATATATTTTTGTAACAAAACGCCTGCAAAATAGAGGCGAAATTGGTACATTTTACGTAAAATGTACCAATAATATCTAAAGCGTTACCTCTCAAAATCTTTTAAACTCGGAAAATTTGATAGAGGAGTATTCTTCTTCTATTTCCTATGAGGTCATTAAACTGCCTTAAGGAGTCAATAACTGCTAGGACATCATCTTATGAGACATAAACGTATGGTATTTTAGTTTCTTGTAACTTAGGATTAGCTATTAATTGGGATTTTAATTGTTCAAATGAATTTTTACTCTCATCATTGGTAACTCATTTATAGCTCTGTATGAGTCAGCCTGCATGCAGGCTCAGTTGCCTTTCATACATACTAATTTGAGCCTGGTTACCAAAATAGTATTAAAATTTACTCTCTGTTTCAGTATCTAGAGCATTCCTAGACTCAGCAATTAACCTACATTTGCTCTAGACTTCTAAACTCTCTTCATCTAATTTTTTTATAGATTTTATAGCTTACATTATTTTTTCAATTTGTTTACTAAGAAACCCTTCAGCTAATGTATCATCATTAATTTTGATGAAAGTTAAAGTAAAAAATAGTTTATAAGTGTCTCTTTTTGTAATTATAGCCTGTTTAATTTCATTATTTGTCTCAACCAAAATCTCTTTTATTTGCATTCATCTGTGAATAAACCAGTAGCCATTTTTTGTTATTTCGACATTTTTTTAAAAATTTTACTAAAGGAAGAAAGGAAATGGTTAACAAGAACCGCGCACGCTCTTTTACAGATTTATCCGAACCAAACAGTGTAAAAACACTTAATTTGTCTTCTTTTAAGTCGATAGAGGTGATGCTAGTAGAGAGGCAGCCGTTGACATAATTACATAAAAATTAACTAATATTAAGCTTAAAAACAAGCTCCATGGTTCGCTATCTTCAAACGAGCGAGTGTAAACTAAAGCGTTCTCGTGGCATTTAAAGATCACGTCGCAACCCCCAAAATTTTTCGCATTTATCTACATTTTCTGCGTAATTAAGAAAATGCAAACGAGTTATAATCATTATATATAACTAACAAACTGGAAAATATTAACAGACGTTGCAGTTTGTATAAAGAAATATGTGACACCGCCCGCTTCTTATAGCACTCTAGGGGACGCCATAGTCACCACTAGGGAAGATCAAGTTTCACTCATTTGTTCCTAGCGGATCTAAAAAGATCTATTCGAAATAGCAACTTAATACTTTGACCTCTCCCTTTTTTAACAGAAAACGGGGAATTGTCAACAATTTATTTGGGTATCTACGCTGAACACTTGTTGACAATTTCTAAAAATATTAACAGATGGTGCGGTTAGTATACAGCAATATGTGACAAGGCCCGCTTCTTAAAGCACCAATGACTGTAAGTGCTTCTCTGTCAAGTATCATGTTAATTGCCACAGGCAGAGGCTGCCCACGATAGAAAAGGAAGTGGCCCCTTAAGTGGTCGAGGCATTTTAATTTTATATGCAGTATTTGAACATCTGCGCTGTTTTGTGGTGAGCCAAAGGTCCTGGCGTTTTTGCGAGTTTTTCCCCATACCCACCCAAGCTCCGACTTTCTCCTATATTGTGTGTGTAGATCCTCTGATCTCCAAACCCTGGCATCGGAAATTTGTGTGGGGGGCGTACTTTGGGTCCTTTCCTTCAAATGTTATTTTTGGTTCAATGTGCGAACCCATTATGAAATTTCATAAAATTTCAAAAGCTAATTTTTTACGTGTCTTATTCCATTTTATGATCTGATCCTACAAGTCATAAAAATAAAACAATAGTTTAAGAAAATGAGAGAAATTGTATAAAGTCTAACTAAACTGTTTATTCTTTAACGTTAGGAGATATTCAAATTATAATTTTGAGGGTCTTTACTATTATAAAATTACCGAACTATGAAATTCAGCAAAACGATGGTTCTTAGATTCAGAGTTCAAACTCCCAAGCAACCGTGCATGAGTTTCTCCTCATTTATTTAAGGGATATGGCTGTATCTTTATGCGCGCGTTACTATTTTTGTAGTTTACACTAATTAACCTTAGAATTGCATTATTCATATCCCACTAGGTTTGGAAACCCCTTCAAAAATCCTGGCATCTGACCACTGTTCTTTCGGACGTTTCCAAAACGAAAGGTTACTATACGGGAACAGTGCTCTTTTTAGAGGGCATTTTGGTTGAACGTGAACCCATTTTAAGATTCCATAAAACTTCAAAGTGCTCATTTTGAGATACCTTTGAATGTCTTATTCCATTTCATGATGTGATCCCTACAACTCTACCACCAAATAATATCCTAACTCCTCTCTCCCCCTCTTGATAAATTAATCAGAGAAATCACTACACCTGGCACAGAATAAAACTCACTCACTCCATTACCAACATGCACAAGACGAAACTAACACACTGACAACACTAAACACCTCCTGGTCTGCCCGAACTTCAGACGTGCACACAACACCCCTAAAATCTCCGACCTCGACGACCTGTGGGCACGTCCTGGGAAGGTGTTGGCCTTTCTAGGGGTCGCTAACCTCGCGGAAGATAGGTAGGAAGTTTGGAAAGTAAATGGTTAAATGAGTGGGTCAATTTAAGATTAGGCACCTAAAGTCGCTCTATTAATGACTCACAAGGTAACTTGTAAGGGAAGATAAACATATCCCAAATTACTAAGGAGAGTTTTATTTAATAAAAAAATATTTAAAGGATCAGTTGCATATCTATTGTTAAATGAGTCATTGGGACCTATTTAACATAGGTTTCATGAAAAGAAATCGAGTTTATTAAAACTATAGGAATATTTGAACAGGCTTGATTATTACTCACAATTTCTGACACCAATAAAATAAGAGTAATCCAGGAGATTGAGGGACTTTAAAGATCGTTGTTAGTCACATAAACGAAGTCCATCACTTGGATTGTTGAAGAGGTCTTGGATATCTAAAAATGTAGTGTTGGACGATACTAAAGTTACCAAATTAGTAAAGCCTCGTAATTTATTGAGGACTATTGTATTACCTCAGGTAACTGTCATCACCACACACACATATATATATATATATATATATATATATATATATATATATATATATATATATATATATATATATATATATATATATATATATATATATATATATATATATATATATATTAATAAATGAATGCGCGACAACAGTAGATAGATGACAAATTTGATCGTTTCCTAACAAAGATCCTTTGACGAACAAAGGGTGCCTAGGAGTAAAAAAGGATACATAATCAAATTTTATAGCGATACCATAGTTGCCATGACATATCTACCCTCTTTGGCCTCCGGGCTTGCTCGACTGAGGACTGAAATTCAAGTATCACAAAACATATGCTAGGCACTTTTCGTTATAAATTAGTTACCCATTGAGACAAAAGAAAACCTACCTATATAGGTAACTGAAATAAATTTATTAATTTCTTTATGTTCTGACTACGTACAATTAAAACATTATTATTTATTTAAAACTTATTAATATTTAATAAAAAATAATATATATTTTAGCTTCATTTCAAACTGTTCATTTCCAATTCAAAAATTGGTCTGTAATTGACTAAAGCTAATGAATATTTTTTTCTAAAATAAGTTTTATTAATTTAGTCTCAAGATTGTTTTTTTTTATCTAATATTCTTGTGATTCTACAGGTCATACTATTGATCAATAATACTTATTTATTGTATTTATCTCTTGTTCAATATAATATATTTATTTTCGTAAAGTGTCTCTAATTTTTCCTGGAAGAAATTAAGCTACATTCCGACTGGAACATACTGGGTTTAGCAAAAGTTCTGCTACACTCGTTTTTGTTGGGTTTTTTTGAGAGGTTTACGTGTGCGATAGAAAAAGTTCCGTCAAATAAACACAAATTTCTAATTTTCTAACACGTGTCATTAAAATGTCTTTTCCATTGTGTACGTGTGTGTCAAGATGTTTGCTCTCGTCCGCGCAGGCCTCAACAACCCCAACATCGCCAACCGGCTCAACGTCAGCCGGATGACCTTCTACAGAGTCGTATAGAGGCTCAATAACGAGGAAAACCTCAAAGATCGACCCCGTTCAGTCAGACCCCAAGTTTTCAACAGTTTGGCTGTGGGAAAGGCACTCGAAAGTGCTCCGATGCTCAAAATGGGTGCGATGAAAAGAGGAACAACAGCTCTGTGCCCACGGTGTCCAGGGCCTTCAAGGAGGAAACGGTTAGAGCTTGAGGTGCGTAGAAAGGCCTCTCTTCACCGACCGAATCCGAGAACAACGTCTGGAGTGCTGCTTTCGCCTTGCTAACGACTTGAAGAGTAATGGCAATCAAAGTCTCATCTTTTTTCTAATCAAAAAAACATTCACGGTCGATCCGCTCATCGCTCATCGACGGTCACGTGGTAAGCTTGGGCCAGGATGCCTCCGAAGTATCCTACGTGTTCACGACCAAGCACCATACCTTCGTGATTGAATGGTGACAAGATACCACCATTGTGGGATCTTAAAAGTCCTGCTATGGACGAGAAAAATCACGGAGAAGGCGGACTATGTTTTTCCGCAGGACGGTGCCCCGGCTCTCATGGCCAAGACCGTGCGAGAGTGGTTGGGGTCGAACATGAACTTTTGTTCGAAGGACTTTTGACCTACGCAGTCGCCTGACCTCATTCTCCTCAATTACAGCCTAAGGCCACATGTCTAGGGCAAGATCTACAAGGTCTGCCACAGCAACGTCGACGAGCTGAAGTAATCTCCGTCAACCACATGTGGGCCATCATGAGGAAGAAGTTTGTCCACAACGTGTGCGCGGCCTTTAGGTCTCGCCTGGAGCGCATGTTCGTCGTCAAGTGCGGCCACTTTGATTAATATTTAAATATAAACATATATTTATATGTTAAAACAATAAAGATGTGTCTAACTGCATCAAAACTACCATCGTTTCCTATGTTACGAGTGTCGTAACGAGTATAACAGGACTTTTGCAATACCCGGTAGGTTACTACTATTTAGATATACAACCGCACTCAAATTAGTCATGCTTTCATTTTATATAAAGGCTAATATTATAGCTATCTAGGCCAATCGCGCTATAAATTTACAAACTGAGTATCAAAGGTGACGCTCAGATTTTTAATTGTATCAGAAAAAGTGACATGGGGGAGGCAAGATTTAGATAGGGGCAATAATTTTACAGTGCGCCACGCCACCAGGAGTGCCTACCCTTAGTGCCTCAGTTTTGTCATGGTAATGTTTCAGAAAGCTTTCCCCGATAGTGGATATCTAAGAATTTCAGCAAACTTTGCATCTCATAAACATAAAAATGAAATCATAGACCAAGATTACACATAAGAATACCAAAAGGGAGAAGATGGATGGGAAACAGAAGTGAATCAACCAACCATCGACCCTTGCAGAACACCAAAACCCACCTCCGCCTGCCGAGATATATCTTTCCAAATGTGAAAAAATTGAGCATGAGATGAAAGATATCAGCAGAACCAGTGGAGGGAAGTTCCAAAGACAGCCAAGAATTCCTGGAGGAGGTGAAGAAAACCCCCATAGTCAATACTGACAAATGCTGCAGAAGAAGTCTAGGTGGAACCTTCGTCGCCCCGGGGCAGAGGGACCTGTTTCGCGTCAGAGGTATGTGGATATAGATACCAGTCGGGAGGATTACTTGGAACAGAGAGTGTGCGTGTGTTGTGCTGCGAAGACGGGAGAGGAAAGAAAGCAGTGTTGTAATTAACTATGTGTGTTATGAGAAGTGTAAGATCTACCCACCCGAATACAGGGGTGAGCACAGCGCGTCCACCAATTGGTAGCCAGATCTCTACGTGTGCTGAAGTTTGTGTCCGCTCATGCCGGGATCAAACCCGGTACCGCGACTTTAGCGGACCAACGCCGTATCTAATCGGCTCCTAAGAGCTTTGAGATAGCACTGTCGGAGTGAGTAGCAAGGGAGAATACAACGGAGGTGGATTATGTTTCAGCACCTCCCGAAGCCTCATCTAAAATGCGTTCAAAATAGTGGGTGAAAACCACGAGGCGCGTGGTGGTGGGGAAAATGTAGACATGGGCGTTGAGGCAAGATGAGAGGATATGTGAGAAGGAGTATAAGGTAATGTTGAGGTAAGCGGAGGTGACGGCAGTCTAACGGTGGAAGGGGAGATACGAGATACCTTGTCATCTGTCTTTGATTAATTGAAAGGGGCCGTTGGAGCGCTGAATGCAAGGAGAGGGGATGGACAAACCTGAATGAGGAAGTGGTCAGAAATATATGTGGAAGGGTTAATAATGGTTAGAGTATGACTCAGGAAGGAGGCGACTAATTCAAGTGTATTTCCATGTCGATGGTAGAGGAAAGGGATTAAGAGAGAATAAACTTTAAATATATTGTGAAGTCGTAGATATGAAGGAGTATTCAGGGGGATGTTAAATTTTCCAAAATATGCAAGATTGCTGAGGGGTTGGAGAGTGTCATATTAAAAAATTGGCCGAGCTTTTCGAAGAATCTGTGTGGTATAAGGGACGATAAACAATGGCAATCGTAAGAGTGGGGTTCAAAAGCAAGGTTGCTATCAAAGCTTCGAAAGTGCTCGGAAGTTTGATTTTTGAATTAGGGAAGGAGGGATCATAGGGTAGTGATTAAAGACATACCATCCCCATCAGTCACGGAATAACCGTGTTTCTTATCTAACGACGTTTCTGCCAAGTCCAAAAATGGCAAGTTTCTCAAAAGAATTGAGACCACAGATGAAACTAGCTTTCCTTAATGTCAAGTTTCGACAATTCAAAAAGTCAGCCGAGAGAGGTTTTAGGGGGATGGGCGTGGTTTGTAAGAAACGGGGTGGGGAGCAGTGTTTTGGTGTGTATGTTTGTAAGTTTGTTTAAAATCCCATCATCTCGAAAGAAATGATGCAAAGATTTAGCAAGAGAGAACTCATGATGAGTTCTGAGGGATGCCCTCAAAACTCTTAGATGCTACATTCTATGATTGGTCGATGGAATGATCCATTTCTATTAAAGTAGAACATTATTTTCACCTTTTACACATTTGCACAACAAAGGAAGATCAAATTTAGATAGAAAACACACAAATTATATAAAAGTCATTTCTATTTTGAACTTGTCACTTGACCTAGTAGTAGATAATTAATTAACTTTGGCCAGGACGCAATACATAAATAGATTCCTTGCATTTTACGACAACACTAATTGCAGTCAAACCATTAATACTATAAAAAAATAATACTTTTAATATTGCCTATTTCAAAATGTTTATTTGAACTTTTTAAAGTTTATTGTAGTATTTTTTAGTTTTACTTGTAATTGAAAAAAACTGTCCTCAGTAAATCATTTGTTTACCTACTCGATAGTTAAGACAAGTTCCTTGATTTTGCACGTCTCCAATTTCTCGAGTTGGTAAATCTTAGTGCTCAGATTTTTCGTGGTGTAGCCTACGTCCAGTTTCTTCATCAGATCCTATTTAGTTATTTGTATAAACTGGTAAAAAGTTGTTTAGGAAATTAGGTGTTCGCTATAACAGGTCACGTTGGTAATAATAGTAGTTTCGAATACTTCTGAATAATATTGGAAACGTTTTTTTACATATAGTACGGAATTAGCATAACTGCGAAATTAACCAAAACGGTATTAAAACTTAAGCACTTGTAACAATGCTCTATTCAGCTCGGTGATTTCCCCAATTACCCCGTTATGACTTTTAAACAATCTTTCTTGCCAAGATGCCTTTTTTTAACTTTAATCAACAAAGGAATCTAAAAGAAGGCAAATGTGTTGCTGACTTCAACTATCTCAACCATGACATTGACAAAGCTTCATCAGATAGTGTGTGTTTCGCGTGTTTTTCATATGATGAGCCATAATGCCCCTAATACTAGAGGTAAATGAGTAAATTTATATTTTTATTTCATGCATGTTCATAAGGCGTGATTGGATCTCAATATATAGTGGAGGAAGGGAGAAAAGGGTGAAGACCCGACCCTCGTCACCTAACAAAGAAGACGAAGGGGAGTGGAGCCTAGATGCCGGGGCCCGTCATTAAGAGGTTACCCAGTGTCTTCGAGCCCGCAGGCATCACGCACTTTTTCGAAATCCACAAACATTATATCTCACGGCTCCTCGATGGGCACACGCTCTATCATGATCATAGGTGAGATTTCACTTTCGGCTTATGCTATGGTCACCCTCCCCATAAAGCTCTCAACTAAACTACTGTCTTCACTCAAATAAATCACAAGTGAATTCGTATCTTCGGTAGAGAACCAAAGTTCTCTTGAAGCCTTTGAGTTAATTTGGCTCATCATCCGAGAGGGCCAAATTGAGCCTTCTTTGCACACTCGATATGGCGACCTGTTTGGGCAACCCCGCACTGCACTATGGCTATTGTAAAGTGGGGGGTAATCTATGCAAAGGATTTGCTCGACGAGCCTATTGACGACATTACAGAAGAACTTGTCTACCAAGGGCTGGTCGGGGTTAAACGAGGTTGCATTGGGGAAGAAAATCCTTCCTTACATTTCCATTGTACTCTTTAATTCGCAACTCTTACCTTACACCCTATTCTCAACTAGGTTTCTTGCCAGCAGCTAATTCTGCAGGCTAGTCGTCGCCTAACTTTCTTCCATTCATCCCTGGTCGGGGCTAGAGTGATTGAAACCCACCTCATGGCTCTAATTTGTGGTAGTGTTATTTAATGTGCTTGCATTTTCCATAACTTTTCCTCCTTCTCCCCCCCCCCCCCCCTTCCCCTCTTCCATTCACCCTCACCGCACCTTTTCCTTATCTATCCTTTTACACACCCTCAGGTGGATCTCAAGTATAGCATGGGCAACTTGCTGTGTTTGACATCTGAGAGATTGTGTGCCCCACTCCACTGCAGCAGATTATCTGCAGCTATATGTGTATCTTCCACACATTTTCACTAGTTGCTATCACGCTTTAAGTGCGAGGAATAAACAAGTCTCGACTCCGATCAGTTATCATCTCTCTGTTTCAAGTTTGCGGATAAGAAACTCACGACGACGCGATGATAATAATTACGAGGTTAATTAAGTTTATTTATTGAGCTACAAGAAGAGCTACTTCA